>VONZ01000141.1:707500-1314793 GCA_012976165.1 Labeo catla | reverse complement strand
TAAAAGGTTGGATAAAACAAGGTGATGTCAATGTAAATTATAATTGAACTACCTGGATTACTTCTGAATATCTCAGGTAAGATACAGTTAAATTATAAAATATTTATTTATTTATTTATTTATTTAGCAAATAACCAATAACCAACTGAACGTTTTGGACTTGAAGTATAATGGAGCTTCTGTTGTGCATTTATATTTGGGGCTTTAACATGAACAGCTTTTCTTTTCTTTTCTTTTCTTTTCCCCCTGAAGCATTTTTTTTTTTCCAGTCCAAAAACAAATACAAATGACATCTCAAAAAATTATGATTGCTGGCTTCATAAGAATTGGCAGATACACAGACAAACTTGAGTCTCCTCTGGGAAAAAATCATAATTGGTCCAAAAAACAAAAACAAAACAACAACAACAAAACAAAAAAGTGCCACTGTGCCATTAACGTAGGCCCTGTGATATATGATTATATACTGCATCATAATATATTCTAATCTTTTATATGAGGCAGACAACAATACCTACAGTCGTCCTGAAATACAGTATATACTGCACATGATTTGTACATTTCTTAAAAAATAACATTTATTAATTTTACTTTGAAATGAACAGTAAATTCAGACCACACTCACAAACTCTTTTATAATACCAATTTAAGCATTTAGATACCTCCTTTATTATTATATAAGAACTTTTTCAAATCTAATAATTATCCGTCTTTAATACTGCACATTATCATCTTGTAATACTTTATTTCCCCTGCAACATTATTGTTTTAATAAAAAAAAAAAAGATTTAATTCATTTTAATTTTCTTTTTGAAAAAAAAAATATAGTATAGATTTATAATGTCAGCCTTTTATTGGTTATGAGCCACAACATGGAAATAATCAACATATCGATATTAGCTAGGTTTTCAATATCTGTGCAATTTTGTGAAGACTGGTCTAAGTTTGTAGGTAAAGCAGTAAAAAACCCAATCAATCCAAGATAATGGACAACCTTTTACAGTAGGTGGAAATTAAAGTAATTACATACCAATAATTATATGTATAGGACATTTAAAAACACATAAATTAGTGGAAACTGAACTGTTGGCCATTTGTAAATTTTATAGGTTTTTTAGCTATACAAAATAGCTTGTTTTGTTGCTTGATATTGCAAATTGGTGTGTATTACCACATTATTGAGCACACAGGTTTGCAGTGCAAACAGTTTTGGCATTTAGTGTACGTTGTTATTCTTCTCATTATTCCCCTATAGCAGCTTATGAACCGGAAGTCTCACCCATAGGCTTACTTTTGCATTAAAGAAAAAGGTGGATAGAGTTTGTACTAACCAAATACCTTTGATGCTTGGCTCCATAGACAGAAATGTCCTGTAACAGCATAAGCACTGAAGCAGCATAAGCATAGCGTAGTTCTGGATGGAGGTAGCTCTCAATAACAGGCACAGTTAGACCAGGATGCATTACTGTACAAAAGAATTTATTGTAAGCATTAAAATCTCTAAGCAGCTCTGCTCAAAACACAGAGGATATTATCTCTAATTTAGAAACAAAAGAGAGCTTTACGTCAAACACAACATGAAAGGAAGGAAAATAAAAAGGCTGGAAATATATGTTGGATCAATCTGATATTACACAGGTGACTTTGTAGTATCCAACTAAAGGGTCTCACCTGGGGATTTCATTAAATACCCAGCTAGTCATTTGAAAAGTGGCCTATGTTCCACAGTTTTATTCCTTGAGAGATCCACACCGCCAACTGGATACAAGAGACTACTAATGGGCTCGTAAGTCACAAGGGTTGCGCACCATTCAGAACTGAAAAGAGAATGCCTTACAAATTCCAGTTCAATTCTTGAATTTGAACTGAATCTGAATTGAGGTAGCAAAGAGGATGCAGAATTCAAATTATGAGAGCTTTTATGTAGGTTCTAAAAAGAATCACCAGTATCAATTAACCAAAATAAATGTGTAAGTGTGATGTAAAATGTACCATACTCACAATTTATGAGGTATTTCCAGACACATTAACTGTGGAGGATGAAAAATGTTAGAAATTAGTATGGCTTCCCCATATGTGTGATTCATATTATTATATTATATTATATTATATTATAATTGTGATTAATCACATCCAAAATAAAGGTTTTTGTTTACATAATATATGTGTGTGTGCTTTGTATATTTATTATGTATATATAAATACAAGAAAAGTATGTGACGTTTATATATTTAATATATTTATATATGATATAATTTATATGAATATAAATATATACACGTAAAACGTATATATTTTCAAAATATACTGTATGTGTGTGTCTCTATATACTGTACATAATAAATATACACAGTGCACACACATGTATTATGTAAACAGAAACTTTTATTTTGGATGCAATTAATCATGATTAATCATTTTACACCACTACTAACAAAATATTTCACGTCGTCCCAGTGCAGAAAAATCTTCACAGAATTAATAAAATTTTAATTGTAATTGTTGTTGTTTTTTTAGTTAATTAATTTAATATATAATCAATATTATCAACTTTTATACTGACCTTAATTTAGAAAAATAAGTTAAGTCATAATCATTTCAAGTCATAATAATCAACTGAGTAAACGTATTCAGGGAATAAATAGGGACGATTAGTTCAAATTAATGATGTAATTATTTCTATTTTGTTGCCAACCTTGAGTCGGACTGATGAAATTCCTCTAATGTCTTTGTAATTCTTCAAGTTCTTCAATTCTGAATTTTGCCCAAGCCTGAGAGTCACATACAGTAGTGATGAACCAATATATCGACGAGGATGACCAACTGGCTGATATTTGTCCATTTTTCAGATTGGCCAATTAAAATGTGTTAATACTACTTATGATTGTTGGTAATTGTTTTTGTGTTTGATCATTGCTCAATGGGCATTATTAAAACAAGATAAATTTACCTGAGAAGCAAAAATGCACAGATAGATGCTTAAAAAACAAAGGAAACAATCTGAGTAAGAAAAATAAATAGAATTCAAGATATATCCTCTGAAAAGCAACATATATTACACAATTTTGCTTCAAATGCAAATTTGTCTTGTTTCATTGATATTGTTTATATTGTTTTGAATATTCTTACTGGAAAACAATTCAAACATACAGAAACCTGTATATTGGTCAACCACTACATTATTTTCAACACTGCACATGTTTAACCATTCATGTTCATGTAAAAAAGAAAAAGAAATTACAAAAAAACTGAAAAAAAGAAGATAAACCTATGAAAACCTGTATAATCGGTCTCCATGACAACCATCCATTTCAGAAGCTCACATTATCCACGACTCAAAACAACATCTGTGCACTGCATTGAACTCCTTCCAGCTTATCAATAAACCAAACATGAAAATATCGACACACTGATTTTTTTTTTTTTTCACTCAAACAAACATACCATATTCAAGGACAAAGCCCAAACTGGAGAGCAAAGAGTAACACTATGAGAATGCAAATGATCCAAGACACCTGCGGGTTAAACCATCACTGCTCCAGCCAGGACCTGCAGAAAACCCTCCAAACAAAGAATCCCACTTCTGATGCCCGTTGAGCGGCATAAGTTGATCAAACAATAAACACCATCTGTACAAGAGATAAAATTCAGTCTGCTCCTCTTTATGGCTTTGGAGAGAGAAAAGGCTACATGAATACTTCTCCTCTTTGTCCTCCTTGTCCTGTTCCAATCAAAATACTGATTGTCACATCTTTGTGCTTAATCTAAATTGTTTATATATACCGAAGAGCAATCTCTTTGTACCGTCGTCTGGTCTTCAAAGCAAATCCGATATTCTTAGGACTCAGAAAAGGTCAAACTTCAGCAAACAGAGTGACGGCAGGAAGGAAATGACTTTCATGCAAAATACGAGGGGAAATGGAATGTAAATCGTCTGTCGCTATCGACGTATGCCACCATGCAATTTCCGACGTTGATTCCTTCAGTATTTTTCAGCCATTCATTTTATCCTGGTCTGAGAGGGTCTGGTTGTTTCGAAAACAGCAGGGAAAAGCTCAATTTTGATGATTCTCATAGTCCAGAATAGTTTTTTTTTTTTTCTTTTTTTTTCTGCTTAAATTTCCCCACGTCACTGGCCATGAGTTTCCATGCTAATAGAGCGCTCCATGCTTAATGTTGCATTAACCGTCAGGAGCTTTCCGCAGCCAGCGGTAAAACTGTTCCTGGAACAGGATGTGCCATTTTACATTAGCTTGAACAATCTCAATGGCTCGAGCGAACGCAGGTGCTGACTCTCCCCCGCTGGTCAGGATGAACTCTTTCAGCTGAGGAGAAAATAAACAATTTTCATTAACTTTATCATCGTATTGTGTCTTGATGTATCAGATGTAGACAGTTTGTGTGTTTGTGTGGCACCTTCATCTCTGACAGTTAAATGGCATCAGAATATACGATGCATTTCCATGCAAATGCCTGACATGTAATTTAACAGATAACAACGATGTTTATGATAATGAGGTGTGGGAATGCATTTGGAGTAAACAGAATTATTGGTGTTGATGTTTTTCTGGGAGGGAAAGACGCTTGGGTGTTTGTCAAAAAAAAAAAGAACTCTGCTAGCCTCTGACATAACTCTAAAGGCATAAGAATCTAATCTAAATTCTCAATTTACCAAATAACATGTTACGAAAATGATCCCAATTCCTGAGGTCATGAGGAATACATGAATGAACATGTACTGGATTCAGGAGTAAAGCTGCTCTGAGCGGTTTTAAAATATCTGTTTCTTAATGGAAACTTCCAAATCAACAGCATTAAACATAGCACTGATCGTTTGTGAATCTGAGGATGAAGTGCTCTGGCAGAAGCTGATTGTCAATGACAGTATGTTAATACTCTGTTTAAGAAAACACTGAGGGGGTTCGTATTATCTCTGTATGAATGATAAATTGTGGAAGTCGAAGTCAGCTGGATGAGAAAGTGCTGTGCTGCAGTGAGAAACATCAGCAGTCTGTGTCCTCTGGGGCTGAAGCTGAATGAATTTGAATAAGTGAATATACGTTCCATTTCCTGTAATAAGGTTAAGCAGTTACAATGAGGAAATCACCCAATGAAATGGGAGCACATTTCTGCAGTCTTCACAGTTTACTTTTGCCATTTTCTTCATCTCAATAATTTGCTGACCAAAGTTTGTTTGTAAGTATTAATGTTCCATGAAGATATGTCAATAATTCATTAGTGTTTTAGTTTGATTAGAGGTGTACAAGCCTCAGTATGATGTAAAAGTTCAGCCTCACCTCATTCAATTCGGCCTCGGTGTTGAGAAACTCTGTCACGCCGCTGATTAATTTTGAGTTCATAAATAAGGCCTCTCCATACCTGCCAATGAGAGACACTGTTATTAAAAACACTGGAGAATCGCTCTAATGAGCCCAGTGGCAAACAAACACCAATATATATTTCCTATTTCTCCAAACACAAACAAGAAATAACAAATAAATATCTTATGAGAGTGCGAAATTCAGATCAGGGACAGAGAGGAAGGTTGAAATCACTGATAAACAGAGATGAAGCAAGCCACATTCACCTGGAATTCAATATGTCCCACTTCTCACGAAAATATCTCCATGCTAAATGTCTTCCAAGTGGATTGCGGCCTACGTGTATGATGACATCGATCACGTCCTGATCCGGCACCAGGTCAGAGGTGAGGGACAGATTCAGGAGCCTGTGAACAAGACAAATGAATGGGAAATAAACTATAACTGAGGAATAATTGACAAGGGCCCCTGAATTATTTAAAACGAATTGGTGATTTGGCCATGATATGGACTTTAAAACTTTTTAAAGATTTTATTCTGAAAAATAACATTTTTAGCACTTTAAGAGCACCGTGAAAGTTGTACTCCAATTCAATCCTATGAAACGCTAAACAAAGTGAGAGAAGCTTAGCAGAGGGTTAATTTTAAAAGAATGTGGTAAAGTGATATAAAACAGTAAAGTGATCAATAAACTGTGAACTACTTCATAACCTTACGGTTACAGAAAATAATCAAAAACGTTTCAAACTGAAAATAAATTATATACTTCATATACTTATGCTTGGAAGAACTTGGTCCAAAATACAAAACCTGGATTATTAATGGCTGCTATTTGACTAATATGGCTATTATCATGAACATTATCGTATCTTTTCTAATTAAGCCATTCTAATCAATTTTTCTATGCTAGTTTTAAGCTTCGGTAAATCAGAAATACAAAACACATTATTCTTCGCCGTTTTCTAAGACAGCCACTGACAGGCCTGGTGAAACACAATTATTCAAATATGTTTTCAAGACTGTGAGTCAGCATCTTCAAAAAGTAATTAACCTGAAGAGCTCAAATCAAATGCAGATAGACCCATTCGCTTTAAATTGGTGCGAAATGTCAAGTAGATGAAAAAGGAAGAAACAGGAAATGAGATGTTTCACATACAGACGCTACTACAATGTACAAGTTCCAATTTGAAAAAACATGTGAGGTAATTGCTTCGCTGTTTTTTGGTCTCTTATTTCAGTTCAAACGCTCTTCTGGGCTTTCGACTTCATGCGTCGCGAGTCACTTATAGCACCTTATCACGAACACCTTGGAGATTAATGCTACGACGACAAATCTGAGTGACTGTGTACATTTTCTATATGCGAAGAATGCCTACTAGATTTACCGCAATATGGTATACAACCAGAGCAGCATGGAATACTGTGTCCCACAATGCAGTGCACTTGACTTGAACTTCAATTTCCAGTGTGATAATAGAACAAAAAGTGATTACAGTTGTGTTTTTTTTTTTTCCTTTTACTGAAATTTCAGTCTCTGCAGGAACATCTGTAGGTTAGCAGTCAGAGCGGAGGTAAAACACGCACACACATTCCAGTAGTGGAGAGGAATTATTTTCGGCCCACTGGATCACAGCATATATCATCGAAAGAAGTAAAAACATGGAGGAGGGAGATACAATTTACTTCATGCTATAGAAATCAATACTAAACACAGACAACATACATCCTTTGGACTCAGTGATTGAAGCTCATTTACTATCTCACTCCAAAAACAGGGCTGTTTTCTCTGTGGTAGATTAAATATCACAAACACACACTCTCACACATACATGCTGCTCATCTGGTATGGGGGGATTTGCTTGTGCATGCTGTGTGAAATTTAAGTGTGGCTGAAATCAATGAACTGCTGCTAGAGGTCTTCTCCACTCTTTTAAGTCCGACACTAGAGCAAAGGTGGACGTCAGAATGCTGCAAATATTTTAAATATCCTATATGACATTTAAAACTCAAAACAAATCTCAGTTATGAAAGACATTTTAAGCAAATAAACCAACACCAAATCCTCTTTAGGCAACAGTGACTCATAAGGTGCTACCTGCACACTGAATAGTGATGCCAAACACCTTTATTTCATGGGAATTCATTAATAAAATGAAAGAGTAGAAGTGCAGAACTGCAGATATTAACAGTGTTAAAAACTCTGAGAGGACAGTCAACAGCTGCAGTTTTTCTTTGAACTGATAAAGATTCAGTTACAGGTCTTCACACATCGATGTGACTATCACATCACGCTAATGCCATGCATTGTAGCATAAGGTGCCAGTTTCTAATTAGCACATGAGTGTTGCTAACTCCTGTTTTTTTCTAACAATAATGTCTGGCACTTTCAACACCACCACATCACTACTGCTCGCGCCACATCATTTGCTAATGTTCAGACTTATGTAAATAATTTTGTGTTGTGGGGGAAAAAGTTTTCTTGGCCATTTCTCAAGCTATTTTACGTTTTGAAAAAATCATTATCCACTTTAACCTGTTCCAAACTACCAGCTAAGATGGTCTATTGTAGCCCCTCCTAACCTAACCAGATACTGGAAAGCAGGCACGCTAACAAGAACGCTGAAGACCACAGCCTCTAGGGTCGGTCATTAATGCACCTCATGAGATTAAGGTAGTGAGGTTTACCTGCACAGCACTTACCAGCTGGTCTCCGTTACACTCACCCTACTAAACCTCACTTCCACCCGGGTCACGGCACCAACGAAACCCCTCCAGTCCTAACCGCCCTGCTCCAACTGGGACTCGAACCCCAAACGCCGATACTGGGAGGCAGCATGCTAACAAGGATGCTAAAGACAGCAGCCTCTAGCGTCAGTCACTAATGCAGCTCTTGACATTAAGGTAGTGAGGTTTACCACAGCACCAATTTAACGCCTCCGGTCCTAACTGCCCCGCTCCGTGTGGGACTCAAACCAGGGTCACTGGCTTGGAAGGTGGGTGTACTAATGAAAATGCTAAAGACCCTAGCTTCTATCATCGGTCACTAGTGCGCTTCTTGAGACCAGCGGAGTGAGGTTTACCTGCACATCACTTACCAGCTGGTCTCCGTCAGCTCACCCCCCTAAACCTCAATTTCATCCGGGTCACGGCATAAATGTAACCCCTCCAGTCCCAGAGCGGGATTCGAATCTGGGTCACCGGGATGGGAGGCGGGCGTACTAACAAGAACTCTAAAGACCACAGCCTCTAGTATCAGTCCCTAATGCACCTCTTGAGTTCAGGTAAGTGAGGTTTACCTGCACAGCACTTACCAGCTGGCCTCTGTTACACTCATCCCCTAAACCGGGTCATGGCACCAATTCTAGTCCTAACCACCCTGCTCCTACCAGGACTCAAACCCCAGTTGGCTGGCATGGGAGGTGAGTTTGTTCAAGGCTGGACATAAATTCTGTAGGACAGTGGACCCTACAACTGTAGGGGATGTTAACGAGGACGCTGAAGAATGCAGCCTAACCGCCCTGCTCCGAGTGGAACTCGGAACCCAGATCGCTGGCATGGGAGGTAAGTTTGATCAAGGTTGGACATAAATTCTGTAGGACAGTGGACCCTACAACTGTAGAACAGTTGAGAATCTGTGGCCTAGCAGCTCTAATTGAGTTGACCTTGGTCTCACTGGCTGCTACCTCAGCTGATCAACCACCTAAACAAGCTTGAACCAGCTAATTGCCATAACTGATCCGCTCAGTCATTTAGAAACCAAATAAAACCAACTACCATCACAAGGTGACCATGCTTTTGCCAATAAACATTCTCCAGAGTCCATGACAAGAACAAGACAGTGATATTATGGTCTTGGACTCAAGACTCAATGGTCCAAGACCATATTTTATTGGTCTTGGTAATCAAGTCCGAGTCCAAGACCATTTTTTTCATGATCTCGATCTTTTTACTTTAATTCAACCCTCCTCTCAAATTCGACAACAACTATAACTACTGCTAAAAAAAGAATGGGATTCATTACATTTTAAGCTTTAATGTCAAACTTAAGGCTATCCCTAACATCAGAACAGAACCCTATAATCTGATTGCTTGAAGGGAATGTTGGTCCAGAAACACATATTTACTGACAAGTCATCATCAAAAGCAGGATGGCCTTCAAAAAGTATGATGGATTTTGTATTCATGGTTCAGCAGCATAACTATCAGATGTTGTATCTATAGGTGCATTGTGTGTGTGACATGAATCACTGTAAGGCTCATTGATTTTACCTTCAAGGAAGGCAATTGCCACTATACAAAAATGAATAGGCTTCTTGTTGACTGTAATATGATGAATAGAATCTAAACATGAAGATGAAAATGCATGGATGTAGAGCATTGAAATGTGTGCTTGCTAAGTGTGGCGCTATTTATCTTCTTTCTCTAGTGAGGCAAACCACATCCCTCTCAACAGACTCACGCTGAAGCTGTCCCACAGGAATCAGCCTGTTGAGTGCTGAACACTCACTGCAGAGAGGGGTCATGGTGGGTCTCTTTATATGGGAATGTTTTTTCTCTCAGTGCATCCATAAAACAACGACCAAATGCAACCGAATAAATGGAGATGTCGAAACCACAGTGAATCCTCTGAGAACTGCTTTAGAATATGTGTGGGCTCTGAGATCCTCGTCTACCCTGGACAGGGTGTAATCCGTCACCGTCCTCATCCTGCTATTGAGCTGGGAGAGGATTTAAGACACCGTGGAGACATGTGGGAAAAGCTCCTACGGCAGCCATTGTCTTTACTGCCCCATCAGAAGAGTGAGTGCAGCTCTGCTGGTGTGAGTGACATGATGTGGAGGAAAGGATTGAATCGGATTCATGTGGTGTAGTAGACTACAAACTAACAAGTGAGTTATAGTCAGGCATGCCATACATGCTCCAGAGAATTCCAGACACTGCTTGCTATCAATAATATAGCAGAAACCCCTCAAAATCATGAAAAAGTGAATGAAGAGGCTGGTGAATGGTACTGAGATTCCAAGCTAAAAAGAAGCTAAAACTTTCAACTAAGACGTGTCATGCTATTCAAGTCATTTTAATGTGGTATAAGAGTGTCAACTGACCTGTTGAGCAGGAAGATGTTGTCACTGCAGGTCAAGGCTTCCAGAAGAACCTTCTTCTCAGAGATGGCTGTAGAGGAGTGAAACTTCATCCAGATAAACTCCCACACATCCTCATCCATCAGAGAAACACCTGTGCAGTACACAATGTCCCGCACGTTGGGTGGAATCCTGTTGGACAGATGATTGACTGTAACATCTGAGTGAAGACACAAGGTAAATATTCACTCTGAAAGTTAGTATTAAAAATGTATCTGTATCTGTATCTGTAAGCCAAAATCTATTTACTCATTTACTATTTTACTTTTACATAAACACAAAGACTGAATTTTAGAGTCCAGGGAAAACAGTGAAAATGGTGATGCGCTTATTAGCATATACGCACACTGAATGGTGCAAGTGGTTAGCATTGCTCACTGTGACCAAGGCTGTTCATTTATTTTTTGCTGCGGGTTACATCAGATACATACACCATTAGATCACATTGTGTTCACACATAATTCTGAGAATTTAATTTCCAAGAATTACATTTTCCAAGAATTTTTCACAGCAAGAATTTGTCTTCAGGGTTGTTCAAAGATAGCAAATCACAAGTCAACGTTTCACCTACAGAAGAATCAGTGAAAAACAGTGTGAGTGTATTTATAGATGTTTTTATTTGTATGCTTATGAGAGAATTTGATCTTTCTTTTGCTCTTTCTTCTATTCATTCACAATGTCCTATGCAGGAAATGTCATTTTATATAAAAAGACACTCTTTGATTCAAAACGGACCGCTTTGGTTCAAGTGGTCTTCTGCTGTCTGCAATCACTTCGAATCACTTGAATTCTGTCACTGTGAAAAATGTCCATGATAACACCAGCTGATCTGATTTGATGATCTTTGGCGAGGTCATCATTTTAACAATGAAAATTTGCCCCATATCATCACTGCAGGCCTCCCAAAGTGAGTAACGGTGCAATATATATAGTCTAGCAATATATCGGTCATAAGTAAGAGCCCTCGATGGACCCATGATATCATCTGGATATAAATCTCAGAAAATAATAACAGTCTACAGTAGAGCTACACTGAGAGAAAAGCATCTCAGGTTGTGAGGCGATGCATGTAATATTCGTACAGGAAGAAGAAATAACATTAAACCTCTGGAGGAGCCACGGCGATACAGTGACTGAACTTTTGATTTGCTCAAACAAAGCACAATAAAGACCTGCTGATTCTGGATGAGCCATCGGAGCCTCTGGGAGTTTTCAATGCAGCAATACAGAAAACGGCAACTCCAGTAAGATATGAAATCATGTCACAACCAACTGGAGCGTATAGACCAAAATTTTCTACACCTGTGAAGGTGATGTCTTGTTTATGACTGCCACTGACAGGAAAGATAAGTGAATTCAGAAACACAGTTAAAGAATAGTATTTGTGGCATTCCGTTCGCTGCCATAATTCTGAAGCATATTATTTTCAGGTATTTTCAGAAAGAAAATGGGGGACGACATAAGCCATAAATCTAGTTTTTACTTCAGATATTGTAACCTGAATTCAAACACTTGATTTGCTCTAAAATTTGGCTGTGTGGAGGCAACACGTTTATAATAAATGACTGTTATGAGATTTTGTAAAGGTTCTTTACATGGTTTCTGTTTTGAAACCATGTAAAGTTCTTTATGTATTTCTCATTGTGTGAGACTTTGTTTCAAACTGTGTCTGACTTTAATTTCAGTTTTCTTTTTTTAAGTCTGTTCTTATCTTGTTTTTAGTTAATAAATGAGAAGGACATGAGGAGGATTTGTCTGCATTTTGTACAGTGATTTGAACCTTGTCTTTGCAGCTCATAAACGCTGCTAGGTCATTCCTGTGACATTATCATCACCTAAACCATAAAAAGAAATAAAGGTCAAACACATTCTTCTTTTATGATGTGCTCATCCCTGAATATCAAGCTGAACAGATTCTTTTTATTATCCCAGTAGGACTAGAGGTCATTTTTGAAGAAAAGGACAGTGAAGGACACATCTGGCAGAACCAGACTTCTGCTGTCAGGTAAGAGGCAAATTAAGAACAGTTGTGACATAATACACAATAAATCAAAAATGTAAAAAATTTCAAATATGAGAGCTTTCATGAGCTCTAACTTTCTCCCAGTGGATTAGACTAACCTTTCCACTTGATGATACGTTTAGCAGGAGGGATTGTGTTCAGTACAGAGACTTCCTGTCTGTTCAGGCACAATCAGAAACCTCATACTGGACTCCATGGGGTAATAATTACACTGCCAGAGCAATTGAGCAGTTTCAGGGCAAAAGAATGGAAAATCTTTGACTGAGCAGGTCAAACACTGGCTGATTCCAACTGAGTGTGTATTTCACATGTTAAAAGCAAAAATATTAGGCCGAAAAGCTTTTAAATTGAGCCGCTCGCTTTTATTAGAATCATGTTAGAGGCCTCAGAAGTCATTAAATGCACATTACATGAAGCCAAGGTCAATATGTAACACATTTTATGTGTAATAAAGCATCTGTGTGTGTATTTAAGGTCTATCCGTTGATTTTAGGGCATGATATTTAAAGAAGCCAGCAAGCAAATTTCCAGTGCGTTTGAGGTTGCCAATATGCAATGTAGTGTGTGTGTGTTTGGTCTTTTATGTTTTTGTAGGCACGCGGCCAATTGTTTGGCTTTAGCACAAAAATTATTTCCTAAAAAGTGGGCAAACACAATATCTTGTGCAGAGTAAAGCCGTTTCTTTAGCTGCACAAACACACACCCACGATCCTGTTTATTCTCCATTACGGTCATTAGTCTCTGCCGGTGGCATGGTGTGTTTGACAGTGTGATACAGCATACATGTGAACAGTGCTGTGGGAAGCAGGGAAAACACATTAGGTGAACAAATGTGTGTTGCCATGGACACGTGAAATAAAGCCTCTACTTTATGAATCTTGGCAGGGTTGATGAGCAGAACATATTGATCAGACCATACACACGCTCCAATGCCGTGCTTCAATATTATCATAGAAATGTAATGTGTGTTTGAAGTCAAACAGGACAAATCTGGTCATCATTGGATGTATAGTTGAGGTCAAAATTGTACATACACCTTGCAGAATCTGCAAAATGTTAATTATTTTACCAAAATGAGAGAAATCATACAAAATGCATGTTAATTTTATTTAGTACTGACCTGAATAAGATATTTCACATTAAAGACATTCACTTATAGTCCACAAGAGAAAATAATAGTTGAATTTATAATTCAACCATTCAAAAGTTTATATATGCTTAATTCTTAATATTGTGCTGTTATGTGAATGATCCACAGTGTTGGAAAGGCGGGGCTTAGGGCACCTGTCGATCATAGCCATGACGCAGCAAAATGAAGCGAGAGAGACATGTCCCGGGAGCGGGAGAAATAATCGCCCTTTGTGCGTTATTGTGTGCGTCTGTGACTAATTGTGAGTACCCGTTCGCCTCTATAGACTCTTCTTGTTCATCCTAATATTCTGTTGTGAGAAGATGTGGTGTTTATCTGCTGTTCACGACTGAACATGTGAAATGAGTGTACGGCTATGCTAACGCATTCACCGCATTCGCGTGCTGTGTTTACAGATATGACATCGCTATTTGTATTTTCATCCTGTTCTGTATGTTTATCCATCTCATTATGCTGCTATATTCGGAATAATTACTGTGAAGTTTATATAAGAGTACCTTAATTGGTTGTTGAGAGATTTATTGCAAGTATTCGGGCACTTTCAGTTTGACGTGCCGATTATGTTTACATAAAAGAGCACCGCACCAGATTGCGTTGTACATCAACACAGAACGCTGATACTGAATATTGTATTGACATACTATTTGTGTATAGGTTAATGTGATTTGTTCCGATACAGAAGTAATGTTATGCTGATCATTTCTTTATTTCTGTTTTATTGTAGAACCACACACATACGCACATACACCCTTCAGTGCATCTTCAGTGTTCAATAAACCTCTTTGATTGACGTTTACCGCCTGGTCCACTCCTGTGTTCTTACCGACGCACCAAGAGGAAGGCTAAAGAAATTAGAACCACCTCAGAATACAATCCTAGTTAAGCTTCTCAACAAAATTGGTCCTTCGAGCCGGAACTCAGCCATTGCTCTTGGATACAGAGGATCTATCAGCCCTAATATGCAATCAGAAGAGGTGAATCCTGAAGGTGCTAGACCTAAACGCCAGGTTCACCCGCCCGTTTATCTTGAGGACTATGATCTCACAGCCACCCGTCGTAGACAGGTCAGTTCACCTACAAGGGCTTATGCTGCAGAGGAGTCAGGGAGAGGTGATGATGCTAGGATTTCTCCCTTGCCATATGATGGAGCTTCCAGTCCTGTGAGTCAGTATTCATGGCACGTGGTTGATGAGTGGTCCTCAGCTGCCTTCGACAGAGAGCAATCCTATGAAAGACAGCAGGTGAGAGCACCTTCACAGTCTAAAGCTCCCTTGCCCTCTACTCAGCCTGCTCAGTTTTCACCATTTCATCGGCCTTGGGAAGAGACTGAGTCTCAATCCTCTCCACAAACTGTCATTAATACCTCACACAGGCCTTCTCAACCTTTAGTGCACTCTGAGTCTCTTCCAACACCACTTCCTTATCCATCTACCATCAGGCAGTCATTGCAGTTGGCCGATACAGTCGCTGCACCAGTAACCTCAGTTCCTTCTTTTGATAAAGGGGACTATAGCTCATTACCTACCCCCAAGCAGACTGTGGGCTATAGAGATCATTCTGTTCTGCCCAGACACCTAGACAGGAATGCGGAATCGTTGCAGAGAGAGCATGTGCTGGTGGAGTTCCTGGGTAAGATGCTCAGTGAACTGCAAGTGATGAGAGACCACATACAGACAGAACTGCCAGCCAAACGGGAAGTCACACAGTCAGTTCAGCCTCCTAATTATCATGATCCTATGCCTGCTGGCTATCCAGATGAATCTGTTCGGCCGACTTCCCGCAGATTAGCTCCGCCACCTACTGCCTCCAGCAATTATCCCCATGATCCAGGCTGGTATCCAGAACAGAGGTTTGAGCCTGTGAGAGCTGCCCATCTGCCTCACCCTCATGAAAGCTACGAGCGTAGGAGACCTGGGTATCTGACGCCTATGCGCAGAACCTCTACCCTGCATCCAGATGACAGAGAGAGCACCTATCGCGGTCCTACCCCATCCATTCCAGATTTCATCACAGGGGACCCTAGTGAATTCACCAGATTAAAGATTGCTCTTGAGAACCTTCTACCTTCTGATGCTACAGAGCTCTTCCGCTATCAGATATTGATGGATCATCTGAGATTGGATGAAGCCCGTCTGGTAGCCGACTCCTATCTCAACTCACCTTTCCCTTATAGCGATACTATGACGGCTCTGACAGAGAGGTTTGGCCAACCTTACAAGCTAGCCCTCAGAAGGATTGCTAAAGTGATGGACGCTCCCGACATTCGACGAGGTGACACAGCATCCTTTGACAAATTCGCCTTGCAAATCAGATCCCTTGTCGGTATGCTGGAGACTTTGGGCCATGAAGGTCAGGCTGAATTGAGGTGCGGTTCGCATGTGGAGAGGCTGCTAAGCAAACTTCCTCCAGAAATGAGGTCTGAGTTCAGAAGACACATGTTTCGTCGTCCCGGTGCAGTGTACAACCTCCTGGACTTCTCAGAATGGTTACAATATGAAGCCTGGTGTCAGAGCAGTGAAAGTCAGATTTCAGACCGCAGACGGAGGCTAGAGCAGAGGATGGACCGAGGGAGAGCAGGGAACACTGCCGGCCGGTCAGTTACCATACTTCATGGATCAGACGAGGGCTCTGCTAAACCACCACCGGGACCGGCTCCGATCTCACTATCCAGTTCAGGGGTCCTCAAAGCACAGGCCAAAGCTTTTTGTCCATATTGTGACAAGACCGACCACTACCTCAGTCAGTGCCCTACCTTCAAGTCCTTCAATAAACAGCAAATCACAGATTGGATCCAGACGAATCATCGCTGCTGGCGTTGCGGGCGTGCACACCAAGCAGCCAAATGTACCCTTAAGAAGCCATGTAGTATCTGCAAAGGCAGACATTTGCAAATCCTTCATGAAGTCAATTCCAAACCCACGACTGAAGGTTCTTGTCTGGTTAATTCGGCAACCGAGACACTGTATTTAGATAGACCTACAGGATGTAGGAAAGTTCTCCTCAAGGTTGTTAGAGTTCTGCTTCGTCATGGAGACAAGACCCTGGATACCTATGCCGTCCTTGATGATGGTTCGGAAAGGACAATTCTCCTTTCCCCGGCAGCGACTAAACTTGGAATCCATGGTCCTGAGGAGAGCCTAGCCCTGCGTACTATCCGTCAGGATGTACAAACTGTGGCTGGATCCGCAGTTTCCTTCCAGATTTCTCCAGTGACTCAGCCACAAAAGATATTCAGAATCTCAGCTGCCTTCACTGCTGAACGCCTCTGTCTTGCAGACCATTCTTACCCTCTGAGTATCCTGGAGAAGTATCAGCACTTGAGGAACCTTCCCTTGCAGTCTTTTGAGGGAGTACGCCCACTGCTGCTAATCGGAGCTGACAATACTCACCTCATTACCCCCATATCACCTGTTCGTCTAGGCCCCTCTGGAGGACCTGCGGCTATTCAGACAAGGCTTGGATGGACATTGCAGGGACCTGTAAGATTCTTGAAAGATCAGCTAGCAACACAACAGGTCTTCTTCTTGTCCCTTACCCCGTCCGAACTACAGTTGAAGAGGGATGTTGAAAGGCTCTGGCAGATCGATGTCTTGCCATACCGCTGTGAGAAGCAAGCTACACGATCCAAGGAGGATCGAGATGCTATCAGTCTCTTGGAGGCCAAGACTACGCGGGTCGAGGTCAATGGAATCTTCCGCTACGCAACACCTTTATTGCGCAGGAAGGATTTCCCCTTCTTTTGTGCTCCAAAGGAAGCAGTCATGTCTAGTCTCAGAGGCATGGAGCGTCAGCTCGCTCGGTCACCAGAGAAGGCAGAGGTGTACAAGTCTGAGATAAAGAAGCTGGAGTTGGCTGGGGCTGCCGTCAAACTGCAAAATGAAGGACAGGGATGCACACGAGAGAACTGGTATATCCCACATCACATGATCACGCACAATGGTAAAAACCGCCTAGTATTCAATTGTTCTTTCGAATATGGGGGGCTGAACCTCAATGACTCCTTGCTACCTGGTCCAGTTTTAAGCCCCTCTCTTCTGGGTGTCCTCCTGCGGTTCAGGGAGCATTGTGTGGCCATAAGTGGAGATATACGTGGGATGTTCCATCAGGTCCTGCTGCTGCCTGAGGACAGACCACTTCTACGATTCTTATGGCGTGACCTGCGACGAGAAGATCCTCCAGATACTTATGAGTGGCAAGTCCTTCCCTTTGGGACTACGTGCAGCCCTTGCTGTGCAACCTTCGCCCTCCAGCGACACGTAGCTCTGCACAGTACTCCTGATGAGGATGTGAGATTCTCAGTGGATAAATGCTTCTATGTGGACAACTGTCTACAAAGTTTACCTACTGTAGAAGGAGCACGTCAGTTAGTTGATAAGTTACGCACCCTCTTGTCCACTGGTGGTTTCGACATCCGACAATGGGCCAGTAATGTGGTGGATGTTGTCAGTCACCTACCTCCAGAAGCCAGGTCCACTAAGCTGGAGTTGTGGCTCTCTCAAAACAAAGCTGATCCACAAGAATCAACCTTGGGCCTGAGCTGGCACTGTGAGTCAGACCAGTTAGGGTTCAAACATAGACCTGTCACATACAATGCCTTGACGATGCGGAGCATTTACCGGGTGCTGGCGAGTCAGTACGATCCCCTTGGAGTCATCCTTCCATATACTACCCGAGCCAAGGTGATCGTGCAGCAGCTTTGGATGACCCATCGGGACTGGGATGATCCACAACTCCCTAGTGAGCTCCAGCAAGCATGGACAGCCTGGGAAGAGGAGCTTAAATACCTTCCACAGGTAACACTCCCTAGATGCTATAACCCCTCCTATATGGATCATTCAGATTTACGCCATGAGATCCACATCTTCAGTGATGCCTCTGAGAAGGCATATGGGGCTGTGGCCTACCTGCTTTCAGAAGGTCAACAAGGAGAACTCCACCTTGCCTTTCTTCTAGCACGATCCAGAGTTGCCCCGCGAAAGCAACAATCAATCCCGAGGCTCGAGCTCTGCGCTGCTCTGATAGGTGCACAGTTGGCAAAGTTGCTTGCAAATGAGCTCACGCTGAAATTGGACAAGATCACCTACTGGACAGACTCCACCATTGTGCTCCACTGGCTCCATTCCGAGTCCTGCCGCTACAAGGTCTTTGTAGGCACCCGGGTAGCGGAGATTCAGGAGTTGACCAATCAGGCGGAATGGCGTTATGTAAATTCTGAAGGAAACCCTGCCGACGATCTGACTCGTGGCAAGAGCCTGCAAGATCTTATTGGCACCAACAGATGGCTTCAGGGTCCAGAGTTCCTACTGCAACCTCAGGAGGAGTGGCCCTCTCACCCCACCTCAAGTTTTCATGACTCTGAAGATACCACTGAACTCAAAGGAGGACCATTCTGTGGGATAACTACCACTATGCCATGGATTCCAGATGGAAAGGAATACAGCAGCTGGACAGATGTGGTGGAGGCAGTCGCACAAGACCTGCATGGGGCGGCTGCACAGGATGATTCCCCTCCGGCTAGTACCTATAGAGAGGCAGAGACTGTTATTCTGAGAAGGATACAGATGGACAGTTTCCCTGAGGATTATCGGCTGCTGAAAACCAACAAGCCAGTTCACTCAGATAGTCGATTGCTGTGTCTTTCTCCGGAGTTTGACCCAGAAAATCAACTCATACGAGTCGGAGGACGACTGAGGCGAGCAGAGACCCTTGACCCACATACGATGCACCCTATTGTACTCGACCCTCATCATCCTAACACTCAACTGCTTATTAAGGATTATGACACTCGACTTCATCACCCAGGAGCTGAGCGAGTGTTTGCTGAGCTCCGTAGGAGAGTGTGGATTCTGAGGGGCAGAGAGGCCATTAAGAAACATCAAAAGTCATGCATCGAGTGTTGTAAGTGGAGGTCAAAACCAGCAAGTCAGCAGATGGTTGATCTTCCTCCTCCAAGGCTCAGACTATTTAAGCCTGCATTCTATTCAGCAGGAATGGACTGTTTCGGACCTTTCATAGTAAAACGGGGACGCCGGACTGAGAAGAGGTGGGGTCTCTTATTTAAGTGTCTCACCACTCGTGCAGTGCACATAGAATTGCTAAACTCTATGGACAGTGACGCCTTTCTGATGGCACTGAGAAGGTTCATTGGCCGACGTGGCCAGCCTGCAGAACTGTACTCCGACCAGGGCACAAACTTCCGAGGTGGAGATACTGAACTCCGAGAATCCTTCAGTAAACTCAGTCCAGACCTACAACAGCTGTTAGCCAAACAAAGGATCAGTTTCCACTTCAATCCTCCGGCGGCTCCACACTTTGGAGGCGTGTGGGAGAGGGAGATCCGGTCGATAAAAGCTGCTCTTCGTACAACTTTAGGCTCAGAAACAGTGTCTGAGGAAGTACTTCTGACAGTTTTGATCGAGGTCGAAGCCGTCCTGAATTCAAAGCCTCTAGGATACGTCTCGGCAGATCTAGCTGATCCGGATGCAGTTACACCAAATTGCCTGCTGATGGGGCAGCCAGATGGCTCCTTACCCCAAGTGGTGTTCCCAGAGTCCGAACTTCTCACAAGGCGGAGATGGAGGCACTCCCAGGTATTAGCTGACAGATTCTGGACGGCATTCATAAGGCATTACCTACCAACCATGCAGACAAGAGGCAAGTGGCAAAAATCCTCACCTGACCTTGAAGTAGGCACTGTAGTCATGTTAGTTGACCCCCAACTACCTCGGTCCTTGTGGCAGATCGGAAGAGTCATGAAAGTCTTCCCGGGAGTAGATGGACATGTCAGAACAGTGGAGATTCGAATAAAAGACAAATTGTATATTCGGCCTATCGCTCGTCTGATCGTGCTTCCTGAAATCCCTGAAGATGACGAGCACCATGACAGCAGAGACAGACCACAGAAAACCTGAATCACTTTCCAACGAAACAAATTTATTGCTAAATTTGGGGGCGGCAGTGTTGGAAAGGCGGGGCTTAGGGCACCTGTCGATCATAGCCATGACGCAGCAAAATGAAGCGAGAGAGACATGTCCCGGGAGCGGGAGAAATAATCGCCCTTTGTGCGTTATTGTGTGCGTCTGTGACTAATTGTGAGTACCCGTTCGCCTCTATAGACTCTTCTTGTTCATCCTAATATTCTGTTGTGAGAAGATGTGGTGTTTATCTGCTGTTCACGATTGAACATGTGAAATGAGTGTACGGCTATGCTAACGCATTCACCGCATTCGCGTGCTGTGTTTACAGATATGACATCGCTATTTGTATTTTCATCCTGTTCTGTATGTTTATCCATCTCATTATGCTGCTATATTCGGAATAATTACTGTGAAGTTTATATAAGAGTACCTTAATTGGTTGTTGAGAGATTTATTGCAAGTATTCGGGCACTTTCAGTTTGACGTGCCGATTATGTTTACATAAAAGAGCACCGCACCAGATTGCGTTGTACATCAACACAGAACGCTGATACTGAATATTGTATTGACATACTATTTGTGTATAGGTTAATGTGATTTGTTCCGATACAGAAGTAATGTTATGCTGATCATTTCTTTATTTCTGTTTTATTGTAGAACCACACACATACGCACATACACCCTTCAGTGCATCTTCAGTGTTCAATAAACCTCTTTGATTGACGTTTACCGCCTGGTCCACTCCTGTGTTCTTACCGACGCACCAAGAGGAAGGCTAAAGAAATTAGAACCACCTCAGAATACAATCCTAGTTAAGCTTCTCAACACACAGCGTTTTTTCTTTTTTGTTTGTTTGTTTGTTTTGTGTTGTTTTTAGTGATAGCTGTTCATGAGCAGTCCTGAACAGTTAAACTGCCTGCTGTTCTTCAGAAAAAAATCTTCAGGTCCCACAAATACTTTGGTTTTTCAGGTTTTTTGTGCATTTGATCCCTTTCCATCAATGACTGTATGATTTTGAGTTCCATCTTTTCATACCAAGGACAACTGAGGGACTTATACAGAAGATTCAAACGCTCACTGATGCTTCAGAAGGAAACACAATGCATTAGGAGCCAGGGGGTGAAAACTTTTGGAATTTGAAGATCAAGGTAAATTTGACTAATTTTGTCCTCTAGGAAATATGTAGGTATCTTCTGTAGCTTCTAAAGGGCAGTACTGAAAAAAAAAAAAAAAAAAGAAAAATGTAAATCTTCATTCTGTTCAAAAGTTTACACCCCTGGCTTTTAATGCATCGTTTTTCCTTCTAGAGCATCAATGAGTGTTTGAACCTTCTGTAATAGTTGCATATAAGTCCCTCAGTTGAGGTTAAACAGCAAAACCTAAATTGAAATTTGTTTTTTACAAGACTTTATTCATACAGCAGTGCACAAAATCACAAAAAGGCCAACATATTTGCAACATCTTTTACACTAAAATGGTAGTTTTAAACAAAATTCTGTATCTGTACAAACATTCTCTTAGTAGCAGTCCAATTTGTTTCAGTTAATTGAGTTGAGTGTGTGACTAAGTTTACTCAGTACTTTGGGCCACTTTAGTGAATCATAGAGTTGTCTGATTTAATCCTTGATACAGACAAAATAATTTCTGACTTCAACCAATTCGATAAAAAGCACTGCCTCAACTTCCATCAATTAAGTGAAATCTCAAACATCATTATGGCACTTTCCTATATGTTTGTTTTTGTGTCAAGCCTGTGAGGAGAAACACTAGGATTGAATAAAAGCTGTTTTCAGGTACTGTGTGTGGGTGTCACTCTGTAAATTTGCTCACCTGTTCTTATTGCTGGAAATCCAGTCTGAAATGAGAGAAACAGCCTGCCGGTGACAGTGTTTGTTTCCGAAACTGCAAGCCAGCATCATCACCTCTCGCTGCAACTCTCTGAGGAGGAGAGAAGGAAATACATCAGCAGGAAGTTAGAGATGGAGAAAGGGGAAAATGAAAAATTAAATACTGTCTACTGAGGTCATTCCCATCTCTGAGGTGGAAAATATCTGGCTTACACTTCGCACTTTGGCGTCCTTACTTAGACTACATATAAGTTTATGACTGTCATATATAATTTAAGAAATATGAAATTCAAGACTCACTCGGTCTGATAAACCGCCTGCATGAAGGAGCCGTCAGGGGAAGTGGCTGGCCAGCCCAACTTGTGATACTTCGGTTCCACCTGTCTTAGAACATAGTCCTGATAACAAAACAAAACAAAAGTGCAAAACAAAAGGCAGAAAAAGAGTAAGTAAGCTTGCCATGTTAAGACCAGAATTTCAATTATTTATATATATATATATATATATATATATATATTTTTTTCGTTTAGTATTTTATACAGTATAATTGTTAGCGCGTATGTGTGTGTGTTTTGACTCGCCATACGGTTGAGGGAAATGTCACAGCAGGTAATGTCATGGCTAATTTAGCATGACTGCTCTCCTTCATGCCCTCTTACTGAGACGAGTGAATGATCACAATTAGACCCTGCTATGCCGCAATTCAATTCTTAACACACATTTACACGGATAAAAGCACATAAACGCTGGTAAAGGACATTGTTTTCCGTACTGTAGTGGACCGTACAACTGATCAGGTGTGTTTGTCAAGCTGTTACTACAGAAATTCAGTGACATATTCTTGTTTTGCCAATAGATTAATCGCAGTTTGACGATTAGCGATGCTGTGTTTGTGTGTGAACAGGCTAAAATAAACTGGCCAGCCCATCCACACACACAGAGGGGTTTGGTCTGACAGGTTGAGACACCTAGTCACATGACTAAAGGCACCTGACTAATCTACACCAGATGTTTCCTGTCGTTGCATTACGTTCTAAACATCTGTTCTGTCTCACAGTAAACACAGCGATGGAGAGAAACAGAGAGAAGATGCTATTAAATTCATCACACTCTCACTGCTGACGATAAAGGGTTGTCCATTACAGATGAGGGGCAGAAATGACTCATGCGCACCACTGTGGGATTGTGGGTGGGCGTTTGAGTGATATTCTGAATAAAGTGATAAATGAATATGACAGCAGGTGGACAGGTAAGAAAGAAGCTAGAGAAACAGAGAAAGTGTCTGACACTGTCATGTTAGGCTGTGTTCAGAATGGAATAACGCACACTGCCTTTAAAAATATACTCCTTTTACTTTAAATATACTTTTAGTATGTCATCTGGTTATCACACACATGCAGAAAAGCTGCATACTTTACAAAACATACATAGTGTTAGTGTTTACCACAGAAATAGTATGAGTAGTATCTTATTTTAAACAATGCCAATGAAACACAAGCAATGGTTTAGTATGTTAGTTTCTAAATTGTTGTGCCAGACAGGTTTTGGATGATGATCGTAGGAAGTTTTGAGTTCGATCTGTCTGGCGGTGAGTCGAGCCATCTGAGACGTGCTGCTAGATATCATCCGTGTCTTTCTTGTTGCAATAGTCAAGGTTAAAATACAACAGAGACCGTTCCGAAATCAGACTTACGCTGAACAGGCTGTGGTCTTCAGTGCGGTCCAGGAGTTTATCCAGCTGGTAAAGAGCTCGACTAGCAGCGTGCCATGGCAGAAACTCCGTCTCCTGAGACAAATATGAGATCATCTGCAGGGGGACGTTTTGGGGCAAATACCCCGCTCTAGAAAAAAGAAAAAGAGACACATATTTCCCCTTTGGTAGACACATCGTTAACATTCGATTACAAACAGTTCATTTTGTTAATCATTATTCGTTTAGAATAACTGCCAGGCATTGTGCTTTGCGTGGGGAGTCATAATGTGCTGTAAGAAACAAAAAAACAGCTTCTCCTGTACGACTACGGTCGTGTTCAATTTGCATAAATCCATAAAACATAAGATCTCTTCTAAAAGCTTCAAATGTCTTATTCTTTTTCCCTTCGGTCTTTTTAGAAACGCCTACAACCCTCCCATGAGAGCGGAAAAACAGAGAGTTGGCCAATATCCTTAGACCAAAAACAAGAAAGAGGAGACTTTTCACGTGTTTTTGAATCCACAGAGTGTTTGCTAGCAAGCGCAGTGTCACTATTACATGAAGCAACCACCCAGAACACCACAGCAACAACACAATGTTCTGAAAAAGGCTAGCATTGTTACTAGCATTGTTGTCAAGTGGATAAGTTGTCAAGTGGATAATTTGTGAGTTATTTTATGCTTATTAAAGTGTTTTGCTGTTAGCTTGTCAGTTTGTGTCTAAGTGCGCTTCACGTGAGCAGCGCTAATTTGTGTGCCACAGTCCCAGGCTCTCTGGAAAAACATTACCGAGGTGAATTTTCGGCAAAATAATATTATGTAGCTTCTTGCACATTTTGTGACACTTCTTACAAGTTAAATCTGTGTGAAAAGCAATAAAAGTTGTTACTGCCACTAGTGTTAATTTCAGCTAGAAACCGCAGTGAAATGTATGTATGGGTAGGTTTTTCCAGTGAGCCTTGGCTGTCTATTTCAGCTTCTCAATTCCATGCAGGGCACATAAGTGCACTGAATCTGAGGTCAGGCGAAAAAGGAAGTGATCAGACTTGAAAACGGACTCATTAAATTCTGGAGGACAGATTCACCCAACACACATTTAATTGGGACATTAATCACAGTTACCCACAGACACCAACTGTTACCCAAGGAGGTTTTTAACATTTCCAGAGAAACTGATTTGCAATAACATTAGCAAGAGACAATTGAGGATGTGAAAAACTAAAAACATTCAACATCTTTGCAAAAAAGAAAATTAGCAAATGTTTATCGTCCCTTGTGAAATTTAACCATGGTTTTAATATAGTAAAAGTGTAGTAACCATGTTTTTGCCACATTGATTACCATTTGTATAACCACCGTTTTACGTGGTTAAATGCTAAACCTGATCTCATGACGAAAACATACCTCTGGGAACTTTTTCGCAAGACGCAAAACACATACCAATAAATGCATATCACTGCAGTTTCAAAAAGAAATTAACACTAGAGGTGACAAAACAGCGAGCACTTGTAATCGTTTTCGTACATAGTTATGATTACAGCTCCATATGTTTCGTTTCAAGACGGTAGCACAGCTGGCACGGAATTGGACTTAGGATGCGGAATCCTCAGGTATGAATCCTGTGAAAAACATGACTCATGATGAAAGAGCTGAGAGATGAGAGATCGAAAAACAAGTTAAATCGGCATGCTTGCGATTGTGTTTTTATGCCACATTTGCTTTTGTTCACACTATCGAGTAGGTTTAGGTGGTACGTCATTTTAAAATGTCACGGAGCATTAGTTATAGCGCTACTTAACGGACATTTCAAGTCAGAACTGCGGTGACACGTACAAAACCAACATCACATAGAACGTACCATGTATGTTCATCTGTTCCGGGAAAAAAACAAACAAACACTCTTTTAGCACCATTTAGTGAACATTTCACATCGAATATGTCACAAAACCTATATAGCGGTACATATTTCGCATCTTGTGAAAAAGTTCTCATAGGCACTTTTTTTTAATCACAAGATCAGGTTGGGAAATGCGGCCGAATTTCCATATTTTGCTTTCCGGATGTAACAAGCCTGCTTTGTAGCTCAGTCAGCACAGAATTGGACTTAAGGATGCGGTGTCCTTGAATACGAATCCTGTCAATGACATGACTCACAATGAAACAGCTGAAAGATAAAAGATCGGAAAACAAGCTAAAACAGCATGCTTGTGATTGTGTTTTTACATCACATTTGCTTTTGTTCATACTATCGGGTAGGTTTAGGTGTAGTGCAGATGGTATGTTATTTTAAAACATCGCAGCGCATTAGAGTTATAGCGCCATTCAACGGATATTTCAGAACTGCAGTGACACGCACAAAACCAACATCACATAAAACGTACCATATGTACGTTCATCTGTTCTGGGGAAAAAAACTGAACACTCTTTTAGCGCCACCCAGTGGACATTTCACATCAAATATGTCACGAAACACATGGCGGTATGCATTTTCCTATTGTACATGGTAATGGAAAAGTTTAAATACAATTGAGATTTTTGCTAAATGCAACTGTATTTAAAAATATTCTGAAAATGAGTGCTCGGATATGAGTTTTTTTTGAATGACACTGGCATTTCTTTCAGTCATAGAGATATATAGAAGTCAGGAGTAATTGACTCCAAACTGCTGAATTATTTAGAGTTAATGCCAACCCAAAGCATTGGCTTTTACACCTCGGGTGTGTATTAATCTTCAATAATTCAGCAGTCTGCAGTCAATAATTCTCCATTTACTCCAATTACCTCATGTACATGTGTTTATCTCCAAATATTTTCAGCATTTTTGTCTGTAAAAAACTTACGTACGGAATTGATTATACGTCTTGTTTAGAAGCCGGGTCAGAAGCAACAGCTGTTTGGTTATAGAAAAAAAAATCAAAACCACTGCATCAGCCAAACAAAATAAGGCATTAAACTGTGGTCTAATAAGCGATAATTGCAAATAAACAATTAATCAGTCTATAAATGATGCCAAGGCACTTGAAACACTCATCGGCTGTCATTCTTTCACACTGATTACAGGGAAATGTTCAATGTATATTCTCTTGACTGATGTGTAAACAGACATGAAGGATGCGGTTTTCACACTGAGTCAAGAGCTTAATCACATCGCACGTGCATTATTTATGTTGTGTTTCTCGGTGCTTAAAGACACAGTAGCACATAAATCACTGCAATGACTTCACCTGTCACAACACATCGGTCACATAGATAGATAGATAGATAGATAGATAGATAGATGGATGCGGTCCTTCTTTAGCGGAAAAATAAAGAATTTAAAAACACTTCATAATGGCTGTCATTTATATTTGGAGACACTATTATTACTACATTCACACAGCAGTGACTGGAGGCCATTCAGTTCCTCCATTTCATAAAACTTTTCTTTTGTCCTTGTATTTTTGAATTATTCAGCTTTCTGATCGAAGGTTGGAGGGAAAATGTTCATTAAATATAAACGCAACATTACCATAAAACTGTCATGAGGCGTTGAAGTTTCCCTGCTGTTAGTGAGCACAGTAACGAATGAGCTGATCACTCTCGCACTTCAGTAACGTGCTGGTACACACACACACAAGCTCAGAGAAACATGTGTCGCATTACATGAAGGCCATTTATCACTGATAATAGCACTCCACAAGAACAGCAAGGTGCAAATAAGAGTGTATGGTTCTTTAAAATTGCCTGACATCATTCATTTTCAATGAGAGCTGGTAACTTATCGTTAGCGACCATTGGAGAATTGAACTGAACTCTAAAATTCAAACGGATTTTTAATTCATGAGTATATAAAGAGTAACAACAGTCTCCTAAATAAATCATTGACTTTCTAAATTGGTTTGTAATTGTAGCTCGTTTAGTCAGAGCTTTAGCAGAGCATTTCAAACAGGACTATTAAGAAGCTCCATCACTGAGACACAGAACTGAATGAGATCTCACCATGTGCGCAAAAAATATTGTGTCAAAGGAAAAGAATATAAAAAGTCCAAAACTATTCTTCTAGTAGCATCGTTTTGTAATTCTTTCTCGCTGTTGTGTGAGAAATTACACAGTTGTTGACAGGTGTTGTGATGTTTTACAAGTGCCACAAACAAACCTTCTGTCTCTGTGGCAACAATCTGCTGATGATGCTAATATCGGGTTAGAAACAGATCAGCGTTTCTGTGGAAGTTCAAACTGTAGTGTGTCAAGACAAGCAGCTAGTAATGACAGTGAGCTGTTAACACCAACTGTTAACTGCTTTAATCTAGTTTAGCAGAACTCAAGCAACACAAACTGCTGTGTCAACACTATAATGTGTTGAATTCTCCTAGATTAGCAAGATCAGCCTATTGAAAATTCTGTTTAGCAAATTGTGCTGAGATTTCATTTTATCACAGTAATGACAACCTTTTTTAACATTACTGTACCGTACTATAATGCAATATAGTAATGGCTAACACTTTACAGTGAGATGCATTTGTTAGCAAATGTTAAAAAATGCTAGGTTATTTTATTTATTTATTTATTTATTTTAAATGCTGGGTTTAGCCTGTTGGGTCATTTTATTGGGATATTTTTAATATTTTTACCCAGGTGCTGGGTTATTTTTTGAACTACAAATGCTGGGTTCAACTTGTTGGGCCATTTAGGTTATTTTTATCTTGTTTTTTTTTTTACCCAGGTGGGTAGTTTTTCTGAAACTAAGCTGCTGGGTCATTTTTAACGCTGGGTTATTTTTTTCTACCCAACAGCTGGGTTAAGCCCATCTTTGACGAAACAACCCAGCTGCTGAGTTACAGTCAGTCAGAGCGTGGGCTTTTTAACTCCTCTAGGAGAAAGCGGTTCTCAGCGCTGACGATTTGGTGCACTTCTTCGGCAAAATAAAGGCCTGTATACAATTTATATTGTTATAAATATTGTTATAAGTCTTAAATGTGTTGTAAATTGTACTATTTTACGCAACATAAGGATGAGATGTCAGTCAGCTGCGTCAGCAGCAGTTGTTTCGCAGGATGGAAACGCCTTTTGCCTTGCATCAAATAAATGAATTTTATTCGTTATGGTACTGAGATTAATTTAGTTTGATATTAAAATATGTTCTTTAATGTCAAGACTGTTTGTTTTAGGCAGGTTTTGGAGTCAGTCACGGCATCTTTCTGCTACAAGTGAAACGCGAGGCCACGCTTTGAAGTTTGCAGTTAACCCAGTGAACAGCAGCCCATCACTGGCTCAGATTTCGGCAACACACCAGCATGAGAATTAGTGCTATTTTGGTACAAAACGATTACAGAGAATGGTTGAATATACTAAAATTACAATGCTACTTTTAAATGTTACATTTTTATGTCTTAAATGCTTGTTAAATGAGTTTATAGGTATGTAATATTAATGTAATGTTAACTATGCTGTATTCACCCAAATAAATTCAATTTGTCTTGTATTTGTGTATTATGTGTTCTTGCTTAATAATAAATGTTCATCTTTTAATTATTGCTGTTGCCTCTATTAATTCTGTGTTTTTTTTAAGTTCCAATCCATTTTAAACCAGCAATATAACCATTTTTAAGCAATAGTTGACTTCAGTAAAATAACCCTGCATCTTTGGTAAAAACATTTAATCCAACCAGCTGGGTCAAAATAACCCAGCATATGTTCTGTCCAATATTTACCCAGCGCTGGGTTGCCATATAACCCAAGTTGGGTTGTTTTTAACTCAGCATTTTTTTAGAGTGTAGTTAATGTTTTTGTAGTTAATGTTTAAACATTTTAGAATGTTTTTGTGAAATTACCTAAATCCTCCACAGAGCTGGTGCTCCAGAAAAATATTAATAAATGCTTTAAAGATATTTTGGTCACACTTTATTTTAATATTGTTTCTATAAACTAAGACTTTTGCCTTAGTAAACTCTATTTGCTGCTTATTAATAGTTAATAAGGTAGTTGTTAAGTTTGGGGTAGAATTAAGGGATCTAAAATACGGTCATGCAGAATAAGGCATTAATATGTGCTTTATAAGTACTAATAAACAGCCATGTAACCAAATTATTAGATTTATCAGTTAATAATGCACTTGAAATATGATCTTTATTCTTAAACTAGGCTCTGCTAAAACCAGCTGTCTTTTCCTCGATTCATAATCACAATAAAGGCTGACTTAGCACTGTGAGGCAGTATTGATCTGTGTGAGTGACTCCCATGAGCACCAGGGACATTTAATTAGGCAGCATCACTCGAGGCAGCAGCGCCCATTCAGTTTCCTCAGTCACATGAACACCCTTAATCATCCCAGTAATTTACAGAGAAACAAGACATTTCACACATTGTGATTAATGACGATGCTGTTTTTAATATGCAGGTTGGCATTTTTAAGTACGTAAGAGCCGATAACCACCTCCACAGATCTGAGCCCTGAGGTTGAATAAGACATCCTGTTAACATCCGCTCTTATTTATTAGGATTAGCTGTAAATAACAGCTGAGAAATCAAAACTCAGGAACAAAAGGACTTGCCTTCAGTCCTGTTTCAATTATCCAGCTCTTCGATAATCAAGGCCGAGCCGAATGAACAGGCTAAATGAACATGACGTACTACAATGTAGGGGAACAGGTTTCCTTCTCAGCCCAATGTGACGGCATTAAACACAAGTTTCCCTGCAGGTTTGTCGTCAGTTGACTGAATCGTCATGCTTAGGAAACATCTGTGGCCACAAACACAATTCTCCACAACATGCCTGTTAAACCCCAGACTAGCACAACGTGAGCCTCACAGCGGTGGCAGATGAGCCTGTCGTTTCACTATGATGAACAGTGGTGCTAATGCTAGCAGAGCATCTGGCAGCTTCCTCATTTAGTTTGGTGGAGGAATAAAAATGGCTGTCCTCTGAAATTTATAGATTTTACAAACTACATCTACAGTAAATGAACAACATTCAATGTCCGAAAGACCCTGGTGAAAAAACCAGCATATGCTGGTAGGTATGTTTTGATGCTGGGATGCTGGTTAGGCATGTAAGGTCATGTTGCTGGTCAAGGACCAGCATAAACCAGCAAAGGACCAACTTAAACCAGCATCAAAACATACTTACCAGCATATGCTGTTTTTATCACCAGGGTGTCCATCAGTGAGACTCAAACGCTGATTTTACTGATTCTAGCTGCCAGCGATTGAATATTTCCTTCATTAACCAGAACGAGTAAGAGTTTTTGTATTACACAGAGAGGACCTTAGGGAGAACAGTCGCTCCTGAAGGGACTAATGGCAGCTTGGCAGCCTGTGGCATTATAAACTCTCAGAGGACGCTCATTCAGAGAGCATCGCTCTTCTCTCTCCACCTTTATCGTTCTGTCTCTTCCCCCTCTCACATTAATGGACGTTAGTGAGTTTCCAGCTGCTGATGAAGCTCTGAAGGATCGACACAGTGAATGAGGCAGCAATGGAAAGGCGGAGAGGTTTTTCCTCACTTTCTTATTATCCGCTATCGCAGTAACAGTTCAATAGTCTCAGCGCAGCTCTCATCTTGATGAGCTAAAGGGTTTTTCCTCAGCTATGCCTTCAGAGTAAAGGAGAAAAGAGAATTACAGTACAAGAGCTGCATCTGTCAGTAATGAAGGTCTTAGTGAAGTTGACTGGATCAGACTGTGCTTTACTATTGTGATGGACGGCTTTATCAAGATCCTTTCAGAAAAATCGGTGTTACCTTCAAGATTTAGGTCTTTTTTAAAAGCCCGGTGCTAAATATCTGTCTTACTGTTAAATAAATAAATAAATATGATGTTTGTGTAAAGTATAGAGTACGAAAGTACTTTAAATCAATGAAGTGAATGAATAATTGAATAATTTATTAAATAAATAAGTTGTTTTTTGAAATATTACATCAAAACAAAATAATTCTTAAAACTTTGAACAAAGATTGTATTTTATAGAATAATTTTATATTCTATAACATTTGCAAATGTCATTTTTAATAATACTTTTAATAATAATACGTTTCTTTTTTGAATGACAGCCAGTGGATGAATCATGGTTTTCAACTATTTGATTGCCCTAAAAGAGTTTTTTAAAACTGAGAAATTATTCACAAACGTCAGTCAACGGAAAGAAAGTAGAGGTGTTATTGCTGCCAAATGGCTAATCATTTCCAGTCAAGAACTTAATTTCTAGGTTTAAAACTTGCAAAACTTAACATATCATGTAAAGATGAATATCATGTATTTTGCATACTGCTGATGCGTTTCTAAAGCTGGCGAATATGACATGATCACATTCAACGTGATTCATCTGGCATTAGCAGATCAAATACACGAACATTGTCTGGTGATGCTATTTTAATCAGCTCGGAGAGTGTTATGAATGCACAACCACAGTTTTGCAACACTTTGATTTTCATAGAGATTTGTTAATAATGATGTAACGTTTTGAAATCCCAGGATTGATTTGCACTGTTCTCTGCTGTAATTTTCAGTCATTCAGTCCCTTTTTTTGACTGACGTCTATTAAAAATATTTTAGGGTGATCGAAAGCTTTTTAGGGAAATCAATAATTATTGTGTTTTCATTGAATAAGAAAACAAATATGTGCAGCTATATGTAGATTTCATCTTGAAATGTGTTGATGTGTTTTGTTCTGAAAATCTAGACTTGGTTTCAACAGGCTTTTATACTCCAAGAGTTTTTCATAACCGCTGTCACTTTGTACTTTCTCACTAGGAAGTGAACAAGCCCCTGAAATAATGTGACAGTTACTGTGACAATAAAAAGCACCACACAAATAAAGCTGAATTAGACTGAATAGTCCAGCGGGTCTCTGTGGGGGTGTGAATGACATTAAATGGATCCGTAGTGCAGGTTTCTTGCTCACTTAGTGACTCTGCATGTTTCCAGAGGGGCCGTGTAACAAACAGAACCCACCTCGCCAGGTTGAAGACGTCATCAATCAGACCGGCCCTGTTGCCCACAGAGATGATCTGCCGGAGGAAAACAGCAGAGACATTTATAATGCAGCAGGAAACATGCAGGTGGATGGAAGTGATGAGGAGAATGTGGAAAAGGAAGAATCTTGACAGAACGGGGAAAGAAAACTCAAAAAGGAAAGATGATGGACTGACAGAGGTGGTGCTGTACCATTGGGTTGGTCATCAGCTGTTGAATGAGAAGCCTCCAGTTGTGAAGATCGTAGTTCACTCTGAAGTAGCCTGTTTGATTGATGTTGCCCAGCAACCACGTCTCGCCCTCCACGTGACCCACTCTGTGCGTCTCTATAAATACACAAGTAAAAGAAGAACATGAAAAAACATTTAATGACAGTTCTGACAGCTCACTGTAGCTTAACTCACATGGTGCCTAATGACATCTAGACATTCAGATGTGAATATCATTAGATAACAAGGCTTGTTGTAGTTCATATTGACTGATTTATTTTGTCTGACAGTGCACTCACAAAGCTTTTTATTCGTATTAATGTTTAAAGATTTCAGTGCATTTATTATCTTTTGAATGAGCTCCTGCATGAAAATATACATGAAGAGACGATGCAGCATTTCGTAATGCACAACATCTGTAATCTAATGTGTTTGCCATGTTCTCATCTTGTAATATTCCAGCCAGACCTTGTGCTTTTTCATGGATAACAAATGCACTGGTTAAGTGCTTTTGAGCTCTCGTCGACTCAATGGATTTGAAGTGTATCGTGATCCAGGGAGCATCCAACCGTCAGCGGCCAGATTGCAACAGCCAGGCGGTGAGTTAATGCATATAAATGGGGTCTCTATGTTAGCTCTGTTTCTTGTCTCAGACTCGTTCTTGAACGCGCCACTGTGGATCTGCATTGTAGCCCTGATGAGGGTTGTTTCTCAGGCAAGGTGAGCTGAAAATGGAGGCTGTTTAATGGTCGCACAATCAGAGGAACTCTGAGCTCTGAGCCACACGGATCACTCGCAGACCAAATTCAATTCCGGCTCTTGGAATTTGACTCGCTGTGGCTCCATCCGAAGAAAATCCACCGCGTTCTCCCAACGGAGAGGAAGGGAATGGAACAGAATTGAATTTAATGATGGCAGACGTGGGGATGCTGCATGAATGTGTGACTCACAGATGAATAGTATTTTGAGTGTGTTGTAAAAGGACATTTACATAAAAGCACTCTTGAGAACTGAATTAGTCAAATTTAATGAGGAAATCCAATTAAAGCTGTACTTTTATCTGTATTTTTATGTGTCACTGGCTGACAGCAGTTGTCGACTTCATAAGTCAAGGACATGACAATCAATTACCTGTTTAGGTCTAAAAAAGTATTTTAAAAATGTCATACTTACAATGACTTGAATGCCTATTCTATGACAAGCATGTTTTTAATTTCTTCTTATTAATTAAAATTCATTTCAATACTTTTGAGATATTTTGGTTTGACACTTACAATGAAGGAAAAAACTTGTTAAAAGAATCATATTCTTCATACATCTGAAACTGTTTGGCATCATCTTTTTTAATAATACTTTTTCATTTGACAGACAATAATATTGTATCAGATATGACAAGGCTAGATCGCTTCACGACTGACAAATAATGTGGTGCAATTTTAACTTGAAAAACATATTTTAAAACAATTTTGAAAATAATGATGTGTACATGTGTATTGAAGTTGAAAGGAAATGTGTTATTACTTTTTTCTGGTGGCTACAATGACAACATTTTGCATAATTAATACCTGTTTTATTGGAGACCCAAATGATGGTCTCTGTTGATATGTGACTGAAGTTTCCCACTGCGAGCGTCAGCGGTATTTGCCACTGGAAGCTGAAATGAGACAAAAAGAGAAAAATAACAGATGAAACGCTCTATTCGATCTCTGGGTTTAAATGTCACTGCCGCAGATACATACTGTATGACGCGCATAATCTCACACATATAGACTCATACGACTTAATGGGATTGTGGGATATATTTGCGCGTTATCCTCTCCGTCTCCGCACCGTGTGACAAAATCACAAACATCAGATGATCGTGCACCTCAAAGAAAGCCCAGCAGTGTCAAAGCTCAAAGAAATCAGCTTTCATTCTTTCCCAGAGTGCTTTGCTTTCTCTATCTCTCTCTATCACACACACACAGCTGTGCATCGCTCGTCACCCGATTGCTGTCATGTTCTGTGTCGCCACCTCATTTTGACGACGATTCATCTGTGTGTGCTTTCATGTGTTAGTGTGTATATGAACATCCCTAGGTATGAGTGCACATCCAGTAAAAGCCTGTCTGACAGCTGTCACAACGGATGGCCGCCCCTTTTTTAGCCTGTCAAAATGGCTGACACACAGGTGGACGTGGTCTGCCGTCTGCCAGCGTAAATTACCCCAGATGACAAGAGCACAGCAGAGCCACCCAACAGCAATAAATACTGTAACATTATGAGATCTAACGCAAAACTGAATCATTTAAACACACTCAAAACAAGGTATTTTAACAATTTTCCATCTTATTCAACAAAGCCATTTCAGTGAGTGAGAATAGTTTTTATAGCTAGCAAACAACAGGGATAAAGGCACACTATGGTAGGAAAAACAGTGATAACAGTGTACTGTATTTGTTGAATAAGAGTAAATGGAACTATTTTATGTATCATCTTTGTTGAAGTGATTGTAATGAACAAGCATTAACTTTGATATTACTTTAAACCATATTACTTTAGTTAAAGTACTTCTATCTGTAATACTAGGGGCTTTTTGCCCCATGCTGGTAAGCCTTTTACCCCAAACAAAACAAACTACTTTTATGATTTCTTTTCCCATAAAATGTGGTGTTAAAAAGCTGCAATCAATCACTATGGCAGCAGTGAATGGCACTTTTCCCTTAAGGTGTGCCATTAGCCACATTTTACTCTATTCAGTGCCTGATAAGAAATGATAGGCCATTGCATAATGGTGCTTTCATTCTTAATCATGAAAATATGTTAATGAATGTCTTTTAAATTGCATATCGCATCATATTAACAAAGCTAAAATGTTTAAAACAATACATCTTTCTTTGTGTTTTCAGTTTGCCTTCAGTTAGCAAATTAGCGATTTAGCTTACTCTCTTAAATGCCTTCGGTTAGCAGCCTTGCTTATTTAGCATACTGCTAGCTGCTTAAGCAAAGCTCTGTTCATTAGCTAAAACAAGACAACCATATAGCAACACCCTGTCAACCGTCACAGCAGCCAAGCACTGTAGCAGTGAACTTTATACAGTCACGCACCACATTTTCCTCATAAAATGTCAAACTTTAGTCATCTAATATGAGAAGAGCAGCCTGGATTATTTTGTGACATCAGTCTCGGCTGTGGGGAATGGGTTGGATCATTAGGGATTTGTGTTAGTTGGAAAACTGAGAGGAATGGACAAATCCTTTTTTAGGCTGCTGGTGACTCACCTTAAATTATTCATAAGATGATTTGCATTATTTAATGTATCTTAATTATATCTGAATAAGCCGAAATGAGGATTCTGTCTAAAGACTGACTGAAAGCTATGTAAATGATGGCAACTTTTAATTTTAGCAGCTGTAAACAGCAGACGCTGGAGATACTGTGCTAAAAGTTTACAGTATATCACAGAGTAAACTATAGCACATTCAGGAAGACATTATGCATAAGATGCAGAAATATGATCCTGCTGGGAAACGGTATTTAAACACATATGTTTGTAACGGGACTACAGAGAGAGTTTCTGTGCTAGATGAGCGCTGATAACAATACTTATGAATTTCAGTGATAATAGAAGCATCTGTGTGTGTTCAGATGAAACCACACACTGATACATTTACATAAAACTCTGTTTATCAGTGGGATTGAACAAGAGAAGAAAGCAAAAGAAAATTAAAGTTCTCCACAGGCTGGTAATTTGGTGGATCATGTTTATGTTCATTTATGGAAGCGTCTGTTATCATCGTTATTTACATCCCTCAGGAACTTTGTGTTATGGCCCAGAGCTTCAGCTAAAGCATGAATCAAGATTTTAGTCTTTGAGGCGTGAGATGAGACATGTGGGCATCATGTTATGTTTATGAAAAGAAGCAGTGTTTGTTATCTAAGGTTCAATTGTTCTTAAATGGACAGGAATACATGAATAAAAGCGAAAGATTTAAATATATATAAGCCTTTAACATTTTATCACCACTGCAAGAGAGTAACAGCTGTGGTCTGGATGTGTCTATGTTTAAAATTCACAGTGATTATCAAGCATCCTCTCTCTTTTTTTTCTCTCTCTCTCTCATTGGTTGTGAGGTCTCATCTCACTGTCGCTCTGTGCGGGTGTGATAATATCTCAGGCTCTCTTTAGGGACGGCTGGCTTTTGCAGTCTATAATGAGTCACTGGGGGCTTTTGTGGCTCAACATGTGCGATAGATCCTCACAACACTTTTATCCAACACCAGCTGCGCAGAAGAGAGGAAAAAACACAAGTGTCTTCTTTTGAAACCTTCCATGGAATCACACATGCTGGAGTTTGTGCTGAGCTTGGGCTTTTGTGCTCACTGATGTTGTTTAGACTTTCAGTCAATCATCCACAAACAGTTTCAAACCACTGAGACAAAGAAGAACTGGGCAAAAGAGGATGAAGATGTTCTGCTGGATGGGTTAGAGAAGAAAGACTGGGATTTGTTGGATACTGAGGAAATCTACTGAGCCTGGAGAGAGCAGCTAAACATCTGCTAAACAAAGAGGTTGTTGGTGGTATTCTGAAACACACTGTATTAATTCAGTTGGTGAAGTCTAATAATTACTTAAGAATCTATTTGAACAGACACATTTACACCTGATCCATTCACAAGCAATCAGACCTGAAAATAGGTTTAAACGGGATCTAATTTCATCACACATTGCATTTGTAACAAAAGCGCTAATATCCCAGATAGCACATGTACGTCTGCAAGATGTCTGTTAAAGATCATTTGATCTGGAAAGCATCTGCTGTGTACAAACATCTGAAAGACATCTGTAAGATGCCAGTTTTACATACATTCTAAATCATAAACATCTTAAAGACATCTAATAGACGTCTATTTGACATCTGGTAGGAAACGTTCAATATATGTATTCCAGATGAACAAACAATTTAAAAAAAGCACGTCTTCCAGATGTAAATGCAGCGTCAAATAGACGTCTTCGCAATGTATTTGCCTAGATAGCATACGTACGTCGGCAAGAGGTCTGTTAAAGATCACTTGATCTGGAAAGCATCTGCTGTGTACAAACATCTGAAAGACGTCTGTAAGATGTCAGTTTAACATACATTCTAAATCATAAACATCTTAAAGACATCTAATAGACGTCTGTTTGACATCTGATAGGAAATGTCCTATAGATGTATTGCAGATGAACAATGTAAAAAAAACACGTCTTCCAGATGTAAATGCAGCGTCAAATAGACGTCTCCGTGATGTATTTGCCCAGATAGCACATGCATGTCTGCAAGATGTCTGTTAAAGATCACTTGATCTGAAAAGCATCTGATGTGTACACACATCTGAAAGAAGTCTGTAAGATTTCAGTTTTACATACATTCTAAATCATAAACATCTTGAAGACATCGAATAGACGTCTATTTGACATCTGATAGGAAACGTCCTATAGATGTATTGCAGATGAACAATGTAAAATAAACACATCTTCCAGATGTAAATGCAGCGTCAAATAGACGTCTCCGAGACGTATTTGCCCCGATAGCACACGTATATCTGCAAGATGTTTTGCGCTCTGGGTTAAAGATCACTTGATCTGGAAAGCATCTGCTGTGTACAAACATCTGAAAGACGTCTGTAAGATGTCAGTTTTACATACATTCTAAATCATAAACATCTTAAAGACATCTAATAGACGTCTGGTAGGAAACGTCCAACAGATGTATTGCAGATAAGCAAATGCAGATGTAAATGCAGACGTCAAATAGACGTCTCCATGATGTACATGTGCTATTAGGGTTGTGCTATCAGGGATGTCTGTTTTTCGCTACTATGAAAGACACTGTAGATCCATAGTCGTTTCTACTTCATTTATATGCACAGTGGTGTTCTAGCTGATGCATGTTCACAGTTAATGCTTCATTGCATTTGAGATGCATACGTGTGTTTTGCACTGTTAACTGTCTAGACACATTCCAGTGATTTCACATGAATCAAGTGTATATATAGTACTTTATGCTGTTTTGTGTGCTCTGTATTATTGCTGTGATACCAAATCACTGAAGCATCTAACTTGAGCAAGAACATTTCCCTCACTTTACCAGCTGTATGTGACAGCTTTATTGCCAGAATCTTAATGATATTCTTTCATTGTGGGTATCTAATCATCACCATGTGACCCTGAAACTCCAGTCGCAAATTAGTTTGGCACAGTTACACACCAGCCTCAAGCAGACCTACATATACCTGCAAAATAAGACTCTATAAGGCTCAGATCCACCTGTAAAATAATTCACAGGAGTAACTGCACATCCCCATTACAGTCAAGAATCCTGCAATGAGAAAATTAATTTGTGCCTTCAAGCAGTTAATAAGCTGTTTATATTCTCTGTAACATCACCTCAACATAAAGTCTGTGCTGTGAAAATCCAAATAGTCAGGTAACATATGAGTGCAAAGGTGTTAATGAAGGAACAGTTCAGCTTTAGACTTTTTACACTGGTGAAAATTAGCACAGGATCTGCAAAACTATCTTGGACGTGCCAAACAGTCTTTTGATGATTTCAGATGAGGTGAGTTGAAGTACTAGGCTAATCACAATTATAGCCACTTTCTAATGATGTATTGCATCTTGCTAACTTATTACTGAGGTTTTATAATGGAGAGGAGCTAACTGCTAATATGCTAACAAGCTGATGTAAACAATCTGAATAGCTCTGTGGCTGTTTCAAAGAAATATTTAGCATTAAATGCAAAAAGATTTACACAATACCCAAACTTTGTAAAAACAGGAGAAAATGTTTAACAATCTATTTTTAGTATGGTAGCATGCTAGGCTTCCACTGTATGAGCACTACCATAACGTTTTCATTCTTTTTACAAACTATTAGTCAAATTAATTACTGTGGTAATAAATAATGATGTCAATACAGCTAAAGTTGTATTTAACCCAAAAAGATTTATTTAATACACGTTTGAGAGAGGAAGTGAATTAGCATAGCAGTGTGTGGCTCTTTGCTAGCTAGATTATAAAGCTGCTTTTTCAGAATATCAAAGTGCAGCAAAAAGCCAGCATATGTTTCAAGTAGAACGGTGGGAGGTAAATGTCCTTTTCTGTGGAGTTTGGACTGTGGACCCTCTATGAACTGTAATGAGATGGCAGTGGACATGAAACACACTGAAGAAGTGTGAAATACATTCAAACTGACCTTCTCTGTTTTCCTTTTGTTGCTGCCAATGTTTCTGTCAGCACATTTTGCTAGGCTGGCTTAAAGCCTCAAGTGAGGTGTTACACTACATTTACAAAGGTGCCAAATCCCCCTGTATTCTGGCAGGTTGTCTGGTACTCAGCTGAAAACCCGCCTCAGGGGCAAAACAGAAAAGAGACGCCCCCTACTCGCAACACAGCTTTGCTATTGATTCTTGGAGCAGTTCTGTTTCTGAACGCCTCTGCAGAAGACCGTGGCACTCAAAACACGTTCATGTAGGAGGAGACGGTTAAAGGAAGGTGGCTTTGTCTGCTCTGAACAAATGAACTCCTGAAAGAGGTGAACATACAGATTTCTACCTGTGTGGTTCATATTTATGACACCAGATGGCTTGATTTGGAGAGCTAGCTTAGCCGCATAAAAGCAAAAAGCCTTTCTTTTATCTGCAGATGATAAATCAAATGCTTTTATGATAGAAATGGTGCTTTAACCACACTACAGCTATTATTATATCCTATTCCTCACTAATAGATTCAATTTTTAACTACGTTTTGTCAAAAAACCACAATACAAATATTCCAAACTGATTACATGCTAGCTCATGTGCTCCTGTTCTCAAATTGCAGGTGTTTGGCATTGATATATACTCAACTTAAAAAACCTCATCACTGTCTAAATGGCAACACTGCCTAACAACACACTCCACACACTCAAACCGACAGTACAGCATTAAAATTCAATTCTTGACTCAATTCTTGCGCTGCTAACAGTGTCTGATCCAAAACAAAAGGAGGATTTCTAAAATGGATCAGAGGCAGTATTGAATTATTCATCTCACTCTGACGAAGAATTAAACTAATCTATCTGCCAGTGACACGCCGTTTTCCGTGACAGCGCAGACGGGTGCCAAACAGCATGTGGCGGTGACGGGTTAGCATGGGTCGCTAATAATAAATAAAATGCTCAGTTAATAGCAGTTTGATAGCTTGTGAGCATGAATATGTTGGGAGATATGATTCATAGAAATAGAGTTGTGTTATTCCTTGCTGTCCTGCTAAAAACATCTAAAACCAGCCTAAGATAGTTTCAGCTGACTGATCGGTGAAAACCAGCAAACCATTTTAGGCTAGTTTAAGCTGTTTTTCATAGCGGGAGCAATAAAGGCAGCTAAAGGTATACAGCAGTAAACTTTTCACATCACTTAGATTAGCGAGGTAATCCTTTGGGTCTTCATGCTGTTTTGGAGCGCTAGGCTAGTCTTTAGCTGTCTAGCTGTGCTTATAATCTCCAGATGGTCTATTATTCTGTATTTCTTTCCAAATAACTTAATGTTTAATCTCATTTTTTATTAAAATGGTTTCTTCTCTTCAGCTGCAGAACTACTGTAGAATCTTTTTTCTGTCTGAGCTTGATCTGATCACAGGAAACCATCCATGAATTCTGGGAGGAGAATCACTGACTGTGGGCTTTTTACATTATTCAGGATTGCAGTCTTCGGCAAACGTACAGGCCTCTGCTCTATATATTACAGTGGATTTTCTGCAACGATATATGAGCTCATGGAGAATCAATGTCAAGAGGTCAGTTGACTTATGGCGTTTCTTCTTCATGTAACAACCTGTCACAATTGACATATGGCAGACTACCTTTTGTTGAACAGCTCAGGATTCTGGATCTTGGCCTCTGTGTCATAGACGAAGTGCTCTTGGGAGATGGTGACGCTGTTGTCAAGACTTTCGTTCTTGCTAATGGTGACCACAGGGTAGCCCATCTGCAGGGTCCAGCGGTCCATGACCTGCGTAATGTTGATATCCTTTCCCTCCCGCTGCATGGCCTGTGACAAAATATATACATTAAAATACATCATACACATTCAGATTGCCATGATGGGCATCAGAGTAGAAGGTGCCAAGTAAATAGATAGTGTCTGAAAGTGTAAGTGGATTGAGGTATGCTGGTTTTTGTTGGTTCATGTTAGTTGTGTTGGTTATGTGTATTTTTTTGTCATGCAAAACTGAAGTAAAATGTACTGAAATGATCTGATAATAATAACTGATAGTTTAGACAAAAGTAAACGTCAGAAAAAAGCAGATTTGTTGAAACATCCGTGCAATTTTAGCTTGCTTCTACAAGTTTCACAGGACTCGTAACCGAACAAGCCACATCACAACTGCAACACTGTACCAGGTGAGCTACCGAGCAAGTTTACAATGCAATAAAAGTGACACATATAGAGCTGGTTATGTTAATCAAACATGAAAGTGTATTAGTTTACAAATCATGCACTATGGTAAACATGTTTTTAGGTCATAAGGTCATATTGTGCAGGGAACTGCATGAAAATAATGTGAGTGAAAAGAAATAAAAACCACTAGTGTCCATTTCAGATTGAAACTGCATTGAATTATATGTATAGGTATGTTCTTGAAGTTTTGCAAAAATGTAGGTAGACGTTTTTTCCAATGAGCCTAGGGTGAAATAAAAACCCATACAGGACTTTTAATTAAAAACTCTTAGTGAACAGAAAGGTGATTAAACTTCACCGTTCTCTTAAACTGCATACGCCGAAACATCACAAGGCAATTTCCAGTTATCTAATCTCTCCATATAAGAGCAATGCTTGTAAAGGAGCAGAATTAGATTTATGAGTCTGATTTCTTCAGAGGAAGCTGCTCCTCCTATTTTAAAGAAGTAAAACATAAAATTGGATCTCACGGCTCATTAATGAGAAAAGCTCGTAATGTGACTGATTTTTGTCCCTGAAGGAAATATACTGCCTACACGGTTCCTCCATATTCTTTGAAAATGCTACTATAAATGGCTCAGCACGGTGGACAACTGGCAGTTTTCTGTATGAATTGTTTTTAAAAGCTCTCAGTATGTATGAGGAATATTTTACTGTTTCACAGCGCTTCATCTACATTTCAATTCTGTATCCATTTTAAAACAGTAGGTACAGTAGGTAAAACACTGAAAATGCATTTTGAAACATTTACGTCACTCCTGAATTTAAATTTCCTGATCATTTACTCACCCCATGTCATCCAAGATGTTCATGTCTTTCTTCAGTCGAAAATATGTAATATAGTGGACTTCAATGGGGATCAATGTGTTTAACAGACATCTTGCAGACATACATGTGCTATCTGGGAAAGCTAGTGCCAGACAAGCATTTGTGGTTAAAAAGTATATAAATGAAACACTTCTAGACCTTTTAACCACAAATGCTCATCTTGCACTAGCTCTGCGTTTTGTGTCTATGATTTCACACATTAGGTAATCAAGTTGGAAAGGTAATACGCAGTTAGTGCAGTCTGTGTTCTCCGGTTCAAAAAGGTAGGGTAGGGCAAAACCGTCTCATTTTCTCCTCAAAATCATCCGACATCGTTGTTTTACCTTTTTCTGTAAAGAGCGTTTGTACATTCGCTTTGTAAACACTAGGTTGGTACTTCTGCCTACGTCATGTGTGACCTTTCCAACGTGACTATGTAATGCGTGAAGTAGGACACAGCCCTAATAGCACACATACACCACGGAGACGTCTATTTGACGTCTGCATTTACATCTGGAAGACGTAGTTTTTGCGTCTGCAATACGTCTATAGGATGTTCCCTATCAGATTTTAAATAGACGTCTATTAGATGTCTTTAAGATGTTTATGATTTAGAATGCATGTAAAACTGACATCTTACAGATGTCTGTCAGATGTTTGTAAACAGAAGATGCTTTCCAGATCAAGTGATCTTTAACAGACATCTTGCAGACGTACGTGTGCTATCTGGGAAAGCTAGTGCAAGACAAGCATTTGTGGTTAAAAAGTATATAAATTTGTTCTTTTTTTCAGCAAATAACCAATTGTTTCACTAGATAAAACCCTTTTAAAGAGGCGCAGCATTTCATGTTTACCAGGGTCAGTCGGTAGTTTCTTTAAATATTGGTTTGTAAACCGGTAGAGATTTACAGTGTTTCTGCAGCAGCACAGAGTCAGTGTGTTATGGAGACCCGTGGGAGTAGAAGGGGAGTGTGGTGGCAGAAACAAAAGTGCTCTGTCAGGCTCTCTTGCATTCTGCAAACATCAACCTGACTAGATCAGTCGAGCATGTGCACTTCTCTTCTCCAGTGTAACTGGCACACTCTTGCTTATAGCAGATAAATCTGACTATTATGAGTATTAAAATCTGAGACTAACCAACGGTTGTTACATAGAAAGCACCAAATGAAACCGGACGACTTCTCACAGCTGTCAGTGACTCATGGTTTGTTTATGGTGTGAATACAGAAGAGGCTCTGCAGAGGCTGTTGACGGCGGCTGATGTTCCTACATTATGAATCATTTCCTATAAGACAGCTTTCAGGAAGCTACTGTACCTTTGGATATAATTAAAGGAAGTGAAGTCCAGTCCGGCGATGGGTCGTGAGTTTGACAAAGGGCTTTGTGGGCGCTAAGCACTGCCAGATTATTGCAGCAAATTGGATTTCATGAATAGCTAATGAACACAGCGCATATCAGTATTCATTAGATGATGGGCTGTCATGGACTGTTAATGTAGCTAAATTCGTCAGTGGCTCACAAACACGGCCACTGAGAGGATACGTGGGTCCAGGTCTGGCCCTTTCACATAAATTCACCTTTAAATCCGTTCTGTTTTGAAAGAGAAAATGAAGCAGCGCCCATCAGCCGGCATTTGGGAGAGTGATGTGAATGACAAAATGCTTTATACGATGCTGATAGCTGCTAAATGTCCTGCTGTTCCATTACAAACTATAATAACTTTGAGATTACGCTTGAAAGTAATCTCATTAAAGTCAGGACACTTTGTGAGATGAGCGAGAGGGGACTTGCTGAGAGTCTTCTGACTTTAAAAGCGCATCTCTGTGCTTTAAGCTGATGACTTGAACCTGACGCTTAACTTCACTGTGGTTATGGCTGTTGGCTTCGACTGTTTACTTCACAGTCGCTAGCAGGTCCTCTCGCTCTTACTTTGAGTGTCTTAGGCTTTTTTAATTCCTCATGTGCCTCTTAAAAAGTTTAAATCATATTTTATTGTTTTAAGTTTTTAGTCTGTATTATTTACAACTGCACTGCACAGGTGGACTAGCAAATTAGCACGCAGAACCTTACATCCAGTCATTTTGTATCACCCTAAGCTGCATTTTGTCAGTTTAATGTGAGATGATGGTGTTCTGTTATCATTTAATCTGTGAACTTTGCATTAGCATTGCAACATTTGCTGTTTCAGTAACTTAACTAAAGGAATTATGGGAAATTATGTCAGCCAGGAACAATATGGTTGCTAAACCCTCAATGGTACTACTAAAAGAGAGAGAAACTGAATCAGCAGATCACAGGCAAGATAACTGGGTGTTTCTGTCAGGAGGATGGCACTCATGCCAAACCTAATAAAAACTGTACTTTTGAGACCCAAGTGAAGCATCTAAATAGGTCAACTTTCCTTCAGCAGAAGATCATTTTGTTTTTGTTTTTGTTTTTTCTCTTGGGTTATTCTTGGCTACACCTGAGCTGAAGGGCAGATGCTCATGTTTAATCTGAGAGATTTATCAGCCTTGTCAGCAATTATATGAAACTTTACTAATCGGGGTCTGATAAGATTCAAGCAGTTTATAAGTTAATTAAAATCACCAGAATCAGCAGCGGCAAGCCTTCATTATCAGGATCTCTGAACATTTGCATTCAGCAGGTTTCAGTGATCAGATTTCTGGATCAATATTTGACCTTTGCTTGCAGAAAACATTTCCATTCTAAGTGTAAAAGCAAGACTATCAAACACAACCCAGCCTCCGTATCAAACTCTTCCCCATGTGGCATTTCCATAAAACCCTTACACGTTGATGTGAGTAGGTGGTGTATTGGCATAATTTTGTGCACGGCTGATGATGTGCAGTTATATAATGGCCTCTGACCTATATGCAGCGTGGGAATCTCTGAACACCTGCCTGCAGGAGATGCACTGGGTGAATTTAAGTGGGTTGAACACACACAATTTCACTTGCCGCCCAATACTCACTGACCCCATCGTTGATTCCCACTCATGGACCAGAAGATGGGTAAAATCTCACCTCGGAGAATTTGTTCCACAAGTCATCTCTCGCCGCATTCCCGTACATGTGTGTCATCAAGTAATCCTGCAAACAGAGAGAGGCGGAGGTCAATATTGGAAGAGAAATAAATTGGAGTTGGATGGGAACGGTGAACTTGGGAAACCAATAAGCCCAAACAATAACATTACTAATCCTCTCAATTCAAGCTGAACGTATGCAAATTAGCAGCAGATGTTTGGGTGTGATTGGCTGTCAGTTCAAGGAGGACCATAAGGAGGCCAATTAGAGGCTGATTATGTTGTTCAAGTCGATGCTGCATCAGTGTGTCACTGAATGAGTAACATACAAATCAGCAACATGATTTTACAGGCTATTCTTTCAAGATGGTCAAACTGTTCACATTAAAATAAACATGCTGAGTTTTAACATTTCCAGGAGAAAAACAATAATTTATTCAGTGAGTAAAAACTTCAGTAAAAAGTACTTTAAAAAACATGGCACAGTGAACAACAGTTAACATATATAAATAAGTCAAAAGTACTTACAGGTAAATAACTGCAAGTGTTTTTTACAAAGATAACACCTTACCCTCAGCAAAGTGCATAATAAATAATGATAAAATCATATTTAACATAATCTAATATAAGTGCCTCAACATCAAAGACCAAAAAGTGGATGTAATATCTGTATTGTCATGTATTATTTAAACTAAGACACTGGTGGGCGTTCATTTCACTGCTAACAGACTTTAATCTGTTAAACAGAGGCAGCGTTTGTGCCAAACGTTATGTTATCAGTGTGTGTGTTCTGCCCTGCAGTCTCAGTGATACAGGTGGTGGGCGACATGAAGAAGGAGCCTGATCCTGGAGAGCACATTTACATTCATCTGATAAGAACATCTGGTGGGAAGCCTTTTTTCGGCTGTATACAAGATTCCTTGATAACTCGAGTGACCGTGAGCGATAAACCGTCAACTGTTATCCGCTTCCTGTTGCTGGAGCCAAGAGAACATGCTGAGAAAAAACTGCAAGTCTTCTGATAATTCTAGAGCATGTCACATACATGGACTGGTTTCTAACCTTTATATTGTGTTTTAAAGTTATCTAAAAATGTTTCTTCTATAGAACACAAATGGAGATATTTTGCAGAATGTCCATGCTGCTCTTTTCAATTCACCAAAAATCTATGGTCATCTTTGAGCTGACGAACAGACCAAAAAGATCATTTTTTCACAGTTTCAAACAATAGTATCAGCACTCAACACTATTACTGCCGACACACTGGCTCTTAAAGAGTGGTAGATTGAATAACTGAAGAAAAAAAAAAGGATTTGAAATAACATGAGTGTGGCCAGATCATGGCAGGGTTTTCATTTTGAGATGAACTATTACTTTAATAAGGCAATTATATCAGCCTTTGCTTCATGAATCGAATCAAAATGGGCACTTGTTGAAACGTGAACAGGCGTCATGCTGAGAGGTCTGAGCAAATTGCACTGGGATCCTGACAGCGTGACCCAGTCCAGCTGGCCTCGATTTCTCTACATGCTCTGCTGAGCTCTCTGAGGGGCTGGGATTTGAGTCTGGAGTAGAACCAGATTCATGTGACCATCCTGATGAATCAGTTTTAGACCAGAGCAATTCCTCTTTCTCTCTTTTTCTCTCCTCCAACAGCAGAGTTATTGCCCTGAAGCAAAGTGACCATGTGGTCCAATCTTGCCTCTCATAGGGCCGTCACAGTGTGTTGTCATTATTTTGACACTGATGTGTTCTGCTGACTGCCACAGCAAGATGTAGGAGGAGTAAAAATCTAGTTGCCATATCAGTCAGTCAGATGCAAATCAGCGATATATATATATATATATATTTATAGAAATATAATTTCTATATTTCTAAATATAAATTATATGAAGTATTGAACACAATAAAGATATGTACATTTTTCTCATTTTGCCTAAACATATATTTTTTTATTTAATTACAGAAGATCCTTACATGTTTCCAAGAAGACAAAAGTTCAATTTACCCTGATGTACACCACATGCCTATTTTTCTCAAATATTGTTCACAAATCTGTCTAAATCTGTGTTAGTGAGCACTTCTCCTTTGCCGAGATAATCCATCCACCTCACAGATCAAGTGTGGCGAATCAAGATGCTGATTAGACAGCATGATTATTGCACAGGTGTGCCTTAGGCTGGCCACAATAAAAGGCCACTCTAAAATGTGCAGTTTTATTACACAGCACAATGCCACAGATGTCGCAAGTTTTGAGGGAGTGTGCAATTGGCATGCTGACTGCAGGAATGTCCACCAGAGCTGTTGCCTGTGAATTGAATGTTCATTTCTCTACCATAAGCCGTCTCCAAAGGTGTTTCAGAGAATTTGGCAGTACATCCAACCAGCCTCACAACCGCAGACCACGTGTAACCACACCAGCCCAGGACCTCCACATCCAGCATCTTCACCTCCAAGATCATCTGAGACCAGCCACCCTGACAGCTGATGCAACAATCGGTTTGCATAACCAAAGAATTTCTGCACTAACTGTCAGAAACAGTCTCAGGAAGCTCATCTGCATGCTCGTCATCCCTATCGGGGTCTCGACCTGACTGCAGTTCGTCGTCGTAACTGACTTGAGTGGGCAAATGCTCACATTCGATGGCGTCTGGCACTTTGGAGAGGTGTTCTCTTCACGGATGAACCCCAGTTTTCACTGTACAGGGCAGATGGCAGACAGCGTGTATGGCGTTGTGTGGGTGAACGGTTTGCTGACGTCAACGTTGTAGATCGAGTGGCCCATGGTGGCGGTGGGGTTGTGGTATGGGCAGACGTATATTATGGACAACAAACACAGGTGCCTTTTATTGATGGCATTTTGAATGCACAGAGATACCGTGACGAGATCCTGAGGCCCATTGTTGTGCCATTCATCCACGACCATCACCTCATGTTGCAGCATGATAATGCATGGCCCCATGTTGCAAGGATCTGTACACAATTCCTGGAAGCTGAAAACATCCCAGTTCTTGCATGGCCAGCATACTCACCGGACATGTCACCCATTGAGCATGTTTGGGATGCTCTGGATCGGCGTATACGACAGCGTGTTCCAGTTCCTGCCAATATCCAGCAACTTCGCACAGCCATTGAAGAGGAGTGGACCAACATTCCACAGGCCACAATCAACAACCTGATCAACTCTATGCGAAGGAGATGTGTTGCACTGCGTGAGGCAAATGGTGGTCACACCAGATACTGACTGGTTTTCGGACCCCCCCAATACAGTAAAACTGCACATTTTAGAGTGGCCTTTTATTGTGGCCAGCCTAAGGCACACCTGTGCAGTAATCATGCTGTCTAATCAGCATCTTGATATGCCACACCTGTGAGGTGGATGGATTATCTCGGCAAAGGAGAAGTGTTCACTAACACAGATTTAGATTTGTGAACAATATTTGAGAGAAATAGGCCTTTTGTGTACATAGAAAAAGTCTTAGATCTTTGAGTTCAGCTCATGAAAAATGGGGGCAAAAACAAAAGTGTTGCGTTTATAATTTTGGCCAGTGTATATGTAAACATGTTTTATGTGAAATATCTTATTCAGGTCAGTATTAAACAGTGTATGTGAGCGGAGTGGAGTGGGAGCGGATCGCGGAGTGGAGCAGTGTGATTTTTAATGGAGTGAGGAGCAGTAATTTTAAAGTCGGAGCGTTGTGGTTTTTACTCGCTCCAAGAACGCTCCACTACCGCTCCATCACGAGTACAATTAATGACAACGACCCATAATATAACTACATATATAGCAAGAATTCACGTGTTAAATATAGCCTATTCAGCTAGCTTGATAGAGATGGATCACTCAAATCAGAACGAATGTGAAAACTAGGATGACGGCAATGGACATGAGCAGAAAGTTATAGTTTTCAGTGAATTAGTTTGTTCTTTCAAGATACTGAATATTTTCAAGTGAAAGCGTGATTTAAACAAGTACAACACTTATTCACACGCAACTGCTCTCTCAGTAATGCATTCAAACAAATGTAAACTTACTGTGGTACTTCATCTGTATATCCGATTTCGAATGAGAAGAAATCTATAAGAAATGCAGCGATCTGTACGTAAAATAACTGACGAAACGTATTGTTATTATTATTGTTGTTATTATCATTATTATTATTATTATTATTATTATTATTATTATTATTATTATTTTATCACAAACATTTGCACTGCAAAAAGCAGCAATTATGCCTTTTAATGCTGACTGAAACCATGTTAGCTTGGCATGAGGAAAAAAGTTTGCGCACTAGTGTTCTAATAAGCCACTTTAAAACTATACTTTAGTTTTAATTCTGTTATTTTCTTCTTTTAATATACGTTATGAACAGAACTGTGGTATTTCAAACATACTGATATAGTTTAGATGCAGAGCGAAGGCGGAGCGGTGTTTCTGGTATCAGTGAGCAAGGAGTGGAGCGAGAGCGGGAAACGGGAACCCGGAACCCGGAGCGCGGAGGGGAAATTGTTGTCGCTCCACTCCGCTCACATACTCTGGTACTAAATAAAATATAACATGCATTTTGTATGAGTTGAAATTGCAAATAAAGTAACAAATGTCCGAGTGGTGTAACCACTAATAATAAAAGCTACTAGGCTAAAATCCTCCAGAAAAATCTTAATATACGGTTTGGAAAAACATTTTATTATTAATATGAATACTTGACACTGATTGGTCAATTACTGCATTTTGTGCTTGTAAAAGGCCATTTAATTCTATATTTGACCACTGTCCCTACAATCCAGTCTCATTCAGCAGGTAGAAATTGCCTGCTGAATGTGATTGTTGCAGTATGAAATACCTACTCTGCTCATTTGCATAGATTTGCATAGTAGCAAGGGACCACTCAGAGCCATTTTATGTTGGTGTTGACATTTTCCAGTCTGCTTGGCCTAAAAGTGTGTATTTTAATGACGGTGTTACTACCCACCACTGTTTAGTGACCAAAAACTCTCATGGAGAGACAGGAAACAGAGAATCCTAACAGATGTCTGCTCTTTACATATATATTTTGTAACGTGAAGCTCTAATAAGAGTGAATAATACATAGCACATACAAATATTGGGTAAAATGGTTGATTTATAATAATTCTGAGGACTATTTTTTATTACTGATCGTTTTAAATATTTAATGCAATATATTTAAATAAATAAATACATATACAAAGACTTCATAACTCAACATATTCCAGTGGGATGGTTGTGTATGTAATTAATGTCCTGTAATTAGCAATGGTTAGTTACTCTCCAGCACAGAATAACATCCTGTTGCTTCATCAGATATTATAACCACATTCAGTTTCTGATTCTGCAAAGCCAAATGATTTACAAAGGGAGACAAAAGATTGATCGCTTTCGATATGTAAATCCCCCAGAGCTAAAACACGAGTTTTCTGCAAGAGCCTTTACCACAACAGTCAAAGCAGATCATAAATAATTCATTACTCATCCAGCTAAATGAGTTACCTCAAAAGTAATACAAGAAGAAATATGTCTACAATTTTCTTGCATATGAAAGTAATTTTGAGGCAATGGAGGTAGATTGTTTGGTGAGGTGCTGTGTTTACCTGTTCTTCCCATCAATCACACAAAGACGGACAGAAATACTGAAACTTTTCATAAGAGAGAGACAGAAAACAGTAATAATGAGGCGGAACAGCCGAGCCAGGGGGGGCTGCTGGGAGAAGAAGAGGAAGATGGGAAAATAGATCTTCTCTTGTGTGTTCCAGAATGCTGGGAAATTGAATCGAGCACTATCTGGCTATTTCATCTGTGTTCAGAACAAATTATTAGCCCACAACATCCACTGGGAATCTCACGGACTGCCATTCTCCAAGTCAGGAACCCGCTGAGAGCCGAGAAACATGACTATGAAGCACCGAATCCAGGGAAGGAGCTTCCCGCGGTTCCAAATCACATCCGGAGGATGAAGATGGACTATAACACACTGAAGTATATTTCTCAAGAGCAGGAGTACTTGTCCTCTGCTATTCACGGGTCAAGCATTTCACATTTCCAGCGAATATTTCCTCCATCCCATAATATGATCCATCTGAAAGTGGTGTTAAAAGCAATGGGCAGTGTGTGTAAATGAGACGGGAGCGCTTCATCACTTCAGCCTGCTGTATGAGCTCCAGAACCAATTCAGACTTCATTTATGACTCCCTCTATTCTTTCATAAGAGACATTCATCCGCCTGCATCAGCAGCCCATCCAACATTTACCAATGAAGACGCCCTCATCCTCACAGAGAAACAGAGAGGGATGGTTAATGGTGATCCGGGAGAGACTAAAGCTTGTCTGCCTCTGAACTGTTCAGCATTCACAAATGTCTGCTGCTTCAATTATGCAGAAACGCGAGGAGGAGAAGAGATGCCACACAGAGCAAAAGACAGACACTGAGAGAATGAAATGAGCTTCAGTGAACAGACACAGACAGACAGCAGACAAAAGAGGAGAGACGGATCCCTGGCGGATGTGTAATGCTGTGTTTCTCCTCTTAAATACTCAGACATTCAGATATAGATCGGTTCAGGAGTTCATAAGACACTATATTGAACATTAAGAAGAAACTATGATATAAGCAAATACTTTCAAGATGTCTTGATTTATTGATTAACTAAGATTCAGACAGAATTCATTAACACGTTTCCTTGCTGTTGCATTACAAAGGAAATTGATGTTGCTAATAATACCACAGGTTTATTATAGTATATACTGCACGAAATCAAATGCACTAATTACGGTACAAGATAAATGGACACATATATGCACATCAGACACAGTTTACTAGTCTTATGTGTATTTGTTCTGTGATATAAAGCTTGTATGCAGATCTGTAAATGAAGCATTAAATGTGTTGCTCTGCAGAAAACATGACCTGATTGTGCTTCCAGCCACTAATAGTAACATTAAACCACCACAACAAAAATAACCCAGAAAACAACTCTGAAACTGTCAGATTTTTGACAGCATCTCAGGCGTAAAGAAAAAAATGAGAACTGGTTTGAAAAGTGATTTATGTGGATCTAGAAGGTGAGGAAGCTGTATGTGAGTCTTACACCTTTGAAACTGTGTGAACTCACATCAGGAGGGATTTGTACCTTTAACTCATTTACATTTATTCATTTACAGATTGACTCTCGCTGTATTCTGACCTGCAGCCTGTTTGTTTACAGCCCAGATCCTTTAACCACATTACAGGATGTAGTTTCATGTAACAGCCATATGGTGTCCACAAAACCATTAATACTCTCTAATAATACATCAAGAGATCTGCTGTTCACTCCAGAGGAGGTCTGACTGCTATGGACACAGGAAGAGATTCAGAGAACTTAAAAACACTTCAGCTGGAGCAAATGACCATGTGACTATAAACAAACAGCCTCATGCTGATACTCCAGCTCTGGACGCTCACCTACTGACATCAACAAGTCTACATAATATCAAACATTGCGTTTCTGTAAACCGGTTTAACACAGAGAATGATTCTGAAACTTCTGATTGTGAATGTTTACTGATATGAAATTAATTTCTGACACAAACATGTTTAATCACTTGTCTGATTGTGCCGCTTTCACCTTAAGCGTGATGGTAGCGTATGACACGACAACAAGTAGCTCTAGTGTTGTAGCTCTAAAGATAAGAAACACATGTAAACCGACACGGCTCCATAATCTCCCAAACGCTTGTAGCAAAAACGTCCCAGGTTACGTATGTAACCATGGTTCCCCGAGGGAACGAGACGCTGCGTCCGGAAAACGCTAGGGGAACGCCTTTGGCGGAACCACGCTCTGAACACATGTGTAATCTGACCAATGAGAAAGCGGGACGTCACGGGCGGGTGACGTCATCGACCAGGAAGCATAAAAGCACGTGCGAAGCCGGCCGGCGTCAGCTTCAGAGAATGAAGCGAGCGCTCGGCAGGGATGCCAGAAGGATGGACCGAGACGCAGCGTCTCGTTCCCTCGGGGAACCATGGTTACATACGTAACCTGGGACGTTCCCCTTCGGGAACTCGAGCTGCGTCCGTAAAACGCTAGGGGAACGAGATGCCCACGCCACCAGACTTCGAAGTCCCTGCCTAGTGAAATTGCTAGGGCACAAGGACAGAAGAGCCAGGAGTGGCTCTGGTGTCTAGGTTATAGAACCTGACAAAGGTAAGTGGCGTGGACCACCCCGCAGCATTACAGATGTCCTGAATTGGGACACCTAACATGAGTGCTTTGGAAGCAGCCGTAGCACGAGTAGAATGGGCTCTAAGACCCATAGGTGAAGGAAGGTCCGAAGACTCATAAGAAGTAGAAATGGCATCTACGATCCATCTACTGATAGTTTGCTTGGTAGCAGGACGCCCCTTCTTAGGGGGGCCGTAGCAGACGAACAGTTGTTCTGACTTACGCCACAGGGCAGCTCTGTGGACATAGGCATCTAGGGCACGTACTGGGCAGATACAATTTTGCTTCTGTTGGTCGGGCTCCCGAAAGGGAGGAGGACAAAAGGCCTGGAGCACGACTGGCTGAGGAGTGTTGGTGGGGACCTTAGGGACATACCCCGGCCTGGGGTACAAGAATGCCTTGGTCATACCAGGAGCAAACTCTAAGTGAGAAGGGGCCACCGAAAGGGCCTGCAGGTCCCCTACCCGCTTGAGGGAAGTAAGAGCCAGCAACAAAGCTGTCTTGATAGTTAAAAGGCGATCAGGTATCTCTTCTATAGGCTCGAATGGAGGCCTACAGAGAGCCTCAAGCACCACAGCCAAATCCCAAGTAGGGATAAAGGGTCGTGTCGGAGGCCTCAGCCTCAGTGCACCGCGGAGGAAACGTGTAACCAGGGGGTTCTTACCCACTGACATGCCACCAAGAGGGGCGTGGTAGGCCGAGATTGCTGCCACGTAGACCTTCAGGGTGGAGTGGGCTAACCCTGTGGAGAAACGGGCCTGCAGGAACTCCAGTACTGTACCAACTGGGCAGTTAGCTGGGTCTTGCTGGCGTTCTCCACACCATGAAGTGAAAAGCTTCCACTTCAGGGCGTACAGTTTCCTCGTAGAGGGAGCTCTGGATTGGAGGATGGTCTCAACAACCTCGGTTGAGAGACCGGAAGCTATGAGTTGTGCCCCCTCAGGGGCCACACCCACAGCTTCCACAGCTCCGGGCGGGGGTGCAAGATGGTACCCCCCCCTTGTGAGAGGAGATCCCTCCTGACGGGAATCTCCCATGGAGAGCCGTCGAGGAGAGATATCAGGCTCGAGAACCACACTCGGCCCGGCCAGTGCGGGGCTACTAACAGTAGACTGACTCCGTACCGGCGCACTCTCTCCAGAACTCCTGGGAGCAGAGCGATCGGGGGAAAGGCATACAGACGAAGCCTCGGCCACGTCTGTGCCATAGCATCCAGCCCCAGGGGAGCTGGATGAGCTAGAGAGAACCAGAGGGGACATTGTGTGTTCTCCCTCGTGGCGAAGAGATCTACTTGGGCTGGACCAAAGATTCTCCATATTTGCTTCACCACCTCGGGGTGAAGCATCCATTCCCCGGGCCTCGGCCCCTGCCTCGACAGGATGTCTGCTCCCACATTTAGATACCCAGGAATATGAACTGCTCGTAGAGAGAGGAGTTTGTCCTGGGACCACACAAGGATCTGGTGCGCCAGCTTGAATAAGGGGCGCGAACGCAGACCTCCCTGGTGGTTGATGTAGTAGACCGCGGCTGTGCTGTCGGTGCGTACTAGCACATGGCGATCTTTCAGGTCTGGAAGAAAGTACTTCAGAGCTCGAAATACGGCCAGCATCTCGAGGCAGTTGATGTGCCAACTGAGATGGCGACCACTCCACAGACCCCGGGCGGAGCGGCCACTCATGCCCGCCCCCCAACCGGTGAGGGATGCATCCGTCGCTAGTGAGACACGGCGACAAGGAGCTCCCAACACCGGGCCCAGATGTAGGAACCAAGGTTTCTTCCACATATCTAAGGCACGTAGCCCTCGGCGCGTGACCTTGATCATGCGGAGCGGGTTTCCCCTCGGGGAGAACCCCTTGGTTTTGAGCCACCACTGAAGGGGTCTCATGTACAGCAGGCCAAAAGGTATCACGTTGGACGCAGCTGCCATCAGACCCAGCAATTGTTGGAACTGCTTTACAGTGAGTGACCGGCCTTCTTTGACTCTCTTGACTGCGGTGAGGATCGACTCGATCCGAGCAGGAGACAGGCGTGCCTGCATCGTGGTTGAATCCCACACCACGCCCAGATAAGTGGTCCTCTGTGATGGAGAAAGCACACTTTTCTTGGCGTTTAGTCTTAACCCCAACGCTTTCATGTGTGCGAGAACGACATCTCGATGTCGAGCCGCTAAACTCTCGGACGCTGCTAAGATCAGCCAGTCGTCGATGTAGTTTAATATGCGAATGCCCTGGAGCCGAAGAGGGACCAGGGCAGCATCCATGCATTTCGTAAAAGTGCGGGGGGAGAGTGCTAGGCCGAACGGAAGAACCCGATATTGATAAGCTTTGCCCCTGAAAGCAAACCTCAGGAACTTCCGATGTTGAGGAAGGATGGAGATATGAAAGTATGCGTCTAACTTGCTTCTCTGCGGAGTTGATTCTTCCTCGGCGGGCCAACTGATGTTTAGTTTGGCTACCGCACGAGTGACCACCTCCAAGAGCTCCTCGTACTGTGGGGATTGAGGGAGTAATTCGGTGACACTCTCCAAGTCACCCTCGCCAGAGGATGACAACAGGAGAGAGGAGCCCGCCCCCTGGGTGGAAGTAGCCGCAGAGCGGGCTTCCGAACCCACGGAACGGGCTGCGGATCTGCTGGGTGAGGAGGGAGATAGGGGGTCACCCGTCTCCATTCCCTCCAACAGATCCAACTGCGAACCCCAGGAATGCAGTACCCGCTCCGCCTCGGCGGAAGCGGGGCCAGCACCCTGAGGAACGCTGGTGAAGGATCCCTCCTCAAAGAGATCCTTCCGGGAGCGGAGCGTCCGCAAAGGAAGACCTTCACAATGCGGGCAGTCAGCCCCCTCAAGGGCTGACGCTGCATGCTCCGCTCCCAAGCAGACCACGCACATGCTGTGTGTATCCCCGCTAGGAATGTATCTTTTGCAGGGAGGAACACACAGCCTGTAACGTGATCCACTATCACTCCCACTCTTTACTAAAGCTTTCTTAGACATCGCCCTCAAAATAAAGTTGTGCAAACTGGCACAGAAAAACAGGGTCGATGAAAGACAGACAATTTCACACAGAGCGCTCCGCTGAAAGACAGAAGCTGACGCCGGCCGGCTTCGCACGTGCTTTTATGCTTCCTGGTCGATGACGTCACCCGCCCGTGACGTCCCGCTTTCTCATTGGTCAGATTACACATGTGTTCAGAGCGTGGTTCCGCCAAAGGCGTTCCCCTAGCGTTTTCCGGACGCAGCTCGAGTTCCCGAAGGGGAACATACAAGACATTCAGAACAACCGGAGGGGACTTGAGAACATGAACATTCGCTGAGATATTCAAGTGGTAAATAGTGAGATTTATTTGCAACACATTCAGCTGTCCTGAGAAAAAACTATTCATAGGATTCAACAAGTATTGAGATTTTGAATTGAGAAGTATTTTCAATATTACGCCGCAATCCTGTTAAAGCTGCATTTATGCAGAATGTATAATTCATAAATAGAGTGCTATAAACATATGCATAACACATTAGGAGTAAAACGTACAAACGTGTGACCACAAAGAGAGAAGATGAAAGAAAACTACTGACTTACATTGAGGCCTCTCTGGAATAGCGGCTGTCCCATAACGTTAGCCAGCATACGGATCAGAGCAGCTCCCTGCAGACACAGCAGAAAAACACACATTCAGTAAAAGCTTCTCATTTACACCTGCTCTACACAGAGTTTATTTGCAAAATATGCATAGTATGTAATTACAGTAATCCACTCACAATGGAAGTCATTACATCCTGTAGGGTTTAAATGCAAAAATGTGAAGGTTGTATTTTTATTAAAGTGCTTATATTAACACGTCTGCTTGTAAGTATGTGTCATTTGAAATGGACAGTTGTTAAATTCATAATTGTAGTGGTTTTAGGCAAATTAGCTTCTGGTTATGAGCTGCTGATGTAATTTTTCTATTTAAACACCATTTTTAAATACAGTTCCCTTCCTGAAATTTTTGTTTTAATTAAACTGAATTTTTTCAGTGTTATTTTAGTATTAAATTAAATTAAATTAAATTAAAATTTTTACATGCTTGTACATCACAGAAACTGCTTAATAATATTTAATAAAAGTTCAGTTATTAATTACGTCCCTGCTCTTTTTCTAGCAGGTCTTCCATGTCATGTATTCAAGGTTCATCTAAACAAAGACTCAATGACACTCGTCCTGCTGTTTTCTGCAGTTTTACAAATTTGTATCTTTTTGACTTTGAGTGACTTTGACACGCTCATTTGACAGCATCTAATTCCCATCTCTCCACATCCCAATCCTCCACAGTCTGTGTGATGAGTGTCACTTCCTGTTAGCGCTGAGGACTCATGGGATGTGTTGTGGGATATCAGAGTCCTCAGAGTGTGAGGAGGAAGTGATGAGGGACCGCTTGGTGTCAGGATCACTGCAGTGTGGCTGACAGAGTTCATAACACCACAGAACCTATAGGGAAACAGAGGGAGGGGCTTGAGGACAAGCTAGAGCCAATCAGAATCCGGCTTTGCTCTAATTGACAGCTGGAGGGAGAGTTAAAGCAGAAACTCAAATCTTCAGCGGATGGGAGATTTTATCTGTTTTAGAGGACAACGATTTTTCCTTACTGCTCTTTGTGGCTTTAATGGCTTTCAGATGTTCAGTATGAGAGGATATATTTGATCACAGGAGTTATTTAAAGTGTGTTCCAGAGAGAAAGAGGTAATTAGATGTCGTCTAGTGTGAGATGAAATGTTTATTGTTCAGCTAAAGTCCCCAGAGGACACAAAACCTCACAATCTCTCAGCGTAACAGTTTCTGTCCTCAACTTACTAAAAAACAAGCTTTTAATTAAGCTGTTTTTCTTGTGTATGTGAAGAGGCTTAAAACAACGCGACTGCATTTACAATTCACAAAGATAAACTGAGACGTCTTTAGCTGGGAGAAAAATAACGAGCAAACTGAGGTGTTTACTGGACTTGATAAAAGATTAAATTTAGCGGTGAAGTCCTGACATAAATAAATGAGTGAATTATGATTTACACCAACAATATTGCTGCTTTACAAAGTCATTGTTTCTCTTCTTCTGGCTGCTTGTAGAAAATAGAACTGAATGTGAAATCACACTGAACTTTATGTTCACAGCTGAGTATAAACCAGGTCATTCAGCTCAGCTCAATATTATTATCATTTCCATCATTCAGCCTGTAGAAGCTGATGAGATTTTCTTACCTTCTTATACGCGATCCAGTCAAACACTCTGTCGATGTCTGTGGCTTCAAACACTTCCTGAGAGATCGGATGAGAACTGGCCAAACCGTCCAGTAACATCACCTCATGAAGAACATCAGTCAGAAACCTCTGCTTCTCCTGTGGATGACAGACAGAGAGAGACTTCATTGTTTTTTTACAGTATCAAACATATAAAAGTGTCACATTAAACCTTCTGTTTTATTTTCATAAGTATAATAACTTTGAGCTGCTCTATAACTGAAATTAGAAAGTGGTTATGGGAAAATCCAGCTCATATTTCTCACGGCTGAAGCCTTTATGTCTGCAGCAGCTTCCCACAATCCACTGATGTGATGAACATTCACTGCCGACACACGAGAGCCAACACGACTCACTCATGAGAGAAACACTGCTGCTGCGTGAGCTACGTGAGTGTGTGTTTGATTTGTGCGGAGGGTCTCGCTGTCTCTCTGCTCTGATCAAATGTCTCCCAGTAGGATTCAGGTAGAAATTTTGGGTCAGATGAAATAGACCCTCATCATTCACGGTGTCTGTGGATCAGCAAAGAGTCACGATCTCAAATAGAGTCCATCGTTCTGAAGCACATGAGGAACTGAACTGATTTTTAACTCTTTGAAAATAATATAATGAAAAAAAACAGGAGGTAATCAGATTAAAAAAAATTACCATGGTACTATACAGTTTTCTTTGAATAAATTTAAAGGAGAAGTCCACTGCCAGAGCAAATATTTACAGATAATGTACTCACCCCCTTGTCATCCAAGATGTTCATGTCTCAGCCATAAAGAAATTATGTTTTTTGAGTTAAACATTTCAGGATTTTTATCCATATAATGGACTGATATGGTGCCCCAATGCAGTTTAAATGCGGCTTCAAACGATCCCAAATGCGGTTGTAAATGATCCCAGCCAAAGAAGAAGGGTCTTATCTAGTGAAACGATCAGTTATTTTCATTAAAAAATACAGTTTAAATACTTTTTAATCTCATACGCTCATCTTGTCTTGCTCTCCCTGAACTCTGTGTACTCTGGCTCAAGACAGTTAGTGTTTGTCGAAAAAATCCAATCGTATTTTCTCCCTCAACTTCAAAAATCATTTCGAAATCTTCCTACATCGCTGCAGAAGTACCGACCCAGTCTTTACAAAGTGAACATGCATGGAAGATCAAACACCCTTAACAAAAAAGGTAAAACAACAACATAAGACGATTTTGAAGTTGAGGGAGAACATGAGATATGAATTTTTCGACATACCCTAACTGTCATGAACCGGAAAAAACAGTTCAGGCAGAGTAAGACAAGACGAGTGTTTGACATTAAAAGTATATGAATTGTATTATTTCTATGAAAATAACCAATCGTTTTGCTAGATAAGACCCTTCTTCCTCAGCTGGGATCATTTACAAAAACATTTGGGATCGTTTGAAGCCACATTTAAAAATTTTGGAAGTTCAAAATTGGGGCACCATATCAGTCCATTATATGGAGAAAACTCCTGAAATGTTTCCCTCAAAAAACAATTTCTTTATGGCTGAAGAAAGAAAGACATGAACATCTTGTATGACAAGGGGGTGAGTACATTATCTGTCAATTTTTGTTCTGGAAGTGGACTTCTCCTTTAAATATACAACACAATATATTTTACTGAATAATCACAGAGATGTCATGTTCATTAATTAATTAAGCAACTTCTACTTTCAAACAATGTCGTCCTAAAATATACCACAAACTCGTATACATCTTAGTAAAATGTGCTTCTGCAGTGACACTGTTTTCCTGTTACTCATTTGAAAGTGGCGGTTTGCCAGTTACCGGTACATGATGAAATATGAATAACATGAATTATATATGAAAGCATTACACTGCAGGTTCAGATCCAGAACATCTTCATAATGGACCTTCTGGCAAAATCTCTACACTGACTGACCAAATTCAAAATGACTCTAAATTAAAATTTTATCATTTCATTTTTTTCTTATGTATTTATTAAAACTATGTACGAAAAAAGAAAGCCCACAAACTATCAGCTGCAATAAGCACGTTTGGCTTTGATACTCTGAATGGTTTATTACACCTTTATTCTCCATCATTATGAATAATTCTTGCCCGTTAAAGCTTTTGGCAGCTTGATAAAGAATCCCGCTGAAGACATTAATCCAAGAGAGAGGGATATTTTAATCAAATGACTTCAGCTCATACAAACGACGTACGGAAATGAATCAATAAACAAATGTTCATCAAATCCTTCATAGTTTTATGGCATCTTCTACTAACCCAGTGAATCCTGGTTATACTTCCAGGGTTGAACGGGGGCTTGGGGCCCAAAAAAAACCCCAACACATTTAAGTAATTCTACAAATTTCCCTTACAAAGGTAAAAATTCTGCCTGGAAATAAATTCCTGGGACAAATGGAAATGGAAAACCTTAATGGAAAGGTTCATTTCTGACCTTGATTGCTTCAACAAAACTTTCATCTTATATTCTGACGTTCTGCTAAAAGCAGATTAATGAATTGACATGATAAAAAAGACTCACATGAAAATGAGAAGTCATACAAATCAATACAGAGAATATTTACAGGTATATGAAACTGATCTGTGGCTTTTTACAATATTTCTAGATCAAAGTGTCTGCTGGATGGCTCTGACATTCATTTCTTTTTGGGAAGCTAATGACGGGTAAAATTTCCTTCAGTAGAATTACATCCAAGATACAATTACCTTTAGATATTCATGAAATGTTAAAAAAAAAAACGTCTGTTTAATGGTCTGCTGCACTAATTTATCCCTCGTATTTAACTTCAGAGAGAAGATCTTGGAGAAAGTAAGACTTCTTAAAATCAGTGTCCTAATTTCTCAAGCTATTTATATCATGACTTAAGTTGTCTTCCAGAAGATAACACTATGTGACAGCTGTCTTACAAGTATCTGTCTTATTTTCTAATGGGCAGTTTTTTATTATCCAGACTAGTATGAGTCTCAAAGGTTAATGTGCATATATACATGGAATCAATAGCAAATGAGAACTTTGTGTAAATTTACAACATTATGGTGAATGTGAATACAGCGTAACAGACAGAGAGAGAAAGAGAACAGCTGGTGATGTAGAACTGATTTGATGCGAGTCACGTAATGTGCTCTATAAAACGAGTGCAATGAGAAGAGCTTCCATCTGGCCCATATGTGCTCTCAACAAGGTGTTTGCGTCCAATGATGCTTCATTTAGACCCTGCTTATTAACATCTCAACATCGTCACCTGCCGTAGGTGCACCTGAAGTTTCACACTGACCAACCTGTGGAGATCACAGTGATGCCCAGCAGTACTGGAGCAATACCTTATGGGTATCTAAGCTTCTCTAAAAGCATGATGAGTGTTAGAGTGTGAAGGAAAACCAACAGTCCTGTAGCTATGAGCAGGTGAAGGAACCGACAGGCTGTTTTAATGACCTACTAGAGGTCCGTGTCAAATCCATTTCCAACATTTCTCTATGCATTTGTGAGTTTTGAGTTCTGGTTTAGACTCCTTCCTCTTGAAACATGCAATTTGATCCATACCATCAAAACCCAATTGCTCCCTGAAATGACGTTTCCTAAATGGTCTTTCTGCTTGGCTGATGCTCCATAACCAAGGTGGCTTGGAGCAGAGAGGTATGAAATACTGAGACAGATGCATGGGAAGGTCATTATATAAATGTGAATGTGAATGTATGAGCTGAAAGCACACAGATATTAAACAAGGATGTTATATTGACATTTATATTATTCAGCTGAGACAAATAAAAATTAAACATCATGAAGTAAAAACTAAAGAATCAATGCTCACACTAGCTCATGCTAAAATTGCACACAATCAGTGAATCATAAGGAGCAGAAGATCCAAACAGCACGACTGCTAATTCAAAGTCTCGTAAACAGAGAAACTAGGTTGTTTTGTTGTGTTGATGACCTGCGTACTTTACGAGTGAAGCTTCAAGTGCGTCACAATAGCTGCATTACAGCCCACAAAAGCTGGACTGGAATAGCATTATGCTAATTGCTAACACTGTTACGCTCCAACAAAAGCAGCTCTAGAGGGAAAACTGTTTGTCCTTGAATTATTTAATCGAGTTGTTTATTCTTTAACAAACCTAAAATTGGTTTCATTAAGAAATGTAGAATTTGAACAGTTAACAAACAAGTAAATGTGTTGTTGTAGCATCATAATGTTGCTACATATGCTACAATTGACAGTCATTTATACACTTAACATATACATATACTGATATCTAGATGCTAATGAAGAGAAACACCTTCAGAAGAACTGGGGGATGGTGACTGTGAGATATTGCATCATTCCACTAAAAGAAAAAGCTTTTTTAGGGGAAGAAAGTGGAAGTCCTGTTCTTTCCGTGACTGTACTCCCATGAAACATTAATATTGTTCAGATATAGTAACTGGAAAAACCATGGACGGTGTCTTGACTTTCTCCTGGTTTTCATAAACACTCCTGGATTTGTTTATCACCCTATAATACAGGAATATCATAAGATGTTGGGAAGCACCTGGTCTAGTAAAATAACCTTGAAATGTTTGGCTGTTATACAACCGTTCTGAGAATCACTGAACCTGTGACTCCTGTGAGAACATTGTGAATTGAAGCCATGCCTCGTCTTTCTCCAGACACATCTGGATGTAGAAAATGGATGTGGATGACTCATTAGACCATGTAGCTTTTACATTGCACTTTATTTATAAGGGTTTATATTTTGTGCTCCAGTTTATTTGTGTTTGTGTGCTGGCCTTGAATTCAAATTCAAACTCTGTGAAGCTCTGCAGTTATTTAGCAGTTTTAGTTCAGAGTTTTGGCAATACTAATGTAGTTTAAATAAGTTTTGCACATTTTGTGACTAACACAGGTATTCAAACATGCATTATTATGCATTATAATCAGAAGCTCATCAATCTGTGGCACTGTTATTTCACAGCTCTCTTCTTCTGATAATTGATTAATCTGGAGTTGACTATTTACAGACTAGAGTTTCATTACAACACAATAAAAGATGAAGGCATAAGCACTGGTTGCTGTAGTAATGAACCAGGACTGAAATAGAAGCTTTTGATAACAGAGATCATCATGAAGTCAAACTCAAACTGTTCTCATAATAACCATTAAGACAGTTGGGACAATTTGTTCTTTGCAAGCTCATAATGAACCTGTCCATGCATGCCACCATTTGCATTTTGCACGCTAATTCACCACTGACAGTGAGATGAAACGCACACTTGTCATTAAAGGACATTGTAAAACGTTGTCGTTTTAGCTCATTTTGGGTTTGAAAATTTGATGACTTTCTACATGTAATCTAAAAAGCAATTTTTATTTGTTTATTTTAATTAGAACCAAAGAAACCAGAACCAAATCTAAATCAATATCAGGATGTCATCAACATTTTGCAGCTAAAACATTGTTTTCTGCTCTTGAGATTCATACATCTGAGATTTTTCCCCATTCCATCCAAGTTATAGATGATACACTGAAGGCAAAAACAACTGAATATTACAGCAATTGCATTTAATCAGTAGAAAACAATAACAGCAACCAAAACTCACCATGTTCCATTTTGGAAAGAGGAAATCAGCCCCGATGTACTCGAAGTAATGCGCAAATCCCTCTTTCAGCCAAACGTCCTCCCACCAAACCGGTGTGACTAGATCCCCAAACCACTAGAAGAGAAGAAATGAACAATCAATCATCAACAGAGAAACAGTGACCATTACAAGGATTGATTTCATGTTGCAACCAACTTTTGTTGTTTTGTATGGAAGTGTTTACGGGTAAACTAAAACCAGACTTTATTTGGACAAAACATTCAATTTAGAGAAAAGAAATATATAGCAAACCATCCTCCTATTTATCCAGTATCCAGAAAAGCATATTACATCTAGTGGCAAACATGCTTTATTAGAAAAGTCCAATATAACAGAAAAATAACCTGTGTTCTTCCGAAGTAGAAGTCCAAATAAACACTTCTAATAAACGGTTGCATTCTGGTTCAACAGAAAAGTTGTTTACAAAAGACTTCACAGAACATTGAGGACGCAGCGGAGTTTCTGAACTATGATTAATAGTGGCCTAAACAATCAATTACCTACAGTAACACAATTAAAGCACATTTTTCTGTTTTCGCAGCATTCATACCTGGGCGCTCCGCCAAGGACACGTAAATGAACAGAACAGAGAAAAATAAAGATTCGATTAGAAGCATCCCATCTGGAAGCTAGAAAGAATCCAAATGACCCCTGCCATTGTGTGCAGATGACATTGTGCAAAACAGGGCTATTGACTTGAAACGATGCAACACTGCAGTTTGAAAATGGCTGAATATTTTCCTGACTCTGAGGCCGTCAAGCAGATGTGCTACTGAGCGCCGGATCTCATTGTTGCCGCACACAAACCTCTGTAGGAGTCAGGCCTCTTTCATCTGAGCACAACATCATTACAGCAGCTCAGAGGCTTTCAAAGCACTTGACGGGACGTTCATCTGTGACTCAGACACATGGACTGACAGCGTGGAGAGAGACAGCTGGTATGCTGCTCTCAGAGGAACCTTCTGCTAGTCACACATCAAGTGGCTTCCCATAGGTTTACTGACTTTTTCTGCCCTCTTCTCATTTATCAGATGTCCTGACGCTAATGACAGTGAACCAGGATAGTCAGTCGCATCACATCATTTATTGTGTTTAAAAAGACAGATTTGCAGAGCAAACAGAATTCTGAAATCGTGGGGGACGACAGACAAACAGACAGAGATTTGTGCCTCATTAAGCAGTTCAACAACACTAGAATGTCAATGAACCACACAAACTGTGAGACCCTCGCTCAATTATGTCTTCAACAGTGTCTGAGACGAAAGCTGAAAAGAAGGGATTCTGCAGCCCACCTGCTTCATTAATATACGCTGGAGGAAGTAATGCAGAGAAGAGTTCACGCTGAACTTCTATACTGCAGCACGTACAGGACATTCAAAAAAAAGGAGAAAACCTTCAACAGCATCATTAAAAAACAACCGTTATGCAAGCCTCCAAAGCAGCTGAGAATCATATTTGCATGGAGTCTTCAACCAAACTCTCAGTCTTATAGTAAATGCCTGAATAACTGAAATGTCCTTCATTGACATTTAACAAGGCGGTTCAGACAAGGTCTGTCTGCTGAATCAGGTTTGTGGCTGCGGGGCAAAGGTCATTGCCTTCTCAACTGGAAAACGACAGGAAAGAAGTCCTGAGGCTGTATTTTAGCGCAAGCTTGAATGTTACACAGCTCACAGACTCAAACCTGAATCTCCCACACAAGCACCATTGTCTAAAATCCTTTACAAAAAGAACTGTCTATACTTTCTATACTATACTGTCTATAGGCATCTGTCTATGTAGACAGCAGACAGCAGCTTACTAGGTTTTGGAACAGAGCCATCATCGCACTTCCTGTTTGAGCTAATAAAACAAATGTGACTGTTTATCCTGTTCAAATCTGAATCTCAGTAAACCTGAACTAAACAAGCTAGAACTGGAAACAAATGAAAATCTGAAACCCTCTGTTTTGAGTGACAAACTGTATTTGTCACTATTCAGAGTGAGAGTGTGAAATTCCCAATTTCATATGTGTTTACAGACGGCGTCTTTTATAAATGATGAGAGAATAAAACACCAGCCAACAGACGTGAGTCATGTAGTCAAGACTCAGTTCCACTGACAGACTCAGCCATTAGCCATAGCAACTCATATTTAACGTCTAACTATGCTTTTAAAGCAACGGTTATGAAATGTATGTGAGACGTATTAGCCTCACTTTTCCCTCATACTCATACCCAGAAGGCAGAATGTCACCTCTCCAATTGGTGGAAAATAAGAAAACTCGACATCAGCTGCATCGCTCTCTAATAGGCTGGTGTTATTGGCTGAATAACTGCATATGAAGGGCTGCAGCAGCATCATTTAATCTGAGAGGCTGAGATGAGATGAAAAATTAACCGTGATTGAGCGACTGTGACATATAAACCCCATCGCTGGCGGGGGCAAATCTACTAACAATCCGCCGCTACAGTATGTGACATTAAAATGAGCCAGTGTAGAGAGACGGGAGTGATCCTGAGCCCCAGAGAGCCAAAGGATAAACTTATACAGTAGCAAACAGAGCCTGTCGTCCACTAATCAATTCTCTGCAGGCAGTCGGCGCGAGCGGCGAGATACAAATGTGATTTATCAGACGCCAGGACTTTTAATATATGACTATGAATAAGTGCTGGATGAGGACTGATCTAATGCATTTACAATGAATGCGTCAATCAATATGTCAGGTGACATAAGCCCCGCCCACTCTGAGCACGGCTGAGTTAATCTACACTGGAAAACAATTAGCGCTGTGCTATTTAACTCTATATGACAATTATTCCTGTGAGGATAAAGCAGGGAAAGTGTTTAAATAGAAAAATGGCGTCTTAATTAAAAACATAAAGATGAGCAGGAGCTCCAGAGAGCTGTGACACAAAAGGGTGAAACAGCCTGCGGTGGAATTCAAAACGCGTGATGGCTAATCTCCGTCTTTTACTTTCTCTGTCTTTTTCTTATTTATACTCTAAGTAAGAACACTTAGTCTCACACGCACACACTTGTGTTTAAAGCTAATTTAGGCTGACTATGATTTCAGTATTTAATCTGACATGTTAAGTGAGCATTAACACACTCTTTTGGCATTTTACAGTATGTGTTGGCGTATTGGTGGCTAATTCTTATGAAAGACTTCAAATCTACTGGAAAACTAACAGATGCTTGTTATTTTTGATTTATTTTTTAACTAATTGGGATGAACGTATTATATTCTGGGAAATATTACTCAAACTGAGATCTTATTAAAAATGCCTGTGCATTTCATAAGTACACAAAATGGACAGTAAACAAACATTTAGAGTTTGAATATAAACTGTCAGTCTAAAGATTTTTAAAGTTTTATTAAAGTCTCTTCTGCTCACCAATCCTGTATTTATTTGATCCAAAGTACAGCAAAATTGTGAAATATTTTTACAGTTTAAAATAACTGTTTTCTATTTGAATATATTTTAAAATGTAATTTATTCCTGTGATCAAAGCTGAATTTTCAGCATCATTACTCCAGTCTTCAGTGTCACATGATCCTTCAGAAATCATTCTAATATGCTGATTTACTGTTCAAGGAACAGTTTTTATTATTATTAATATCAACATTTTAAACAGTTAATCACATTTTTACATGATACTTTGATTAACAGAAATATCCAAAGATCAGCATTCACCTGAAATAAGAAGCTTTTGTTACATTATACACTATACCATTAAAAAGCTTGGAGGCATCAAAAGAATCATCAAAGAAACCTTAAAAAATCTACTAAGCTGTTTTCTACATAATAATAATAATACATGTTTTTTTAGCAGCAAATAAGCATATTAGAATGATTCTGAAGGATCATGTGACTGGAGTAATGATGGAGTAAATGATGCAATTCAATACATTCAAACAGAAAACAGTTATTTTACATAGCAAACATATTTCAAAATGTTACTGTTTTTACTGTACTTTGGACCAAATAAATGCAGACTTTGTGAGCAGAAGAGACTTTTTAAAAAATCTTACTGTTCAAAAACTTTTGACTGGTAGTGTAATAATTACAAATTAACTGCCTATCATCTTCATTTTATCATTTCAGCTTCACAGTGTGCTGTACACGCACATAAACGTGAATTTAGTTGGGACGTAATGTACTGCGGGACAGTATTGGACATATTTCAGTTTTCTGCCTGTAAACAGCATCACTACTCAATATTACACTTCCAGCCTCCGCTGCTGCTTCTTTTCAATTATTCTTGATCATAAAACAGGGGTTTATATGCAGAGAATAGTCCAATCTGGGATACCCTCATGAATTTCAGCTGTAAAAATATCAAATATGTATGATATTGCTGTTTCTGAAATAATATCATGATTTCATGCTTCCTGTGAGAGTGTTTTACTGTATAAGGTTCAAACTGAGTTCAGACGAAGCTGTAGCTGTTCTGCACAGAAATGAGAGATGAGGGGATTGTCTTCCTTTATTTTCCTCTCCCTAAAAATAAGTCAGAAAAGTGAGGAAAGAACTGCAGACATGCTGTTTTGTCCCGCTCATTGAGCTTTTTATCAAACCAACGGCAGCTAGAACACAATACTAGGAAGACTATTTAAGAGATGAATCCAGAACAATACTCAAAAGAGCACAGAACATCTCATAAATAATCCGCCATAACAAAAGACACTAAAATCCAAGGTTCTCAGCAACATAAGAGGTGCAAACAAAAGCTGGTGGAAATGAGCACATTCAATGAATAATTCCACCGTTTCCTTTACAATTCATGATGATGATGCATTTGTGAGCTTTAAATCCCTTACTGAACATCACTTCATTGCCAAAAGATAAAAAACGGCTTGCTTGATCTGAGTGTAATAGTCTAAAATGATGCAAATACACAAAAAATATATAAATATAGGTTAACACAAGAAAGACATGTGAAAACACTCTAGAGAGAGAGAAAAACAGAGTTATAAAGAAAGAGGGATGAAGGAGAAAAAATTTTTACTTTCACAAACTCTGTGCATCAAATTCTCCAAATGTCCAATTACATCTGCCACTGTTCTGCCCTTTAACTCAACAACTGACCATCTTGATTCTCTCTGTTAGTCTCTGACTCCTGGCAATTTGCTCTTTCTGACTTTCTGTCTTTTACTGAATTCTACACTGGCTTCTTAGATCATGAAGACAGATCTGAGAAGTGCTAAATTTCATATAATTATGATTCTACAGATGCTTTATGTTTCTCAGAGGACGCTAAACAGCACTGACGGGACATGCTGAGTCAAGCTTGTAATGGGTGTGATGGTTAAAAAGAAAACACATCATGTTTTAACAGAGAGATCTTCTGAATCATGGCTCTAATCACAGATATGGATGAGACGCCTCAAACAGAATGGGTAATTTTCAGGCCTGATTGAAGTCTTGCATCTCAAATGGAGGTGCAGCACTTCAATGGTCATGAAACGAACAACACAAGATGTCAGTAAAGTGACTTGGACTGATTCATTGATATAATTGGACTAAATTAGTCCATTATGATTTATTATTAACACATAAGATACTGATGCTGCTTCTGCTAAATATATAAATCTGAAGTTCTGTCATCTTCAAACCAGCATGATGAAGCTCAAATGCACATGTTTTGCAGTAATTGTGTTTTACCTGATGGCAGATCTCGTGCACCACCACCATGGTGAGCTCCATCTGATAGGAGAAGGAGGAGACGTCAGGATCCAACAAGATCTTCTGCTCAACAAACACACTCAGGCCCCAGTTCTCCATGGCTGCATACGGATGCTTCGGCACTGCCAGGAGATCTGCACACAGTCAGGAAGGTCCGAGCTCAATGACGGGAAACCAGGATTGTATTACAAAGCAGTGACAAGTACAGTTGAAGTCAAAAGTTTACATACACCTTGAGGAATCTGCAAAATGTTAATTATTTTACCAAAATAAGAGGGATCATACAAAATGCCTGTTATGTTTTATTTAGTACTGACCTGAATTACATACATCACATAAAAGAAATTTACACATAGTCCACAAGAGAAAATAATAATTTAATTTATAAAAATGACCCTGTTCAAAAGTTTACATACACTTGATTTTTAATACTGTGTTGTTACCTGATTAATCCACAGTTAAACTGCTTGATGTTCTTCAGAAAAATCCTTCAGGTCTCACAAATTCTTTGGTTTTGTGTATTTGAACCCTTTTCAACAATGACTGTATGATTTTGAGATTCATCTTTTCACACTGAGGACAACTGAGGGACTCATATGCAACTATTACAGAAGGTTCAAACACTCACTGATACATCAGAAGGAAAAATTATGCATTAACAGGTGGGGGGTTAAAACTTTTGGAATTTGAAGATCAGGGTGAATTTAACTTATTTTGTCTTCTGGGGAACTTATAAATATCTGCTGTAGCTTATGAAGGACACTGCTAAATGAAAAAAATAGTATATTTAGGCAAAATAAGAAAAACGCACACATCTTCATTCTGTTCAAAAGTTTACACCCCGGCTTTTAATGCATCATTTTTCTTTCTGAAGCATCAGTGAGTGTTTGAATCTTCTGTAATAGTTGCAAATGAGTTTCTCAGTTGTCCTCAGTGTGAAAAGATGGATCTCAAAATCATACATTCATTGTTGGAAAGGGTTCAAATTAACGCTGTCAAACGATTAATTGTGATTAATCGCATACAAAATAAAAGTTTGAGTTTTATATATCTGTGTGTAATTATGTACATATAAATACACACAAATTAATGTATATATTTAAGAGAAATATTTTATTTATGTACAAAATATAAACATTATATAAAAATGATAATAATTACATATACTTGTAAATATTTATTAAATGTATATGTTCACACATACAGTACTCTGCAAAAGTTTTAGGCCACTAGTATTTTCACCAGCTAAAAAATGGTTCAAAGTAAGTTATTTCTATCTTTTGCTGTAGTGTGTCAGTAAAAAAATATCGGCTGACATTTCCAAACATTCTGTTTGCCATTAATTGTAATAATCTAGTGAGATTTTTGTTTGCACAAGGAGTCTGACAACAGCCAGTGCTCCACATTGATCAGATCTCTGTGCAGAGCACTCACTGTTGTCAGACTCTTTGTGCAAACAAAAATCTCACTGGATTATTACAATTAATGGCAAAATGAATGTTTGGAAATGTAATCTGATATTTCCTACTGACACACTACAGCAAAAGACCGACTTTAACTGACTTTAAACCATTTTTTATCTGATGAAAATACTAGTGGCCTAAGACTTTTGCACAGTACTGTATATTACTCAAACTCACTTTTATTTTGTATGCTATTAATCGCAATTAATCATTTGAAAGCCCTAATTTGAACCCTTTTCAACAATGACTGTATGATTTTTAGATCAATCTTTTCACACTGAGGACAAAATGCTGAAAAAAAAAAAAAACTAATCTGTCGGACATGAAGGTCTTTTCTAACAGCAGGCAGTTTAACTGTTCAGGACAAACAAGGGACTCATGAACAACTATCACAAAAAAAAAAAAAGCTGTGTACAGCTGTGGCTCATTCAGGTAACAACACAGTAGGTCTATTAAGAATCAAGTGCATGTAAACTTTTCAATGGGATCATTTTTAACAATTTCATAAATTATTTTCTCTTGTGGACTATATGTAATTGTCTTTTATGTGACATATCTTATTCAGGTCAGTACTAAATAAAAAATAACATACATTTCATACATTTTTCCTATGATCCCTCTTATTTTGGTAAAATAATTAACATTTCTCAGACTGTGCAAGGTGTATGTAAACTTTTGACTTCAAGTGTAAGTGTTTGAAATAAATCATATACCACAAACAGCAGCTGGATCAAACCAAACAGTGTTTTTGGTATTGTTACGCCACTGTATATGCATCAATGATGTTTTAAAAGAAACAAATGCTTCATGTACTACGTAACTGTGCATCAAAGAACAAGAGCTCTAATGCCACATCTCAAGTAATGTGGATTAGCTCTTAATCAAACGTATTTATCATCTAATTGCTGTAATCAAAGATCATTGCATTTAAACCCAAAACCAGACACAGCAAAGCGACAAGACATGCAGCTCCATAATCATATTCCCCTTAAAATAGCTCCTTTCCTCAAGACAGTGTATCAGTGACACAGCAGACGGCGAATCAGCTGTTTTAAACGCCTCCACCTCCATCAACCCGTTTGAGGAACCATTCATATGCCAATGAGAACAGGAGCAGTTAAACCTCTGGCGCTGTTAAATCCACATCTTATAATCAGCCACAGAGGAAGAGGAACTGTTGAAAGCCATAATATGATTATCCGCCGGGCTGGAATGTGTGTGTCTTATTTGCATGTTTCATGAATTGGGATGAAAGCAGCTGCAGAGTTTTGGAAGGAAGCTGCAATCGTCATGGCGACTGATAAAGCTGCAGGGCTGCAAGGCGGGGAAAAAAAAGCAGCGTTAAAAGTGAGCAGCAGTCAGACGCTTCACTCATAATGACGAGCCCCATTAGGGTTGTAAGTTCACACATGATTAATATTTCACTTTTTATGCCGAAATGATGAAGTGACAAACTCATTCAAGAGGCAAAGAACAATGAAAACAAGCATGCAAAGGTGAATGACTGAAGAGACCCAGAATCAGACAGCGCAGGCCTAATTGGTCATTGTTAATGTTCTTTATGGACGAGAGACTTGATGCTCTTTTAATTGGGCTTTTATACAGACTCATACTGCAATTACACGACTGATGCTTTTGAAGAGAGAGACAAAAGTACTATGGTAAGAGATGTACAAAAACTCAACATAAAGAAAGTTCTGTCACAGCTTTTAATATACAAAGCCAGACCACATATGAAAATTCTTTAGTATATACACTACCAGCCTTCATTTATTTGATCCAAAGTACAGTATAAACAGTATAATTTTAAAATATTTTTACTATTTAAAATAACTGCTTTCTATTTAAATATATTTTAAAATGTAATTTATTCCTGTGAATTTAAAGCTGAATTTGTAGTATCATTGCTCCAGTCACAGGATCCTTCAGAAATCATTCTAAAATTCTCATTTGCTGCTCAAAAAACAGGTGAGAAGATTTTTTTTTTTTTGCTAAATAAAAGTATTACTTTCTATAATTCCCCCTGACTCCAAGCTTTTGAATGGCATAGTATATAATAATGCTGATCTTTGGATCTTTCTATTCATCAAAGAATCCTGAAAAAAAAGTACTAAGTTGCTTTAAATATTGATAATAATAATAATAATAATAATATGTTTCGTGAACATCAAATCAGCATATTAGAATGATTTCTAAAGGATCATGTGACATTGAAGACTGGAGTATTGATGCTGAAAATGTATCTTTGATCACAGGAATAAATTACATTTTTAAATATATTTAAATAGAAAGCAGTCATCTTAAATAGCAAAAATATTTCATGATATTACTGCCTTTTCTGTATTTTGGACCAAATAAATGCAGACTTGGTGAGCATTTAAAATTTTGCTGTTCAAAAACTTTTGACTGGTAGCGTATATCTAGGTACTTTAACAGTAGCCTACTTTCTTAAAAGGAAAACAATAAGATTTTGAGGTAAACAGACATTCATATATTAATTACTGCAATTATAAATTGTAAGAAATCATTATAACCAATTATATTACCTTTTATAACAAATATAGTAGGATAAATAGAACACAATAAAAAAAAGAACACAATAGATAGTGTCATATTGCTTTTAAACAACCGATCAATAAATATAAAGATTTATATTTAGAAACTTACATTCTAGATACAGTATTGGCATTTACTTTGTTTTTGCTATGTTAACAAAAAAATGTCCAAACAAAGCAGCTGAAGCGCTTTAAACAAATCACTTAAGTGACTGATTCAATGATTAAATCATTGATTTTTTTTTTTCTGAATGAATCAGCATTTTAACTAAATCAGTTGGATGAATGATTCAATCACTCACTCATATGTGACTAGTTAATGAATTAATCAGTGTTTCAATCAAATTGTTGGAGTGAATGATTCAGTGACTCATTTACACTTCATTTGTTTCTGAATTAATCAATATTTTGTAAAGAATTGTTTGAATGAATGAATCTCACTCATAAAAACAGTCACTTGCTGGCACTTACTGGTATAACCAGCAAGAGTCTCAGGGTGTTTTCACACCTGGCACTTTGTTTTCGGAACCTGGCACGTTCCCCTCCTTAGCTCGGTTCGTTTGGGCATATGTGAGCACGGGAAACGCAATCGGGTCCGCTCCAAAACAATCGGTCTAAGATCGCCTGAACTAGGTGGTCTCGGCTCGATTGAAAACGAACTCTGGAGCAGTTCGGTTGTAGTGAGAAAGCTATCCGATCTATCAGACCAACGAACCAGGCTATATCACATTGTATAATGGGTAATTACAGTTCTGTAAACAGCAGTGGCTTTGTTGTTTTGCTAATACCACTTAAAATGAACCTGTGAATGTCTGTGTGTGGGCATGTCTCCGCCATTAAAAAAAATCAAACAGTGCATTTTCATTGTATAATGCCGTCTTATTGCTCTCTTTGTAGGTGTATTTTAAAAATGGTTTCCCAATGAATCCTGGACTCCTGCTCAAAATTATAAATTAATATAACGACAGCTACAAAAAATGCAACGATAAGCCCGCAAAGCTGTTGTTGTTCTATCCTGACGGATGACAGCTGGACGAAATCCCAGAAAATAAACCGTGGAACACATTTGGTCCTTTTAGAAACTTTGCTGTGTGAAAGCAAACCGCACCAAGAATAAAAGGCAACATTGTAATAATTTCAATCCCTGTTTCAGAACAAAGCAATTGATCTACAGGTGTGAAAGCACCCTCGGTGTAAAGGCCTCATGCTTTGCCTTTGCAATGCGTCCCATCCAATCAGATTTGAGGACCAAAACTGTTACAAATATAGTATGTGAAGTAAGTGAACAAGACTCACACGAAAGAGAAGAAATTGTTCAGCAAAGTTCATAAAATTAAGGTTGACCCACAGATGTCACATGGACTGTTTTAACGATGTCCTTAACCTTTCTGGTCCCTAAACAAGCCAGTTGCGTTCCTGCTTATACAGGGTCAGAAAACTCTTGGATTTCATCAAAGATACTTAATTTGTGTTCTGAAGATGAACAAAGGTCTTACCGGTTTGGAACGACATGAAGGTGAGTAATTAATGAGAGAATTTTTGGGTGAACTCTCATTATAAGCAGGGGTATGACCTGTAGTAGATATGTATAACTCCACTCTGTTGGTTTAAACAGATTCTTTTTGGCAGACTGCTGTAACATTGCAGAAACCATGATGATGCAAAGTTGGAGAAATTCCATCTCTCCCTGTCATTCACTCTCTCACATCTGCTATTAAAAGAAGCTGGAAGAATCCAAAAGGGGAAGATGAAGGGACAAAACAGAGTGAGGGTGTATACGATGGCACAGTGAATGGCAGGAGACGCAGTAACAAGAGCGTCTGGAAAAATAGCAAGATCAAAATAAACAAACAGCTTGTGTTTTCAGAGAGCAGAACCTCCACTAGTTCCACTAAAGCAATTATTTATCACATTTCTTACACCTCAGTCTGTTTCATACAAACACACACACAGCCTGAGGTCTAGTTCTGAGCATTCAGGTCTGTCTGGAGGTCTGTATTACCTGCGCTGCTCTTTGAGGCTGTTTTAAGGTAAGTCGTCCTGCAGCGACACAGGAAGTGTGGCAGAAGAAGGCGGGAGGAAGTGAACGTGAAGCTTTGCTCACAGCAGGATTCAGTCTGTCAGCGCACACCTGCTCTCGTTCAACACAGACGCACATACCGTTCACTTCATAAACATCAGCCAGACACTTGTCTGTTTATAGAGTAGCAAAACTGAAAAGAATATAAGCATTTTGCTCTTCTCATGTGTTTCCTATTCGCCTGTCTGTGTCTGGCTGCTATGTGTAAGTTTGCTAGTTCAGAAAAGTAATAGCACACATCTCCTCAACAAGACATAATTTGAGGCATCATTTATATACAAATAGTTTGGGAAGAGATACACGCTTCCATTTAATTCTAGCTTGTTCAAATCAAAACAAATTAAACTTGTTTCAACAGCTGAAATGCAGAAATTAGCACCATATTTGACAATCTGTGTTTACCTTGTAAACAAATATCACATTGAATCTGGAGCGCAGCTCTCCCCACAGGCGAAGACATTTGTATTTATTATATACTGTAGTTATTGGACACACATCGCCTGATGTTATTATGACACTATTAATAACTCCACTATTACACTGTATTTGTCTCAGAGGAAACAAAGCTCTGATAGAAACAAACGCTGAACCACAAACTACTGAAAAGACTTAATGAAGTTTCTTCATTAGATTACTACGCTTAATGACCATCAAGGCATCTGTGTTTAAAGTAGTTGTCCATGAACATGCGCAGCGCTCTTTCTTTTGATGGTAGTTCTGTGTGTGAAAGCATATGAGGGCCATTCATTAGCAACCTGCTTATTCACCCTCAATGCACTGAAAATACACTGTGAAAAATGAAAAGATACATGAACCTGTTTACTCTGTTTACCCTGATACACTTCATGTCAAACACCCGTGCAGTATAGATAAGTTCAGTGAGGAATCATGACCATTAAAACCTTTAAATATAACACCATTGCTAACTTCACCATATGCCCTGGTGAAAAAACCAGCATATGCTGGTAGGTATGTTTTGATGCTGGAATGCTGGTTAGGTAGGTTTTGATGCTGGTTTAAGCTGGTCCTTAGCTAGTTTAAGCTGGTCCTTTGCTGGTTTTTGCTGGTCATGTTGCTGGTCAAGGACCAGCATGGACCAGCAAAGGACCAGCATAAACCAGCTAAGGACCAGCATAAATCAGCAAAGGACCAGCTTAAACCAGCATCAAAACCTACCTAACCAGCATTCCAGCATCAAAACATACCTACCAGCATATGCTGGTTTTTTCACCAGGGTGCTAGCTAGATTTTTTAGTTTTACTGCACTATATAGACATACACACATGGTTTAAACATTTCCAAACATACTATTGTAACAAAACATGCAATATTCACTAGCTGCCATATCAACCCTTATAAAAATCAACTATGGTTTTACTACAGATAAAACAAACAAACAAAAAAAACATGGTTACTATAGTTAAGCCATGGTAACCACAAATTAACAAAGGTTTTGTTACACTAACCACAGTTTAACCATGGTATTTGTAGTAAAACTGTGGTTACACAGATAGCAATCAATAAACCAAAAACCACCCTGCTAAAAAAAAAGAAAAAATGAATAGACACCATCAAAAAATGTGTAATGGTTTTACTGATTATAATGGGATTTCTATTGGTTTTAATGGAAACCGTAATGGACCTCGTGGGCTTTTACTGGTAACTGGTCACCTTCTATTGGTGTCTTGTTAAAACCACTAAATCTTAAGGGAATGTGTCTCAAAACACACAATGGAAAACGGAAACCATTTTTTAATGGTTTTAATGGTTAAAAGTTGATGGTCTGTAATGTTTGTAATGGCATTCGTATAGTGGAAACCATTCGAATTTCTGTGATGGTTTCTACACTCTAAAAATGCTGGGTTATTTTTTTTAACCCAAATGCTGGGTTCAGCCTGCTGGGTCATTTTATTGGGTTGTTTTTAATATGTTTACCCAGGTCCTGGGTAGTTTTTCTGCACTCTAAAAATCGCTGGGTTATTTTTTTTTAACCCAAATGCTGGGTCATTTTATTGGGTTGTTTTAATATTTTTTACCCAGGTCCTAGGTAGTTTTCTACATTCTAAAAAATGCTGGGTTATGTTTTAACCCAAATGCTGGGTCATTTTATTGGGTTGTTTTTAATATGTTTACCCAGGTCCTGGGTAGTTTTTCCACTCTAAAATCGCTGGGTTATTTTTTTTTAACCCAAATGCTGGGTCATTTTATTGGGTTGTTTTTAATATTTTTACCCAGGTCGTGGGTAGTTTTTCGGCACTCTAAACCATGCTGGGTTATTTTTTTTAACCCAAATGCTGGGTTCAGCTTGTTGGGTCATTTTATTGGGTTATTTTTAATATTTATGTACCCAGGTCCTGGGCAGATTTTTTGTAACTAAGCTGCTGGGCCATTTTTAATTGGTTATTTAATATTAACTCTATTAATATTTTTTTCTACCTAACCGCTGGGTTAAGCATGTCTCTGAGTGACTAAGTTCAACAATCAGGAAAGAGTGCCGCGGTTCTCTGCACTGCCAATTTGGTGCAATTCTTCAGTGAAATAAAGGTTTGTATACATTTTATTTAATTTATAAAGTCTTTACAGTGCTGTAAATTTTAGTATTTTATGCAACAAAACATAAGGACGAGATATCAGTCAGCTGCATCAGCAGCGGTCATTTCACATGATGGAAATGCCTTTTGCCTTGCATAACATAAATTGATTTTATTCGTTATTATACTGAATTTAATTTCATTTGATGTTAAAGTATGTTCTCTAATCTCAGTACTGTTTGTTTATGGGCAGGTTATGGAGTCAGTCATGGTATCTTTCAGCTTAGATTTCGCCCGACCTACTGGCACGAAAATTAGCATTTTAAGCCAGCAATATAATATTTTTTAAAACAATTATTGCCTTAAAAAAAAGAAAAACCCAGCATGTTGGGTAAAAACATTTACCCCAACCAGCTGGGTCAAAATAACCCATGTGTTCTGTCCAGTATTTGCCCAGTGCTGGGATGCCAAATAACCCAAGTTGGGTTGTTTTTAACCCAGCATTTTTTAGAGTGTATGTTATTATTATTATTTTCTTTTTTTTTTCAGCAGGGCATGGTTACTATACTTATAGTAAAATAAAACCATGGTAAATGTTCAGTCCACTATTAGTAAGGTCAAAGCTTTCAGCTTTTAGGCCACACTTCAGCTGTTAATGCTACAAGCTCTGTATTTTTTCGTCTCTTTTATAACAGTTAAACTGCATTGCTGGACTCTTTAAGTGTGAGTCTCTTTAGCATGTTGAACTGATGTAATAAAATGAAGGTCTGACAGAGCAGCTGTTCACTTTCACACACTCTATCATCATATCCATCAACTTTCAGCTTCAACAGCCTTACAGGATTACAGTATCGACAGAACATTCATCAATGAATAAAACCGATTAGGAAATAGATATACATGTTTTTCTCTTGTTATTTGACATTTAGATGTTTCAGTTCTGTCTTGTAGTGCAATTCCCACAGATCCTTTCTTTGATTTTCTGGAACGTTCTATGCCTCACAGCTTTCAGTTGTGATTTTCACATCTGAACTTGATTACAGTTCAATTTTGTTTTGTATTTCTGACTATAATAAAACACTTGTCATGTCAGAGTTCTCTGGACATGATATTGCTGTACAGTAGCTCCTCCCACAATGAAATCTCATTGGTCCAAATTCAACATAACTGTATTTTAACGGGATAGTTCACCCAAAAATGTTGTCATTGTTTACACAGTTTACATCAGTTTCTTTTTTCTGTTGACCACGAAAGATGATATTTTAAACAATGCTGGTAACAAATAGTTGATGGTAGCCAAAAATGCAATACAAGTCAATGGATATCAACTTTCAATTACTATGTAGGGATGCAAAATATTATGTTGTTAAAGTTGTTAAATGCGATAATGTTTAGCCTGAAAGCTATAACATCAAGAACATCCAGGTAAACACAACCACTTTGACTATCTGTTGTTGTCTCTTTTTGTATATATTATAGACTTTTGTTAGAACACAGAATTGTGATTTATTCATCAGTTGAGCTGGTGTGAATCCGGTCTGCATTTAGAGCAGGTTCAGAGAGTTTCATCAGCAGCTGATCAAAAGGACTTTCATGTTGAGATGTTCTGTTTATAGTGTTTTCTACTGAGCTAAATCATGAAGGCCTGATGTTTCCAGACCTTAGAGTCTCTCACCTGGATATCAATTATAAGAATTATCTTCCCAATTTGCATTGATTTTTTTTTTAGATTTCTCTGCATGTGGAGCCTCAGTCTGCAGTTCAATCAGTGCAGTTTTGTTGGGTAATTGGGCCACAAATTTCACCTTAGCATGAAGCTGTTTGACGGAATCACGCTGTTGAATAAATTGTTACAGACTTAAAATTACTGTTTTAATGTCAAACACATGAATGTGTGCTAATATGTGTGCATTAATAACATGCTGTGACTTCTTAATGAACTCATGATGAGTATTAGGTGGATTTGTTGTGCTGATCTAACTTTGTGACCCTAAATTCACCTTGACTCCATATTCCTCACATATTCTTGGATTTTTTTTGGATTCTCCTTTATTCTTTCTTTCTGCACCCGGTTCAAACAGCACTGAATTTGAACTCCCAATGCAGCATAAAGAAGTCAATACAGGATCACGACTCCTGCTTGTCAGATTCTTTGTCTTCAGAGACACTCAAACTACACAAAAACCAACAAGATGATTTTTTGAAACGGTTAGAAATAACGAACAGCAGAATGTCGACCCTCAGTTAACACTGACCTTAATTAAGCTCAGAAGCACATGAGGCTGAATATGAGGAGAGAGCAATGAATTTGAGTCTCTGTAAGAGACTCGTTCTCGGTCCACAGCACCCCTGACGCCCTGCGGTCTGCTCTCACATCTGAGCGCTTAACACAGGCAGCGGGGCAGAAGAGAGCGGCCCTTCATGGAGCTGCAGTGGTGCCTGAGGAGAAAAGCCTCCAGAGAGGGTCAAACAGATGCTCTCAGCTCGTCTCATTATCACACAGTACATTCCACCTCTCCATGACGTTCTGTGCTCGTCTCACACATTCACTAAAGACTCTCTGTTATCTCAAACTATCAGAAGTGCATTTCAAATATTTGATCCTTTTAACAAGACAGCTGCATTACTGGAAAGTATTCATTAATACTGACCTCTAGTAAAGCATTTGACAGCTTTAGTACTCAAGATTAGATTTCTCAAAATGCTTTGGGATCAGTTTAAAGCAATAGCATGATAAAATTTTATGACTCTGAGTTGCTCATTCATAGCTTGAGTCTTAATGAAGTACTTAGCTATGTTTTAATTAGGCTAGTCTCAGAAAAACCATTAGGAGACCTAAAAATAGACACAAAGTGACAATGTTGATTTGAAATAAGATGAATGTGTGAGATTTCTTGCTAGTTTGTTGGTAATTTTCTCCAAAGAATATATAATTTTATATTTTGAAATGTCATTCAGACTCAACACCTGTGAATGTTCCTCTAACACATTCCCGGTTTCTTTTTCGTCACAGCCTCCATCAAACCCATAGCGTTTCCATTCTTAACCCTATAACACAATCAATTGCAATTTCAGCCAGTGTGGGCTACTATAAGCGCTATTACAGTTCCAGCTGGAGCGTCCCGCTAGTATCAGCTCTCTCTAATGATGTCTGTGGCCCATTCTGCTCATCCACAAATCACAGCTGCTGAAATGGAGAGAAGTCTTTAGAGGCGAGAGGCAATAACAGTGAGAAGTGGTCAAATTCAGGTGCTCGCTACAAATCAGAGCAGCACCGGAGCAGAACAGAGGGACACAAATATTTTTTTTTCTTTTTGGGCTCCCATGAGAGAGTATTTCGGACCGGAGCGGCGGGCCGGGTGGAAATATTATGACACAGATCAATGAGCCACAGACATTGTCCTGAAACACTCCAACAGTTTTCTGCTCTCCATTTGCTATTCGTTTTTATCAGTAATTGGAAGAGGAGGAAAGGCGAAGCTGCTTGTTATTTGACTTTTTGTCTCTCTGCTGACGTCGGGAGGGAAAGCATACGAGCGGCAGAAATAGAAAAATATTCAAAGCCGTGAACTTGCACTTATGTGTGACTGTGAAATTATCAGCAGAGACTGTTGGGAAGACACAGCATATTTACCCGAGTGCCGAGGGACGGCTGAACAGAAAGAAAAAGAGTTCAGAAAATTCCCTCAGTTGTAGTAAACTACTAAACTGCATCGTCAGGCGCTTTCACAACAGCGTGTTCAAACCCAAACACACAATTTGTTACAGGAAACGTATTGTGGGGATAATTAATAGCTGCTTTTCTTTTGGTACTTCCTGAAAGTGTCCACGAAACACAATGTGTGGCTTTGTCAAAACCTGAAATGGAACAGAAGCCATGTTAGTTAAAAAATGCCTGTTGAAGCAACATATTGTTTGTTTGGCTGCCTTATTTTTCTCTTCCTCATGGCACAGCAGGTTCCTTTCTTCTTTTATTCCTGCCAAACTTGGGCTAGAGCCTAATTGAGCCTGAATCATTCATAAACCCAAAACATTCCCTCAACAAAATAAATGTTGCAAGTATAGAGGAGAACAGACTAGCATTGTTATTGTTACTTTGCTCTGAACATTCATTTTAAAAAAGTTTTCTGACCACCATTTGACACGATAAGACTAGATTTTTTATAAAAAAAAGAGCTTTTCGTTTGAGTAAAATTCAATGATATGTGCTAATGAGCTGTGAATAGATGCTATAAAGCACTCTGAATGGTTGTTACAATGTTGCTATGCGTATTGCTACTGTATGTAGTTAGTAGCTTAGCAAACAGCACTATTAAACCCAGTAACACTCTCACGTTTGTTTTGAAGGTGAGAGGAGATTTCCAAAGGATTTCAACACCCTAAATTTTGGCATTCAGCCAAATCAACACACCTCATTAGCACTCGGTGGGTAACTAGTGGCTCCCTTCACAGTTTCCACCGTAACCTCACTGTTGACCTTTGGCTAAATGTCAGGGCTGATATTAGAGGAAACAACACACAACAGCTACAGCAGCATTTAATACGGCTTACTTATTCTGGAGATACCGGGTCAGATTTGTTTCTGGCAGTTATTGCTGATTCAACTTCACATTTAATCCTGCTGAAAGTCAAGTGAGATGTATAGCATGTAACCTATACAGTGTAAGTGCATCAACAGCCATTGAGTTTGATGTCCGCCGGTGCTTCTCCAGTCAAGAGCAGGTTCGAGATCAGATCCATCATTATGGAGACTCTCAAACCCACGACACTTCAGTAGCAATGAACACTCGACTATGAGAGCTGAACTGTAGAGATTAAAGCATCTTCGTTTCATTAAAGAGCACTATTTTTATACAGTACATAAAGTTCAGTTGTCAAATGTTCATGTCAGAGTCTGCCAGTGGAGATTTTGACTGTATCTGAAGTGTCTCAAAGATACAAAAATCTTCACTTTGTTTTGATTTTGTACATTTGAAAGCAGATTTGATGCATTCAGCTGTGGGGAAAAGAAAAAAAATAAATAAATAGACTACAGACCATAAAGCAGAAGCTTCAGTACTGTCCACACAAACAAAGTGTCATGTTGTGTGTGTGTTGAGCTGACATCATGAGTGCAGAGACCCTCCTCTCTCCTCAACAAATTTTTCCTTCCTTTCCTGAGACTGTTTGATCGTGAACTTAAACTGTCACTTTCTCACTTTTTCATGTCAAAGATAAAAAAACGAGTGAGAAACATTTTCCTGTTTTTCCCTTTAACTCTTCCCTGCTCACTCTAAAATTGTAAATAAAGACATTCGGGGAAATTCCCAGTAGGCCGGTGTGTTTTGGTCGTACATGAGCTGTTGATTTTTGAGTTTTCTTCATTAAATTCACTCTAAAGTCACTTCCTCATCTGAACTAGACAATGTTGATCTGTTTTCTTCTGTAGCTCAACAGTCTCAGGGGAGTTGTGACGTGACCTCTGCCAGTCAAGAGCTGTCATTTTCCAGCGCTTTTTAGACTGGTCAGCCACTAGGCTCTGGTTTCCATGTTTTGTCACGTCTTTCAGAAATGTCACAACGTTAAAAATAGAATGAAAAGAAAAATACAGCACAGAGACGCCTTTCCTGACAGGCGCTACCAAACTGACACATTCAGCACTGCAGTGAAAGCAGAAAGTGAAAGCCGAGAGCGAGAGCTTCACTTCGCTAAACTGTATTTGAATGTAAACTCAGCAGCATCCTGATTTAATCACTACTAAAATCTCAGTAGGTTTCGGAAATGCCAGCTGGCAGAAATCCTATAAATTGCACTCCCCAGTTTCCCACATGGACGCTTCTTGAATAAATTTCAACAGATCAGATGAGGACAAAATGACACAAAACTACAGTGAGCGTTACTGTTGTGTCGTCCAGTTAACTGTCTGTCTAAATACAGTAAAGCATAACAATGAGTTTACACACTACTTGTAAGACAAGGCATTTAAAAATTAACGTTTATCCATAATGTCATGTCCGCTAGGGGATGGTGAACTGGACATTTAACTCTGAATATAAAAATAAATAAATAAAAATAACTGAATCTGAAAATGATGGCAGACGCAAACATATTTGTTATTAATTTACTTACTTTTCAAAAACGGTGCAATATGCTTGGAAAACTGAAGCAGTAGACGATGACAGTCGCCCAGTCATCGTCTAGAGATTTTAATGGCTAAAATTCAAGATCTCATTCACCCGCTATTAATTTTATTTACAAACCTTGTTATATTGTAAATTGCCTTTGATAATCTCATTTCAGAGAGTTTTTGTGTAACATCTAATGAAACAAAATTGGACTTGGTGTTCTTGCAGAAAGCCAGCAGCACAATACTGGTTGAAAAAGATACTTGATAAAGTGTTTTAATTCACTTGAGAGGCTGAAGAGCTGCTAGTAAACACAGTTATTGTGTTCATCCTGTCCAAGCTACAGTGGTTTTTGTCTTTAAGATGGACAGGATTGAAATCCCAGAAACCTCACTCTGCGGTCAAGTTTGAGAGCCTTTGCGTGTATGAGATGCATTTGACACTCCAGTTTAAATTATTTATCACAAAGAGATGGATTTCATCTTATATGCTGCAAACTTCTTTGTTCCACAAAATATAAATACACAATATATATTTTTATGGCATAAGAAAGAGAAACAATATACCAACAATAACCTTACAAGTAAAATCCAGAATGACAGAAAAATATGACGAATAAACTTTATTTTTACAAAGTCAGTGCACAAAAAATGGCCATTACGGACAAATTTAAAGTGAGATACAAAGAAAACTGTCTTGAGCTGTTTTTGTGAAGCTCTTTCGTTAATGCTTCTTGGCAAATTTCTAATGGCGAGTTTCAGGCTTTGCTGCCTTTGTTCTGTTTTGTTGGGTGACATTCAAAAGCACATGAAAAGAAACAGCCAGCGTTAGATAAAGACCAAAGCGCAAACACACTCACATTATCAGGGCGCATAAAGGCTTTGGCCAATCAGGGACTTCTGAGTTTTATTCGGTTTGAAGGCAAGTGAACAAAAAGTTTGGAGAAGAATTCAGAGGTGAATGCCAGTGCAGCTCTTAATGCTTTTAGGACTCTCAAAACACAAAAACACCAAAGCTTCTCAAAAATACTCTGTATAATCGAATCTGAACACATAAACACACAGTGAGAGTCATCTGATCTTCACTCTCAGACTTTCCTGCAGCAAAACAAATGCTTGATAAACAAACCAACCAATCAATATCCTCCATTTATGACACAGTCTTTTCTTTTTCCTCGTATCCTCGCGCTCAATAAGGCAATTGGTCTTTTGTTTACAGCGTTCATACGGCAGACGCTCCAGACGGTCGATGGTATTGGCAGATGCTGTAATTTGTTCACGCGGGTCAGGCGAGAGGCGTTTCAGACGTGGATAAACACCTTATTGCTGAATTCTTGAACTTGATGAGTGTCATTACGATTAAGACGCATTCAGACATACTTCATATAATGTTTCATGTTAAAGACTATGGCTGTTCCATGTTAGATCTGCGTCTCTGTGGGTTTATTCACTTAGTGTGGCGTTTCTTCTAATGTGTCACTGAATCTCAATGTACCGTTCACTACGGGTAATTTGCACCGGGCCCATTGCGGCTCAGTGCTGGACGAGCATCTCCGTGGCCTAAAACACAAACACGTTCATTTGGACGCAGACACACAGTCAGCAGAGGATCTGCAGCACAATGAGAGTGAAGTGAATACTGATCAGCCGCCATCTTCATCAGATCAGCAAGCAGGAGATTTTTTCGCTTGCTTTGGCTGGACAGGCTGGAGATGGAAATGGGAAACTGTGGGTTGTTTCACAGAGTGATTCTCACAGCTTGAATTGTGTATCTGTATGTGGAAGAGAATCCTGGATGGCTGAATTGAAATCTGATTCGCACGGCTCTCTCACATTCGCTGTTTCTCTCCAAGCACCATGGAAACACTGATGACTCTTTGATCTGGGTGGATCTCGGCTAATTGACCGGGATGTGAGCAGGATTTGGTGGTTACCTGCTGCTCTGCTACTGTGCACGTAGCATTTCAGCTCTAGCTTTGCTTAAACCTCTCTTACATTCTTACAAAAGCAATCCAGACTAACTTGCAAGAAGTGAGCCCCATTATGACATTTTAATAACATCAAGTTTTTTGCAAACACTTGGAAAATAAATACATCTAAACATTTCTAAAATGTTTTCTTTTGTGTTGCTCAGAAGAAGGTAAGTCATACAGGTTTGGAACAACATGAGGACGAGTAAATGAAGATAAGTTTCATTTTTGAGTTAACTAGCGCTTTAATACTATTCTTTTGTTGCTTTGCAAACCCTGGTATTTCCTTCAGGAAATGCAAATGTTCTTGAATTCATTACTGCTTTTCTCTGCAGAAATTGCCTTTGGCCAGCAGCTCACATTCTTTACATCTCTTGAACCTCCGCAGGAGACTGATGCAATTGTCATTCTGTGCGTGTTACGTTTCCGTAGTAAAACAAAAATGACAGTGTAAAAAATTAGCGCTACACTTTCCGTTTTGGCATTTTTTCCTCCTGAGTTGCTCCTAAACAGCTAACACTAGCACTCACGGCGACATCCGCATTGATGACGCAAACATACTGCAGTTTAAAAGTAATACGTGAAAAGAGACTGTAGAAATCAAAACAAGTGTAAAAACTGCCTTATATAAATGCTACACATATACATACATGACTGAGACTGTGACAGAATGAACAAACTCCATCTCTGCCTGTCCCAAGCCGTGGGCTTGAAACTCTTTTCTTCCTCTTGTTTGGATGTGTCATTCTGTCATCGGCAGAATGTTTGCTTTTAGCGGCACATTGCAATAGCTCCTTGCTGACTTCACATTGACAGGAGGGGGATCAATCTACAGCGCTGCGCTGCGACAAACCCACCGACGCCTTGACAAAGACAGACTATCACCATGTATCTTCAGCTGTGTTTGTGCAGAATCTAAGAAAAAAATGATAATTATGTGCCTCAAGGGTCTTCGGCTCCACTCAGTGCGAAAAACACATCAACCGTGTGTCGAGCAACGAGAAGCGCATGATTTAAACTAAAACACTTTTGAAAAAAGAGTGAATTTGCTCTTTGTGAACATATAGACGAGTTCAAACACTTCAGCAATGTGAACAGATTGACGCCTTCTGACAAAATAAAAAAAAGAGTGAAAAACTGTTTTAAACGGGAAAGAGATATATATAAAAGGAGAGGATAGATGGATGGATGGATGGATGGATCACAGAGCACCTGTGCACCATCATGCTTGAGCACTTTTAGGCCGTGAGGGATTGTGGGTCCAGAAGGCTGCTGACAGAGCGAGCAGGGAAACTAGCGTGAAATGGAGCAAGAGTGTGGAAGAATAAGCAAAAAAGAGAAAGAAGCAAAGAAAGGAAAAAGAACAAAAGCCGACAGGGTTCAGTGTAAGTCAAACTGGTGAAATTCAGGCTCTTTGTTAAATATGTATGAGCGTTTTGAGGGAAATAAGCTGTTTTAGATGTTTGACTTCTAGAGCGACTCCAATGTCACGATTCTCGCTGAATGACTTTGACATCGACCTGCTGTTAGTCTGAAACACTAAATCCAACACAGCACAGAAAATCTTGTGGAATCAAGTAGAAAATTCAATCTACAAGTTCATCTTTATACAAGAGTGTTTTGTGTGTGATGAACTGAGTTTTGAAACTGTGTTGACAGGCTACAATCTACTCATGATTTACAGTAGTTTAACTGCAGTCACGCTGCTCAGTTATAGCTGCTCTGTTACTAACAAAAGAAGCAACTTGATGCTATGGGAATCAATATCTATTTGATGAAACTGTAAGAGTATACAATTCATGTAGTGCGTAGAAGCCTATTCACCTGGCACATTAAGAATGAGAATCTAAATTTAGATGATAGGATCAAACGTAAATACAGATATTTACACAAAATTCTGTACCAGAAACTTAGAAATAAATACCAGTATGTTGCTTAAAGGAATAGTTCACACAAAAATGAAAATTCTGTCATTAATTACTTGTGTTCATGTCGTTCCAAACCCGTAAAGACCTTCATTCATCTTCGGAACACATATTAAGATATTTTTGATTAATTCTGAGAGCTTTCTGACTCTGCATAAACAGCAATGTAACTGAAATGTTCAAGGCCCAGAAAGGTAGAAAGGACATCATTAAAATAGTCCATGGGACATCAGTGGTTCACCTGTAATGTTTTAAAGCTACAAGAATACTAATGTGTGCAAAGAAAATAAAAATAACAGCTTGACACAAGCATGTAGACCTAGTTTGATCTGAAAGACAGAGTAAAATGTCATGTTACTTTAATGATGACGGTAAATCTCAGATGACTCAGCATCTCAACCCATAAAAACCTTCTCAGAGTCAGAGGATAAATATTTGCTGAAGATCTTAAGATGCTGAGTGAGGAGGGGAAGGGGGACAAAGAGATGAGAGTTATTGCCAGTTTGAAAAAACAGACAGAAGCCTGTTTTCAAAGCACGTAATTGACAATCCCCTGGAGTGAAGAGCGATCTGGAGAGGTCTATTATAGTTGAGGAGGAGCGGGAAAACACGAACAACTCTTCAACCATAAAAGGTCAGGTGACACACACACACATATGCAGAAACAAGAGTTTCCTTAGAATCAGTGTCTTGAAGTGAGGGCAAGTCTAAACATGCTGAACTAGAGTGTTTAAGTGCGATAACTGCAGTAGAGCTGTCAAAAGCCACAGGAGCGAGACAGAGCTTTGACCCCGCCGACCCCTGGAGACCCTCAGTGACCCTGAGCCTGGAAACTGACAGGCAGAGAAATCCACAGTGAAGCTCACAAAACTTTCTGCCCTGGAACTCAACAGCCACTCTCCTCCGAGAGCAAAGGCCAGGTCACATCGCTCACAAAGACAAGAGGACTTGACAAAGAGGATGGAGATGAAAAACGTACAAAAAGCTGATTCAGAGAGGGAAGTGAAAAGGAGCACTCGAAAGAGTGAGAAGGACAAGAGTGCTTGAGAGGAACATGCAAATGTGGACAAGGAAAAGGAGAAGGAAGAGAGGTAAAAGTGAGACACCAAAACATATGGAAGAGAGTCTTGCAGATGGTGTAGACATGCGGGCAAACACAGAGAGACAGCGATGAAGAAAGAAGCTGGTTTGATCTGCTTATGTGTGTTTCAGTCATAATCGGGCTCATGGGAAACACAGGCCGCACACTTTATTAAAATACTAATGCAACACTAATGAAATGCCTCTTAAAGATGGGCTGTTTCTTTAACTTCTGGTGCTTTTAAATCCCAGTTCTTCGTTTTTAGTAAGACTAACAGGTTTTCTTTCTCTGTTTGTCTTGGAAACTTTTATTTTTGCCATTTTTCAAATTAATTTTATTCACAGATTGTATTGTTTTGTTGTTTTCCCGGTTGCAGACTTTTAGGCCTAAACTACCAAAAATCATTATTAAAGGAGAAGTTCACTTCCAGAACAAAAATTTACAGATAGTGTAGTCACCCCCTTGTCATCCAAGATGTTCATGTCTTTCTTTCTTCAGTTGATAAGAAATTATGTTTCTTAAGGAAAAAAATTCAGGAATGATCTCCATATAGTGGAGTTCAGTGGTGCCCCCAAGTTTGAACTTCAAACTGCGAGCATTTGAGGTTAAAAAGTATATAAATTTTCAGTTTGTTTTAAAAATGACGAATTGTTTTGCAAGACCCTTGTTCCTCAGCTGGGATTGTTTAGAGTCATTTGAAGCTGCATTTAAACTACATTTTGGAAGTTCAAACTTAGGGACACCATTGAAGTGAACATCTCCTTTAAAAATATAAATTATTGCATGTTTAAATCTATTGTGAAATCATCAAACATTTTAATATTTATTGTGTGAAGATGACTTATGTCTTTTTCGATGATTTAGTTAGTGTATTGCTTTAGCAAGGAGATAATAGTGTCAGTGAAGAGCTTGAGATGAAATGGGATGTGATGTGTGGAAACATAAGGTTACAGCACATCAGCATTTTTTTTTTCAATCAAACTGTACTTTTTTCAAATTAAGCAAAACATGATATTTGTGTATGTTTAGAATACATAAAATGCTAGCTCTGTTATTAGTTTTGGCAAGACAAAGAAGTTGGCTATTTTATTCCAAAAATTTAGGGTTGACCAATTATTGGTGCCAGTATTAAGCATTTTTATGGTTATTGGTATCGGTCATTTTCCAAACCGTTTTGCCGATAAAATAATTTAAAAGCATTTAAAGAAAGTTTTTGTCAGAGTCATTGTTATTGTTAATTTGTTATTCGCCTTTAAAGAAGAACTTCCAAAACAAAGATTCACATATAATTTACTCACCCCCTTGTCATCCAAGATGTTCTTTCTTCAGTCGTAAAGAAATTATGTTTTTTGAGGAAAACATTTCTGCATTTTTCTCCATATAATGGACTGATATGGTGCCCCGATTTTGAACTTCCAAAATCCAGTTTAAATGCGGCTTCAAACGATCCCAAATGCGGTTGTAAACGATACCAGTCGAGAAAGAAGGGTCTTATCTAGCACAACGATGGGGTTTTTTTTTATAAAAATAATGCAATTGAAATACTTTTTGATCTCAAACGCTCGTCTTGCCTTTCTCTCCATGAACTCTGTATATTCTGGTTCAAGCCATTTAGGGTATGTCAAAAAACTCCAATCGTATTTTCTCCCTCAACTTCAAAAATCATTTCAAAATCATCCTACATTGCTGCAGAAGTACCGACCCAGTCTTTACAAAGTGAACATGTAAAGAAGATCAAACACCTTTAACAAAAAAGGTAAAACAGCGATAACAGGACGATTTTGAAGTTGAGGGAGAACATGAGATGGGAGTTTTTCGACATACCCTAACTGTCATGAAGATGAACAAAAACAGTCCAGGCAGAGTAAGACAAGCGTTTGGCATTAAAACGTATATAAATTGTATTATTTTTATGAAAATAACAGATCGTTACACTAGATAAGACCTTTCTTCCTCGACTGGGATCGTTTACAACTGCATTTGGGATCGTTTGAAGCTGCATTTAAACTGCATTTTGAAAGTTCAAAATTGGGGCACCATTATATGGAGAAAAATGCAGAAATGTTTTCCTCAAAAAAAAATAAAAAATTCTTTACGACTGAAGAAAGAAAGACATAAACATCTTGGATGACAAGGGGGTGAGTACATTATATGTGAACCTTTGTTTTGGAAGTGGACTTCTTTAACTGATAAATTAGTAGTAGTTAACTAAAGAGTGTGAAATGTTTGTTAAAGGGAGTTAATTTTGTAAGGCTCCACTTTACGCCATTTGGTTAAAGAAATACTGTACTATATATAATAACTCCAGGGGTGACTGTAGGGTGATTTGTGGGCATTATTATATGGCTGCTAAGTTGGTTTATAATATTGTTATTTAAATGTGTTGTTCCAGGTGCCTAACAATCATATTCGTAAAATATAAAACCTTCATTTTGACTGAATGCAACTGCAGTCGGGTCATTCATCCTGTGTTCTGACTTGACAGAAGGACGTGTAAATTTGACGGCTGCTAATTGACACGTCATGATTAAATTTTAGGGAAAAAGGTCAGTGAGGACATGGATAGAGATGAGAAACCGAGAGCGAATTAACACAAAACTTGCAATTAACTCCAGAATAATGTCACAGCGCTCTGAGTCTCACATTGTCTAGTGTCATTTTATAAGACAGACAGAGAAAAAGAGGTGAGACAGATATATAGCCCAGTTAGAGAGAATTATAAAGCTCTGCAGACACTTAATTTGATCTCAGATAGGATGATAATAATATTTGTAGCCCAAGGCAACAGTCAAGCTAAGCAAGTATGAAATAGTTAATTACAGTTACAACAGAAAACCCTCAAGCCACCGCAACAGTGCATGTGAATTCATTGGTTGAGACAAGAACTGCAGAGGTCAAGTGTTATTTGGGCTAATCTGAGATGAGAAAATCTCTGTTCATATTTAATGATGATCTTTATATGAAATGATGCAGTATGTAAATGTGAAAGGACATTTAATAATGAAGCCAGGTTTAGATCTCCAGCCAGAACGGAACTGGCGATGATAAAAACGCTTTTGAGAATGCTTTTTGGGAAGCCAGTTCAGAGTCAACTGTTGTTCACTTTAGACAGTTTCTGTGTGTTTGTAAAAGTGTTTGTGTTCATAGAACTGAAGCCAATAATACGTGATTCATACCCTGATTCATTAGACTGAATAACTGTTATTGTATAAAAAGTAAAGTGACTAATAAAGACAAATTTCTCAACACATTTCCAGAGTATATTAGAAGAAAAAAACCCTTGAGTGTTCTAGTAACACATCTTTAAATGCAATTTCCCATGCACACGCACTTGTAAGTAAATTGTCAGTTCAATTCGTGCTTTGATCTGCAGAAGTGTTCAGTTACATCTATTTTTATCACAGTTTCTGAGGTATTTTCGAGCCGTTATAAAATCATGACTTCTCTTGAACTCATTTCGGTGCGCCAGCGCACCAGTTTATTTTGACTTCCGGCAAATCTAGTTTTTCGAATAACATACGACACGTGAAATGATTAACATAATTACTCCAGAATCTAACCAGCCTCAATATCTGCTTCAACTTCCTAAGCGATTCAATTATTTCCTGAGCACTGTTTTGGCACATTGGCCCTTAAGGTCATTACACCCTTTCGTGTTTTTATGCAGAATAAATCGAACTCAATTGGTTTCAAACGCTGGCAGATCTCAGCTTGTAGTGCTGATGATATTGTGATGGGATCATATAATAATTGACTCCAGTTTCTGTACATTATTTAACCTTGGATTCTTCATTTTACGCTCAGACTGGCCATGATTGTTTCTTGATGAGTGAAATCAATGAGCTGTTTGGTGTATAAATCACAAAACACAAGTTAAAGGGCTAATTATTCATAGGCTGTTAAGAGTTTAATGTGCTGAGCTTGAGTCGTTGTGACAGATTTTATGAATCATAGATAACATGCTGTTGATGCATCTTTTAGGTGATATTCACTGTTAACTTTTAACAGTACAGTTTGCCGAACCTTCTCTTATCAGTCCTCTTTTGTATAAGAAATGAGAGGATGATGGTGCGTTCAGCAGGAGGAGTGTCCGTGTTCTCTCTCATTGTTTTGTCAGGGTTCGGTGTGTGTGATGTGCTTTTTATAGCAGCGTGATATAGATTTAGCTGCTGTAGCCTCAGGCCGCAGCCTGTGATTGGAGCACTGTGATTGGTCAAGGCCTTCCAGCCCAGCCGGCCGCTTGCCCTCTCGGGGTCGAGACAATTAAAACTATAAAGACAGTCTTCCTCGCTCAGCGGACCAGAGCTCTTTCACCCCATCCACCTATCCGTTCCTGATTCATCTCCAAACATTCCCGCTCTTTACTCCTCCATCATTCATCATCCTACACTACTGTCTCTCTCTTATTCTCCCGACGGCAGTCCGCAGCTCCCTGGACGCTGTTACATCACCACACAGCAACAGATGAGGCCGGACTGTCTGACGCTGCTGTGGGATTTACCTCATTGATTCTGCTTATATGCACACACTCGCTCACACACGCAAACGCTGCTCAAACACATGAATACGCATGTACACGCACAAAATAAACACTCTTAATTACACATGCATGCAGCACTTTGTATCCAAGCAAATGTTCCCGCAAAACACACACACATCCACGGGGGGATGGCAAGGACACAACCTCAGGCCACATCTATTTTTGTTTGTTTATGTTTATATTTCTGCCTTTCATTAAATGTAGCCACATTTCTGACAGTGGGTTGTAGCAGCAGCTCTGTGGATGAATTTGTTTGATATATAACAGATTTGAAATGTTCTGACCCATTTGACCTCACTCTTCACTATTTATCTCTACAAGTGCATCCCAGATCTAAACAAGCACAACGGCAATCATAGCACCCTTTACAGTCTGAATAAAACATGTTCAGCATAAACCAACATCTAATCAAGCGATCTGTCACACTAAACCAGATTCTGGGAGTTCAGTCTGAAAATACAGGATATTTAACTAAGGCAGATGAAAACACTCATAAACCCTGCTAAAGCAGAAAGCGTAAGATCAATAAAACTGGAAGTGACTGTGCGGAGACTGTAGTAAGAGACCTGTAATGCTAAGCTGCTATTTTTTAATCATTTTATAAAAGAATCGACCCAATACACCCTGAGGAAAAAAGCCTGAGGAACAAATTCTACAGGGAGGAGTCTTGTTTAAACAGAAAATGTGCTTTGCACAGAAAAACCCTCACTAAACGCTCTCTCAATTGAAATGTCCACCTAAATACTGCTTGTTTGAAGAATCTGAGCTTTCATGAAGTTTTAATCAGTGGGCAAACACAACCAGCCTCAGACGAGACAGAAGAGCTGATTATGTTATTGCTCAAACTCTCATTTCAAGGCATATTTGCGGTAAATCAGACGTGATTGAAATCAGTATCTTCACTCCAGACGCCAACCCACCTCAGATATCAAGGAAACACTTTAGAGAATGAACAGAGATTGAGAACAGTGTGATAATTACTCTCAAACCCAGACTAATTAGAAGCTTCTGCTGATCTGGTTCATCTCTAAAGCACCACACATTACAGCCGCTTCAAACCCACATCAACACGTCTGAAACTCTGAAGCTAAGAAGCGGAGTTTGTGTCCCTCAGCACACATTCAATCCCGTCAATTAGTTTTAGCTGATACCAGGGAAAGACGAAATTTCATCACATCAACCCGATGAGTTTTAAACTAGGTTTTTTGAGTTCTTTGTAGATACTCTTGTTTTTCATTGAATCAACAAGATGAAAAATGAGTCTAAAGAAGACTGAACGGATTGAAGTATTCGATTCATCTACATTTCGTTCACTGCCTATGTGAGAACCGCAGCATTTATTCGTGCATGTTTTCTGTTTGCGTGCTCCTACAGTGTGACGGCCAGCTTGACATTTCGCCTGGCGGCCGGACGGTCCGTCTCCTCTCTGTCATAATCAATCCAATTATAGGATTACATCACACTTTATTGAACAGTCCTCTGGGAGCCAGTTTGTCCAGATCTAATCCGCATTATAAAATCAGACGCTTTCTGCGATTTGTAAGCGGCAAGATTCTTGAGTTTTTCATTTTGCTCTTCTCACTGAGCCCTTCAAATCCTTCTTCAGTGGCATCACCGTCCATCTGAGGGGCTTTATCCTTAAACCTATTTAAGGAGGCCATAAATACTTAAATACCATCATCTTCCATCATTTCCATAGAGCTTTATAAATCAGCATAAACAGACAGATGGCCATTAAACTACAGCTTCCCCCTATGATGAGTAGATGTGAATCTGATGGATAAATGAAGGATTTATAAAGGGCGCAGCTCTTTGTATTTCATATATTTCTTTTTTCTTTTTTACAGTTGATCCTAAACGTCCAATCAGCACGAGCCGCCAGCCATCTCACAGGTGATGAATGAGGCTCTAGTGCAGCTCTGACTAAACCAGTGACAGCGTTACTTTCTCAGACAAATGACTCTGATCTACGGCACAAACTGAGGCTGAATTAAAGCCTGTAATAGGCGGGAAGACGGGATCCTGCAATCAAACACAAAAGTGAGTGAAACTAAACTTCAAACACTTGTACTAAAACTGCTTACAACAGCAAAAGTTTGGACTGACGGCAGAACCACGAGCCGTGACAGTGTGAGACTCATTTGTGTTTAGCGGTGAGGTCAATATCATTAACACGCACTCAGTAGGGTGTTTGCTCTTTAGTGTGCGGTCAATACATCTAATTTTATCTAATACACTTGTAAATCACACATTATAAAGTGTTTTTTAGACAAGAAAATTCCTTTTGATAGAATATTACTATAGGTCACCAGCATATGTTGCATTTTGGATGCAGGTTTACATGCAATTTAGACATCTTAACTTGTTTAACCAGCAAGAATTTAATGAAAGTAATGAAAGTAGCATTAAAACTCATGCTGGTCAATGGCCTGTTTAGGAGGGTAAAAATGTTGATCTTGATCTCACCTTGAAGGTGATACAGATAGCAACTGATTAGCATCTTCAGAACACCTGCAGCACGGCCAGAATATATCAGTCCAACTCATAGCTGAGGATTATGGGAAAAAACAAGCTCACACTGGGGAAAAGATTACACGGGACACCAAACTCAACTGACATCACAAGCTGCCGGAAACATCACAGCCGTGTTCCCCTGCTGTATTTTTCAGTATAATCTCAAATCTGGATCCCTCAACCATCAGCAAACTTCCTTTTTAATCTTTTTAACGGAAACAGCAGAGTTCCTCCTTGCTGTTCTGAATCTCCATCTCTGCTTCAGCTTCAGGTTTGAGTCTCAGTAGGAGGCGAACAGAAATGATGGGCAGAATCGATAGAGATCAGAGGCTGTAGGTTTCAAAAAGAGGCTGATAGATGAAGAGACACAAGGTCTGTGACATCGCCTTCGGACTCCAAACAAAGCAAGACCTCAGCAGAAAGAGTGAAACACGGCTTCAGCTTTCATCATTCCTCAAGCAGGATGAAAACACACACAGCTGTGATTAAACACAGTAAAGGTCATTGCGTTTCCTTGAATACAGCCGCACTGCTGGTGCTACAGCGTCGGAAGCAGAAAATGAAGACCGAAGGACTCAACGCAAGAAACGACAAGTGAGAAAAATAAGAAAATATTGCAACATTGTATAAAATGTTGGATCACTCTTCATACTGCACTGTACTCACAAGAATCAGAGTCTGTTTATTCCAGCAGAGTTTGATATTAGCGTGATACAAGTTATATTCGATTATAAGTACATTTACATTCAATATTTTGATATGGTCACTGAGAAGAGTTTTTATTATTCAATAAATTTTGAACTAAAACTACATTTTTGCTACTTGAAATAAATTAAAGTTACTCAATGTTTCAAACTTTTTTTATTTTAGCTAGTTCCCAAGGCAAACAAGTCTTATTTTCATTTAGTTTAATTTGATGTACTAAAATAACTAAACCTAAAACACAGCCAATTAATAAAACACAATATTTTTTTTTAACTAATTAAAATGACAAAAATACATCAAAATTACTCAAATAAAAAATTAAATGGAAAGCCATTCAAAATATTAAGAACTATAAAGATATCTCATAGATATCTAAATAATGTCATAACTGAGCTTTTAAATGGACTTTATAAATCTGTATATTAAAAAAAGTTTTTAAGAGGAAAAATAATGCTGACAAAATTTAAAAATAACATAACACAAACAATCTTAAATAAATAGATCTAAATCATTTATAGTCAACACTTCTCAGGCTTCAGGAACGTGTCTATCATGTTTTCAAATGTGAGCAGAAATTCTCACCAGACTTTAGAACAGATTTAATGACACACTGTCACACTTGTGTTTCTCAATAACAACTGCTCTCGCTTTTCTAGATAATGAAGGCTTCTAACTCGTATTGAAATGCAAAGCAACGCTCATGTAATATTAATAGAGGAGCCTCAGACACCTGTATGTTTATTAGCATCTTCTAAAAATGAATGTGACAGCTCATGTGATTCATGACACCTGAGTAGCAGCAGTGTCAAGCGTCTGCTTTGATCATGTGACCTTGTGTAAACGAATAGCTTTTTATGATAAACAGCAATCTAAAGCACACATACACACTTTCATATTAATTCATTGTGAATGAGCTCTCTGGTAATGGAAAGCAATATAAAGGTCTCAGTCAGTGCTGGGAAGTTATTCATTAAAATGTGAGGAAAAGTTAATAATGGTCGGATTTTTCCTTTTATACCAGACGAATGGAGAAATTGAGATTTTTGAGGCTTGTGATGAGGATTTTGGTTTTGTGCTCCAATAAAGAGCGATCTATAACCAAAATGAACTCATCAATCATACTGGCACATTTTACAATAACGGATGCGGTTGGAATTAATGAATCTGATCCTTCTTCTCTTGTAAAGTCAATTCAGAATATGTTCAGAACAGCATGCTACCATACTACTCATAATACATATACTGTACACCAATTTTTTATAGATTTTCTGTATCTGTGGGATATTCGGGTGATCAAACATTTATTGATGCATAATGTTTACTGCTTCACACAGAGTGTCTTTTAAATAAGTGATATTATTCAGTCTATACTCCACAGTATGTTGTAAGCAGTATGCTATGAATCATTTTTAAACAGCCACCCTTAGAACTTTAAAGGTCAAAGGTCAGGATTGAGAAGCACTTAGCAAACACTCTGTAAGTCGTTCCTCAGTAAAGAAGAGAGATCGAGAGCGTCACTCTGTTAACATTCATCAGACACACATCAGCTTTGTGATTCTTTTATAATGTGCCTCATTTTTCATCTCTAGTGAAATACCCTTTCAGTTTTACGACCGTCACTTTCACACTGATGGTGAGTCGCTTTCAAAACGCCCCTCGTCCGACCTTGATGATTAGCTTTAATGAATTCTAGAAGAGATTACCATTATCCTTGGGATTTTTTTTGTATTAAGGGCCTGACCCAACACGTTCACACAGCGAGACGGCCAGAGATAGTGATCCAGACACAAAAATGAGGTATTTTATCGTGCAGCTTATGCTTCGATTTTTGAAGTAGTAGTGAGGGATGATGGGTAGGTGTTGTGAGTCATGTTTGGGGGGAGTAAGGACACTGAAAAAGTGAATAAGAAAGACTAAAAGAAAAATGGACAACATCAGAGCTGTATTGATAATAAATAATAATGACGTGTAGAATAGAGCTGGAACAGCGCGGTGAAGAGTGACCTTGCAAAGGCCATGAACTGCAAAAATGAGTGAAGAAATAGACTCATCCAAAACCGGGAAAATAAAAAACTGCCGCATCTACCTCAAAACCAATCACTCACCTCAGAAAATATTGTGTATGCGGCATCAAAAAGTGTGTCTGGTGTAGGTGAACATCAGATGTCCTCAGACGTCCTGCTGTCAGTCTTTAATATCTCAATCTCTCAGATTAATACTCATAGTTTGATCTCCATCTCTGGTGCTGTGTCACTGATCTCTCAAGACTGAGGAAATTACCCAGAATGCTCTGTTCTCACTATAATCTCATAAAGTAGGAGTGCCCCATAGGTGACTGTGAAAAATGTCATCATTCCCATCCTGCAGTGGGTTCAATTAAATCTGAAGGTCACATGTGTGTGATCTGATCTCTAGGTACATGCATGATTACATGATTGAGCCAAAGGAACTTGTTCTTGGATCAACATTCAGGAAGTTCAAAAGAAAAACAGCCAGAGCAGTGAACGGCACTGGGATTTGATTGGTCTGATTAGTTGGCGAAGGGCGATGGAACTCTTCCCAGTATCCGGCTCACATAAACACTCACACACAAACATGCTGTTGATGCTTTCTACACTTTTAACAGCAAAGGAAGATTAATCTATCCAAATTTGTCATGCATTCGATTTTCTTTTGTTTTGTCCTTATCTGTCACTCACACGCGGATGTCCAGACTTAGAAGAGTCCGGAGCGACTCGGCCTCTCAATTGATCATTGATGTCTTTCTGAGAGGCACTTACTGTAGATCAATATCTAAGGAAGATCACGTCTCTTTCTCAAAGGACGGGCTAAATGCTACTTCAAACGCTCACTGTCTCTTTCTGTTGACGAACAGATGATGTGCTCCATTACTGTCTTCACAGAGGCAGATTATATCGACACCAGCTGGCAAGTTGAATTTTAAATAAGAATAAATAAATTTGACAGTGAAGCATGTTTTTATTGAGTAAGTGATATTTAACACCAAAAATGTAAAAAATATTTAAAGGAGAAGTCCACTTCCAAAACAACAATTTACAAATAATTTACTCACCCCCTTGTCATCCAAAATGTTCATGTCTTTCTGTCTTCAGTCGTAAAGAAATTATGGTTTTTGAGGAAAGCATTTCAGGATTTTTCTTCATATAATGGACTTCAATTGTGCCCATGATTTTGAACTTCCAAAATGTAGTTTAAATGCAGCTTCAAAGCGCTCTAAACAATCCCAGCCGAGGAAGAAGGGTCTTATCTAGCGAAATGATCGAAAATTATCTTTTTTTTTTGAAAAATAAAAGCACAAAAGCTCACGTAGCACAGGCTCTCGGATGCGCATCCAGGGGTCGTTCTTGAACAATACGTTCATTTTGAACGAATCTTTAAAGTGACTCACGAAGAACGAGTCATCTCGGGGAGTGATTCGTTCAGTTGCTAATGCTTAACATCCTATTAGGTTCTGTACTTGAATTAGTTCACCTGTTTCAAGTCTTCGGGTTTTTCGAGTCGTTCGTTCATCTTATGGGGCTGTCACGTGACGCTGATTTTGCTAAAATTAATGAAATGACTTGAAAAAAGATTCGTTCACTTTGCTGAACGAGACTCAAAGGTCCGCGTCGGTAAAATTTTCCGAACTTCCCATCACTACTACGAATCACGTCTAAGTTCATCGTCCGTGTACTCTGGCTAAAAAAGGTCGAGTATGGCGAAAAACTCTATCTTATTTTCTCCTACAACTTCAGAATTGTCTGACACGTTTTACCTTTTTTGTTTGTAAACAGCGTTTGACTTACTTGCACTTTCTTAGTCTTTGCGCGTTCGCTTTGTAAATACTGGGTCTGTGGTTCTGCCTACGTTCCACGTGACCTTTCGACATGATTCAATAGTATGTCGTGAACACGCATCCCAGAACCAGGGCTACGCGAGCTTTTGTGCTTAAAGTATACAAATTTTTATTTTTCAAAAAAAAACGACAGATCGTTTCGCTAGATAAGACCCTTCTTTCTCTGCTGGGATCATTTAGAGCCCTTTGAAGCTGCATTTAAACTACATTTCGGAAGTTCAAAAGCTGGGGCACAACTGAAGTCCATTATATGAAGAAAAATCCTGAAATGCTTTCCTCAAAAACCGTAATTTCTTTACAAAAAGATATGAACATCATGGATGACAAGGGGGTGAGTAAATTATTTGTAAATTGTTGTTTTGGAAGTGGACTTCTCCTTTAATATCTTCACACAAAACATATATTTTTAAACTTTTTTCTTTAACTGGATACCACTCATGTAACATACTACCATTTAATGCATTTATCAATGCACGTATGTTTATAACATAAGAAATGTATACCATTCAGTATCCAATAATTAATACAGGCTAGTATTTTCTATGAATTTCCCTATTGCTGATGGCTCAAACGGCGTTTACTTTCAACTACCATCTGAAGAGTCCATTTTATCATCTTGCTCTGAGCAGCATCTCATTTGAATATACAAATTGACTCAGTGTTTGAGCACCAGGTGAAAAAAGCTCTTGTTTTCTGTAGAATTCAACTTAGTCTGAAAATTAGCCGTCAAGTGTTTTGCAGCACACAGATTTGTGGGGGTGAAATGTCGAAAAGAAAGCGGCTGCAAACACTCACTGATGCCTGATGTATTTATTTATCCATTCAGCACGAGCTAAAGAGCGTCCTCACAACAACTCCCAAAAGCATCAGACGGTTTGATTCTCGCAGCTGAGGACACTTGTTGATGTAATGAAAGCTAAATGGATGAAGGGTGTCGTGGATGCAAACACACTCTGCTCTGATTCTTTATGGACTTTCATTCATCTTATTATCATTCTGCGTGTGACTCTTCCAGACGCTTTTGCGTCAAAGGCATGAAACCGATTGCTGATCATCATACGACGGTATTAACTGCTACCAGACAACAAAGTCAGTTTTCTCCACTGGTTTACATCATTCCTTGAATCTCTTTCCTGTCATTCTCTTTTTCACTTTCTTTGAGAGCGAGAGTGTGTGAATGAAAGAGAGGAACAGAGGAAGAGAGAAAGTGTTTGGTGGCTCTTTGTCTCTCACAATTGCCAGTCACAGTAGATGGCGGCTCTGATTAAGTTGCTCTAATTGGACTCTGCTTCAGATTCGGCAGGTGAACAATGGCTCGCTTTGATGAATGAGCCGAGTTCCGGTTTGGGCGTCGTTTCTCAATCTGAGAGAAATCGTTACGCCATTAGCGACGGATCACATGCCAAGAGCCACAGATACAAAGAACTGAGTCTTAAGTCAAAGAAGCAACAAAGCAAATGACTTAAAATCTCTCAGGTCGAATAAACCTTAAGAACCGTAGTGTGAGCAAATGCTTTCAACTGCTTAACGAGCTTTTTAAAACACATCTTTGTGTGGCGTTTCAAGTACTTAAGATGTGATCTGTCCTTAACCTCTGATTTAATTTCTCTGTATTTTGCTCTTTTCCATGAGCAGAATGACAGAATGTCCCTGTTTCGAGACCAGAGGGGCTGCAACTGCTCCAACACTCAACACACAGATGGAGCCTTTACGTAACGGACGCATTCATTACGTCCACATCATTTCTCATATGAAGCCGCACTTCACGCTGAACCCAGCTCACCCTTGAGTTTAGCAGTGACGTGCAACATAACAACGAACGTGTCAAAAGTATCTTAAGGTCATCGACTCGGTTTGAAAACAAACAGTTTCTTTGCACAAGCAGCATCCTTTACGTGACATTTTATCAGCCAGACGTGAGCATCTTTTTAGCAGGTGACAAAATGAAGGTCGTTGGAAAACTCCAGCCTCATTAAATGGTTCGGTGTGTTTGAAAAGATTCAGTGAAACGATCCGCCAGGATGTCAGTCAATAGAGCAGCAGTAATGAAAAAGACTCATTAGCGGCACGAGGGGATGTTCAAAGGTTTTAAAAGATGTCAATTCTGTTCTGCTACTGTAGGTCACACAATATAAAACAGTATGTAAACAAGTTATTGATTATCACATATCCTGCACAGAATACTAGCAGTATGACGCATTTGACCACAGACTATTAAGCCTGTAAGTACATACAATACACTTAACTGTATGTTATTTAGAATTAAACTAAATTTATTTTTATTGTCTTTGAAATAAGTTAAAGCCCACTGCCGAACGTACCGACATCTTATGTGAAGATTGTTTTAAGTTCACTTAATTTAAGAAATTGTTTTGAATTTTTTAAAGTCTAATAAATGTTCAAATGAATAACTTTCAGTTATACTGTAATGATGAATGGCTATTGTCAGTGGTTAAAAATTAGGGGAAAAAACTATTTCTTAGAAACATCAGTAATATTGGTATCAGTGATACTCTAAAAAAAAAATTATCAAATATTAAAAATATATTGTCTTTATGTTGTTTCTACATTAATTTAAATGTGAAATTAGTGCAATATAAAAGTAACAACACAGTAAACAATAGGTGGGATTAATTGTGATTAACTTCAGAAAAAATCTACTTTAAAGAAACACTTTTAAAAATAAATATAATTATGTATAAAAATAAATATAATTAATATTGTCGTTATTTAAAATGCACTAAGTGGTTAAACATTTCTTTGTCCTACATGGACCTGTTGTTATAAAAGCTTGCAGTGTTATTCATTTTTTTTACATCGTTGAGCCAAATCTCAAAATTATCCTGTGGTGTGACTGTCTCAAGCATGGTTCAATAAATTACAACGTTTATAAATTAAAAAGAAAACCATAAAAATGTTAATTAAAACCTCTGGCGTAACTGTACAAGTGTGTATTTTAGTAAATGGCAGTCTTTTTTTCATTCATATATTTCTGAAAGAGTTGAAACTTGATACATTTTGCCTCTGAAGACCATGTCCTCTGGTGTGACACCATATCCTGATTTTAAATCGGCCAATTCCAGAGAAAACTTTAACTAGCTGAAGGACCCCTTTCATGATCATGTTACGTGTGCACGGCAATTTTTGTCTCCGAATTTTTTTGGAACCACTAAAAGTGTTACGTGTTATTGTCCTTTGGTGTGACACCACTAAATTATGTTTTTTAATTAAAAACTGTATGTTAAACTACATAATCATGGAAAATTATGCAAATGTGTCTTGCTAACCGCTAATGACAGGTTAGCTCGAAATAGCAAGGTCATTAATTGACACAAAAGGCTGAAACATCCTATGGTGTGACTGAAAATGTCCTCCGGTATGACGCCTGTACTGTCACACCAGAGGACAATGTCTCTTTAAAAAGCACTTTAAATGATTAAATAAGATTTCTTTAACTCCTTTTTTAATTTTTTTGTTCATTTTCAGTGTTCTTAATGTTTTGCAGAAAACTTATACTGTTAAAAAGTGTAATGAAAATAAGTATAAAATGTGATGCTTTGTTTTTGATACAGAAAACATTGAGGGAGAGAAATTAGTGGAACAGTGAGGACACAGAAATATACCAGAAGGGAGGAAATCCTAAGAGAATGATGCACAGATTAAATAGAATCAAAATGATGCCTTAGGGATTGACTTAGAGGCTGAATTTTGTTAAGAATTATTTTGTTTTGTTCGAAAACATGTTGATATTGTAGCTATCAAAATTACTTTCAACTGTTAACTTTTTTTCTCTCTTTTGACATGAAATATAAATGTTTAAAATGAAATATAAATACTTTAATAACTACCGTTTCTGTCCTTTAGTGTGATGTAATCTCCTACGGTGTGACGTAATGTCCTATGGTGTGACACACACATTAAAGAACCACAGTTTTTTTTTTATCTCAAAATATCTTTAAAAAAAACAGTTGAGTATTGCAATAGGGGAGATAGAATAATCACTCGTCTTAAAATGGTTTTAAACAGATGACAGCAAAGTTTGCCTTGAAATTGTCCAACAAGTCATGGGGGAAAAAATTATGTTAATCATAATTTCATATTAAATAAAACACTATATGAATGAAAATGTTTTTTTTTTTTTTAATTAAAGAATTATATTTTCTCAAAGTTCAGACTTCACACTACATAAATATTTGCATTTCTTCTTCAAAATGGTCTTTTACAAAAATCTTTACCAAGACATTACCAAGAGTGGCACATTAATACCACTAATTTAAGTACAGAATTAGTTAGTTATAGATTTAAAGTCCTAAAAAAAAAACACTGCTGGAAAATCCAGCTTAAGCTGGCCGCTGTGTTTTGGAGCATGCCAGCTGGTCTAAGATGGTCATTAGCTGCTGCAAACTAGCAGACCGACTGCCATGTTCCCAAACACAGCTAATGGCTTATGCTGGATTTAGCACGGGGTAAAAATGAGAATGAGAATGGAAGAAAATCGGAAAGAAAATGATTTAAATGTGTGTGTGTTAGCAAACAGAGTAAATGCTTCCCAGAAAGCATTTTAGAGTGTAAGGAAATATTCAAATTCACACTTACATGCAAACGCACAACCACACACATTCATAGAGAAAGTGAGCAGGCGGGGGAGGAGAGTGACAGACAGACAGAAGCCCAGAGAGATTGATGACTATATTCAAATGAATACAGAGAACTGACAGGAACCCAATGGAGCGAAACACTGGCACAGGGAGAGTCTGATGTGAGCCAGTCCGGCACAAGCACACTCACACTTAAAACTACATACAGTAGCACACACGTCGATACAACGACAAACGCACACTTTAACACCACACACGTGATGTGTGCTCTAATTCCCTAGACAACACACAACCACAAATAGCCTAAAATGCTTTTAGGATCAATAAACGCAAGAACTGAGGTGCTACTGACACTCCTTCACCTCTTTACACGAGCACAAAACAGGAAGTAAAACAGAACCGGCTGGCAGTACAAATGGAACAATGAAAAATCACTAGGTGTCCCATGAGAAGAACATTTATGGGCCGTTTCAAAAGCATTGCCGAAGCCAGACAAAGCTGAAGACATTTCACCGCCCGTCTTACCTAATTTAGGGAGGGAATATTTGACTTTGAAGTAATCCTGGTAAAACTGCAAGAGTCTCTTGGTGATGTGCAGAGCGTAGTCCCCCGATCCGCTCTGGATGGCGTCAGGTCTGGCGTACAGCCGAATCTACAACAACGCAAAACATAAGAACAGAGAGAGAACAAAAGTCAAAGTGTGTCAGAAGCTGAATGAACTCTTGTACGACTTCGGGTTTATCCCTAACCTGAATTCCCTCAAGGAGAACGGTTATGGACTTGAAAGATTAAGTTCCATGGTGAATATATCTGCCAAATGCCTTCATCTGGCTTGTGAATTTAGCATCTGTCTTTTAAGTGTACTTTTCTCCACCTCTCATCCACTGAGCGAGGCATTAAAATGTATTACTGTCACCTACTCCATAAGTAAAAAATCCTTTACTTTTCTTCACCGACTACAGGAAGATGAGCTTCAGTATTCTGTGTTTTTAACTACACAATTTCCAGTTAAAAACTACACTACCCATACCCTAAACAGAGATATTAAAATCAGCATTTAGCAGGGATTGTCCACTCCATTAAAGCATTGAATGAAACTTAAATATATTGTTTTATATTTATAATACACATTTTGTACCATTGTTTTCTGAATTTATTGAGCTCATTAAATGAGTATTTTATTCACTCATGAAAGCTGTAGACTTTTTGCTTCTAGTTTTCATCTACTCCAAATCAAATCAAAGTTTGTCGTTTTTTATTCACCTCAGAGCTGGCTGGTTTGATACACGGCTTCATATTTTATTGAACAACTCATTTAAAAATCCTTATCGACTTAACTAAAAAATATACTTCCACAGCCAAGGCCGTTGAAAAAGTATGCAGCCTGTTGTACTGGAGTTATGGTGCTTTTACATGAACTGATTGCGCTTTCATAAACCATAAGGTTATTGGATTGTAGCTGCTGAAAACCTCCTCCATATTTGTTTAAAATCTAATTACGTCCATCAATTGTAAGCCAGCTGTTTAATAAAACAACATTTTAGACATTTGTCTTCGGAAACAAATTAGATTTCCGTGAAAAGACAAAGCATTGGCATTATTCTGAACTATAAGTGCATGTCTGAGAGAGAGAGGAGAGAACAAGTGCGAGAAAGAAAGCGTGTGAGGTGCGACTCTGTGGGAAATGTATTCCCGCAGTAAAAATGATCTTGGACTCTTTTAGCCGAAGGCTGATGCACGGCACGGCTTTCTGAACAGGCATCCATCTAGTCAGAATGAATGTCCTCCTACACTAACAGAGTTACAGTGCAAAGCAAGCAGAAGGAAAGGCTTTGTTTCAGAGCCTGGCAGCAATGCACATTGAATTATGTGTTGTTTACCTCACATGTTGCTGGCGTATCGATCAGCTCTATGTCTGATATAAAGATGAATGGGCGGCACTTAGGGCTGCGGAAATGAGTCAAAACTCAATCAAATCAATGTGATTTTAAACCAACCTGTAATTAGACAAAGCACTCGAGTTGACAATCAAGAGATGCTTCATTAGTCAGCCGGTGTGGAGACTGTTCAATCTGACTGCTTCAGTTATTTGTTTGTTTGGTTTTGTTGAAGGCAGCCTGACAGAGACTTAAATGGGGTTAATTGAACTTTAATAGAGACTCTCCATGAGCGGCTGCTCAAAATTGATCCGCTAACAAGCTCTTTCTGATGAAAAGATGAAGCTTTAGTCAACACGCTCAGCACTTGACCTGATATTAACAACCTGTTGAATTATTTTTCCATATACATATGCCAGAGATACTTCATACGCTTTACAATTACATACTTAGTCACCAGCTTGTGCTGGTTTAACAACTTAACCAGAACCAAACCAGCTCAGAATGTGAGTTAATGCTTGTATTTTAACTGCAAAACCTACATAGATGCTATAAAGCATTTGTATTCTACAGCTAAAGTCATGACTTTGTCCATTAAATGCGCTAAACATGCTTTCTGATCAGGCTGAGTCATTTCATGAATATGTAATGGGCATATTTAGTATAGTGGTGTTGAATTTTGATATTACAAGAACTTTTTAATGATAACATAAATAAAAACTGACTGACGCTAAACCAGTAGATTTAATAATGGTTGCTATGTGTTATGAATTAAATGTTCTGATTTAAATTCATTATTTAAACCTGGTCAGAAAGGGAAACTATTGAGTGGTAGTTTTTTTTTTGTGTCAGAAATCGTGAGTCTGAATGGCCTGAGGGTCGAATTGTAATATGTGACGCACTAGAGAGAGTCCAGTGGTCAATACAGGCGAAACAAAGGTCACGTTTACCAAAAACAGTCGTGTGTGCGATGATGAAGACTCAGCATTATTCACACACAGCAGCAGGTTGACTAAACCCTGTAGGCTGGTAAAGAGAAATGATCCATGATGAAACAAACGATCCAAGCTCAGACTTCAAATCATTTTGGAGAGCGGGTCACAGACGGCACGATCATTTACTGTCTGGTTCGGGAAATACGTTTTTCTGTGGGTTCGACATTACTCCCAGAGGTTGCAGAATATACAGGGTTGTATCTGAAATGGTTTGGTCATAACTGGACATGAAGTGAGGTATGGAACATAACAGTTAAATTGAATTAATTCAAAATTGCAAGTTACACTAGTCTTAATGGAGCATTCGAGTTACAATCTGATTTTATAGCAGAACAACCGATAAAAATCAACAATTAGCAGTAATGTTCATGTTAATGGAGTAGATTTTGTGAGGGATTGTTTAAGACTGTAGCCAAACGAAGCACCTCTAAACCAATGAGCTGAATCACTTACATTCCCATCAAACTGAATGAGCTGCTCAACACCCAAACAGAAATGAACCGATAAACAAACAGATCTAATTAACAAATAGAACCAATAAACAAATATACCAAACACCCAAGGAAAAATGTAAAACAGAACCTTTAAACTAAGAGAACAAAGAGTCATTTATAAAACAGGACCGATAAACAATACGCAAGAGAAGAAGAAAAAGAGAGAAAAAAAAGTGTTCTCTAACAAAACAAAACCATTAAACAAATACAACATCTAAACAGAATCAATAAATAAACAGAGCATCCAAATAGAACCACATAACAAAAATGCCAAACACCCAAGAAGACAAAAAGACACAGACAAATAAAACCTTTAAACCAACCAAACAAAGAACCGAACAAAACTGTTAAAGCAAGACAAGACAAGACAAGCATTTGACATTAGAAAGTATTTCAATTGTATTTTTTCAATGAAAATAACCAATCGCTTTGCTAGGTAAGACCCTTCTTCCTCGGTTGGGATCGTTTACAAACTGCATTTTGGAAGTTCAAAATCGGGGCACCATACAAGTCCGCTATATGGAAGAAAATCCTGAAATGTTTCCCTCAAAAAACATCATTTATTTACAACTGAAGAAAGAAAGACATGAATATCTTGGATGACAAGGGGGTGAGTACATTATCTGTCAATTTTTGTTCTGGAAGTGGACTTCTCCTTTAAACAAACCAGTGTTAATTTTGACAGCAAATTCTGATTTAGTCTTAGTCTTAGTCTTTGGAATAATACACCATTTAGTTTTAGTCCTATTTTAGTCATCTGAAATCTTTTAGTCTTAGTCTAGTTTAGTTGACTAAATATCATAAGAGTTTTAGTCTTAGTTTAGTCTTAAGTCTTTTAGTCTTAGTCTAGTTTTAGTAGACCAAATATTAGCAGATTTTTCTCCATAATTCACGTAATTGTAAGTATATTACAATATATGGAAGCATATAGAGAATACAGGCACATATCTAATTGTTGTAATAAAAAACATTTATTTTATTAAATGTCAAAAACATGAGTCTTTTTTCACAAAAATAACCATAAGACCTGCTCTCCCTGAACAATATACATGCTCCCTGAAAAAGATATGCATTGTCCCTGAATTATATGAAACACATATGACATCCTAGACCAAGCTCTGACATTTCTGTCAGTCTGTCTGTTCAGGAGACATACCGGTGCCCTCGGACCGCGTGCACAAAACGTTAGCGTGTTGCTAACGAGAAAAGTCAACTTAAATTAACCAAAGCTTTGTAACCAAGACTGTGCAACCAAGTATAATTTATAACTAAATACAATGTATAACAAATGTCCTCATAACTTGAAAACCGCGGCTTTTGAAAATGGCTTTGCCAAGATCAACCTGCCCTCAAAAGATTCGCTCTGATTGGATTTCCCCACAAAAGGGTAGTTCTTATTGGATCTCTTCTCCATTCGTCCTGCCCCAACATTTTCCTCTCGTTTTTATTCGTTGACTAAAGTGTCAGTTAAATTTCATCATCGTCTTCGTCATCATATCTGACTTTTTATTTAGTTTTTATTTAGTTTTCGTCTGTAAAAAATGTTCATTGACGAATATTTTTCGTCATAGTCTTCGTCAACGAAATTAACACTGAAACAAACAGAACCAAGATCTAAACAGAACCTACATTCAAACAGAACCAAATAACAAATAAACACCCAAGCAAACAGGAAAATATCAAACAGAACCTTTATACTAAGAAAACAAAGATCCACATGAAATCATTTAATAAACAGGACCAATAAACAATACTTAAGAGAGTAGGTATTTTCTAACAAAACAAAAAAAAAAAAATCAAAACAAAACCATTAAACAAACAAATGCAAGATCTAAAGAGACTCAATACGTAAAAACAACATCCAAACAGAACCAAATAACCAAAATGCCAAACACCCGAGCACAGCCAAAAACACGCAAACAAATAAAACTTTTAAACTAACTGAACAAAGATCTGAACAAAACCATTAAACAAACAGAACCAAGATATAGCCAGAACCAACAAATAAAATAACAAATATGCCAAACACTTGAGAAAATCGTTAAACTAACGGAACAAAAATCCAAAAACAGAATTAATTATTTTTACATTCAATGAATGATTCAATGACTCACTGATACTTCACTTGTTCCATTGCTGACTAAATCAGCATTTTTGAACGGATCTCTTGAATGAATGATTCAATGACAAATACATTTGTCATTGTGGTAAAACAATGTAATCAACATTGTAATAAACAGACGTTATCTGACGAGCCAATTTCCCTGTTGAAAAAAACAGCATATGCTGCTTAGCTATGTTTTGAAGCATGGCTGCTGGTTTGAGCTGGTTTAAGCTGGTCCTTAGCTGGTCATGTGCTGGTTTAACCTGGTCCTAAGCAACTAGCTTCTGCTCAGGACCAGCTTAGGACCAACAAATGACCAGCTTAAACCAATTCACACTAGCAGTCATGCTTTAAGACATACCTAACCAGCATATGCTGTTTTTTCAACAGAGCTCAAGCGAAAATTACTTTCAAAAGATGATTTGCTCCACTTTGATCACTACTTCAAACAGAACAAAGGCCTGAACAAAACCATTAAACAGAACAGAAACCTAAATAGAACCAACAAACAAATAGAACCTCCAAACAGAACCAAATAACAAACATGCCAAACACTCAGGCAGAGCCAAAAACAAACAAAACCCTTTAAACTAACAGAACAAACAAATAAACAAATAAACAAATAAACAAACATACCAAACACTCAGGCAGAGCCAAAAACAAACATGACATTTAAAACAGAACCCAGATCTAAATGGAACAAAAATCAAAACACAACCATTAAACAAACAAAACCAACATCCAAACAAATAAACTAAAACGGAAAAAAATAATCAGCAAGCAAACAAAGACAATAAACAAAACAAGCAAAACTTAATTCTAGCCATCATTAAAAATAGATTTAATTGAACAAATGGATGGAAACATGTTAGGCTATAATATTACTGGATATTATTATTTTTCTCCTCCCATGCAACCTTGTTTACATTACAAGAAAAGCAATTTCAGAGGCAGACAGAATTATTTTTTTTCTTCAGAAAAACATACACTAGTAATCCTGCACAATTATATGCATGTATAGTGAATATTATTATAAATAGTTTTTCATTATATCATTAATATTAAGATAACAGGCCATAAGAAAGTTCCTAACGGCACATCTGATGTTATTAGTTTTTCCCTTAAACCCATCTCACTAATCATTTTTCACTTTTTACATTATTATTTGGCCTTTAATGTTTAGAATGTGCTTATTTTACTATAAAGGATTGTTAAACAGTACACTATTATATATATATATATATATATATATATATTTTTTTTTATTATTATTATTTTTTCATCATGGCTCATTAAATCCTAAAGTACAAGTACAAAGGCACAGCTATAGGTTAGATGACGACAACAAACAAGCCTGCGGTTCTCCGGAAACACAATCTCAGGCATCATTACTTCACTAAACATGCAGAGCATTATGCTGGATGTGAGGAAAAGATGAATCGAACGCATCAATAACTGAATAACTGTGGCAATAAATGTATATAGTTAAAATTCATTGCTGTGAAAACCCAAAGTAAAACTGTTCAACTGCCCCCCAATGGAGAACACCACCTGGCTCGGGTAATTTGGGTTTGAGACCCCTCACCTAGAGCCTTAAAAACTGTAATATATTACGCCCAACCAACTGCTGCAGGGTCTGATGTGATTTTCACACACGTGTGTGTGGTAGATCAGTGTTTCCCTATAAACCCAGAGTAATAACTCCACTCTCCTCTCCAACATTCCTCTCCCACGATCTTTCCTCTCTCACAGCCGAATCTTTATGATGAATAGTGCAAGGGGGCTACCCTGCCACTTTAATGTGATTGATGGGGGATGCTAGCGTGCAGCTAACTGCTACAAGGCGCAGTGTGGGTATAAGTGCCCCAGATAGAAGCACACACTACGGTCAGCAGTGATATAAAGGAGAGCGCGGTCATGCTGAAGAAGATCAGATTAATTACACTAATATGAGGAGGAGGCCGGCCAAGGGCACACAGCAGGAGCCACTGAGGAAGCTGTCAGGAAGTGTCTAATATGACAACGGGGCTTTGACTGAACGTGATATCAGTAACACAGCGCATAAACCGTGTCTCTCTGTTGGCAGACAGATGATGCCGCTTAGACTGTGAGGATTCAGTGCCAAAACAAATAACATTTAAGTGCATGTGATGAAAAAGATACAGCTGACTTTATCTTAATGACTGACTTTCACATAAAACATGTTCATATGTGACATATATTATATGTCATGAACACAATCCTGGACATGAGCATAAGTGGATGCCTGTTGCACACATGACTACTATCCTTTTAAAAGCAATTATATGACTTTGGAGACACTGGACTAATGTTAGTGGAGACAAGCCTTTCCATTTACAGTATATCCACTTTGTAACCATTATATTGACAATATAAACTTACAGCAAGCTTTATATAAACATAACTACTGTGAGAAAGATAAAAGCTCTGTTCCAAAACTTGAGTCATTCCATGAAACGAGTACGATTTGGGCCATTTCAGGCATCAAATCCCTATTATAATTGGTCATTATTTTAAGATATGAGCACTATTAGTCTTCACCTCTGTTACGGACACTATGGGAGCTCTCTGAACATGATTATAAAATGTGTTTGTCATGAAATCAACATTTTCCTATTAATCAGATGTCCCTCACGCTAATTCAGTATTTGCAAAAATAAAAGTTATATAAAATCTCACACTTTTGCTATACTAAAGCCTGAAATGGAACTTTTTGTGGCAGCAACTTCACCGTTTTTGATCAGAAATTAAACTAAAGTCAGTATTCTTACGATTGCTCTGAACATTTCAGACTGAGTTCAACAAGCTTTAAGTTACTTTTTTATAAACCTAAAAAATATTTAATAAAAAAGTAGGTGTGACGGGGTTGAGACTAGGGTAACGGGGTTGAAGAGACAAATATATCTTAACATATAAATAGTTGTTTTTTACACCTTTAACATGGACATTACTACATTTAACATATGAATGTGCTATAAGACTCTTGATCAAATATAATAATTCATTTAAAGTACTGGATAACTTCATCTCACAACCCTGTTATGATCAAATAAGTAACAGGGTTGAGTGTAACGGGGTTGTGATTTTTTGCTCTAAATGGCCATTGCTCCAAACGTAGTGAATAAAAGGAGAGCACATGACATGCATGATATTAAGAAAACCTGTATATTGTTAAAATACCAAAGATGATTTTCACAAGTAATACCATTCTATCTTTATGTGATGTAACAGGGTTGAGTCTTTAAGCTTGACAATCACAATATCACAATATTAATAAGTTACAGTTATAAAAAAAGGTGGTAACCTGCCTGTGTCTGCTCACAATGTTGTTCAGAAGACTTATGATGTCACTTCCTGTTAATGATGTCACAAAAGGATGAGTTCATTATTTTTATGGGGGGAGAATGATTTGTGTAACGGGGTTGAGGGGTTACTGAGGTACGGAACTCAACAATATGATTTTAATGAATAATCATGAATTTATTAGAGAAAAAAACATTACCAGCAAAAAAAGCACAGATAGATATTTATGAGAATGGCAAAATGTATGGACCTTTTTATAATTTTAATATTCATATCCCAAGTACACTTTCGTAGAAGGCCATGAGGGACATGACAAAATAGGTGGTGTCAACGGAAAAAAAACACGATAATTTCTAATATAAAGATAAAATGTATGTCATGTTTTTAAACCTTATTAAGGGAGACATTTCAATGAATACAAACAGCTTTTAAAAATAGATTTTTGTGACCCAATAGATAAAATACACTTAAAAAGGTCAGAGGGACTCAAATCGTACCAGTTTCGTGGAACTCACTAGCTGCCTTCTAAGGAAGCATCCTAAACATGATGGATCCTCAACTCAATGTCTCTCAACAGTGTTTGGCAACAGCGTTTCTACTAAAAGCAAAACTGTAAGATGCATTTTTTCAGGATTCTTTGATAGAGAGATCATAAGAACAGCGTTTATTTGAATTCAAAACCTTCTGTAACATTATAAATGCCTTTACTTTTACTTTTCATCAATTTAATGCATACTTACTAAATAAAAGTTTCATTTCTGACCTCAAACTTTGGGTAGCGTATATTCTGTGTTCTGTATATTCTATACGCGTACATATTGCTTTCTGGTTATTTGCCATTTTGGATTGATTTATTACTGGACTCTGTTCAATGCATTTTGAGATTGTCTTTACTTTGAAGCATACATGAAAGGCTGCCCTAGAATTTGGCAAATGGTGCATTTTAAAGGCAGAATACCTCCTACAAAAGCATCTGTGACGCCTTAAGCTTCACAGAAGAGTTCTGGAATATAAAAATCTCAGTTTACTGTTTCTAACTTTGAGTTTTGGGGACTCACCACAACTCCACTGTCTGTAACTGCTTCTCTGAAGGTGAAGTTGCACACGGCCCAGGCCAGGTAGTACGTGGACATGCGGGGCGTCCTGGAGAAATGGTTGGTCACCCATCCATCCTCGTCAGACGTTGAGGCCTCCACTGGCATGTTGGACAGCGACTGATACGAGCTCTCGTGTTTCAGACTCACTCTGAATGTGGCTTTATAGATGGGCTCGTCGAAACACGGGAAGGCCTTTCTAGCGTGAGTCGGCGAGAACTGCGTCACCGCGAGAAACCTGCAGAATAACACCAGGAATAAGAACTTGAGAGAGAGGTAAGATGAAAGAAATCTCTGGAACTATATACGCTGTTTAAGTAGCCCGCCTGTCATTTCACCTGAACTTCATTAAATTGGTTGTCACATGACTTTCCTGAATTCAAATTAGCTCTGAATGCCATCCCTGAACTCGTCGCTGTGCATTTTTATCACACTAATGAGCTTCCTGGTGTGAAGATGGACAAAACCGATCTGGATTTTTAAACCACGGCAACTAAATCATTTCAAATGACAACTTTTCATAAATCAGACTAGAATTACTACACAGAAATAATGATATATCTGTCACAGCTGTAAACATTAAAACCCATCTGCGACAGTACAAGTCAACAAATTGACAGCGAGAACCAATTTAGATGACAAGGAAATAATAAAAAGCTGTCAAAATCATCTTACATGTAGCTGGATTGGTGAATTGTAAGTGAATAATTATTAATCTACATTTAGACACATTTACCACATTAGAGTCTGAATATCGTTGTGAGTCCAAACTATAAACAACCATGGGGATTTTCTATTAAAGTTAGAGGCAGGAAAAGCGTGAGCTGCATACCAGAAAGCTGCATTAATGGATATTAAAGCTCAACTCAAACCTCACAATGGCTTTGGCCACCCACAGCATGACCAGCAGACGGAGGACGAGGGTTTTCTGCTCCTGCATTTCTGTCACAACTTTTTACTCTCATTAGCAGCCATTCATGCAGTAACAATCTATAATGAGTCTATAATATCCCATCTGTTTACCTCCTCTTCATTCCACTATTTATAGATTCTAGTACCATTTAAACATCTTAACACTACTATAGATCACAGTTGAGACGCAGACAGGAGGTGATGAGAAATCAGACGACTAACAGACAGACACGCAGGAGGAGATTTTACAAGGACGTCAGAGTGAAAATCCCTGCAGCGATACACATGGAGGTGTTTGAGTTTGTTGTCTAATGTGACACGGCTGTACCTGAAAATGTGTGAAGGATGAAGGAAAAACTGTTAAATCTCTAAAAAAGACCAGATGATCTGATGTCAGTTTGAAGTGAACCAACAACACGGTTCATGCCCATGTCTAACTACATAAACACGGGTATTTTCTCAATCCGGCGAGATCCCCGCCGTTCAGCGTTCACAAATATACGAGCAGCCAGCAGGCGCTGATTACACTAAACTCAATGATCTTCACAACCTGTGGAGCTCAGAGCTGTTACAGGACGCTGTCTGAACATCAGCATGCTGAATTTATCTCAAAGGTGCTCTTCAGTGTATCTTACAATGTCAACACCTCACTTTGTGCTGAATTAAAAATAGGTTTGATAAAGAATCGTTACACTTAGCCCTGGACATGCTGTTTACAGCTGAAAGGAGGAAGAAGTCCAGCAGTTATTGCCAAGACAGAAAAACAACTGGAGGATGGACAAAGGGTTTATGAAGTGTGTCCATGAAAGCGATCCCTTCAGGGTAAAACAAGGTTTAAACGTGTCTCAAATGCAGGAAAACCTGGGGCAAAGATTCAAACATGAGCCATGTTTCCCTCAGAGGACACAGAGTCAGAAGCCAGAAAACAAGAAATAGATGTTCAGTGCTGTCTAGCTGAAATTACTCTGAATATGAGGCTGTAAGTAGCTGAAAAACACTACATATTAGCTTTTAATAATCAAAGGCTAGTCTTAAAGAGCTGAATAATATGACATTGGGTGATCTGACTGTTTTAAAATATTAAACTGAAAACTCTAATCTCACATTTATATATTTATGCATTATGGTAATAACTCCATAAATAGTTAATGCTGTATAAGAGGGTTATTTTGATGTAAATCGAACTTTCTGTGGATTTATGAATGTTTAGCACTGTGCTGGAAAACTTCCCACGGTCACGTGCGAGTCTCACTGTCTGACAGTAAATGAATCATTAAGCGTTGCATCAGACACAGCTGTGATTTCAGTACCCAGAGGTTTGACTAGTGTTCATTCAGATCTGTGTGACCTTTGACCACCCTAAACACCAAGAAACAGTTACTGTCTGAGACGGAGATGTAAAAATTACATGCAGACAGTAATGATAGACTGAGGAATACAAGTGAACTGCCTAACTTGGATTTAAAGCTGTTAATATCATGAATGAAGAAGTTTATATCTTGTTTATTTTAACACATGCTGCAATATTTGGTAAGAGCAACAGCAATATTTTTAGTCCTGGCAGTTGTGTTTGTAAACCTTATCACCTCCATGTTGTACTTCACACTTTACTGACATCTGCACATCACAGGTTACCATGACAGTACAATATTAAGAAGGATTTGTGAGAACGCCAACAAATTAAAAACACCCTTACTGTGGCAACCAGACTTTCAACAAAAATGTCAAGGGTTGCTACTGCTATTGTCTCATTTTAAATAAGATCCCATATTTATTCATTATGGTTTTGAATTTGTGAACATTACTACTGAAACTATTAGATTTTGGTTGCCGTGATTTTGCCAAGTAAGACGTGATCCTAGATCAACATCTTTTGTTGATCCTGAATCAACATTACTGTCCAAAAATATAGACTTAGCCCATTCCCTACCCCTAAACTTAACCTTACCCATTATTTATTCCTAAAATCAAAGGGAAATGATAGCTAATTAGCAAGGGTGTAAAAGTACCTAATGCTGGTCCTAATGAATCTCAAAAATAAATGTTCACTGTGCTTACCCTCATTCTCTCCTCAGGAATGACCATTAAACCCATAGTTTTTAGTATAATACCACAGTTAGTACACTTACTAAAGTAAAACTGTGGTAACTGATTGGATTAGACCCCATATTCATGTACTTTACATGTGTTTTACAGTTTCGTTACCATGATCAATTTCTGTGAGAGCAATTAATTAGCCAAAAAAGTGCTTAATTGCGCATTTGAACATCAGGCAGCATCAGCAGTTCCCATGGTAACAGCAGAACATTATAACATATGAGAGAGTTTGATTCGGACACTGAAGCGCGTTTACCTTCTTTCTCCATTCAGCACGTACGAGCTGCGGAAGAAACCCAGGAGTTCGTGCTCAATGTGTGCGTGAAAAGTGATGTTGATCTTGTATGTTCTGAGCGGCTTCATCTCTCTGTGCAGCGCGATCACATACACCTGCTTGGGCTGGTAGTGGAAACGGCGCTGGATCCTCATGGCGCCCGCTTTCTTACTGTCCGAATACACCAGCACTTTTTCCACCTCCAGCCGGTCCGTGTGCAGCACGATCAACTTTGTAGAGTGGACGCATTCGAACTCAATGTTCACCTCGCCGGAGAAGGTGAAGTTCTCCATGTACACGGACAGTCGGAGGTCGTAGTGGCGCGGGCGCAGGGTGGCCGGTAAGCGCAGATGTCGCCAGGGCTGCTGGCCGTCCTCTGAGTCTCTGTGACTGATGTTTCCGTCCCGGGACTGTTTCCACTTACTGTTGCTGGAGCTGTTCGCGGCTAAAGCCCCGCTGCTCTCCGCGGCGCATCTCTCGAAGCTGACGCTGAGCGTGATGGCGATGGCTGTGACGATAATGAGGGTGAGGATGGAGATGGCGAAGCCCAGAACAAGTCTCTTATGCACCGTGATGTGCTGCTCGGTCGTCCGGGGCCGGACCACCACGCTGTCGGCCCACTGATCGGACAGAGCCCTTCCGTTCCTCATGCTCGCGTCCTCGATTCCCATTATATGACGGATCTGATGTGTTTTATATTCATGATCAGCCTCCGTTCATGCTGTGCAGCTTCAAACTGCAGAGGATGAACCGGCGGATTGATTTAAGGGCGAAAAATTCGACGAAGGTCCCGCGAAACGCACAAAGCTTCGAATAGAATGTAAGAACTGATGATCGATGACCTCGAGACTAGATTCGCATGAATCAGAAGTTCGTTCGGTCAGATGCTGGAGCTCATAGAGTCCTACCGCACACCCATTTCTGCTCTGACATCAGTCTGATGTGGACGAAGGTCCAGCACCTGCTTCTTGATCAATCGCGAGAGTGTTGTGAATCTCCCTTCGCTCTGTTCATTTCTGCTTCCATCCTCATCCCTGTTTCTCTCTCTCTGCTGCGTCCTCTCTCTCTCTCAGCCAGTGGGCTGTGCTCTCTCTCTCTCTCTCTCTCTCTCTCTCTCTCTCTCTCTCTCAGAAAATCAGTCAAGTAATTCCGTCTAACTCATATGCTCAGTTAAATCACTTTTAATTAAACAGTGAAATATTCAGACAGGCTGATGTGACTCTTCTCTTTAACACACATCGAAACTGCTGAGTTGCATGAATATTCAATAGAATAATGGAACTTAACCTCTAATTAAATGGAAAAATGATACACGCATTTGAGACATGTTCATGTCAAAATCTTACAGCAGCGCTGTAGCAGTATTTTAAACAACGATTATTAAACATCACACAAATACATTAGAACATGTCTGTTGTGTACTTTGACAACAACAGCGTAAAAAGGTGGAGGTGTAATGATTAATTCAATATTGAGGTTGTGTGGAGAAGTAAAATAAGTAAGTAAGTACTCTTTGAGTGTGTAATTACTAAAACGAAGCAGTTTAGTTTTGTGCAATAGTTTGTATTTCGGTGTCTGTGTGGCTGGTAAGGGTTTCAATCTTTTAAACCCTAATAATTAAGCATGGCCTACTCATAATGTGAGCTGCAACTGTATGAAAAAAGAAAGTGCGCTGCTGTCCATGGTGCTGAATCAAACGGGACCATCAAATCGGTTTCCCGAAGGGTGTAATTCTGCATCATTAGTACAGTAAATGGAATTAATAATGATTGTTTTCCAACAAGCTTTCCAAAAGTCTCCCACACAACTCTACACAACTCTGTGCCTCAAATAACTAGATCTACTGGAACTAAAAAACAGCATTTTATTGGTGTTTTCCGCCTGTTCATAAGGCCTCCATCCTCAAAAGCTTTCATGGGTGACCGTAACCCCACCTTCACATCTACCCTCCTTATTTTCTCAGCACATCTGTCATTGTTTCATAAAGAAAGACCAGCGGCGGCTCTTTGAATGAAGTGACGGCTCCAAACACCAAATAACACTCCCAATTTGCAGCCGTCGGCATGGCTGGTTAAACAGCACAGCGAGATGAGAGCCGTGAGCGTGTGAAGAGACCCTTGAAGGAGCCAGGAGAGAGAAGGCGAGGTGGAAAGATGATGGGGATAAAGTGAAAAGGAGAAAGGGGGCTTCTAGTTCAGCCGATTTTATTCACATTTGAAATTCTCTAAACTAGAACAGGCAGGAAATGCATTTAGGTTTCCATCCGATCAAGATCCTTTTCACTCTCTTTTACCTCTAAGGAATTTCAAACCTATTCTTAAGAAATAATGGGGCTGAGATGAAACGTCCTTGAATGATTGCGAGATCTTAGGATCAAATGAAAATGGAGGTGCATTTAAAGATAAAAATAAGCAATTTCCTTTTGGCATCTGAACACAAACGCCTGTGTCATGGTGCGCAAATGTGCGTAACCCAAGTGCCTCCTGTTGAATGAAAACATATAACACAAGATCAGCCTGGAGGGACTGTGAGGGGGGCTAATTGAATAAAAAATATCAGTAAAATGTCCTTGAGGGCAGCTGCGACTGCCGGCACATAGAGGGCCTTTTGCTGAGAGGAGAAAGATGAAGAGAAACACTCACAGTGAAAGAAAAAAGAGATAGAGGGAGAAAAAAAACGAGATTTGGCAAGTTTATAATATGGGCAGCTATAAGCAGAGCAGAGACACATCGCCCCCTGCAGTTCACAAGCAAAATTAGCATTTGCCAATCAAAACCAATGAAAGAGAAAAAGCTGACTTACTCGGACCTTATATTACTAATAATCATGACGAAGGTATAAAACATTCTTTATCGTTCTCTCAAATGAATATCACTGCAGAAGCGAAGTGAAATATTGTGTTCTAGGACAAGTTTGTCACTTCCACAGAAGAAACAGTCCGTGCAGAATTTATAATTTCAACTTGTAACTTGTACCAACTGACCGCATGCAGAAATACTTTAAATATCAGCGACTACAGCATTAAATTGTAGTTAAGTATTTATCTTGTAATATTCCCTGGTTAATAATTTAGAATCCGAGGAAGTGAAAAAAAGCTCTGAATAGAACATCTAATGTGCTCTTCAAGAGTCAGAAATATCGTAATTACAGTTCCAAGCACATTAACGACCACGAAATGCCGTGTTTCTAAGTGTTTTCTAGGTACTCAGAATTCTGGATTCTCAAAATTCTATATTTTCAACCCTGCTCTTGGAGAGTTCGGCTGCATCCGAAAATGTAGGCAGCTGACTTGTTGCCTCGTTGCTTATCCGGCAATGACTTCGCAGGCAGCATTTGCGCACAAAGGCACCTCACGAAACTGATTTCGCACGTGCACTGAGGCAGCGTAGCGGTTTAAAGATCTACAACAAAATAGAACGAGCTTTGGTGATAACTAAGTGAATATGTAATTACTATACTACTGATTTCTCACTGGAAATAACATCAAAAGTGCAAAAAGTTGGCCAGAAACATACATTTTCACACACTGACCACCAAACGCAACTTTCAGACGCCATCTTTATATTTTTTGCTCAACCCTCACGGAATGGAACGCACAGGTTTGTGGAATATCAAAAAGCAGCGAAGGATACATCCATGCTGCCTTCAAAAAATCGACCAGATTAAGGTATTTCAGGTAGGAAGTGAAACCAGCATTGAATTCGAACGTGGTTCGATGCCTTCCTACCTTGAAATTTGTCCTCCAGTTTTTTGGATGCAGCCTTCAGTTTCAACCCTGCTCCAACACACCTGCCTGTAATTATCAAGGACACTTGAACACCTTGATTAGCTGCTTCAGGTGTGTTTGATTAGGGACGGAACTGAAATCTGCAGGACGGTAGCTTTCCAGTAGCAGAGATGGAGACCCGTGACACGCATTGTACACACTGGAAGGGACATGATGGGTTGAAAAAAAGCAGAACATCTGATCTATATATGTATAATCTATGTATAGAGATCAGTAAGCTAAAAGCAACTCTACAGTGAGTTATAATGAATGATTTTGCTAGCTATTTTAATTTTACATGTTATATTTCAACCATTTTAAAGGTGTGATTTATGGAACAGCTGACAGAAAACAAGTGTGAAGTTAATTATTTTACTTTCACAGCTGTTTAATGTAACACAAACATTTAGTTTTGATACCATATATAAATAAGTGATAAAAATGATTTATTTTCAACATGCAGATGTAGTTATCTGGGTTTAGTTGACTATATAAGTGTTTTATTTTATTTAGATTGCTTCCATCGCAATGAATGCCTAACTCTGAGATGCACCTGAAGGCAGCATAATTACAGTAATTATGTCATGAACACACATTTAGATCCATAAGCCACCTATTGATCCAACTGAGCTACTTCTGTCAGTTTTAAATGCTGCGATCCACAGTCAAATCACATAAAAGCTCCTGTCAGTTAATTAAAAACTAAATGGGTGAACTTGCATCTTGATTGGAAATGTCAAGTCAACTGTGATAAAACCTGTCAGTGATTTTGGCATGTTATTTCTACTGTAGTTACTTGCTGCATATGAAAACTAAAAAACACTGCCTCCGTAGGCAGAATATAGAGGTAGGAATGCAACAAGACACGTCCAAATCCAATGGTTGTGTCATGTCCTGTCAACCGAGATATCTTCATCTGAATGTTTTTTTTTGATGACAGCATAGATTTATTTTTCACTGCCTATGATATTCCACTATCCTGTGCGTGCAGGTCCATGACAGTTGAGCTGAAGGACAAAAATAGCACCTAAAAATTGTGCTTGGCACCCAGTTTGTGTATAAATGTAGGTTTTTGCACATTTTTTCCCCCAAATTTTGATTTCTAGCATGTTCTAGATGTTCAATTTGGTCAGATTAACTTCTGAACCAACTTTTCCGAAACATTTTTGAGTTCCCCAAAGAACTTCTCAGTGAACAGTCATTAAAAGAACTTTTTTTAAAACTAAAGAACCTTTTTCTATTATAAAGAACATTTTGTGCAATGGAAAGGTTCCATGAAAGTGAAATGCTGAATGTAACTCTTCCAATTTGCATTCATAAACTCAAGAACCTTCCAAGATCTTCTTAGCAGACTCATGAGAATCATCTTCTCCCAATGAAACTGGAGTGGAGAACTGGCCAGGAGCATCAGTTGCATTGCATACAACACATTCTCTGTCTTTAGAAAGATTTTCTATCCTGCAAGGTCCTACACTACCTTCCGAACTTTGGAGAAGGCCATCAAGATGGTCTTCAGCATGTTGAAACATGACCATTTAGTGTAAGCGTATCCCTGGTGTACTGTAGATTAATAGTATGAGCTCATCTTCTCAACCCACCTCCATCTTTTCTGCTTCTCATTCGTCACGGTACATCTGTCATTGTTTTCAGAGCCTATTTCATAAAGGAAGACCAGCAGCGGCTCTTTGAATGAAATGACGGCTCCAAATACCAAATAACATTCTCAATTTGCAGCCGTCGGCATGGCTGGTTAAACAGCACAGCGAGAGGAGAGCCGTGAGCGTGTGAAGAGACACTTGATGGAGCCGGGAGAGAGAAGGCGAGGTGGAAAGATGACGGGGATAAAGTGAAAAGGAGAAAGGGGGCTTCTAGTTCAACCGGTTTTATTCACATTCGAAATTCTCTAAACTAGAACAGGCAGGAAATGCATTTAGATTTCCATCCGATCAAGATCCTTTACCCCTAAAGAATTTCAGACCTATTCTTAAGAAATAATGGGGCTGAGATGGAACGTCCTAGAATGATTGCGAGATCGTCGGATCAAATAAAAATGGAGGTGCATTTAAAAAGAAAAATAAGCATTTCCATGTGGCATCTGAACACAAAAGCTTGTATCATGGTGTGCAAATGTGCATGAACCATGTGCTTCCTGTTGAATGAAAACGTATAGCACAAGATCAGTCTGAAAAGGACTGTGAGGGGGGCTAACTAAATAAAAAAATGTCAGTAAAACGACCTTGAGGGCAGCTGCAACTGCCAGCACATAGACGGTCATTTCAGAGGAGAAAAAAACTGGTATGGCTGTATGCCATACTCACACAGACAGAAAAAGACAACGAAGGAGATTTGGCCAAGTATAAGCACAGCAAAGCAGTATCATAATCAGTAATGGAGACAGATATTCTGTACGCAACACAGTTTTAGACAATGATAATATTTCCCGAAAATTACTTGATGCTAAAATACTTGTTGGCAAATAACAAATGGAAATGATTATTTTTGCAATTCTCCTATGTGCCTCTAATGGTGCAGAAATTACACTCTTGAACTTCAAGAACCAAAGGAAGTGAATAAACATTTATGCGAGAGCAAAAAAAAATACGCCACAAAGCATTTGGCAATAAAAGCCAATGGAAGTGGATAACCTGACTGATTTCATCACAAGTGTCAGTTTGCAGGGCCTTATGTCGCCAAATAATGTCTTGATAAAGTTATAGAACATCCTTTATTGTTCTCTCACAATATCAGAGTGTCAAATTCAGTTTAGCTGAGACCTCTGGATATAAAGCTTCTAATAAAGCTTTGACTCCAGATCTGGTCTGTTGAAGCGCATTGTCCCTTATCCAAGCAATCTGGTGAAGTCTCTCTGAAACCTGTAGTTTCAGTTCTGCTGTTATTCATCATCTCAGCAATCAGGCAGATGTCCTTGTCCAGTGGAACTTCTGCAAGCTCAAACAGCTGTTGTGTTTCAGGCAAAGAATGAGCCCACCTGAAGAGCCATTGGGAAATCCACCTCACACACCCACTTGACTTGCATTGAAAACAAGCTGTAGCTGTTTAAAGGTGCAAGAATGAATAAATTGTCGGTAAGTACACACTGCATATCATCTTTGCCACAAGGCGTGCTGTAGTGAGCATTTACTGGGAAATTACTGTCATGGTGGACCAGTGTTGCTAAGTCCGTGGTTTTCCCGCAGAACTGGGCTACTTTAACACTGTTGCCGCAGATTGTTTCTAATGTCCGCAGCCACGGAATGCTACTTTTAGACTAGTTTTGAGTAGCAATTGGGTGAGTTTTGTTGTGAAAACCTGGCAACCCTGTGGTGGACCAACAGTTTGAAGAGAATCTTGAAAGTTTTTTTAATTGTTTTTTTAGACTTTTTGCCTTTATTAAGATGGGACAGATCCTAGCTGACAGGAAACGAAGTGGGAGAGAAGGGGGTGGGATCAGGAAAGGTCCTCAAGCTGGGATTCGAACTCGGGACACCCGTAACGCAAAGGCGCTGTATGTCGGCGCGCTACCCACAAGGCTATCGTTCTTGGTAATTGTTGTGTTTATAGCCAGCTACTTGAATGTGTATTGGGTGTAGGTTTATTATCACCAAAATAATGTTTGCATATTTGTTTCTGGCCCTAATATTCTGAATTATATTTGGACAGAATCAAACCTTAAGGATACTGTTATTTATGTAACTCTGAGTGTTTTGCTGGAGGGAAGTTGATTCTGTCCAGGGAGGTGGTGATATTTCACATCAGTCTAAAATTCATTCGTCAGCAGTTTCAGTCGCACACACACACATTTGACACTCATTCATAATTCATACATCAGATGGATATGATATCGTATAAGCAGTAAGTATGACACAGTAAGATGGCAGGGAATTGGTATTTTTACCTGCCATTATGATACAACCTGACTGTGCAGCTGATGCAAAAGCTTTTGTTCACCAGTAGATGCATCTGATTCAGAAACGTTTCCAGAGAGATAAATGTGCTGAAATATTCTTACATAATAATGTCACCCAAAAGAGCTACATTTTTTACCCTCACAATGTGAATAAATTTGGTTAAGTAGCTTTAAATGAAAAGCTTTTAGCAATGATGGAACTGTAGAGTGAAATTTGCCTGAGGATGGAGACACTGTTTTTGGATCTGAATGTTAATGGCAGATACCATTACCCAGAATCCCTTGGGCCTCTGTGTACTAGTTATGAGACACCAAAGAACCTCATCCAAACAAACGCATTGGCCGTTTCTGCATCCAGGTCAATAAGTTTGTCGGTTTGCTCCGAATGCATCGATCTGCAGTCTCTTATCAAGTGAACTGCCAAAACGAGGGCTAAAAAAATGCATTGGACCGACTTAAACCCTTATACGCATGAGTCACCGTAGTGAACCTGAGAGATACACGGACTAGAAACAATCAATGTAGGGTTTTAATACAGAGTTTTAAAGTTTAAACAAAATCTATTAGCTCTGACTGATGGTTTACTGTAAAAGGCAAAGTTTTATATTTTTACAGTTATGAGGTGACTATTCTGAGCTCTGCTATTGTTTTATCATAATGCCAAGACATTTAAATAATGGATCTGGATTTGAACTTTAAGTAAAGTTACATAATACAATAGGTTTGTAATATAACTTTGTGTGCTTGCAGAAAATAAAATACTGTGGCAGCATAGTGACGGTATGAAAATTAAACTGTTACTATCATGTCACAAACATCATGGTTTTACATTGCTATACTTTACATAATTATAATCCAGACTGAACAGTTTATATAATAAATGACTTAAGCGTTTCCTTGCAGCATCATCACGACTGAATAATCAATGTAGTTTTGACATTTATTTGACACTCCTCAAGAAAGACAGAACAAACAGTGACTCACCAGCTTTACATGAGAGACAGAAGAACTTCTCACGACTCTCACAGGAGACTCAAACAGTCATGCTGAGCTGAAGATTCACTAACCAATCGCTTTCTGATCCATGATCTCAGCTCATCATACTAGAGGATGATGGAGGTTTCTATTATCACCACACGTGATCATAAATAACTGAAGCCTGTTTTAAATAAGAGGAAATAATGTATCAACGTGGCATCAGAGGTGACAAATGCTTTGCGACGTTTAAACTCACGCCTGAGTTGCTCCTAAAACGCTCGGCTCTTCTTTTACAGCGCAAACGCAGTTCCTCTTGACAGTCAGATGATTTATTGTCCGTTCAGCAGCTTTTATCTCGTCATCTTGACAAACTCTGATTATTTCCCAGGATCAAACTACGCTTAGAAATAAAGCAGCCAGACAGGTTGAAAATGAACAATCGTTTGGTCTCCAGGGGCTCTAAGCCCCGCTGTGTGTTTCAGACTGTTGCCGTATTCAGACCGACATCCAGATGCGATTTGCACAGGCTTTGATGGGATGATGATGATTTACATGGTCCCGCTGAGCTTCATATGAGGAGATGATGAGAAAAGGGTCATTCACACTGTTCAGACTGTTAATACAGGAACTTCAGAAAGAGCACACTGTTTCTGGTGTTTGTGGACCAGAATCTTACAATGTTCATGTTTCCAGACCCTTGCGAATCAGTTCTGCTCATTCCCATTAAATGAGCAATAAAACTTTATAGGTTATAATGTTCTTTTTCACATTCACATACAGATACAAATCATTGTTTTTATTTTTATTATATATGTGCAACATTCCCTGTAAAACAAAGTTTCACCAAACTCCTAGAGAATCGCAACAAACATTGGATGATCCTTAAATTGTTTGGGCTGAGTATTTTCCCATCATTCTCTCCGCTGATTAATTACCGTGATTTTCTCCACTGGTTGTCAAGGCAACAGCAGTGTTCTGCGCTCTCACCGCTGTTTGGGCCGGTGACAGTATGTAATTAAATATAAGCAGTTGCTATTAGTACTGGGGGATACACTATAATTTTAAGCCTTTGCTTGTTCCCTGTGGTTTACCAGGCTGCTGGGGAGGCTCTGTCACTCAGATGGCCTCCCAGCCACCCCCAGAGGTCTGTCTATTCTTGAGAGTTTGTGTGGAGAAAGGAAACATTTTTAGTTAGAAATTTGTTTGCAAAGGCAGAGTTTATCACAGATAGACACATACATTGAAAGCTGTCAACAGATGTGTGTGAACCACAAAATGATGTTGTAATTCAGTTTTCCAGTATTTCATATGACTTTCATCATTTTTAAAATGTAAGCTTTAAATGGGCCGGTAGGTGAAAGGGGAAAAAAAGAACCCAGTTCTCTTTGTGTTCACACTGACTTCAGGTCTGAAAGTGTATTCAGACCTCTTTTTGGTTCACTTTAAACATAAAAGGTCACCAGTTCATTTTTCCTCTGCTTTTTTCTTTAATCAATGTCCATAAAATAGAATAAATTGCTCAACTTTTACTTTTTCCTGCTGTGTGTCATTAATAGCCTTGTACTGTAAATAATTAATAACAGCGATGAACTAAGCTGATTTTTATTACAACGTACTTTTAAAACATATATGTTAGTATTCTATCATTTTCAACAGCTATCTTTTTAGAACATGCTTTTTTTAATGGTTGTGAAGTAAGTTTAAATTCGAATGTAGTACCTAATTAGTATGCGATTTTAGATGCACAGATGATCATTAATTCATCTCATTAATTAAACAACAGTGAAACAATGCTTACAGATCCTAGTAGATTTTCTAATGACCAAAAGACAAAACTCAAACATTCATAAATTACCAGATACTAAGAACTAATTTCTTTTATCTATGTTATATTCACACACAAACAATGAATAAAATAAACCATTTTAGACCTTTAAAATTAACCAATTAAATAGTAATGTATTGACCAAAGGAAGCTTCTTCAGCTCTGCTCCAACACACCTGCCTGTAATTTTAAAGTGATCCTGAATACCTGAATGAGCTGATTGATACAGGTCAATGGGTCTCTGGAGCAGGGCTGAAGACCTACTCCTTTTTCTTATGTGGTTTCTGTTAGTGAAATTCAATCTGTTTGAGTTCTGCTATCATTGTGTTCTATCCATGTTACCAGCTGTAAATAATTTCCTGTACTCTCATGGAGGATATTTAATACAGGAAGCCATGCTCAAATCCATATCAGAGAAACCAGTAAGTCAGGAAAATGAATACTGCACTGATACATGTAATAAAATGTGAAATTGAGCTACCTTACCTCACAATCTTGTTTTTCTCTTTAAAAGTATTAATCATTTAGACCTATACTCATCCTTGTGTAGTTCCATATTGTATGGCTTTCTTCTGTGGAACACAGATATTTAAGTATGTTTATTTAAGGAAAATATAAAGAAAGTTGTTTTATTACACGTATGCACAGCTTACTTACCAAATGTCTTTAATATGCATGCTGGATTATGCAGGATGGACACCTGCACAAATGGGAAAAGCAGTGTTTAAATTGAGGGGGAGCTAAAAGGGGTCATAAAAACCAAACATAACTTTAAATCAACTTCAAGAACTAAATTTAAAATGCAAATCGTAACATAAGCCAAACTAAAGAAGGTGGTTAATCAATATATTTTATACGTTATTTAGAGAGGCACTCCTAAGGTTTAGGAGATAATGTGGACTGAAAAAAGGTCCAATAATTTTTAAAACGTGAACATGGCTAATAAAAACTAAAACGGTCCTTACGTGCATTTTGCGTCACCAAAATACAGGACGTCATCGCGCTACACTTTAAGCGCAGGTTACGCCAGTTGGTGGTTGCAAGAAACGAACGTTAGTTGTTCATGAATGAGCTATTGAACCGTTCGTAAGCCAATTCGTTCAAAACCGCGTATTTCGAACGAAATAAGCAAGTTGTATTTGAACTTTAAGCGCCATTTTCAAGTTTAACCGACGCGCAAGACGACGCCAACTTCACCTGAGTCACGTAAAATCCCCTTAACCGTCGAAACTACGCCAAATAACGTTATATTTTTTAATTCTTCCACGAATTGTTTACATGACCTGAAGAAGGATGGATATAACAGACGCAGGTAACTACAAACACTCAGTCGAGGTTGTTCTCTACATACACAATAATTCTTATGATTAGAGAACATTGTCATAACAATAATGGCTTTAAAAGACGAAAACGGTTTTTCATTTACATTAGAAAAAAAGTCAGCAGTTGCATTGACTGACAGCAAGACACTTGACCTGTCTGTTTTCAATCAAAAGAATAGTTTTAGCCTCAGATCATAATTCTTTAAGCACATTTTTCTTCAGTTTTAGATTATATCATTTAACAGGCAGATCCAGCACAGAAAACTGGAAGATATTCATGTAACACAACCATTGATTAAAATAAGAGAAACCCTTCAGGGGAAAAAAAACAACACATAGCCGTTTCAGAGACATGACATGCATATGTAATAAATGAGAACTGTTACATTATGCACAGATTTTTCCATGAATTTCAAAAACAGTTCAACATGACAAGCGAATTCTGCCTCTACCGCTGACAATAAGCTGCCCATAGAGCCGCATACACTGCGTGCCATCTTAATGTGCCACATCAAGTCAGAGCACAAAGCCTCCGCCACCGGTCCTACGCAAATGTGTTTCTTTCAAATGCCCCCCGCTCGCTCCCGAGCTTCATTATTCTCCAAACATCATGAAAATACAGTGAGACACTGTCAACAGATTCAGATGGCTTCCTTCCCACCATGTCTACATAAACCTCATGCCATTATATCCTTCCAAGATTGACTTACAAACGCCAGTACGAGGCCCAAGACACCCACAAGCCCATTTCCATCGTGTTGTGTGGAAGAGTTTTATATCATGGTGGAAATATTCAAGAAGAAGAGAAATAACCTGAAAAACCCATAAACAGGTCAATTAATTGGCTTATAAAAGTAAATATGGTTATTATACAGTTGTTAATTACTTTGTAAAAGCTCAGGGTTTTATTAAAAAATTGTAGGTTACAAAAATATAAATATATCTCTTTTTTTCTGATGTGGCATGAGCCACAAAGGCATCCAGAAGCTTTTTGCAATAATCGAGGCCGATTTCTGATTCTGAGGTGGGCATATGGAAAAATGTGCTGAGCATTTTCAATTCTGACAGTCTGGTCAGGAAGAGACGAGACCAGACACATTGCGAGCAGCTGAAACATGGGAAACTAAAGTGCCTGGGGCTTCTATCAGCGGCCAGGACTGTGATGAGTTATTGAGTTTGGGGAGGAGATTTGAGTTTGTGCTGAGGTAAGCTCGGACAGACTGATACAAATAAAAAACTAGACGCAATCCAATGCTTGATAACCCACCTCCACCAAGACCCCTTCAGATGGCTTATATTGTTGACAAGCTTCCAACATCCAATAGAAAAAATTCTGAATCAAAGGAACCAGTTCACCAACAGACAATAAACCTCAGCATCTGAGGATAGAACTTAATCATTTTGTTCAGGTTGTGAAATACCTAACAGCTCTTTCAAAGCTTCTTTTGCACATTTAAGAAGCCTATAGTAAGCCTTTTACTGTCTTTGTTTAGCCTCAGTCAACCAGAGGTTGTAAATGTGCTGAAAACATCTGAACTTAAACCAGTCCATGCCTCATTTTTATCCCTTTGGGTTTGATGCAGGAAACTCAAGGTCAACAGTCAAACTGAGGGGAGCAAAATAATGTGGCTGCGGCGCCTGAGCAAACCTGTTATCATCTGTGCGGCGCAAACTAAACGCTTCCGTGATATTTGTCCCCATTGACCTCGGACACCAAAACACAGAAGCCACTGCAGTTCATCTTAGAGAAAATAGGCTGCTTGCACCTTTGTCACGTTTAACTTCTCTGAGCTTATTTTTATGCGCCTGTGGCCTCCATCCATTCCTCTTGTTTCTTTCTTGCTGTTTGTTTTAATGGGAGCTGGTTCTCATTAAATCTCTTGAACTCATTTTATATGTGTGTTTTCAAATTGAATCTGCATCTCTCCAGGCGCTGTGTAGGACTCGTGAACCTCCTCATTCGCTCTTTAGATGCTTTAAATCCTCCCCGGACGACTGGAGGATTTCCCAGACAGATTATCATTTTAATAGTCTAATCGATCCGTCGAAGTCACGCCGCAGATTGCTTTACATATCCAAGTATATAAAACTATTTTCAGCTTGTTTGTGTCTTCTGGGTCGCGGCCTGATTCGCAGACCCCCACACAAGCCTGTTGCACCTCGAAGGCAAAAACACTTGAGCAGAGCTTTTCTCAATGTGTATTTCAGTGGCTCTGGATTTGCCCCAGAGAGCAGCGAAGCGCAGAGGTCCAAAAGAAACAGATAATAGATAAACCCTCCAGCTCTCAGTGAACACAGCTGCTAATCTCCACATTTGTATGTATGTGCTCTTCTCTATCACTGCAGTTCCTTTGAGGATGGAGGTTTGGAGTGTCTCAGAGTGTCTCACCCTTCAGCTGGAGCAAGTGACACAACATTTAGCTTCGTCCTGATAAGAGAGATTGGCTTCTCTCCATGAATGTCTACAAATGTCTGTTCTTGGTTGGTTCATACTTCACACCCAAGATGACAGCTGAGGGAAATGTTTAATATGTAAGTATATTTACAATATAATCAGTACTGATAAGTTTTGGTTACATCTAACCAAAATGTATAATTTTACCCATTATTAGCGTTTGCTACCTGTGCATAGTATGTTAGCGAAAGTTTTGAGACACAATTTGTATCTTATATGTGACCCTGGACCACAAAACTTAAAGTCTTAATCTTAAATCTTAAGTCGCTGGGGTGTATTTGTAGCAATAGCCAAAAATACATTGTATGGGTCAAATTTATTGATTTTTCTTTTATGCCAAAAATCAGTAGGAAATTAGGTAAAGATCATGTTCCATGAAGATATTTCATAAAATTCCTACTGTTAATATATGAAAACTTAATTTTTGATTAGTAATATGCATTATCAAGAACTTTATTTGGACAACTTTAAAGGCGCTTTTCTCAATATTTAGATTTTTTTGCACCCTCAGATTCTATATATTCAAATAGTTGTATCTCGGTCAAATATTGTCATATCCTAACAAACCATACATTAATGGAAAGCTTATTTATTCAGCTTTCAGATGATATATAAATCTCAATTTCGACAAATTGACCCTTATGACTGGTTTTGTGGTCCTGGGTCACATATATCGTAAGATAAAGGTGAATTAAAAAGGTAAACAAGGAACAGATCACAATGTATTTTAAGGGGTAGTTCACCCAAAAATGAAAATTCTGTCATTAATTACTCACCCTTATGTCGTTCCAAACCTGTAAGACCTTCGTTCATCTTCAGAAGACAAATCAAGATATTTTTGATGGAATCTGAGAGCTTTCTGATCCTGTATAGACATCATGAATGCACTGCGAACACTGACACGGAAGAGAAAAAATAGTTGAATAAAGTTATTATTTTTGTTTTCTTTGCACACAAAAAGTATTCCCAAAGCTTCATAAAATTAAGGTTGAACCATGGACTATTTTAACAATGTCCTTACTACCTTTCTGGGCCTTGAACTTGTCAGTTGTCTTGCTGTCTATGGAGGGTCAGAAAGCTCTCAGATTTCATCAAAGATATATTAATTTGTTGATGAATGAAGATGAACAAAAGTCTTACGGGTTTGGATCGACATGATGATGAGTAATTAATGACAGAATTATGAATAAAAAATTACATAAACACCCAAAGCGTCCCAAAGTTTTTAATCAAGCTGTTTCCAGTCATACCAATACATTTTGGACAATGCTTTGCTTACAACTTTGTGGGAACAGTTTGGGGAAGGCCCTTTTCCATTCCAGCAAACTGTGCCCCAGTGCACAAAGCAAGGTCCATATAGACATGGTTGGATAAATCTGGTGTGGAAGAACTTGACTGGACCGCACGAGTCCTGATCTCAACCCCACTGGACATCTTTGGAATGAACTGAAACGGAGATTGCGAGCCAGGTTTTCTCATCCAACATCAAAGCCTGACCTCACAAATGCTGTGTTGAATAAATGGGCAGAAATGCCCCACAGAAGCCTTCCCAGAAATTTTGAATCTGTTATAGCTGTAAAGAGGGGACCAACTCCACAAAAAAGACTATGTAGTGAATATACAGTGCCCTCCACTAATATTGGCACTCTTGGTAAATATGAGCAAAGACGGCTATGAATATAAATCTGCTTTGTTTATCTTTATGATCTTACATTCAAAAAATTCACAAAATGCTATCCTTTCATTGAAGTAAAACAATTAAAGGTGGGGGGAAACTTACGTTATGAAATAAATGTTTTTCTCATATGCATGTTGGGCACAATTATTGGCACCCTTAGAAATTATAATGAGTAAAATATCTCTGAAGTGTATTCCCATTCATATTTGTATTTATTTAGCACACTAGAATGACTAGGAGTATGATATTGTCCAGCAATAACTTCCTGTTTCACAGGATTATAAATATGAGGAGCACAAAGGCCAAATTTCCTTAATCATCCATCACAAGGAATAAAACCAAATAATATAGTTCCGATGTGCAGAACAAGATTGTTGAGCTTCACAAAATAGAAAGTGGCTGTAAGAAAAGAGCTAAAACATTGAAAATACCAATTTTCATCATTAGAACAATAATTAAGAATTCCAATCAACTAAAGATGTTACAAATCTGCCTGGAAAAGGATGTGTGTCTATATCGTCCTAATGCATGGTGAGGAGGAGAGTTTAAGTGTCCAAAGACTCTCCAAGGATTACAGTAGGAGAATTGCAGAGATTAGTTGAGTCTTGGGGCCAAAAGACTAAAAAAAAACATTCAAACAGCCCCTACGTCTCCACATGTTGTTCAGGAGGGTTTTAAGAAAAATCCTCCTTGCTCATCCAAAAACAAACTCCAGCATATTTAATTGTCAGACACAACTTGAATTTCAAATGGGAATGGCTTCTGTGGTCAGATGAAACTAAAAAAAAGAGCTTTCTGGCAGCAAACACTCAAGATAGGTTTGGTACAAAAAGTACCCCATGCCCACGGTTAAATATACTGCTGGATCTTTAATGTTGTGGGCTTATTTTCCTGCCAGAGGTCCTGGACATCTTGTTCAGATACATGGCATCATGGATTCTAGCAAATACCAACAGATAAAAAATGTAAACCTGACTGCATCTGTTAGAAGTTCTATAATGAGCTGTGGTTGGATCTTCCATCAGGACAGTGATCCAAATCAAACATCAAAATCAACACAAAAATGTGTCACTGAGCATAAAATGAAGCTTCTGCCATGGCCGTCCCAGTTGCCTGACCTGAACCCTATAGAAAATGCGTGAGGTGAACTGAAGAGAAGAAGCACCAGCATGGAGCTGGGAAACTAAAGGATCTGAAGAGTTTCTGTATGAAGGAATGGTCTCTGATCTCTTGTCAGGTGTTCTCCAAACTCTTCAGGCATTAAAGAAGAAAACACAGAGCTGTTATCTTGAATAAAGGACATTACAATAATTGGGTGCCAATAATTGTGGTCAACATGAACTACAGAAAAACATTTATTTCATAAAGAGATTTTCCCCCTGCTTCCCATGGTTTTACTTAAATGATAGGTTAGAAAATTGTGAATTTTTTGAATTTATTCTTACAGCCACCTTTGCTCATATTTACCAAGGGTGCCAATATTAGTGGAGGGCACTGTAGAATGGTATGTCATTAAAGTCTTGGTTGGTTTAATGGCCAATACTTTTGTCCATATAGTGTATATACAGTGTATGTTGAATATATACTTATATTCAATTTTCAGTTTTTGTAAGTCCAATATTTTTCTTCTTATTAAACTATAAATAATGAAAATATTTTGCTTTAGGGCTCCAAGAACCCTATTGACTTTCACTGTCTGGAGGGGGAAAAACACAGACACATTTTTAAATAACTTCTTTTGTGCTCCACAGGAGAAAGAAATTCATACAGGATTGGAACTGGATTGGAATGCAGTGATGGTGAGTAAATAATAAAAGTTGAATCATTCATACTAAAACAAATATATCAAAGCATGTTTTAATTAACTAATGCAGAGCCAGTACATTCTCACTCTGAAAACTTTCACCAGCCTCACCACGACCACTCGAACAGGGATGAGAGAGAAACGTAAAACTTTTTAAAGCTGCCTTTAGGATAAATATTTGAAGTTCAAATTCATGAACTGCAGTGATTTCTTGAGGCTTTTTCTCTTCTTCAGTTATTATGTGACTGAACTGGCCCCCCGGATGCTTCTTGATGTCATTTTAAATTGTACATGTTTTCAACATTGCTTTACTTGCTTTGCACCATCACTTCACAAACACCTAACGGTGCAATGGAATTATTGAACGAATTCTGCTCTTGTCTGCTCGCTTTAGAATCTGAGTCACTCCACAGTCTTTTCACTGATGCGTGTTATACATAAAATAGCTACCTGATCTCATGATGAAAATGTACCTGTGGGAACTTTTTTGCAAGTCGCAAAATACTTACCAATAAGTACATATCACTGCAGTATCCAAAGGAAATTAACACTAGAGGCGTTAAAACAGTGAGCGCTTGTAATCGTTTTCGTACACAGGTGATTACAGCTCCATATGTTTCGCTTTCCAAACATAACAGGCTTGCCCGGTGGCTCAGCTGGCATGGAATTGGACTGAATCCTTGGGTGTGAATCCTGTGAAAAACATGACTCGCGATGAAAGAGCTGAAAGATGAGAGATCAAAAAACAAGCTAAAATGGCATGCTTGTGATAGCGTTTTACGTCACATTCGCTTTTGTTCATACTATCAGGTAGGTTTAGGTGTAGTGCAGATGGTATGTTATTTAAAAACACCACTCAATGGACATTTGAAGGCAGAACTGCGGTGACACGCAGTACAAAACCAACGTCACATAAAACATACCATATGTACGTTCATCTGTTCTGGGGATAAGACGAACAATCTTTTAGCGCCACTTAGTGGACATTTCCCATCAAATATGTCACGAAACGTACATTCAGTACGTATTTCGCGTCTTGCAAAAAAAGTTCGCACAGGTACGTTTTTGTCATGAGATCAGGTTGCAAAATGGCCAGGAGTTTCTTAGGCTACGTTTACACTAGTGCATTTTCGTTTTAAAACGCATAACTTTTGCTATGGTTACGCCTGTCGTTTACACTACTCTGGTGTTTTCAACAATCGAAAATGTAGACTTTCGAAAACGTTTGTTTGAAAACTCCAGAAATGCATTTCAGGGTAAATGGACCTTTCGAAAACTTTAGACTTTTGAAAACGGCTTTTGGACTTTTTTTGGACTTGTGGTAGAGCTGTAATCGGGCCTTAAAAGTTAGGCCCGACAGGGCCCGAGCCCGACAGAATTCGGCCCGAGCCCGACAAGTATATTTTGATTGACAGCTTTTTAAAAGCCCGAACCCGTTTGCAGCCCGATATTATTCAAATGTGCGCAAGCACACAGCTCTTTTGCCTTTTGTCAAGAATGAGTCATTTATACATGTTTTAACATAATTTATTAATGACTAACGTAGGCTATAGGCCACTTGGAAGTTGGAACAAAGAAATATAATAAGTCCTCTGTAACATCGTAACAGCTTAGCACTCTAAATAGGCGTACACTTAGCCTATAAATAGGCCAACGCGCCAATAAAAAAGACTCTTTCTTAACAAATTAAATTAAGATAAGTTCTAAATTAAGATAAGTTCTAAAGTAAGTTTTTGGCGATAACGAAATTAAGATAGCTTCAGTGTGGTCCTGCGCTCACTGATGGTGCGTCCAGCAGCACTGAACACGCTTTCACTGCTGCTGCGACTGGCCGGGATGCATAGTACTGATCTGGCTAATTTTGCCAAAACGTAATCACCAGAGGCAAGCCTCCGTTCTACCTCCTCAGCATCCATTTTCGCATCTTTCTCACGCTAATCGAAATGCATCACATGACCACTAATTTACCGCGCAAGCCGGAGCGGAAGCCCGAGCCCGGCCCAAGCCCGTGTAAAATGATATAAATTAAGCCCGAGCCCAACCGAACCCGTCGGGTACCATCGGGTTCGGGCAAAGATCTTCAGCTCTAACTTGTGGCGTTACTGGTGTTTTTTGGACTTGTGGCGTTAAAACAGTGGCGTTACTGCCCACATTCGACGGCCGTGTAAGCAATAACATCATGCTTATTGTTGTACCCATAGATGTGTATAGGTAGATTCCCCATTCGGCCTCTTCAAGAATGTAGACGTGTCCGCCATCTAAATAATAGTGTATCTGCCTATACATATCTATGGTTGTACCTGCATGAATGGTCATGTGACATGCATTTACAGTTGTGTAGTGTAGACGGAGATCGAAAATGAAAACACACTAGTGTAAACAGAGCCTCAGTCAAGCAAGCTCCAAATGATTGACTGTCTTTATGCAGCTTCCTGGAGTCTCTGTGTACAGGTTTTTGCCTGTTCCTAAAAAGTATATTCATTTTTACTAATACATTTTGAATTGCTCATTACACATTTTATTTTTAATTCAATTATTAGACTATTTTAACAATGTCCTTAGTACCTTTTCGGGCCTTGAATGTGTTGCGTTGCTGTCTATGCAGGGTCAGAAAGCTCTCGGATTTCATCAGTAATATCTTAATTTATGTTCTGAAGATGAAGAAAGGTCTTATGGGTTTGGAACAACATGAGGGCAAGTAATTAATGACAGAATTTTTATTTTGGGCGAATTATCCCTGTCTGCATCTGCTTCTTTGGTTACCTGTAGTGCAGGTCAGTTGTGTAGAAATCAGCAATGTGATTGACATGACCAGTGACATCTTTGGAATCAGCTGCAGGGCAGGTTTTCACTTAACTGCTTTAGGGCAAAAATCACCCACATTTCAGTGGTTCACAAACAAACCCACTGCAAAGACACCTGGGAATTAAATACTCATTGGTTTGTAATATTCAGTTTTCTCAAGCAATCACGGTGGGTTTCAGACGTGAGGTTGTACCGTGTCTTTTACTTTCCTCTCCAATGTTGACATACTTTGATGAAACTCGTCCCATCTCTCGTCTTCCCTGCAGCGATAGATTAAATGTCACAGGGCTTCTTGTAGGACAAAATTCTGGTGTTTCTCACCTCTGCTGAGTGTATCAGCACCTCTTCACCTTCTCATGAGCGTTTCTGATATATTTCTAATCCCGCTTGAGTGATAGAATAACAATGAAGTTTGCTCTAATAGTCACACTCCACTGAGGACGTCTCTGTGTCCTTGACTCCTGTCTGATCTGCTCACAGACGGTCACACACAAAGTACAAAGCCCTGACAGGCAGCCAGTGGACGTTTGATCAAAAACAAAGCTAAATATGCTATTGCATTTGAGTGAAAGTGAAATTATGGTGTTAGGAGAAACAAAAGCTTAGTATTTCAATTATATTAAAACAAATAAAATTTACAGATGATAAACAAATAATTAGAAATCAGTAATCCAGTAAGAAACCAGATATGTGTCGACATGAAATGGAAGCTTTAATTGTCTTTTCTTCCTTATTGTGATGTGTGATCTGAGTGAAATTGCTTTTGAACAAGAAAAATGTTGGGTTAGACTTTGTGATTTTGCCTGTAGGGAACTGATTGGATTGTTGTTTTTGCATTTGGTTGAAGCTATTTTGATTAAAAACTATGATTAATTAAACACATTAATTAAAACAAGATGCACAAATAAATCATTTACAATAAAAAATCATTTAAATATTCCTTAAAAAATAGTCAATTTTGATTTCTGCTGACTTTAACTAAATGCAGTCGCTCTGACATATAATTACCATAATTACTCTTGCCATGTAGACGCTACAGCAGCTACACTATTTGACATTTACTAATAGCACATGAGACTCCGTGTGTGTAAATGACTGACGTCTCCAATGCTTTTATTCCAGTCCAGACTTGTTACGAAACAAAAATAACCATAAGAGAATATACAGAAACATGTCTGTCCCTGAAGACAGGAGCAAGAACATAAAAATAAATGAAGCATGTACAAAAATAATAATGATAATAATATGAAGGAGAACGATAGGTGGAAGACAAGCGGCAAAAATAAAAATCTAAATTTGCTCTCTTCTGCATTAATGCATCATTTTTCACACAGGCAGCTGTTCAGCACCAAGGACAGCAGCCAAATGCATGAGTGTCATTTAGATGTGACATTATTAATCAAACACATGTGAAAACATCACGTATATGAAAATAAGCTAATAAGTTCATTTATAGGGAAGGCTGGGGCTAGTTCTAAAAGAAAAAAGTAAATGGTATGAACATATTAAACCAGCTAATAAAGGCATTTAAAACAAAAATAAGTGTAATTCCATGTCATGAACGTGTTCTGGTTGGATAAGAGGATTCACAACGTCATGTTGTGTTATTTGCTCTTATAACACGGGTCATGTACCAGCATCAGAGGAAAAGCATCAGAAAACACGCAGGTCTTGCCTGACATCTCCTCACAGAGGCCTGATGGGAGTCACATTTATGTGGAATCCCCACAGGCCTGATGTCTGCAGCATCTGTAAACATCGACTCACCTGTGGTCTGTGACTAAAAGGGGTTTTATTGCCTGACATTCATGAATTATTTAGAAACGTCTACTGTAAAGATCTCACCCTTCAGCAGGTGGATGCCTGCTTGAGACGTCCCTGCGAAAATACACCTCTGGTGCTTCTCATTAGGTGGATGTGCCAACTGTGCACTGTTTGGAGGAGAAGAACATCTAATGGTCGGACACTTTTGAATACGTCCCACATGGCATATTTCCTCCCAGCCATTGTCAGACAGAAAGAAAACTCTTCGCTTTTGAGATATATATGCATTTGTAACAGCTTTGAAAAGCAGTATTGTCAATATTTATTGTCTTTCATGTTGTTTCACTTTCATGTCATTCATGTCGACTTTTTGTGCAACATAAAAGAAGCATGCAATGACCAGAGGCTGTCAAGCTTCAAAAAAGTAAAAAATAATAAATAAATCAGCATAAAAATAGACAATGTGACTCTATATTCATTAGCTGTGTGTATGTAACATAAAACACAAATTTAAGTCATTATTAGATAATTAGTATATTTAATACTAAAAAAAAATAATTATAGCTGATGTGGAACACAAACTTATTTAACTTGTTAGGTTTACATGACTGTATTAACTTTTAATTCACCTGAATTAAAATAGAGCAGAAATTCTGAAACAGTTGTTGTTGATGTTGTTTTCTGAATTTGTTTCATGTCCAGTCAGGTGAAAGTTACAAATGACAGAGCCATTACACCTGCACATAATCGGTGCCAAACACATCTGAATCAGCTGGATAAACAAAGCGTTCGGGGTAAACTTCTGACATGAGATATATGAAGTTAATTGCTTGTGAAAAACGTTTCATCACTGCACACGATCGTAGCGATCGGCCGCTGTCAGGTTTATAGCAAACGTGACTGTGCGTATAATGAACTTTCTTCAGAGGCATCAAACTTACATAGTGCGGCACAAAAATCTCCTACTGATTAAAGTTTCCGCTGGCAGCGTCCCGCAAGTCCCGTATGCAGAGACAAAACACACTGTTCTGGTCACAAAGGCCTTTTTTCTCAATCACAGAGCAGTCACTCATGCAAACAGGACTTTTCTCTTTGCTAAGTCAAGCAGCAAATGTTCAGCTTTGATACATTTTCAATTTTCCACTTCCTATCTTCTATTTATGGCATGCATAAATCATAAGTGAGCCGTGGTACTTTCCAAAGACGTCAGATATGAAATAGCACACGCACGCAGGGAATTCAGACGCGCCGAAGTACAGTAACGATATCTGCTTTTACATACCGCAGCAGCAGGGTGGCTGCTAGTTACAAGATTTAACAGCTTTTAATGGCGTAACATTTAACTGCTCATAAATGTATAAAATTTCCTTTCACTTGTCAAACTTCTGCTGCAGGTTGTAAATGGTGTTACACCATCAGTGTGATATCATACATAACGACAGAACTTGAAAGGAACAGTTCACCTAAAGATGAAAACGTATCCTTGCACAAATTTAATTGCATGACTATAAAAGTCTTTTAGTGTGAAATTTGTAGAGATTGACAACCCTAATCATGGAAATGTCCAGGTTAAACATTCTGCTAAACATCTCCTTTTGGGGTTTCGCAGAAGATAAAAATAAAAAAGGCTTGGAAGGGCAGTGAATAAATGATGACTGAAATCATTTAAATATGCCATGTGGGAAGTAGGTTCTCTCAAGATGATTCTTTAATTCAATCTTGGGTTTGGACCGAGTTGGCCTGCATTACTTAAGATGGCCCGACTAACACAAACAGGAGCTTGTGGCCTGTAGAAACTCAAGATATATGAGAGCAGGAAATGCAGGCTGTGAAATGTGGCCGAACTGCAGTAATGAGAACACAGACGTCCCTCTGTGGACTCTGAGGTCTGAGACGTCTGCCACCAGATGCTGAAATGTGCTGCACAAATGAGACCTCACATATGCATACTGAGTTTTTTATATGCCTGTCAGGTTATATGAATCAGATCCTAAAGTGTTTTCGTGGCGCTTTGGGCATAGATAAAACAGGCTGAAAGCTTGAGAGAAAATTTGGATTCTAACAGCCCGTCGTTGTTTTTAACAACAGGACTTCCTAGAAAAAAATAATGGATCTGTAAATAGATTCCTACGTGTGACTCCTTGAAAGTGGAGTTCACAGTGAAATGCTACATTTTAAGCTACATTATTTTCTTACTTCCTGAGCTTGGATTACTGTTATCATTAAGCTACAGTCAGCCATCATCCTCAGTCACAAAAGGCCAGTAGAAAACTATTTAATTGAAAAGTCATGTAATAATAATAAAAAACAACAATCACACTGTAAAAATATCAAGTTAAATTTACTGTAAAACAAAGGCAGATGCGGTTGCAGAATAAAATTTAGCATAAAAACTGCAGTGACAAAGTTTTTAGGTATCTGCTATATTTTACAACTTTTAAACATTCATTTATTAAGTGATGTTCACATACTAGTTTATGTAAAAAGGTCATTTCTTGTATCTTTTCTATTTTTCTTCAGATTTCTTTTTTTTTTTATTACAGTGTGCGGTTAACCAATTAAAGGGGCCATGAAATGAAAAAATCAAAATGCTCTTGATATTTACCCATATAAGAGACTACTCTGCAATAAAGACATACCACAAGTTTCAAAATTCAAAACTAGGAATCTATTTTTCTGCCCTTCTTTTACACCCGGATTTGTAGGTGTCATTGTGAATCACAGAGAGTGATGTATGTTTCTTTTTTTTAGTCTAGTAGTATATAGGTTGAAAAGCAGTGCAAGTAAGCCTTATTTGTTTATGTATTTATTTATGTTACATTTTTTATTTCTGTACGTACAGTCAAAAGTTTGCGTCCCCCTTTCAGAATCGGTAAAATTGTTAATTATTTTACCAAAATAAGAGGGATCATACAAAATGCATGCTATTGTTTATTTAGTACTAATCCGAATAAGATATTTCACATAAAAGATGTTTACATATAGTCCACAAGAGAAAATAACAGTTGAATTTATAAAAATGACCCTGTTCAAAAGTTTACATCCCCTTGATTCTTAATACTGTGTTGTTACCTGAATGATCCACAGCTGTGTTTAACTTTTCATTGTTTGTCCTGAACAGTTAAACTGGCCACTGTTCTTCAGAAAAATCTGTCATGTCCCACAAATTCTTTGGTTTTCCAGCATTTTTGTGTATTTGAACCCTTACCAACAATGACTGTATGATTTTGAGATCCATCTTTTCAGACTGAGGACAACTGAGGGACTCATATGCAACTATTTCAGAAGGTTCAAATGCTCACTAATGTGCCAGAGGGAAAAACCATGCATTAAGATCTCCGGGGTGAAAACTTTTGAACAGGAAGGAAATGTGTACATTTTTCTTATTTTGCCTAAATATCTTTTTTTTTTTTTATTTAGTACTGCCCTTCAGAGGCTCAAGAAGAAACTTGCATGTTTCCCAGAAGACAAAATGAGTAAAAAACTACCCTGATCTTCAAATTCAAAAAGTTTTCACCCCCGGCTCAAAATGCATCATGTTTCCTTCTGGAGCATCACTGAGCGTTTTAACCTTCTGTAATAGTTGCATATGTCCCTTAGTTGTCATTGTTGGAAAGGGTTCAAATATACAAAAATACTGGAAAACTAAATAATTTGTGGGATCTGATAGATTTTTCTGAAGAACAGCAGGCAGTTTAACTGTTAAGGACAAAGAAGGGACTCATGAACAACTATCACTAAACAAAAAAGCAACTGTGGATCATTCAGGTAACAACACAGTATTAAGAATCAAGTGTATGTAAACTGTTGAACATGGTCATTTTTATGAATTCAACAATTTTTTTTTTCTTGTGGACTATATGGAAACATCGTTTATGTAATATCCTATTCAGGTCAGTACTAAAAAACAATAACATAAATTTTGTATGATCCCTCTTATTTTGGTAAAATAATTAACATTTTGAATGATTCTGAAAGGCGGATGCAAACTTTTGACCTCAACTGTATGTGGTTCTTTTTTTGACTGCCTAAAGATATTAGTACAAGAGAAAGCATGAACAATATAATGCGTTGTTCACTTTTATGACTATTACAGCAGGGTCTATTAGCACAGACTCACCTGCAGAATTAATGGTAACATTAAAAAAGCTTCAGGTTAAAAGAAAGTCAATGGGGTGTTTATAAGTAAAATTAAGTATTTGAAACAAATGGAGATAGAATTAACACACATTCACAGAATCATTAAAGCACTCGGTTCAGTGAAATACCGTCACGCCTGTTACAGCAGCAGAGATGGATTGTGGAAATAAATCTTGCAGTATGTCATTTTCTGCTAACATTGCAGCAGTCTGTGCAAGCATTGCTGTCCGTGGTGGTCATACTGTTCTGTCAGCATGAGATAATGGAAATAAGCATGAGATAATGGAAATAATAAGCATGAGATAATGGAAATAATCCGCCCAAAATAATGTATTTAATTAGTAACACAAAGGGCACATTGTCAGCGTGGTGTGGATGAGTCAGATATTTAATCCTAATTGGTGTTTCATTCTAAAGATATTATGTAGCCAACAGCTAATATACAAAAATGAGTTGTAGCAAAGAGTTTGAAATAGAAAGTGTTTCATACAGTTCTGTTTCCCAGCCAAAGCCAAAAGCTTTTAGGTTCAGATTCCAGTTCCTAGTTTTTATCTTATGTCATCCAGCCCTTGTCAAAATCCTAAAGAAATGCTAGCAGATTCAGAATTTTACAGGAGAATTTTTTAAGGAGAATTTTACAGATTCCTCTGATTTTTGCATCAAAGCCTTGATACATTTAAAAAGCTTTGTATCTGAAAATAACGTAAACAATACTAATTACAAAAAAAAGGCCAGGAAAGAATCGATTGATTCTGTGCTTCTGCTTCTGACTTTTGCGTCATCCCTTTTGGCTTTAACAAGGTTTGCTGCTCAATCAACTGTGACGACGTGTCAGCATTATTTTGAGCTCTGCGTGTGCGTCTGCACAGCCTGTGGCATGTGATGGAGTCGGCCCGACGCTGCCAAATCGAGCAGGGCAAATAATTCAAATAGCGAGTGGGTGGAACAAGATAATGAGGACCTCCACCAGGAGGGCGGACGATCCGCAGCATTTTAGGAGACATAAAAACAGAGAGGAGCCAATACAGCTGCAAAACTATCACAATGATTTTCACTTCAAACTGACATCAGATCTGTTGCTTTGCCTGTTTGGTGAACAACAAGTTACCAGCCGCTTATTATCGCATTTCACGTCTGAAGTGCTTCTATCGGAAAATATAGATCTGATTTAAATTGCAGAAAAGACTCATGTGGAATTTTTTAAGTGGATATTCCTAAAAGATGACAAACTGTAGGCTACTAAGAATATGTGACCCTGGACCACAAAACCAGTCATAAGGGTAAATTTTTTAAAATTGAGATTTATACATTATGGATAAATAAGCTTTCCATTGATGTATGTTATTTAGGATATGATAATATTTGGCCAAGATACAACTATTTGAATATCTGAGGGTGCAAAAAAAGCCTTTAAAGTTGTTCAAATTAAGTTTAGGAAAATTAGGTTTTGATATATTTACGGTAGAAAATTGACAAAATATCTTCATAGAACATGATCTTTACTTAAACCATCTGCACCAATAAGAAGACATAATAATTCATTCCTCATGAGCATCCTTTAAACATAACGTGACTCGTTATCGCATTTTGCGCTTTCATTACAGTACCGACACGATCAGATGAAACAACAACAACAAGAGCCTCACAATTCATTGAAAAGGTAATGAAACATTACTGATGCATCTCTGAAGACCGCAAAGCAAAACAATATTAATAAGACGGAGGGGGACGTCGATACGTGCCTCCATTTGTGGTCAGTGAACATAATGGCTCGTTAATGATGACTGAACAAGTATGGAGGAGATGAGGTGAGATTCTCATTGACCGCTGCTTTTGGACACATTATTAGTCTAATTGGAAGCGAGACGCCGTCGCTCTTACGATGACAATCCGGCATGGCTAACAGTCCCTGAAATCTCATTGCGTGTGGGACAAATCAGACATCTGGCCGACAAAATGAAGGGTGGAAAGAATAACAAATTAGTTTTATGATGAACAGATGACGATGAGCAAACACATTTATTACTGCGAGTGACTGAGATACACGCGTGCAAGAAGAGAAATTACTTTTTGGTGACTTTGGCTCCTGTACTGCTTGCTATGATGAAAGAAACCATTTAGTATCCAGTTCAAGATCACACCGCCATCGACTAACATATATGTGACCCTGGACCACAAAACCTTAAGTAGCACAGGTATATTTGTAGTAATACCCAAAAATACACTGTATGGGTCAAAATGATCAATTTTTCTTTAATGCCAAAAATCATTAGGATATTAAAGTAACATAAGTTTACTTGTATGAATAAGGAAGTACTGCATTTTGCTTTCTGTATGTTTTACAACATATGCTGAGTCTCACTGAGGGATTCAGACCAAGTTCACCTGACTTGAATGTTGAGTTGTTTCACTCTGATTGGAAGCTTGTCTTATCACCCGCCACACGAGTTCAGCACCTGAGAGGCATGTCAATAGTGAACCGCATCCATCTAGCTCCTGTTCACAGTACAACACAATGTAGAGTCTGCCATTTTTTGGGAGCAAAGCTGGCTGGTTCAAAATTCACATTATTGTTACACAGAACAGGTAATTAAAATGTATAAAGCCAGATTATGTTGAATGTTTCAAATCTGTGTTTGTTAGCTAAAAGCGTGTGGTGAGAAATGGAGGTCTGGCTTATAGCGAGACTTGTGTTTTCTCAGATAGTTGCCAGTTGTGTACTTTGTGCTCTTGTAAGTCGCTACGATAAGAATAGCATCTGCTACGAACATGACAGTGAATGTAAACAAACAGTGTGTGAAGGATGTTTTGTCAGCTTGTGAAGGAGAAATGGGAAGTTAGTTGTTTTATAATTAAAAGCAACACGATTTAGCATAATCTTTCATGAAAAGAGTCGCAGGCTGACGGTTAGCGGCGCTTGTAGTAGTAAAATCATTTGAAGCTTTTCAGTCTTTTGTCTTTCTGACCGTGAACAAACCATCCCCCGCACATGGATGTCTCTCTGGGCTTTCTGAATATTACAGGTGTGCGTTTTCGCGTCCAGCTCTTCTTTCTGATTGCTGCGCAGTCGACTGCCAGACGTCCACCAGCCAATGTTCCCTGCCAAAACAAATTGACTAGATATTCTGCCATTCGTATGCATTATGCATCGATCTGTACCAGTCCGTAATAGGATCTGACTGCATTTTCCCATCACCGTTTTTCATTCGGAAGAAAATAATGCATTTAGAAATATCCCATTAAAATCACAGTCGCTTCAATCTTTTTGTTTATTATGCAACAAACTGTATCTATTAAAACACAGTGGCCATCTGTTTGCTGTTGAGTTCCTGCCATTTCAGCTGATTTGTATTCTTATGAAAGTATGATATGAAGTAAAGGAAAAGTGACAGGAAAAATATCTAAACATCTTTAAAACAAAAAACAAATCTACTTAAGTTCAGAACTGACTGGTTAGATTATCTGTGCTTAACACTCCTTTATACAAAAAAACTGTGAAAGCAAAACAAATCATTTTGGCCTTTACACTTTTAGAGGGCATTACAGAAAATATCTGTTTTAAAGTTGGGGACAATAATAGTTATATAGCTGGATCCTCTGTCAACCGAAAACTGAGACATAATAGAAGAAATTGTTGTACAACAATGGTATTATTGATTTGTTTGAGCACAAACCACTGATGTCACATGGACTATTTTAACAATGTCCTTACTACACTGTAAAAAACACAATTTGTTAAGTCAGCTTGAAATAATTTGTTACCCTGCTGCCTTAAAATTTTAAGTTCAGTCAACTAAAATAAGTTTAGTCAACTTGAAATGTTGAGTTGTACTAAGTAACAACTTAGATATTTGTGTCTGCTAAACTTAACAGATGGGTAACCCAGCTGCCTTAAAATTTTAAGTTGATTCAACTCAAATATCTAAGTTATCACTTAGTATAATTTAACATTTCAAGTTGAATAAACTTTTTTGAGTTGACTGAACTTAAAATTTTAAGGCAGCCAGGTTACAAATTATTTTAAGTTGACTCAACAAATTGTTTTTTACAGTGTACCATTCTGGGCCTTGAATGTGTTAGTTGCATTGTTGTCTATGCAGGGTCAGAAAGCTCTCAGATTTCATCAAAAATATCTTAATTTGTCTTCTGAAGATGAACAAAGGTCTTACAGGTTTGGAATGACATAAGGTTGAGTAATTAATGACAGAATTTTCATTTTTGGCTGAACTGTCTCTTTAACTCTGAAATATAAACATTGAATATTTCATTCAATATTTCATTAGCTTTTTCTTTATGTTAAACTTGGTGGCCTCTCATCTTTGTTCCCTGCAGGCATCAATTGGAATAAAACAAACTCATTCAATTTATGTCTAGAAACAAGAATATTTCACAGTGACTCATAACAAGCGAATGTTGGATGCCTCAGGCTTTAATGTAGTTTTCCTTCTTTGCCTCTGAATAAAAATGCATAAATTTACTGCTTCCACCTGTGCAGTAACCTCACCTATCACACTTCAGTGTCTCCAAATACGTTTCTGGCCTATGTTTTAGGTCTTGTTAGATGTAATGAGACTGCAGACATGATAACAGACTTGCTCATGGAGATGTGACACTATCACTCTGATAGTGTGAAAATAAAGGCTTTTCTCTACACCATTAAGCAGTGCTTTTTTGAAAATGTCAGCACTAGCACCACTGTGAAATCTTTCTGTCACAAAAGGCTTGTTAGTGATGTTAGGGCCTCGCTGTTTGTCACTGGGCTTTTCACAAACAAGACATCATCTCCACCTTTTTTTAAATACAAACTCGGTTGCAGTCTTTGAACCTGATCATTCGATTCTGCTTGCTGTGAAATATCCATGGTTTCCAAACTAAAGCCTCATTTGTATTAAAACTAGATAAACTTTGGCTCGTGCTCCTGCACAGAGGGAGTTTGAATCAGCAGCACATAATAAATACATTTAAAACGAGCTCTGGAGCGGAGGTGGTCCAAATTGTAGCTTCTTTAACGCCCACATCTGCTCAGAGCAACAGAGAGGAGCAAATGTTTTTATGTTCTGCGTTACATTAAGAATGTGTGCACAGCAGCTCTGAGAACAGTGATCTGTCTTTTGAACTGAGAAAAAAAACTGTAATAATTTACTTTGGGAACAAGCAAAGGGCATCTGTGCCTTTTTACACAGAAGCAATGTCGTTAAAACTTTTATATATATTTATGAAAATCGACAGAAAGGACTTCTGTCTGTAAAAGTACAAATTTTAGAGGTAATACCATTAAATTGTAATGATATAATTGTAAAAAAATGCAAATTTATCTAAAAATAAGTGTCTCAAATACATAATTAAAGGGAAGGTTCACCCAAAAATGAAAATTCTGTCATTAATTACTCAACCTCATGTTGTTCCAAACTCGTAAGACCTTTGTTCATCTTTGGAACACAAATTAAGATCATTTTAATGAAATCTGAGAGCTTTTGACCCTGCATAGATAGCAATGTACTTACCATATACATTAGTACTGTCCTTACTACCTTTCTGGGCCTTAAAGGGGTCATCGGATGCCCATTTTCCATAAGTTGATATGATTCTTTAGGGTCTTAATGAAAAGTCTCTAATATACTTTGATTAAAAATTCTCAATGGTTTTGTAAAACAACACCCTTTTTACCTTGTCAAAATGAGCTCTGCAAAAATCATTTCATTCTAAGGGGTTGTTCTTTTAAATGCAAATGAGCTCTACTCACCCCGCCCCTCTCTTCTCTCTGTTGGAATGACGAGCTTGTTTACTTTAGCCGCATTTAGCAGCATTTAGCCGCTAAACTTCCTAACTAGGAAAGGCGATCGCAAAGATTCATAAAAAAACGTTATACACACTTCTGCTGTAAGTGAAGCTGGATCACGAATGATTTGTGCGAACATAGACGGATATATGTAGATCGGGAGGCGCATTCCATTCACAAACAAACGTAATCCACTGCGTCTTCAGCTGCTCAGATGTCGGGAGTAAATGACGACCACTATGTTCATTATTACATCCAGCAACACAACACCTCAATTGCTCAATCGGAGATATTTTTGTCTAACTTACATCCCTGCTCCAGCATCGAAACAAGGAAAGTTACTGGACTGTGACAGCTGGTCTGAGGTAAAACGCTCATGTCAATCAATTATCATGGGAGCGGCCTCTGTCGGTGTGACGACACACCGACAGGCATCTGAGAACGGCTCGATTTGAAAAAGGGGATATTATTTTTACAGATTAAATAAAAACCACTGTTTGGATTTTTACCATTATAGGGTAGATTTGTTCATACACTGCCAACGCACATTAATGTTCAAACAACATGAAAAAGTGAAGTTTGCATCTGATGACCTTCTTTAAACATAGTAATTACATTGCTGTCTATGCATGCAGGGTCAGAAAGTTCTTGGATTTCATCAAAAATATCTTAATTTGATGAACGATGGTCTCACGGATTTGGAACGACATGAAGTTGAGTAATTAATGACCAAATTTTCATTTTTGGGTGAACTATCTCTTTAAAGGAGAACACCACTTCCAGAACAACAATTTACAAATAATTTACTCACCTCCTTGTCATCCACGGTGTTCATGTCTTTTTTTCTTCAGTTGTAAAGAAATTATGTTTTTTGAGGAAAACATTTCAGCATTTTTCCTCATAAAATGGACTGATATGGTGCCCCGATTTTGAACTTTCAAAATGCAGTTTAAATGTGGCTTCAAACGATCCCAAATGTGGTTGTAAATGGTCCCAGCCGAGGAAGAAGGGTCTTATCTAGCGGAACGATCGGTTATTCACATAAAAAATACAATTTAAATACTTTTTAATCTCAAACGCTCGTCTTGCATTGAACTCTTATGTATTCTGGCTCAAGACAGTTAGGGTATGTCGAAAAGCTCTGACCGTATTTTCTTCCTCAACTTCAAAAATCATTTCAAAATCATCCTGCATCACTGCAGAAGTACCAACCCAGTCTTTGCAAAGTGAACATGCAAAAAAGATTTTCACCCTTAACAAAAAAGGTAAAACAGCGAAAAAGTTGAGGGAGAACATGAGATAGGAGTTTTTCGACATACCGTAACTGTCATGAACCAGAACAAAAACAGTCCAGGCGGAGTAAGACAAGACGAGCGTTTGGCATTAAAAAGTATATAAATTGTATTATTTTTATGAAAATAACCGATTGTTTCGCTAGATAAGACCCTTATTTCTCATCTGGGATCGTTTACAACCGCATTTGGGATCTTTTGAAGCCACATTTAAACTGCATTTTGGAAGTTCAAAATCGGGGCACCATATCAGTCCATTATATGGGGAAAAATGCAGAAATGTTTTCCTTAAAAAACATAATTTCTTTATGACTGAAGAAAGAAAGACATGAACATCGTGGATGACAAGGGGGTGAGTAAATTATTTGTAAATTGTTGTTCTGGAAGTGGAGCACTCCTGTAAGCAATAAGGCATAAAATGTTGTGATACATATTGTCTGTTTACAGCCTGGTTCTCTCATTTGTAGCGAAAAACTATTTGTTTAAAATCAACTCTCTTCCTTCCCCTTACAGAACACCTGGCTAAACAAAAATCCTTCAGGTTTCAAAAGCAGATATTCAACAGAGACCGCCTTGCTGTCCATCACCGAAGCCCTGCAGTTTGTGAGAACTGCCTCCATCATCTATCCTCATTCTGCTGGGTCTGTCTGCAGCACAGTAAGATCCTCTAGTATAAGTTATGTCCCAGTGATCCCAGTATATATAGGGCCCTATGATTTCCGCGATGCATAAAACGCGGATGGAATCGCAGAATCCAGTCATAAAAACGGAATTTACTGAATAACGCGGAATGTCACAGAATTTGTCAAAGTTTGAATGAATTAATCAAAAGTAGGTCACTACACTTAAATCAAACCGTAATATGGACTAGTATCTGTAAATATAATGCAAAAAAATATATACTATGAGAAAATCGCCATTAAAGTTGTGCAGATGAAGACCTTAGCAATGCATATTACCAATTAAAAATTACATTTTGATATATTTACGGTAGGAACTTTACAAAATATCTTCATGAAACATAATCTTTACTTAGTATCCTAATGATTTTTGGCATAAAAAAAAAAACGATAATTTTGACCCATACATTGTTGGCTATTGCTACAAGTATACATGTACGACTTATGACTGGTTTTGTGATCCAGAGTCACAGTTAACAACACTGTGCAATAGATGTCACAATTGTTTAATCAAAACACAATTACCACATTCATTTTGGTAAAACCAAGCTTGATTGCTGCCAAGTGTCTTTAAAAATAAAGTTAAAGTGTAAAGTTTACAAAACTATTAATATATTTGTAGCAACAGGAGCTATGTTCCATGAAGTTCTGCATTGCTGGCTCACCATGAATACCATAATGAACACTGTGTTAATGATTTTGCATTACTGTTGCCAACAGCAACAATGTGAGAGAGTAAAATAAAGAAAAAAGTAAAGATGAATGGTTTGGAGAGTTTTGAGGCTTGCTAATATTGGACAGTAAATGAGCATGCCCTTGCTTTCTTTCAGCTAACTTTATAAGCTTGCCACACTCGAGTTGAGTACTCTCCGAAAAGCCTCGGAACGACTAATGAAGCTCGGCATTCATGGTTTCCTTGGAGTGAATCGTTTGATGTTTTCAAACTGGAATGTCTAGTTAGGGCCCTGCAAATGGAGAATTTATCAGGGGCAAATATAAGCATAAAAAGGTCTTTTTTTTGCAAAAACCTTTGGCCAGAACCACACTGCTGCTGCATGATTTCACTTTATTATTCCCAGTGCAAAGACAAAATCTTGAGTACTGTGGTCTTAAAGACCCAGTGAAATCAAAATGAGAATTTGTAACTTTTAGTGGTTTTAAGGCTATGTAATGTTAAAAGTTCTAATAAAATGTTCACCAAAAATCCAGGACTGAGAATTAAGCTAAACAGATTTTGCACACTGCAGGCAAAATGTGACTCAAATCTGTTTTTCTTATGACAGTGTGAACAGCACAAACCACATGGAATCTGATCTTTTCAATTCTGATTTGTGCTACTTCCATATGTGGTACTAAATCCAAAACAGATAAGATAAGTTACATTGCAAAACAGATAAGTTTTGCAATGTGATAAGTTTTGCAATGTGACTGCAGTGTGAACAATCAAATCGGAATTAATGTGACTTTTAAGTTACTCTAGAACAATATTTGTTATGATTCTGCGCTCATGGGAGTCACTTCAAAGAGTTTACATACCCAAAGTTGTCAAGACAGTTGCGAAAGGTAGTCAGTGGAAGTGTGATGTGTCAGAGCTCTGAAGTATTACAGTGACAACGCTATATACAAGCAAAACATGAGGGCTCATATCATAAAATCTTCAAAACTCTGCTGTCTTTTGTCACACCCCTGTCTTTATTTTTCATATTGCCTGTGCATAATTTCACTGGCTTCTGCAGCAGATCACACTATAAATAAACACATAATTGCTTACTTTATGTTTACTTCCGAATGACAGTGCGCTGTGCAAGTGTTGCCAAATCCACTGTTTCCCCCCAGGAATTAGACTACTTTGTCCACTATTGGCGCAGGTTGTTTTCCAACTTAGTGGGTTGACGTGACCCCACTAACATGATATTTACCCCCCTGAACATGGTTGGACTAGTTTTGGAGTAGTTTTGAGAAGCAATTGGGTGGATTTTGTTGTGAAAACCTGAAAACCATATTTGTATCGTTTTTTGCGCATACAGACCGGTTCAGAATCATGATCCGTTCACACTGGAAATTTAATATTGGCCACATGTGGACAGCTATACAAAAAATCGGATCTGGCAAAAAATCTGAATTGAGCACTAAGGTTTGCAGTGTGAACGTAGCCTCACATTGCAGGCAAATGTGGTCCAAATTCAATTTTTTTTCATGTGACTCAGATTTGTTTTTGTCATGACAGTGTGAACAGCTCAAACCACATGGAATCTGATCTTTTCAAATCTGATTTATGCTACTTCCATATGTGGTACTAAATTGGATACAGATCAGATGTTTTGCAATGTGACGGCAGTGTGAACAGTCAAATCGGAATTCATGCGACTTTTACATCCCTCTAGATCAACGTTTATCACAATTCTATGTTCGTGGGAGTCACTTCAAAGATTTTACATACCCAAAGTTATCAAGACAGTGGTGAAAGGTAGTCAGTGGAAGTGCAGTGATATGTCAGAACAGTGACAACTCTATATACATCAAAACATGAGGGCTTGAATCATTAAAGTTAAAAACTCTGCTCTCTTCTGTCACATCCTTGTCTTTATTTTTCATATTGCCTATGCGTAATTTCACTGGCTTCTGTGGCAGATCACACGATAAATAAACACATAATCATGTCCTCCGTGTTTACTTCTGTATGATAGCGTGCTGCACATGTGTTGCCAAGTCCACTATTTTCCCACGGAATTGGGCTACTTTTTCACCCTTGCCGAAGGTTGTTTCAAGCGACCCCACTAACAGGTTTTGTTTTGGAAACCTGGCAACCCTGTTTGTATTGTTCTTTTTGGGCATATGGGTCAGTTCAGAACCATGATCTATTCACACTGGAAATCTGATATTAGCCACATTTAAAACAATGTGAACAGCTATACAAAAAAAATCAGATCTTAGCAAAAATCAGAATTGAGCACACTTCTGTCCAATTAAATTAGAATGAGACTGTCCTCTGTAATACCAAATGCCAGTAGCTGATCATTGGCTTGAAAACAAGCTACAAACTACATGAACATTTGTTGCAAAGAGCTTTAACTATTTGTATAATTTAGCAAAAAACGTTCTTAAAGAAAAAAAAAACATTTTAGGCTGCAGTATGATTTTATTACCAGAGATTGCTCTTTCATTATTTAAAACATGTATCTGAGATTGCACATTTCATCTTTTTTTTTTTAAAGGAGAAATACAAACAGATGGACATTAGACAGTTGTTTACTGAGTGCAATTCTGTAAAAATACTTAGCATCACTCAGATAATTTGATTTTGATGAGGATTTAATGAGAAATATCAAATGAGTTAATATCAAAATTTCATTTGACTAAAGTATTTATCACAGTTTGAGGCATTGAGAAACTCTACAGGAGACTGTGAGAATATGAGATTACTGGAGTCTTTTTTTCTTGAGGAAAAAACTGAGAAGCAGAAGACATGAGCAGAGCTTTTAGTTTTTTATTCTTACTGTCTAGGAAAAAAATACTGATATTAAAACTATCTGTCTATTGTTTGGGGACTAAAGTAGTAGACTTGATTTCAGATGTTATATCTAATACTGCACACACCAAAATAGGAAAATGTAAGACATTTGCATTATTACTTATATTAGTGTCAGTCGATGAAAATTTAGAGATGGGACTAAAATTTGCCTTTGACAATATGGAAATGAACAGAATGCTTGATGTTAATATTGACTAACAGAGACGGTTTGTTTTTCCAGACTGTTTGGAAAAATGAAACCCTCTTTTAAATGCATTCATCAACCATCTATGTGGCTGATTTAGATGAAATGTCTTCAGGACTCATGTGCAATTTCTCAGAGCGCTATGGGGGAAGGTGACTGCAATCAAATCAATCTGTGCAATATTCTGAGAAAATAAAAAAGTTATTGATGAGGAGCCGCATGCCGAATTAAAGATTCCCAGCACAGAGGCCTTGGGGGGTGGTGAGGTGATTTGTGGAAAATGAAATGTTTAAAGGAAATTGCTTGTGTTTCCTGAAGTTTAGGGCATGTTTTTCACAAATGTGACAAGACGAAGCTGAGGAGCTGGGGCAATTATTGTAGCTGTCTGCATAGATGGATGAGCAGCCACGGTATCTCTCCCAGTAGCGCTCGCTCGCTCTCTCCACTCTCAATTGCCTTCACATTTTATCATTAATCCTCTGGATTGACTGAAAGACTAAGTATACACAAGCTGAATGCCGGACCCCTTACATCAAGCCCCATAGACTAATAATAAATACAAATAAAATATGATTTTTTGGCATGTTTATTGTTTCTCTGTGCATTAAGTGTTCGGTTTTGCTTCTATTGCACGAACAAAGGAAGAAACTACAACAGAAGAAAGAGTAAGAATGGGCAAGTTAAAGGTATAGTTCACCCAAAAATTTAAATTCTGTCATTAATTACTCACCCTCACATTCTGACACAGAATTTGCAAGCAGAGGAATGCTCACACTTGCATCGTCGTACTGTCGTGAATGTGCATCAAAGACCGACATGGTAGAGAAGAAATTGTTAAATAAAGTTGTTATTTTTGTTTTCTTTGTGCACAAAAAAAACCTATTCTTGTAGCTTCATAATATTACAGTTGAACCACTGATGTCACATGGACTTTTTTAACAATGTCCTTCCTACCTTTCACTGTAAAAAAAAATTACGGTAAAAAAGGAAAGGAAAGGACATGACATGACATGTGATCAAGTATGGTGTCCCATACTCTATATGTGCTCTGCATTTAACCCATCCAAGTGTGCACACACAGCAGTGAGTAGTGAACACACATACACACCATGAACAACACACCCAGAGCAGTGGGCAGCCATTTATGCTGCAGCACCCGGGAAGCAGTTGGGGATTCGGTGTCTTGCTCAAGGGACTCACCTCAGTCGTGGTATTGAGGGTAGAGAGAGCGCTGGTATTTCACTCCCCCCACCTACAATCCCCGCCAGTACCGAGACTCAAACCCGCTGCCTTTGGGTTACAAGTCTCACTCTCTAACCATTAGGCCACAACCGCCTCAAAAACTGGCAACTATGGTTGCCAGAACTTTAAGAATACGGTAGCAACATTTTAGTTTTAATGGATTTAACTTAAATTTACATTTAAAAAACATATTTTGCTAACTGATGTAATATTAATATACCAACCTATTGAAGTAGGTACGTTGTGTGCAGTACGCCGACATATGGTGCAGTTGCGCCTCGTTTGTCCCGAGTTCGAATCCCGCCTTCTGATCCCACCCCTTCTCCCACTCACTTCCTGTCTCATCTCCACTGTCCTGTCAAAGAAAAATGGAAAAAAAAGAAAGTCACATGATGAACCAAAACTCATCACAAGCAGCTTTTCCACAAGCTGAGAATAAAATACTAATATATAATACTAATAACAATGTCATTCACACAAATATGGTAAACACACATGGTAACACACGATACTACAATAATGCAATAAACATTAATTTTACAATAGATGTAACATACAACCCTAATGAACATAATTGGTCTGAAAAAAACTAAGAAACTATTATTTCAACAAAAAAACATCAAATGTGAAATGTAACAGGGAATTCTGGGAATGTCAGTTTATGTTTTTTTCACTGTAAATTATCCATTCTTTTTCCACTTCCAGTACTGTATTTTACCATAAAATCACATGAAATGTCCATTTTCGCTGTATAGAGTAAAGGAACTTACCATTAACCAATTAATAGGTTTTTACAGTAGCATTTTTAAAGTCTTTTACTGTTAAAACCACAATCATTTTTTACACTGTGGGCCTTGAACATGTCAGCTGCGTTGCTGTCTATGCAGGGTCAGAAAGCTCTAGGATTTCATCAAAAATATCTTAATTTGTATTCTGATGATGAAAAAAGGTCTTACAGGTTTGAAATGACCAACATAGGCTCACTGGAAATACGTGCCTCTATATACATTTCTGCAAAACTGAAAAAAATGCTCCTATATGTAGGAATCACTGCAGGTTCCAGTTTAAATTAACACTAGAGGCAGTAAAACTCCAACAACTTTTATTCCATTTCACACAAAGTATGATTTACAGATACAGAGTTTTGATTAATAAAGCCTAATTTTCACACAATTACTTGCAGAATATTGTTATGACTTCAAAACAATTTAACATCCTGCACGATTTAAAAACTGATAATTTTGAACATTTTCGTCACATTTAAAGCTTCATATATATGAGTTATTTAATAGGTTTGCTCGGTAGATCATGCAATACGGCTTTGCATTTAGCATAGCTCCGGTACAAATAGCACGGTGTGTTGCAAGTGTGCTGCTTTGCAGCTGCTAAGGTGTTTTGAGTGATTTTCTGCGTGTTGCTATGTGGCCTTTCTGGATAGTTGATATGATCAATTGTAATAAATCACACATTATCTACCTTAGTTTTAATATAAGAGCAGACGCAACCACTGGCTTCCATTGTCATCCGCTTCTAGTTATTTTTAGCTACGAAACCTCTAGTTATGCTGCCTGATATTGCTTTGTCATTTCTTATCATATTATTTTAATGTCATTGTCATAGCTGTAAACACCCCTTTTTTTAAAGAAATAAATGCTTTTATTCAGCAAGGATGCACAGAATTGTTAAAAAGCTACAGTAAAGCTTTGTTACAAAAAAATATTTTATTTTTGATCAGTACGTTTTTGATCAATAAATGCAGCTGCTGTGAGCATAAAGTAGTGTGCTTGAACTTTTGAGTTTTGGTGTAGAGTTGTTTCATTTAAGAGCTTTTTGTAGTACTTGTAGTATTCTCACAATATATGCAGCTCTGCTTTTTAGCTTTAAGGAAGAATTCATTTAGTATGTGCATGTGAATGCATAAGGGTTTTGTTAATGGTGTACGTGAGATAGTCTGTTTATGGGTGAGTAACTCTCACTTCTAACGTTCTGCCTTGATGTTTCAGGTACTGCTGTGCTGGTTTCCATACGCTGCTTTTGGGCATGTGTTATTTGCTGCTCCACCTCTACATTTGTCTCGTCTTCCTCTCTTCCCCTCGGCCTCACTGTTTCATTTTCAAGTATAATAGACTAGATAATGACACATGAAAAAAAGCAACCAAGCAGCTAATTGAGATCTATTCTGGAATAGCCTTGTAGTGCCGCAGGGACCCATCCGCAAAATGTTCAGCATGTCGTAGTTCATTTCGCTTTGAAATCCCGAACCGTTCTCCCGACAGGGCTGTCTTTAGAGCAACTACTAGTCAAAAGGTTAATATGATGTCGTTTTATTTGAATATCCCTTACAAGATCTTTCTTTGCCAGTGTGTGCCTGTACGTGAAAGGGTTAGCTTAAGACATTCTTGCCATTTTCTGTCTTTATTAGATACATGCTACATTGTACTACTATACTGTACTTATATTGTAAGAACGATCATTTGAACCTCAATGACGTACTAACAATAACATTTTTTACACCTTGAATACATGTGAGTGTACACATTTTAAACTGTTTCATTTTATTTTTTTACAAATAACACATAAATATTATTAGGTTCCTGGATGGTTGTACCACATGACATCTTATAATCTGGACAATCTTGTAATGCCATAAAAAAGTCAGATTTGAAAAGAATTACGATGTTGGCTCAGTCATAAAGTTCTTCAGGGATCCTCTCAATGATTATAATTTCCTGTTTTGTTTTATTTTCTCCATGTTGGTTGCACCAAATTATACCACATGACTATTTTAACAAATGCCACACTGATTCTTTAATAATCAAATAAATAGCAAAGTACTTTCATATGGTTTGAAAACTTTTATACCTTTTTTAAAACAAGCTTAAATTAAATGATTTTAAAAATGTCATGTAGTGTAACCATCAAGTAAAACTGAATATTTTTTTACACCTTGAATACATGTAAGTGTACACATTTTAAACTCTTTAATTTTTTTTTTTTTTATAAATAACACATAAATATCATTAGGTTCATGGATGGTTGTACCATGTGACATTTTATAATCTGGACAATCTTGCCATGCCATAAAAAAGTCAAATCAGCTAATATTTTAAAAGATCTACGGTGTTGGCTCAGTCATAAAGTTCTTCAGGGTTCCTCTCATGATTATAATTTCCTGTTTTGTTTTATTTTCTCCATGTTGGTTGCACCAAATGACTGTTTTAACAAATGCTCCACTGATTCTGTAATAATAAAATAAATAGCAAAGTACTTTCATAAGGTTTTTTTTTTTCAAGAATTTCATCTTTTTGTAGGGACTGTTTTATTTTTCCCAAATTTCTTTACTTCTTTTTTCATATTGCGTTTTTTCCATTTTATTGTTGTTTTTTTGTTGTTATTATTATTTTTCATTTTCATTTTTCTACACTCAGTAGTTAAATTTAAAGAAATATCAAAAAGAAATTAATTAATTTATTAATTGAAATCATGAAACTTACACAATTTAACAGCAATTTATTAAAAGTTAAACATTTTTATGGCTCTGAATTTTCAAAAATCAACAGTATCTCTAAATTAATGGATTTTGTAAAAAATAATACTAATTATTATTTATTTATTTATTTATTTTAATTATTTATTTATTTTCACAAATACTGTGTTGTGTATTTACATTTTTTCTGGTAAATATTTTTCTGATAAATATTCCTTAAAAATAATGTTTTATTTTCGAAGACTTTTTTCTTCATTATGATATCTCACATTTTATTTTATTCCCCCAAAATAAAAAAAATAAAAAGTATTCAAATTTAAAATCATGTTCAGCATAGAAGAGGGTGTGTATTGTATTTTTAATGTGTTTGAAAAAAAACAGATCTTGACAAAATAAATGAGCACCATGCCATTGACCTACAATATATATTATTTCAAATAATATTAACATGTTTCATATAAAAAGATAATGCAAAATATAATTGCATGGCCTGTAATAAATATTTATAGCCTGTCATGGTTGCGGGGATTGAAGTGGAACAGCAACATGATTTACTTATGTTACGCTCTGCATTCTTAATCTCCTTGCAGATCATTGTTTAAAACTGACATTTTTGTGTGTGAAAACCAGAAGCCCTAACTTGGCAACCCAGATTCACCCAGATCTTCAAAACAAAACTCATCAAGCTGCGCTTCTGCATCCCATCCCTCAAAATCTAATCAGTCTGTCCAATGTCCAGTCTCGCCCCGCAGCAAACAGAGCGAGAAATGTTCTCCTCCTCGTGGGTCATTTACCTCAACATAATTCATAGCCAACATCTGCTGTTTACAAAAGCAAAAACATCCTAGCCATCCCTACTGACAGCCACATACACAATCACAGTCAAAAAGAAACCTAACCGACTCTGCCGGCTGAGTGGAAATTGTTCGGTTCTTCTGAACTAAGGTTGAAACCCTATCAGGGAAACAGGTGAGCGAATATACGATATGCGGCGTGTATCACCGAACAAGTAATGCTGGAGACAGAAACAATATCCTGCTCTTGTGGCCTGTTGACATATCCTCAAACAAGGATTTAACCTTCAGCTGCAGAGTTCCCATAGATATAAAAGCCTTGTCATAGTCATCCAATAAGAAAGCACATTTTGTCGTTGTCGAAACACACGACTGGAACTCCACAACACCTTTCCTTCACATCTTTTCCCCCCTTAACCATTTTGTCTAACTGAATGCACTGAACAATAAATACTGAATGCTGGAACAGCCACTGAGGCAAAGCTTGAGAATATATGATAGAAATCTCAAAAACAATGAATTTTTATGGTCTTTTATCCACCTTTTTCTTCCCCTTCCTGCTTCTGGTTTCCGGTCTCATCTGCATCCAGCTATTTTTGCAGTGGATTACGTTTGTTTTTGAAGGGAATGCGCCTCCCGATCTACATAAATGCGTCTATGTTCATGCAAATCATTCGTGATCCAGCTTCACCTACAGCAGAAGTGAGTATAAGGGTTTTTTTATGAATCTCTGCAATCACCTTTCCTGATAACATGCTAGTTAGCCAGTTTCGTGGCTAAACGCGCTAAAATAAACAATCTCTTAGAGCACAGCTCGTCACGCCACAGAGAGAAGAGAGGGACGGGGCGAGCAGAGCGTATTTGTATTTAAAGGAACAATCCCTCAGAATGGGATGATTTTTGCAGAGCTGATTTTGACAAGGTAAAAATGATGTTGTTTTACACAACCATTGAGAATTTTTAACCAAAGTATATTATAGACTTTTCATTAAGACCCTAAAGAATCAAATCAACTTGTGGATAATGGACATCCGATGACTCCTTTAAAAAAAACTTAAATTTAGTGAAGTTAAACATTTCATTAGTTAAACATTTTTAAACGTTTAAATGGTGGCTGTTGTTTTATTTGAATATAAGAAATGATGAAAACTTGACAAAAACATATAAAATAACAGTAAAAATTACAATGAATATGTTATATGGTGCATATATTCAGCAAAAAGCTCCTCTTTAGAGTTAATTTTTTAGCTGACTAAGTTTATGGTCACCAAATATGTTTTCTTCTGCAGTAAATGTGATTAGAGGAGATGATCAGTTTATGTGCGCTTTCGCGCTGCCGATTCTCTTGAACTGAATCTATCACTGCACATTACACAGTGCGCCAAAATTATATTTATTGTTTGAATATTGTATCAAAATGAAGAGAATTTGACATGACTTTGTTTCATATAAAAAGTAACAAATTACAAATCTTATTACGATTTAATGGATGGGAGGCATGCTACAATGTTCCGTTCATGAACTGAAAACAGGCTTGAGTAATTGATTTCTGGGATTTAAGAACTGATTCTAAAAAATGAGAATCGATTACAATCGAGAAATCAATATTTTTACCCAGCTCTAGTTAATACTTTATTTTATGATCCCCAACAAAAATTCTACCCAGTATAAGTCTACTCAGTACAGTCTATTAATACGCAAATTAGAGTTAGGATGTGTTCACACTTGTAGTTCGGTTCGTTTGGTTCATTTGGTCCAGACCAAAAAGGAAAATGATACATTTGGTCCTTGTCCGCTTAGCATTCACACTGCCATTTTTGACAGCGAACCTAAAGATACCGAACCTGAAGGCATAGTGATACATTCACAACCTGATTGGTTGGTTTGAATGACGTATATTTTGTGACGGAACTCAGCAAACACCCCCAACAAAAGGAAAAGGTGCGTTCGAATTAAAGCAGCGTTGCGGGTGTATGACATCAAAGTAGCCATCAGCGCTTTAAGTTGAATAAACCTAATGGCATATGCTGGAGTAAGCATGCTCATCCTGCAAACTTACAAAGAGCTCATAAAAGGCACTTTAAATCCTTGTTGCTCCATGTTTGCCCTCTGCTCATTTTGTTTTGGATACACCGCTTATTCCCTCATGAAATCATGTCGCATAGCATCGCATATTGTTATTGCTTCCTTTTTTTTTTTTTTTGTTTAGAAATATTTGGTCCGTGTTGTGTTCACATTTCTTTCAGACCGCACCAGAGTTCGTTTGGAAGTGGACCGAGGCCGCTACAAAGATGGGTCTTGAGCCGCTTCGATTGTTTGGTGCACGCAAGGTTCGGATGACAGCATTCACACTTACTCAAATGAACTGCACTAGCACAGCATTCGCATCAGAGTTAGTTTTACTCTAACCAAACATGACATGGGTTAACCTTTAACTGACATGTAGCTGCAAATGAATGAGGGTTAGATTGCATGTAATTGCAAAGTTACTTATAGTTAGTAGAATGGTCTAAAGTGGACTATTGACATAATGTTTAATCAAAATCTCTGCTGGAAAATCTTAAACTGGTAGCTTTTCGAACACGGTACACTCTTAAAAATAAAGGTGCTTTAAAAATGTTTTTAAAGCGATGCCATAGAAGAACCATTTTTGATTCCACAAAGAACCATCTCTTTCTTACCTTTTTATAATCTGAAAAGATTATAAAACCACAAAGAACCTTTTGTGAAACAGAAAGATTCTTCAGATGTTTATGGAACCATTTAGACAAAAAATGTTCTTCAATAGCATCATGAGGCACCTTTATTTTTATTATACCTTTGTTGTGAGAGGACAGTGGAGAGCTGACAGGAAAGTAGGATCGGCAAAGGACCTCAAAGCAGGATTCGAACTCGGGTCGACATGAGCGCAGTTGCGCTATATGTCGTCGCACTAACCACAAGACGACATGGGTGCCGACAGCACTTTTATTTTTAAGAGTGTAAGGTTTTTATCTAGTTTCTAGAAGGTTACTGGCTGGTCGACCAGCTAAAACTGGAAGAAAAAAAAACAGACCACCAACAGTGGCTGGTGTTGTGGTGAACGATGAGGTTTTATCACAAAGACAAATGACCAAAACTGTGGCTAGCAGACTGTTTTAAATATGTTATTGCAGCTCACTAGGTTTGAGAACAGAAACTACGAACTGAGCTACAAACTGATTTGTAATTCATCACAATATTTACAAATATAATTAATGTTGACCTCTTTGGTTGGATGTATGATTCTGGATTCTGGTTTCTTGGAAACTCCTCGACAACGTAGAGCTCTAATGAGCCCAGTGCATTTTCTAATTAGAAGAATAACTAATTTACTCTTGGCCTGTAATAAATGCTTAATGATTATGCATACTTCATAAATTCTGTGCTTTGTGGGAGAAAATATACATAATTTGGGCATTTTGATTAACGGTACCTCTAATTAGGCGTGAGTAATTATCGTTGAAGCATTATGAAGAAAATGCTTTAACTGTGTGGCAAATTTGTTGTTAAAAATGAACACCTGTGATTCTCATCAGGTACCTGGTTAATGATTAATATAGCCCCTTGGAGAAAAAAAAGCAGAGAATGACGAATCAAACCTGATGCGACATCAATCAAAAACAATGAAAGCTGACATTCTGCATCTAACGTTGTTGTGAGCTTTGCAAGCTTCTCGTTGAAGTACAACACTGCATGTTGATGTTAATTTGCATTTATTCAAAATTATTCCTCCCTCATTAGGCGTGATACCTAAATGCCATGCAACCAGCATTTTACATTTTGAAGTAGCTACTTTACCCTGTCGCTGCTTCATTATGAATCACTGAGAAAATGATATTATGAGAGCAAAAACATGGCATAATATAGACAAAGCATGGCATATAAAAGAAATACTCCAGACTTCATAAGGTCGCCCTGGCAAATTGTACTTTCCGGATGAATGCATGGCTGGAAAGACCGAGCAAATGTCATGGACAGCTGATCCCCTTTCCGAGTTTCCCAAGCATCTTATTATGCCAGTATGAAGCTATAAGCTTGTTTGTTCCACTCTTTTAATATTCTCTCAGTTATCTGCCTTCTGACCAGAGGCATCACGCTAGCGTTCTAGCCCATGGCGTCTTGATTCTCTTTGGAATGCAGCTTCAATGCACCTGAGAGCCATCAGCATGCGTTTTAAATGATGTAAAAGACAATGTGTTTTAGTTTAATTAAAAAATAAAAATAAGAATAAATGACCGTTATTGACATAACTTAAAGCTATTTTCCTACTGTGCTTTCTGGTTTTGTTGTGCATTGGTCAGACATTTTATATAATTTTAATGATGAACACTTTTAAGTTTTTGAAGTTTTTATAACACTTCTTCTGAGCAAATATCAATGAGATGAATGGGAATGTTAATGGTGATTTTAATAGTGAAGTCTGTCAGTGATCAAATCAACACTAAAACGCTGTTGAATGTTGTGCACAAACCTTATGTGGTTCCTTTCAAGTTCAAAGAAAATGATTTAAGCTTCTTGTACCCAAAGAGGGAGACTTTGAAAAGGATTTTCATTTGGTTGACTTGCATTTGGGAATTTGTGGCCTGTTTTTAGAGAACAGAAGCCCCTCCGCCGCCGGTCATTAATCTTTTATGTCTTGTAGCATCTTAATTCTAGAAAAAGAAGTACAACAGAAAGCCTGATGGATTTCTTGTTTACCTTTTCTCTTTTGTGGTTTCTGCCACCTCACGTGTTGAAAAAATATTCTTCGTAACCTCAGAGGTAATTATTACCTGATTTATAACTGAAGGAGCTTCTGCTTGAATGGAACTCAATTAGTCTCTCGAAATACAATAGAGAAATTTCCCAGTATGACAAGTAATTAAACCAAGATGCATTCACGGAACCAAAATCTCATTTACTTTCTTTATCTTTCAGTGTCATGTGAATCTATTATTACACCTGTTTTTATGAAAACATTGTGTTTGTATTTAAAGTAATAGTCTAGCCAGAATTTAAAATTGTGAGAATGTCACACCAGATTTAACATTAAAACAACATGTACGTTTGTGAGCACTTTTTACTTTGTCAAATCTTAAAAGAATACAAAATAAATAAATAAATACTTGCAGACAATATAATGTGTTTTTTTTTGTTTTTTTTTTTAAAAGGACCCCTTACGAGTAGTACACTTTCATGACTGTTCCCTAATAAACTTACTGTAAATTTGCTATTTAAAAAGCACTTTGTAATGGAAAATTAAACATTTTACTTATTTTACTATTTAAATCATCATTTTTTTAATGAAAACTCATTTTGATGTGTTGACTAACACACTAAAACACAAGTACTTGATTATAATTTGAATTGTAGTGTATTATTGGATATTGGATATTACATATAGTTAATATAGTTAATATATTTTAAATGTCCTAAATTGCAACATCTTCATTACAAAAGTGCAATTTTTACAAAAATTGCAAATATATGTAAATTTTATTGTATACAAGTTTTAGTAGAAATGTACGGTGGAGATCAAAATTAGAGAACAATCTAAAAATATTGTTAAAATATTGTTATCTTCATCACTCAAAATTTAAAGGAATATCAGCTGTAGGTATACCACTGTTCTACTAACGTATTTGACAAAATATTCAAGGCATTTCAACAAAAAATGTTATTTTGTGAAAAACACGTTCAAAATTAGAGAACAGTAACCACTGTAGCATGAAAGAAGATTACAACTAAAATGTTCAACCTGGTGTCATGACAAAACATACCTCTAGGAACTTTTTTGCAAGACGCGAAATACGTACCGCCACAATGTCCACTGGGTGGCGCTATAAGAGTGTCCGTTTCTTTCCCGGGGACAGATGAACATACATATGGTACGTTTTACATGATATTGATTTTGTACGTGTCACCCCAGTTCCGAATGTGACGTAAAAATGCATGCCAATTTAGCATGCCTTCCAATCTCTCATCTTTCAGTGCTTTTATCATGATTTATGTTTTTCATAGGATTCGTACCCAAAGATCCCAAGCTCAATTCTGTACCGGCTGAGCTACCGAGCAAGCTTGCTCCCATCCAGAAAGTGAAACATATGGAGCTGTAATCATGACTGTGTACGAAAACGATTACAAGTGTTCAGTTGTTTTAGCACCTCTAGTGTTCATATCTGTTGGAAACTGCACTGATATGTACAAACTGGTACGTATTTCGCGTCTTGTGAAAAAGTTCCCAGAGGTATGTTTTTGTCATAAGACCAGTTAGAAAATTTTGGAGGGTTACAGCTGTCAGAAATTAGTAGGAAGTGTAGAGACCCTTGCTTTGAATGACTGCAGGACATCACTAGTTTCTCAGACTGTACTGATGTGATTTTGGTCCACTCTTTTTCTACTCTCTTCCATAGTTTCGTAACTTCCCCCAAACCATGGCATTTCCTCCTCCAACTTTCACTGACTTCTTGATGCACTTAGGCTTCAGTCTTTCCTCAGTTTGACGCTGAACAAAATGTTTCCTAACATGTTAGACCTAAATAAATGCAACTTGCTCTCATCACTAGTGAACTTTGGACCAGTTCTCCTCTCTCCAAACAACATCCTCCTCAGCAAAGCCTTTTGATTTTTTCTGCTGATGAGAGGTTTGGTCATTGCAAAGTGCGCTTTCAGTCCAACTTCTGTTAAACATGTAGAGACAGATCCTTACCCTGTTCAGCACTGAACTGTCAAGCAATTCCAGCTGCAGTGTTGAACCGATTCTCCATTGAGAGTTTCCATATGATCTTCTGGTTTTCTTGTGCATTGTCTTACATGGACGACCAACCTTTTTGGGGGGCTTAAATACATTACTGTCATTTTAAACCTGCAATATTTAAGAAATCACAGATTTGGAATGGCCAACTTCTTTTGCAATGGCTGAAATCATCATCCCTTCGGTCTTCATCTGGACAACCTCCAGCTGTAGGCTTTTAGTTACCTTAGAGCGGCCTGCCATCTTGCAATCTCAGTGAAAATGTACTTTTGTGGTGCTTAATTGGCATTTGGAAGCTCAGTGGCATCCACTTTCATTGTATGGAAACGAGTGGCGTGAACATTCTTTAAAATTTCTACTTTTCTGTTCCACAGATGAAATTAATGTTAACTTTTTATTTAAAACTATTATAAAATCTTGGCTCCACATGTCCTTTAATAGCTGCTCAGACATGATGCGCTCAATTGAACCGACAGAAGAAAAACGGGGGGAAAAATTCTATTAGGCGCAGGTTTTTAATCAGAGCTTACGCAGCTGAAAAGAGCTTTGAATTCATGCTTTACAAAAGGTCCGCGGGGGTTACAATTACACTGGGAAGGTTAGTTTAATAACACCCAGGAGCTATACAGGACAGATTAAATTTCATATTCGGTTTGCTTGTTGAAATACATTGTATATACATGAGTGGTCCCATTAGGCCATGGCTTTAAAATTAGATGTCCTGTCAGCATTCATATTACTAAGTAATCAATATAATGTAACTGAAACCGTGAACAAGGATGAAAAAAATGTCAGATTAATGCTGATATTTCCTATAGATGTAGCTGGGCATTAATAAACAAGCCTGTTGTGTGGGTTCATTACCTACGGTGTGCAGCATATGTTTTTCACTGTAGGACCGAGTGCATTAATGCGTCCAGATTTTCCGTTGCATGATGGGAAACAATCTTAAAGCAGGGGTAAACTGAACCGTAATCACCGCAGGCCGCATTCTGTCTATATGATTCATTGTGATCTTCTGCGTTTCTTTCAACCTGTTTAGTTTTTAATATCCTCTCCGCCTGGAGAGGGGAAAAAATGTTTTCCACTACGTCCACCTCAGGAACAGCGCTAATGTGACGGATTTAGGCATATTTAATGGTGACAGATGGGCGACATTATAGACCTCGACTAACCTTTAAAGTTAGATGATAAATATGTGGAGAGTTGAACGGATCCTCTTTTATCTGTGGCCAAATGAGGACTCTATGTCCAATAACTTCTGCGTTATGAAGATTAAATCGCCGTGCATGATGGTGCTAATGTTTTCTGGGTTTAATAATGTCACATCATTTGTATGAAGATACATAAAATGAAGATTGATTATGTGTGGAATTACAGTCTCATTCTGTGTTCATTTTATTCTGTAGCCTTGCAGCAAAAACATCTGCTAGCCAAATATGAACAGCCCATTTAATGTAACACGTCATTAACTGAAAGTCAGCGTGAGTTAGAGGGAAAAATGTTATCTTAGCAGTAATGCCTTTTTATATTGCATAAAGTGAACTACAGTGTCCATTTTAATGTAATTTCTAATGTACTTTCATTTGGCCTATGCAACAAAGCCTGATTTCACTTACTTTTTGGATTTTCCTTTAGCACTTTTAGAATCATTTCCTAATAAATTCCTCATCAACTAGGTCATATAACTTACATATGCATTTATACTTACTGAAAAACTGCATAAATACCACCCCTTCTCATTGGAAAATGTGCCTGTGGCAACATTTCTGTAAAATTATATTAAGATTACAGATGCACCATATTTAATTCCTGCCAATATCCAATATGATGATGTTTTTCAACTCATTTTGGCCGATAGCCGATACCAAGATATTTCCTTTTGTTTGTAAATAACACCAAGTCTCCCCTCTGCAGATATAATAAACAAATTATCTTTCATTTTGATTAGTTTTTAACAAAAATGTTCAAACAATAATAAAATCCTTTTATAATGTGAGTACTTTGAAAGCTTTGCAAAGAAATATTAAAGGGGTCATCAGATGCCCATTTTCCAAGTTGATATGATTCTTTTGGGTCTTAATGAAAAGTCTATAATATACTTTGGTTAAAATTTCTCAATGGTAGCGTAAAACAACACCCTTTTTACCTTGCCAAAATCAGCTCTGCAAAAATTATCTTGTTCTGGTCGAGGTTGCTTTAAATGTTAATGAGCTCTGCTCGCCCCGCCCCTCTCTTCCCTCTGTGGAGTGACGAGCCTGTTTACTTTAGCCGCATTTAGCCGTGTTTAGCCGCTAAACTTGCCAACTAGCACGTTATTAGGAAAGGGCGATCGCAAAGATTCATAAAAAAAACCCTTATACTCACTTCTGCTGTAAGTGAAGCTGGATCACGAATGATTCACGTGAACATAGACGGATATATGTAGATCAGGACGCGCATTCCATTCACAAACAAGCTTAATCCACTGCATCTTCAGCAGCTCAGATGTCGGGAGTAAATGACAACCACTATGTTCATTATTACATCCAGCAACACAACACCTCAATCGCTCAATTGGAGATATTCTTGTCTAACTTACATCCCTGCTCCGGCATCAGCAGGCAGGTCTGAGGTAAGACGCTCATGTCAATCAACTATTATGGGAGCAGCCTCTGTCGGTGTGACGCCACACCACATCAATTTGAAAAAGAAGATATTACTTTTACAGATTAATTAAAAACCACTGTATGGATTTTATCATTATAGGGTAGATTTGTACATACACTACCAACACACGTTAATGTTCAAACAACATGTAAAAGTGAACTTAGCATCCGATGACCCCTTTAACAAATTATAATTCAACTTAAAATCAATCACTGTATTTTTTTTTTACAGTGATGTAGTTTTAGAAATGTACAGTATTATCAGAACGGTATCAGAAACGGACGATAATGGGTTAAAATGTAAACATCAGCATTGGGCCGATATAAAAAATGATGCCGATATGCCTCACATCCGCTCAGGTTGTGTTAGCAATAAGACCACATCAGCGGTTTGGTCATTCTTCAAGCAAAAAGTTGTGTTTCTGAATAAATAAAGCTATAATTTATCATAAAATCATAAGTTTCAACATGACACTTGTAAATTAAATAATTATTTTATGTACAGATTTATTCATTATTATGTAATATATATATATATATATATATATATATATATATATATATGTTTTTCAAACAGATTATGACTTAAATACAAGGAGCTCTAAAAGTTTTCTACAGCTCTTTTGCTTTAGACCATCTACAAACATTAAATCTTCAAATAAAATGTAAGTTTACCACTGTATCTGTCTGAAAAAAAAGTAGTTATTGCAGTTATTTATTTATAGTTGATTTTTAGCTATTTTCACAACTTTCAATATACTTTTATTTCAATATACATCATTATAAAAGAGAAATCAGTTACATTATTGCTTATTTAATTCTAACAAATACGTTTTTGTAAAAAATTAGACAAAACTAAAACATAATTTGTTTATGATCTCCGCACAGGAGAGACTTGGTGTTGTTTCGAAACAAAAGGAAATATACTGTATCGACATCGGCTATTGGCAAAAATGCAATACCCTAATATATCGTTAGGGTTGGGCGATGTCTACCAAATTGGCATCAGACGATCTCTACAGTGAAACATGGTGATGGACGATGACATCGGGGGGCGGGGATGGGTTGGCGTCTGTACTGATGAAAATAAATAACGCGTTCTAATAAAATAACGCGAGCAACTAAAGGGACATTGTTAGCTGTTTGCTAGCGGTAGCCTGTTACATTACAGTATATGAAATTTCACTTACCACTTGATGGGATCATATATATATATATATATATATATATATAGTTTCTTACCTTAAAATCAAAACATATGTGTGATTTTATGACATTAATTACTGCTTTATTTAATCAGAAATGCAATCTAAATGTTATTTGTGTATTTTACTTTAATTCTGTTACAAGTTGGCCAATGGCGTCCCCTAAGTAAATGAAACCTCTTACCGGAGGAAGTTCTGTTGAAGAATGACTATACAACTGATGTGATCTTATCACGTAGCACACCCTGGGCACGAGTTATTCGTCTTATGGGAAAGGCGTAACGGCACATTTTTTATATCGCGTCGATGCTAATGTTTACATTTTAAGCCATTATCAGCCAATTCCGATAACATTCCGATAATATCATGCATCCCTAATTGACCATTCACAAACAGCTTGATTGACAAGCAGTCTGACTAATTATAATGCGAAATCTGCCATTCTGTCCGACAACCAAATCAGACAGGAGAGTAGATTGACTTCGGTAGATTAACTTGACAACATTTTAAAGCTGAGCCCTTGTTTCATACCAGAAGTAACCTGCTCTGTCTTGTCTGGTGACGTGTTGTCAGTTTCCTCTTTGCTCCACGGGACCAAAGGGTCAATAAAGATACTTATTCTTTTCACGATGCTTTCAAAGTGAAATGACCAGTGAGTGGTGCTAAAAGTTTTGTTCAGTTTCATCCAAAACAGATGAAGATTTTATTACACTGTTTGTTGTGCGTATTGTGGAAGTTTGGAAATGAAACATTTTATGAGTGGCGCTAAAATATTAATGCTTAATTGCATTCGAAAATAACGTGCGACTTACAATAAGCTCTAAATTTGGAGAGTCTGACACCTTATTTAAAAGACTTAATGCCTCTCACCTTCAGCTTCAGTTGTTACCTGTGCAGGCCATACTGACTATGTCTGCTCACCCAAGTCTGCATCCAAATGTGTTTTTTCCCAATTTTCAACAACTCTGGCATCTCTGGTAGTATGTGATCTTCTGTCATTTAGTGAGTGAAGCCTAGTTTTTCTCTGAAACCAAGTTTGCAAGGGACTTTTTTGGCAATGATAGTTTTCAAATCTGTTCAGACAGCCGCCAAGTAAAATCATAAGTCTGATCATGTAGTAATAGCCATTAACACAAAAGTAACAGCACACCTGTTTTCAACAATCAGTCAGTTCATTCATGTCTAAATCCCAAGTTATGCTCTGAAGAACTTGCCTTAGCAACTAGCACTAATAATTACACACTTAAACTACAACTTTATCTTACAATTTAAACAAGGGCACATAGTGACATCAGGTGTATTTAAAGCAATGTGATATCCAGCTAATTGCTGCAATTAGGCAGATGGTATTCCTGAATAGACCTTCTGTAACAGTTTGAGAGAGTTTTCATTAACTTCTCCAGGAAAATACTTTAAACATTCAGCAACATACCGTATGCTTTTTGTATCCTGAGACCTGAGAGTAATTGTGGAAATCAGCTTGACAGACAACCCAATTTAGCCATCAGGTATCAATCAGTCTGAGGTAGAGGCGGTCTGGGATTTCCCACGAGGTGCCACAGGAGCTAATTTGTGTGATCCTTGGGTCCACGGTAGTTCTAGCAACAAGGCCACACCGGGCTACAAAAGTAACTTTATATGACAAACCGTCAACTTCGACTCAAACACAAATTGGCTCGCACCAAACGCGCTGTCCATCAAAAAACAGGGAGAATACGGTAGGCTGACCCAAAGGATTTGAACTGAAGTCGGATTCGCAAACAACAAAAAACTCTATTGATATTCCGCCTGCAAGTTGTTCTTCGAAAGTGTTTTGGATGCTAACTTTGTAAGAGTGAAAGATCTGCCCTTCTATTTGATCTGTCAAGGCTGTCGCAAGAAGAATGGAGAGTAGATGCACATTCAGTGTTATTTCCCCAGAGGGGCGTTTATTGTGTGCGACAGCGGCTAAGGTTGAATAGGTAAATATCTCGTTGTGGATTGCAGTGTGCTTTGGGATCCAAGGTGAATTATTCGGGTGCTCTTTGGTGGAGTGCTCCGGTCAAGGCAAGTGACATGTTTTCCTCTTTCGACAAGTGGGGGGCGGTCTTGTAGAGTTAGTCAACCCATTCCCAGTTGCCTCCTGCAATGAAATGCGTTGACTTCAGGTGGTGGCGTGCTTGTTAATCATTGCCTCAATGCCCCTTACAGGGCCGACAGCCACTTTCACAACTCATCTAGTTCTTCTGAGGCTCTCTTGTTTGGAGCTTGTACCAAGAGCTGTTCTAGCTGCGAGGTAATTGGAACGCGCAAAGAGCTGCCTCTTAGCTAAGTGTCGTTCTTCTGTTGCTCTGTAAACAATTGTCTTGTTGGATTCACCATGACTAATGATTATAGAGTCCTGCTGTGACTAAGTGGCTCACAAGAACGCTTTTGAATCTGCTTTTCTATTCCCAGATCAGCTCTTTAACTCGCAGTGAGGTTCAGATCGCTAACATAAGGTGAAATGCTTTCATAAGAGCGCTGTGAAATAACAGCATCAATGTACACAAGATAAACAGCGGCTTGATCGCTGCGAATCTACTCTGCTTGGATGCTCTAAGCTTTGTGTGTTTCCCAACAGTTAGTGGCAAGATGAATGAATTTGCACATTCGCTAATTGGTGTGTGCTAATTACTGGGACTTGCTAAAGGAAACACTGTTGTTGGGTCAATGGAGCCCATAGCCAGCAATCTGACACCATAAAACAACCTGATCTCATGATGAAAACGTACCTGTGGGAACTTTTTTGCAAGACGTGAAACACGTACTGCCATGTACATGTACTTAAAAAAATTTTTAGTCAACTTGAAATGTTAAGTTACTTAATGTTAATATAAGTGACAACTTAGATTTTTTAGTTGAATAAACTAAAAATGTTAAGGCAGTGGGGTAACAAATTATTTTAATATTATTATTTTATTATTTATCATTATTAATTTTTTAAAAAACGAATGTGACGTAAAAACACAATCGCAAGCATGCCGTTTTAGATCTAATTTTTCAGCTCTTTCATCATAAGTCATGTTTTTCACAGGAATTTTACTCAAGGATTCCACATTTTAAGTCCTATTTCAAGCCGGCTGAGCTACCGAGCAGGCTTTTTACGTGCAGAAAGCAAAACATATAGAGTTGGAATCATAACTGTGTACGAAAACGATTACAAGTGGTTCATTTCTGTTGGAAACTGCAGTGATATGTACTTACTGGTACGTATTTTGCGTCTTGCGGAAAAGTTTCCATAGGTACGTTTTAGTCATGAGATCAGGTAGCCATAAAAATATGATGGAGAGTAGGAGTACACTGTAAAAAATAAAAAACACAATTTGTTGAGTCAGCTTAAAATAATTTGTTACCCTGCTGCCTTAAAATTTTAAGTTCAGTCAACTAAAATAAGTTTAGTCAACTTGAAATGTTAAGTTGTACTAAGTAACAACTTAAAATTTTAAGTTGATTCAACAAATATCTAAGTTGTCACTTAGTATAATTTAACATTTCAAGTTGAATAAACTTTTTTTGAGTTGACTGAACTTAAAATTTTAAGGCAGCCAGGTTACAAATTATTTTAAGTTGACTCAACAAATTGTTTTTTACAGTGTAAGTTGCACTTCGTCTTGTCAGTGACCGGGTTTGGTCTTGTCCAGTCTAGAGTAATTATTACGTAATTATTAGTAATCCGATTCCAAAAATGAAGCACTTGTAATTTTTGTAATTGCATTTTAAAATACTTGTAATCAGACTACAGTTACTTTTTTATTGATTACATGATTACATATTATTCACACAAATGTATTGAATCTCCCTAATTCCTTCTTTTGTCTTTTAAAAGCTCCTTTCTAAAAGTAATCCAAAGGTAATTAAAAAGTAGTCTGATTATATAACCTTAAATGGGTAGTGGATTACGTTACTAACTATAATTTTTGTCATGTAATTTGGAATCAGTAACAGACTACAATTTTTAAGTAATCTACCCAGCTCTGCTGTTGTGAAACACTAGTCAGAAAAATGTAGGCTAACTCTAATCAGTCTACGGCAAATGGAACATGACGTTTGATTTCTTTGAAATCAGTTTTGTGACAAAGCTATAAATGAGATTGGATGCAGACAGGAGCCTGACCTTCACATCGCAGCCAGACCAGCATACATCATGCTAACAAACATCCATACAGCCAGATTGCCAAAAACACGGATATAAAACTCGATAAATGGATTCACGCGCCATCTGCTCAAACTGGGACTTAAAACGCCCACTGGACACAGAAAGTGCTACAAAAATCCCTAAAAGGAGACTCCGTGCCCATTTTCATCAGGAAGCATGAGACAAATCTCAGCTGAAGCAAACCGAGCCAGCGCATTGTTTTGAGCTCGCACTTCCTTTAAAGTCATTGATGAAAGAGAATGCGTGCAAGTGGAAAACAGTTTTGGGAATCAAAGGAGTGCCTCCATCACTTCAGTCTTCCCCTCAGGATGTCATACACCAGCTAGTGCGAATGGGGGAACGCTGGGACATTTTTCAGACGTGTAACTCCAGGGTGTTGTTTATGGACTTCAAAGTGAAGCATACAGAGCAGCCTGAGGTAAATTAATGGCTGTCCAATCTTCCAACTTTGATTTGACAGGCATTTCCACTCTGCCCTACCCGTGCACTCGAGGGCGATATTGCTTTGACAAACCCTTCATCTAATGAGAAGCTACAGAAAATGAGAGACAGGGAAAGTCTGTCCATTTGAGGACTGTTTAACTGCTTTTCCTCCCAGGCGCTTCTACAAAGCGCCCAACCTTTTAAAGTCACACATTGATGGTCCATTGTAATTCCGTCCTTACCGAGAACAAATGAATGAAAGCGCCACTTTCCAAGTTCTTCCGCAATCCTCATGAGGATTCGTGTCCAAATGACAAAGTGCTCCAGTTACTGTCAATTACCATTATCTCTTCAACCAGGCACCCGCTGAGCCTACAACTAAAACAGATGATAAGAACGGACATAAAAATGCATTCCACATTTCTGAATGACCCTATTACATGAGGGACTATAAACGCAGAAAGAAATTTTAATTCCACTGCGACAGAATATTGGGATAAAAGAACAACTCAAGGAACCGTAAATGTGATGAGAACAGCATCAAGATCAAGTTGGAATTAGCTTGGCTTTCTGGAATACTTCATTCTGACTGGCCATTTACCTACCTGCTCTCATGACGTAAACCTGTGGGAACTTTTTCGCAAGATGCGAAATACGTACCAATAGGAACATATCACTGCAGTTTCCAACAGAAATGAACACTAGAGGTGGTATAACAGTGAGCACTTGTAATTGTTCCATAAGTTTCGCTTTCCGGACATAACAAGCTTGCTCGGTAGCTCAGCCGATACGGAACTGGACTTTGAATGTGGAATCTTTGGGTACGAATCCTGTGAAAAACATGACTTACGATGAAAGAGCTGAGAGCTTGCTTTTCACATTTGCTTTTGTTCATACTATCGGGTAGGTTTACGTGTAGTACAGATGGTACGTTATTTTAAAATGTCACAAGCATTAGAGTTATAACGCCACTCAATGGACATTTCGGACAAATCAGAACAGTGGGGACACGTATAAAACCAATGTCACATAAAACTTACCATATATACAGTCATGCGTTCCGGGGAAAAAAACGAACCCTCTTTTAGCGCCACTCAGTGGACATTTCACATCAAATATGTCACGAAACATACATATGTGGTATATATTTAGTGTCTTGCGAAAAATTCCCACAGGTATGTTTTCGTCATGAGATCAAGTTGCCATTTACAGCATTCTGATGTCAAATATCCTTGAATACTGACCACTAAATATTAGGTCTCATTGACTAACCCACAAATTTAGCTCAAGCTGCGAAGTTCCTCTTTTTAAAAACACGGATGCACGTACAGCTGGTTAATAAGAGGTCTGTAATCTAGGACACTCGACGTAGCTCGAGGATCTTAGATGAGCGTGTCTTAAGAAAATGTCATTACGTTTGTTGAGAGAGACGAAAGGCTGTAAAAGGTTGTGTGAAAGAGCCTAATATGGAGATGGTTTAGGCAAGTTAATGCAAATTACTGCAGTCGCTCATACTCAAATTCATTAACATTAGAACGAGGTTAAGAGCAAATTATGCATGTATGGACATGTTGTGAATCACAGAAATTTTCAGAGCTCTCCTATGCATATAAATACAAAAAAATCCACGCAGTTATTAATAAGTGAGACTCACTGTTCCAGTTCCTAATTCTTTTCTAGAAGTCTACATCATAACACATATCTGGTGGTTGAGAGCTCCATTTGTGATATGATCTTTTGTTCTGCTCACTACTCCTGTTTGTTTCTTTGAAGCTTTAGTAACCTTTGATTATCTGAGTCTGTACAAGCCTTTTTTATCCCCTCATATATGTCAGCAAACTGCTGCTGCACCTGTTGTGCTGAGCGTCATAGTCAAAAGCAAATTAAAGCAGGTGAGTCCAACGGGCTGCACGCAGGAAATTGATTTTCTCTTCAGAAGAACTAAAGCCTCTACTAAGTCAAATGAGATGTTTCGGAGGGAAAGCGATGCTGGTGGAGAGAGCAGATTTTTACTGGTTGCATAATGTAATCTCTCATTGGACAGGCTGTGTAATCCACACATCTGCTATTCTTGAGAACACTGAGCAAGCATATGTAAAGCAGCCGTGGTTTAATGATTTATCGTCCCTCTTATTCAATAAATCATAGGCTCTAAGTGGAAAGCCATGAGGGAGTTCTGAGTCAGAACATGATCCAGCAGATGTTCTCTAATGGTGGGTCACGGGTCTATTCTGATTGTGCTGTGGTAGGGAAAAAACATGTCTAAATAAAAATACAGCTACCCATATTGTGTATCTATCGGTCTGTCTATCTTGTTTTTTCCCAGAGGATTTTGTGAGACTATTGGAGATGGTCATTATTCCCTCTAACCCATTTTCAGTTTCCAAACTGAATAGAGTAAAAAGTCTTTGACTTATACCTGGTCTTTAACGTCTATCTATCTATCTATCTAGCTATCTATCTTTTTATCTATCCCACCCATCCATTGTTCTATCATTCTGTCACTCTGTCATTCTATCCATCCGTCCATTCATCATTCTATCCTTTTGATTCTATCCATCCATCTATCCATCTTTCTGTCTAACCAGCCTACCACCCACACACCCATCCATCCATCCATCCATCCATCAATCCATCCATCGTTCTATCATTCTATCCATCATCCATCCATTGTTCAATCATTTTTTCTGTCATTCTATTTATCATTCTCTCTATTCACCCATCTATCCATCCATCCGTCCATCATTCTATCCACCTACCCATCCATTGTTCAATCATTTTTCTACTACAGTGTCATTCTGTCCCTTTTCCATCCATCCATCGCTTCTATCATTCTATCGCTCTTTTTGTCATCCTATCTATCCACAACCAGTTCATCATTTTATCATTCTTTTGATTCTATCTATCCATCGCTCTAACCAGCCTACCACCCACACACCCATCCATCCATCCATTCATCGTTCTATCATTCTATCATTCTGTTATTCTGTCCATCATCCATCCATTGTTCTATCATTCCATTTATCGTTGTCTTTCTGTCTATTTACCCATCTATCCATCCATCCATCATTCTGTCATTCTATCATGTCATTCTGTCCTTCCATTCATTCATCCATTTTTCTATCATTCTAACCATTGTTCTCTTATTCTATCTATCCACTCACCCATCCATTGTTCTATCCATTCATCATTCTGTCCACCCACCCACGCTTCCATCTATAAATCCATCCATCCACTGTGCTATCATTCTATCGTTATGTCATTCTATCCTTCCATTCATCCATCCACTGTTCTATCATTCTATCGTTCTGTCATTTCTTCTGTCCACCCACCCATTCTCCCTCCCTTCCATCCATCCATCCATGCATGCATCCAACCATACATCCAACCATCATTCTATTATTCTTTCTACCATTATGTAATTCTATCTTTCCATTCATCCATCCATCATTTTAACATTCTAACTATCCACCCATCCAAGCATTGTTCTATCCATTCATCATTCTATCTATACACCCACCCTCCCATCCTTACATCCGTCCGTCCATCCATCCGTCCGTCCATCCATCCACCCACCCATCATTCTATTATTCTATCGTTCTGTCATTCTATTCACTCATCCATCCACCCATCCATCCATCCATTGTGCTATCATTCTATCATGTCATTCTGTCTATCCTTCCATCTATCCATCTATCATTCTATCATTCTTTTCATCGGTTTGTCATTCTATCCACCCATCCTTCCATCAATCTTTCTATCATTGTTAATCTATCCATCATATATCCATCATTTTATCATGTCATTCTGTTCACCCATCCACCCATCCATCATTCTATCATTCTTTCTGTCATTATGTTATTCTATCTATCCATCTATTTACCCACCCATCCATCATTCTATCATTCTGTCTATCAATCAGTTATTCTATCTACCCATCTACCCATTGTTCTATCATTCAAAGTGAATTTATTTGGCTTTTGCTATTACGCACTAATCAGAAGGCAATGAAGTTTGGACGTGCCCTTTAATTGCCTAGCAATATCAATATGTTTATGCAAGCAGTTTCTGCTCTGGAAAATTAACTGTCAGCTTGTTTGCTGATGTACGTAAATAAACAAGAAATGGATGCGAAGACAATTTGTTTTGAGTCCTTTCATCCTGTTACTGTAACTGTCAAAACAGATAAAAGAAAATGTGGAAAGTTTGCCAAGTGAGGGGAACAAGAATGAAATGAGGATGACACAATATTATAAGAGACCCCATTTTCCTGCCTTGATAGCAGTAATACACTGAATGTTTGTATAAAAGACGCCTCTCGACTTTAACATCCCGAGCTCTACTTACAATGTACTGGTTCGGTATAGGAGATACACTATAAAACAGTCCAGCCGTGAAATTGCGAGGCTGTTTCCATATAGCGCTCCGTTGCTTCATGGTTACCCTCTAATCTAGCAAAGACTAATGAGTGGTGTTTGTTAAAACTAGCATCACTGTTTATCATTACTCGCACTTTGAACAAACTCTCTTAGCCAAGACCGTTCCTACAAACATCTTTCTTAAACATTTCTGTCATGCTTAAGGAGCTCAATGAGTGCAAAATGGAATTTTGTGATTTAAAGTACATTATTTATGGATGCATGTTTCTACAGTACCATCTACTGTTCTGTCATACTGTTGTTCTATTATTCGGTCTTGTTCTGTCTATCCATCGTTCTCTCATTCTGTTGTTGTTATTCCTTCCATCCATCCATCCATCCTTCTATTGTTCTGTCATTATATCTATCTATCCATCTACTGTTCTGTCATTCTGTCGTTCTATTATTCTGTCTCGTTCTGTCACTCTATCCATCCATCCATTGTCAATAGAATAATAAAACTAAGGATTGATGGATGCTGGATAGAATGACAGAATGATAAAAATAATGATAGATGGATGGACAGATAGAATGACAAAATGATAGAAATAAGGATAGATGGATGGACAGATAGAATGACAGAATGACAGATAGAATCTATCTATTCATCTATCTATCGTCAGAATTGTCATTCTGTTGTTCTTATTCCATCCATTTATCCATCTATCATTTAGTCATTCTATTATTTTGTTATTCTATCCATCCATCCATCCATCCATCCATCCATCATTCTATGTATCCACCCATTCTATTGTTCCATCATTCTGTCATTCTATCCATGCATCCATTCATCCATCATTATATCTATCCACCCATCTATTTATTCATCTATCCATCATTCTGTTACTCTATCTATCTATCTATCTATCTATCTATCTATCTGTCGTTCTATCATTCCTACATATGTTTCTTTAAAATGCTGTCATGCTTAAGCTCAGTGAGAACAAAATGGAAAACAAAGGAGATGCTGCATCCTTCTGAAACATGCCGTTGTATAGTGAGACTTTAGAAAAGTGAGTGATCTACAGTACATTTTTTTCTAGCTGTGTTTTTACCTCAAAGAAAAAAAAAGTAATTCAGTCTTTCAGTCACGTGGCTTTATATTGTACAATCTAACATTGTATCTCCAAAATGCAGCTTTTTGCTTGCAATTTCTTGTAAAATTACATTTTTTGTATTATTTAGTTTAATTTTTTTTACTTTTGTGTAGTGATTATATTTTTGAGGGTGCTTCGTCTCCATTGAAGACTCCCTTGAGGACTCTTACATATAAATTTGCCTAATATGTTTATAAAATATTTATAACCATGAATGCTGTTTACTTTTGTTCTTCTGAATTTGATTCAAGGTGGCTATAAATTTTGTAGAGCGCTACAGGAAGTATATACAGTATAGTCATACAGACTGCATACAAAAAAGGGCATCAATGAGTAACCATTATGCATAATTTATACGGAGAGAGAAGCCGTATTTTCTGAAATGAGAATAATAATGTAATCGCTTGTGTACTCTAACAAAATCAGTTTGCTCTCAAACTCCAAGAGCTTTTGCATGGAAGCACTGCAGCTTGCTAGTATAATAGTACTCGTAGCCCATGAGCATCTACAGTTACGCAACAATCTCTGATCAGGTTGGCCTCGTATAAAAAGCAACCACAGAAAAAAAAAAACATGCATAATAGGGACACACAGTAAACTGCCTATCACCAGAAGCAAATGACGGGAGCTGTTGGCATGCTGCAGGCTGGCACATCACATGTCAGTGTTTCCAGACACCAGCATATAAACAGCCCCACTGTTTCCTGACTGTAACAAACGCTTAAGCTGACAAACAGGACAAATGACTGTCAAGGATCCAGTTGTATTCAAGTGACCGAACCAGAACAAGGCCGACACGTCAGGCTGATCTGGAGACGTGACCCTCGGCCTGCCCGTGGCCAAGAAGTTCATCCGCCCCTTCTGTAAGAATGCGATAACTGCGGATTTAAAAGCTCAGTCGCACGTGTAGTGAGCCTGTCAAGCAAGATACTAACGCATGGCTGTTCGGCATTCACAAACAGTTATTTTTCTGTTGATTTGTTGTTGTGCCGTTTTGTTTCCCTCTGACAAATGCCATGAATTTTACTCCAGGGATAAATAAAGAATGTCTGTCTGTTTTTCTTTATAGTCATTTCAACAACAAAGCCTTTTATTTCAGTCCAATGACTGCTGCGTTTCATTTTTTCGGCTGTGTATCATAACTGTGCCAACATTTTATCATTGTCCTTGTTGCAGAATACAGCAAATGGATTGCACGCTACAGTTTAAATTATGGTACTTGTATGTTTCACACATGAGTTATAGATGCGAAATTAACTTTCGAATATACAGACGTAAAAAACGAACCAATTTTCCAGCACAGTTGGTTTTATTTATAAGGATTATGGATTTGGGTTCCCAATATGTTTAGAGGAACAGAGAGATTAGCCTTTTCATTTCACACACACACACACACACACACACACACACACTCTCCCCCTTTCCACCCAACATCATCATCATCACAGTCAGATACACACTCAAAGAGCAAAGGAAAGAACCATCCATATGCATGCCATCTATATATCATATGAGTTACTTATTCCCTTTGAACTGTTTTACCTTCAGACAAAGGTTCAGCTGTTTGATTGGCAGAGGAACTGAGCTTTACCTTTTGAAACCAGCTTTTGCTGAAGAAAAGATTTCCATCACTGTGAGTGTCATTTCAGGAAATAAACAATCCGGTTCATAAATAATGAAAAAAGATGATTCATTAATTGCCATGTGAAAATATACTACGTTGTTTTAATTACTTATTGATTATACTAATGCATTCAAATAGGAGGCACAAATTATTGTGCTAGGGTGGACTACTAATGAGAATATATATATGCGGCATAAGAACGAAGTGTCACAGTGCCCTCTTGAGGTGTAACTCTCGTACTCCTAGTTTCAAAGTTAAACTTTGTAAAGTCAGGCGCCTCATAGAATATAAAACAAGTCATATCCTGCAGTTTCATTTAGATGGTCCGCGCATTATTGATGTACAACCTTATAAATGTTCCAAAAATTAGCGTATATATCGCTGGTGAGCATTATTACTTTACCTCAGCGACTGCGGGATGGAATAGGGTAATGAAGAGACCTGAGGAATCAAAGCGCGCGAAAATAATTGACGGTCGTCTTCAGAAACGGGAGACGAGTTAATATTTGAAACGTAGCGTCTCAGAGATTTGAATGACACTTGCGAGCAAGAAAACTCTGGCAGGCTGACAGCGTCCATGTGTCACCGGATACGAGCGCACATGAAAGATTCATTTGCATCACTTCCAGAAAATGCTTTTGTCGCGCTATGGACCTACAAGCGCTCTAAAAAATATGAGTGACATATAGCCGCCAGGGTTTTTATTATTTTATTAAGATTCTCCCCCCTGTAACCCCAAAATGTCCTAAAAATTCACTGAGGCAGATTTTTAAAAGAGGAAGTGCCGTAGTGCAGTGAATTTGTCCTGAGGTAACAGGATTGGGACACGCATGCGCGCACACACACACTAAATCAAGGTGTTTGAATACTTTATGGATGCTCTGCATATGAACATTTATGGTTTATGGTATTGCATATAGCAGACAAGAAGTTCTTGTTCCCAGTTGTGGAGCCTTATTTCAGTTTTAAAAGCATTTTAGATGAGCACACAATGATGAAATTCATTCCTGCACGGTTGTTTTTGCTCTTGATCTAAACTGAACTGTCAGATTAAAGGCTCTCTAACGAGATATAATGGCTGAAAAGCTGTTTATGATGTAATATCTGTTAGTGGGCAGATAGCACAATAACAAAATAATACATGCTGCTGTAAAGATACTAAAAGTAATAATGGCAGACTCTCATGTATAAGCTGCAGATGGGAGATTGCACAAAAATTGCATAAACAGATATTTTTGAAAATTCCAATGTGGGACATTGAAAAGATAGTCAAGACAAAACACATTTATTAAAAAATAAATACGTAAATAAATAAGCAAGCAAGGCTGCATTAAACTGATTAAAAGCAACAGTAAAATGTTTAACATTGTTACAGGAAATTAATGTCTTTGATATTTCTATTCACCAACTACAACAGCACACATACATCACAGAGACGTCTATTTGACGTCTGCATTTACATCTGGAAGATGTATTTTTTAATTTTTGCTCACCTGCAATACGTCTATAGGACGTTTCCTATCAGATGTCAAATACATGTCTATTAGATGTCTTTAAGATGTTTATGATTTAAAACTGACATCTTACAGACGTCTGTCAGATGTTTGTACACGGCAGATGTTTTCTAGATCAAGTGATCTTTAACAGACATCTGGGAAATAATTGCTAGAAAAAAATCCACAGAAATATTCTGCAACTTTCTTTAACATTATTAATAAAAAATTTGTTTTCAGCACCAAATCAGCATATTCGAATGATTTCTGAAGGAGCATGTGACTCTGGAGACTGGAGTAATGATGCTGAAAATTCAGCTTTGCATCATATGAATAAATTGCATTTTAAATATATTGAAAATAGAAAACAGCTGACCACAAATTTTTTGAACAGTATTTTTCTTTCACACCAAAATTAAAGTCATCTCATAATATTAACTTAATTGAAAGTCTGTCAGTGTAACATTTTCTTTGAAATGCCTTTAAACAAAGTTGAGCACAATGAAATTCTATAACCGTCAAATGCCTACGGATGCAGCCTAATTAAAAAAATTATCAGGAAAAAAAAGGCTAATTTCTCTAAAGTATTTTAATTACGTTCTTTAAATAGCAATTAAAAGTCAATCTTCTACTCAGGGAATTGAGGTTGGAACTGTAATTATATTCCAAGCAACAGATATGATGAGATTCTGGATACATACAAGATCTTCAGTCAGTTTCCTGGAACAAACTTGAAGCGATGTTAAAAATGACATATTTAGCAATTTACATAGTCATCAGGTGTTGGCACAGGGCAAATACTTTTTTCATAAATTTTTATTAGAGAATTTTTTAAAAATGTAAGTAACATTTATAAAACATCCATCAAAGAACAAGGGTACAAGAATCAATTTATGACAAAATTACGGCAAACTAAAAGTATAAGCATATATATTAAGTAATAATAAGTGCTGCCATTGTAACAAGGGAGTTGACTATAGCTACTCTTGAACTTATTTCATCCATTGCTCATTCCACAAAAAGTGCTTTTGGTTTTGTTTTTAAGTGTTAGTCTGATTATAATTCCTGTTGTGCAAGTATAGCGTGCAGTAAAAAAAAGACATACCTCAAGTCTGAAACATCTGGTTTCACCAGTCATGTTCTGATTGCACTTCATTTGTAAAACATCTGTTAGAAAAGGGAAAAACTATTAAACAAGGTTTTTTTGACATGTTGGTGCTATTTTGCAGACTTCAAATTAATAAACTAACCATGCAAGGCTTAAACTCTGTCTTGCAGAAACAACCAGGTCGATATTTTAATGAACTAATGAATATAAATGCATTGTGCAAATTCAAAACACAATTCTTTCAAAAGCAAACTGAAAAGAATATTGCACAACACTCATGACTACCATAAAGAGTACAAATGATTCACCTGTTCATGCTGCTCCTGTGTATCAACTACACAACAGATTCCCATTGCAGAAGTGCTTGGGTGTGAAAAAAAGAGGGATTATAATCATTTATTATTAAAATAAAAAAAAATAAGGAGGTCAATGTTTGTGCCAGGTTGCCATTAGAGAGAAACAAGTCAGAACACGTTTCTTGATATTGAGGTAAATGTGGGTCCCTAGTAACCAGAGCTCTCTCTGGGTGATCGTGCTGTGTACTAATAAACAACAGCACAGGAAACTGACACCAGCCAATCAGCTACAAAACATTATATGGCATTTAGGAAACCAAGAACAAAATTTAAAAGAGAAGGCAGAAAGACGGAATTTCACCTGTACTGTAAAAGCAGAAGAGCCTGAAAATAATCATTTATTATACCTCACTCACAAAATAAGACAGAGTCTTTGCAGCAGAAAACGGTGCAGAAGAGCATTTCCTTCAAGAGGAGGAACAATTTTAAAGGGGTGTCTCAAGAGCCACAGCTCAGGAACACATTTCAGTGCAGCAAAGAACTCAAATTAATGAACCTATACATAAGCATATACATAAATTAAATTATTACAAACATTTCTAGTAGCTGATAAAATGTATACAGAGTCTCTTAGAAGTCCATAAGTAGTTGTTTAAATTCCAAACCTAAAACATAGATGTGTCATTTTGCTACCCCACATGTGAGCGAAAACCTCGCTTGATGAGTCATAAATAAAATTTATTAATCAAGAAACATATTACAATATTGAATTTGAACTCAAAAGTTTCAGAACTCTAAAACAAAGCAACATAAGCATCCCGAACTTCATGTGAGGAGAGGAGGTATATCTGCATTGTCTCAGCTCACGTAGGTCAACACAACTGACTGAATAGGCTCTCTGCACACCGGACACAACTTGTTCCGGTTCTTTAGTTTCTTGGCGCAAGTATAGCAAGCCATAAGGTGTCCAGTTCTTCCGTGGACGATGCAGCCGTTCTTGGGGCGACTTTGACAGATGACGCAGGGCTCAAGGCAAGTGGCGGGCAAGCAGGCCTCTAGGCTGTTGTAGCGCTCTAGCTCCGGGGTCTCTTCCTGGCTGCTGCCCCCACCAGAGGAGGTTGAGGGCTGTGATGACGAGGTCTGAGAGTCGGTCATTGAGCCGGAGGGAGTGGAGGACAGAAGTTCTTCTTTAGCGGCGTTAGGAGATTGCGAGCACTTGCCGTCGGGTACGTCCACTCCTTCGTCTGTTTCTGGAAGTGGGCTTGAGGGTTTGCAAGGAAGCAGTTTGTCATCTGAGGCTGAGCTGGGAGTTGTGGTGATGCTGGTGTCTTCTGTGCTGGGTTGAGTGTTAGTGGAGGTGTTTTCCCTGTTGGAGTGCGTTTCTGGAAGCCAACCGGGTCGAACTTTCCAGCAGCTTTTGCAATGCCGAGGAAGAGGAGGGTTGAGCTTGTCACATTCAGCACACCTCCAGTAGTCCTGAGTGAATACATTGTTATTTTAAATTATTACATTTTCTTACTTTTTTGAAATAAAAGAGCCCGTTTAAATCGGTGAGACTTTTCAGTACAAAAAATGGTCCTATTAAAGTCAGCATGTCATGTACACTACAAGTCATAAGTTTTTGAACAGTAAGATTTTTAATGTTTTTAAAGAAGCCTCTTCTGCTCACCAAGCCTGCATTTATTTCATTCCAAATAACAATATTACTTATTCTGCTTTATTTTTTTTCTATTTAAAGTAACTGCTTTCTATTTGAATATATTTTAAAATGTAATTTATTGTTGTGATCAAAGCTAAATTTTCAGCATCATTACTCCTCAGTGTCACATGATCCTTCAGAAATCATTCTAATATGCCGATTTGCTGTTCAAGAAACTTTTTATTATTATCAATATTTAAAACAGATAAGAATATTTTCTTTAAGATTCTTTTATGAATAGAAAGATTCAAAGATCAGCATTTATCTGAAATAAAAAAAAAAAAAACTTTTGTAACATTTTACACTATAACATTCAAAAGCTTGGAGTCTTGGATGCTTTAAACTGAACAAAAGTGATGATGAAGACATTTATAATGTTACAGAAGATTACTATTTGAGATAAATGTTGTTCTTCTGAACATTCTGTTCTGAAAAATATCTACTCAGCTGCTTTCAACAACATAAAAAATGTTTTGTTTTTTTTTTTAAAAATCAGAGTATCAGAATGATTTCTGAAGGATCATGTGACTGGAGTAATGATGCCAAAAATTTGGCTTTGAAATCACAGGAATAAATTACATTTTAAAATATATTCAAATAGAAACCACTTTAAATAATAAAAAAAAATATCTACTGTTTTTGCTGTACTTCGGATCAAATAAATGCAGGCTTGGTGAGCAGAAGAGACTAAATCATTCAAATCTTACTGTTCAAAAACTTTTGACTGGTAGTGTAATTTCTTAATACACATTCTTGGTCGTATCATGTACAATTAATCAATGGACAAAGTTCAGAAACAAAATGTCATCATAATCTTTCAACAATATGTAATAACTTGCGGCATTTCTGAAACAGCTGCTCTTTTTGGCAGACTCACAAAAGCTTTTTCTTTCACCCCCAATCTTTTCAGAATTCAATCTAATCCTGATAGATAAATGTCCAGTTCTTATTTGAAAAACATCAGGTTATGGTACTAAAATGTTACATACTGCCTCAGTTATCTCTGTATCCTCATCAAACGAATCTTCATCCTCAGCAAAGATTGTGACTTCATACACCTGAGCAAGCAAATACAGAATTGCAGTGAGTTGAGGACTGTTAAACAGGTTAGGTTAGTCAGGTCATCAGTTAATCTCTCTCTGAATAGAACAGGAGTTCAAGTTGAAACCTCATTCTCTCCTGGCAATGAATCCTCATCGTTCTCACTGTAGGCATCGGAGTTTATGGACTCCACCTCAAATTCCACACTAAAGTTATCGGAGTCAGAATCTGAGCCTTCACTTTCATCACTGCCCTCACTGTGAGAAATACCTACATCCTGTAAAACAAGCATAACTCTGGTTAGAAAGGGCCAAATGACAGCACAAAGAAGTTGAAGTTTCTGGTAAACCAAAAAAATGTGAATAAACATTAAAAGGTGCTACTCACAGAGTTGCTTTGTGCGTCCGAAGACTCGCTGTTCCCTCTCTCCCGGTGCAGGCCGCCAATCACGCACCAAGACAGGCTGTCGTCAAATGTCAAGGAGAAGCTGTCTGACTTGTGCCTCTTCCTGCGTTCTCTGGGTTCGTCTTCAGCTGAAGTACTCTCTGTTGAAAGCACAAAAAAATAAATTTGACACAAAAACAAGCTACCTTACATATGAGTCCAAGGGTTGCTTTGTAAGCGAACAACGCTGCTCTCTGGGCTTTACAGACATTTCTAATCTGCTTGTTTTCTTTGTTAAACACAAGCTTAAGTGTATACTACATATCGCATTAGTGTAAATCAGTTTTTTTTGCTGATGTTCCGGTTACAGGCTCTCAACTTTGGACACTTATGGGCCAAGCAGGAGCAATGCTCAGAGCAATAACCCTGTTTTAATGGTGCATCTGGTGCAGCTTGCTCAACAAACTGCCTTTGTGTGCATAGCTGAGGTTTAAAAATGGGCCATTGAAGAGTCCCAGTCATCTGAGCACATTCTGCACAGCCTCCAGATCTCAATGTCCTTTTGAGATGTTTACGGTGACAGAGAGAGCAGTCATTATGGTACCACATGTTTACCCACATACAATCCTCTGTCAGGACTGAAGGAATGGTACAAATGATCCATCATGAGGGGACAGTCTTCCCTGCTCTTTGGTTGAGACTGATATAAGATACAATGTAGAAATAAACAGTCCTTGAAAAAAAGGAGTCACCACAACCTTTCACAAAACTCCCACTAAAAATAATCCAGCCTTAAATCATGAAATCTAAAAACAGGCATTTTACTGAATGCCAAATTTATATCCAAACTGATACACACAAATTTAATCCAAAATGATACACTTGTTTTGATGTTAACAAGTGTATCAAATTGCAGTTATTTTTAAAATTAATGAACTAGTTGACTATAACTGTACCAGGCAGCTGGCTAGAAAAGAAAAATAGACAGAAAAAAGAAAAATGGGCAAGCCCTTCCTGTTCAAACAGGAAAATACGTCAAGACTGGAATAAACAACTCTATCTGAAATCCCATCTAACCCAGCTGACCAAGCGTGTGCTTTCATACACACATTCGACAGGACACAGCTGGTGTGTGTCTTTTGCTCTGTGGCTTGTGCGCTTACCAGGATCACTGCTTCTCCTCCTCCTGCGCTGCTGTTGTGAGGTAGATGAGCGAGAGTCTGAATCCGTATCCTAGAACAGACAGTGGGGTTTCAGTCATGCTTCAATCTCAAACACAGCAGGGGCTCTATAAAACCCATTCAAGCACAAACACAGCACTACCAGGGCAACTCTGTGGAATGGGTCAATACTCTATGGTTCTAAGTGTGTGAACATAAAAGAACGTTTACCCCGGGCCCTCGATCAGGTTCACTTTGACTCCTGGGTTCCGAAAAGGTAGACTGAGTATCTGCAAAAGGAAACAAAAACAGTTTTAACACAAATAACAGAAGAACATACATAAGAAAAAAACAATTTTAAGTAACAATCATAGTACCTGGATTTTTCACTGTCACAAGGTTTCTGTTGATCATTGCAAAGAGAGCTCTGAAAAAAAAAAAGATAAAATTACAAATGAAAGTTTCATTTTCATATAGCAAATTTCACTTTCAATTCTTATTTTTAAAAAAAACAACTACACATCATAAATGTATAAAACATGTAGCTTTATGTGCTTTTTATCTACACTGCCCCCTTATTTGTATCCAAAGGTATCTGAATGCTTTCTGCTGTCACTTGATATTAATAACAGGTAACAACAGACCCCTTTTAGAGCTAGTAGCTCAAATGTCCCAGAAGCTGCACCTGCTTTAAAGCCCCACCCTGATATTCCCAGAGGACATTTGTACTACAGCTGCTCTGGCTTAAAGAAGTCAGAGAGAGTCAATACACACCGGGGCTCTTTGACTGAGAAACTTTTCACCCCGAGAACTGCACCAAGAGCATCCTCTCCGCAGTGAACAATGTGTTGCTGCTGCTTGTCGTACAACTCCTTGCTCATGATGTACTTCCCTAAATAAAACATAACCTAAAAACACAGAAAGAAAAGTTGTTTCAAGATCAACAGGGAAACCATTTCCTGAAAAATACTGAGTCTTGACAAAAATAATGGTAAAGATGTGGTTATTTTTCAATATAGATGAGTAATACATTCCTGTTAGTCAGACAACCACAACTTCCACCCCTAAAAAATGAGTCATACATCACACTAAAGTTGACAACAGATAAAAACATTGCAAACAACATCAAATATAGAGTAAAATGGCATACATGTTGTACACAGTGAATCAAAGTTAAAAATTAGATGTTGCTAAGCTGTTCTGAGAGTTTTCTTACTCAAAAATGCCCACCCTAAATGACTCATGTCCCTCCTTTAGGGTTTTTTTTTCTCTACAGACTAAATTATTTTAGTCAGATCACTTATAAAAGTAATAAGTATTTGAACAGTAATGCAGTATTTGAACTGTTTTTGATCTGTAGCACAAACTGAAACCTAATACTTCGGGCTAGAGTTTGTTCAAATCCCTAACCCTAAGAACGAACAATGGAAACGCCACAAATAAAATGTAACTCTGATCAAAGACAGTAACTAAATATAATTCACCACACACTGCTCTACATAATTTACACTAAATATATGCAGGTTTAACTGTACACACAAAAGAGCAGCAACAAATAAAACTGAAGAAGGATTATTTTTAGCCATCAAAGTCAAACACTACTGGCATTTGACCATAAACTCATTATTTCAAAAACTGTCAAATAGGTGTCACTGCCATAAGTGCTTGTATGAAAAATTATACACACAACACACATTAGGGTTCAGCATTACTAACACAATAGGCATAATCCAATTATATATACAGCTATAAAGTATGACACACACACTACTGTTCAAAAGTCTGGGATCAGTAAGATTTTTTAAAGAAATAAATACTTTAATTCAGCAAGGATGCATTAACTTAGCAGTAAATACATTTATAATGTTACAAAAGACTTTTAAAATAAAAATCAGCATATCAGAATGTTTTCTAAAGGTGTATGTGACACTGAAGACTGAAGTAATGTCTGCTGAAAATCAGCTTTTGCCATCAAATGGATTTAAATTTTACAAAAATGTTCAAATAAAAAAAATATATATATTTTAAATTTAAATAACATTTCAAAATATAATTTTTACTGTATTTCTGATCAAATAAATGCAGCTTTGGTAAGCAGAACAGACTTCATAGGAATAAATCCTGAAAAAAAAAAAATTGTAATCACAGTTTCCACTAAAATGTTTTTAACATTAATACTAAAAATTATTACTAATTAATTAATTAATTAATTAAAAATCTTAAGCATAAAATCAGCTTTTCAGAATGCTTTCTAAATGACTATGTGACACTGAAGACTGGAGTAATGGCTGCTGAAAAATCAGCTTTGCCTTAAATACCATTGTAAATATATTCAAATAAAAAAAAAACATTTTAAACTTAAATAATAATATTTTAATATATTACTTTTGATTATTTGATTAAATAAATACAGCTTTAATGAGACTTCGTAGGATATCTTCCCAACCAAACTTTTAAACGTAAGTTTATATTAAATATAATAGACTTAAAACTGCTGTCAGCAGACACATCTCCTCACCTCCTTCATGGTGAAAACATCTTTATCTGCACCTGCATCTTCTAACAAACTTTTCAGCTGCATTTTTGGCCTTACCTAAAGTTACAATAAATAAACACTCAGTCATTTTAAGGTATAAAAACAACTTAAATTCACAGAAGCACACCTTGAATGCTACATTACCAGTTTTTCGTTGTCAACCTTGTTGATCTGAGAACTGCTTAAACAACTTTCTGTTGCCATATTGGTAGTTATCTGTAAAAACAAACAGAGTTAGACTTTTAAACAACAATTTAGAGTTAATTCAGTACATATGCAAGCTTCAGAATGAATATTTACCTGTGCAAATAGAGGTAAATTGGCTATTCTAGCTAAGAATCTTCTATAAAAACTCTGCAACCTGTACATAAAGTGCTTGAGCTCAGCTCTGGGTTAGTGAGGAGTGGGAACCAGCTGAGAGCCGGTCTATGGTTTAAATAGACGCAGAGAGGCATGTCAGGGCTAGAATCCACCGCACGGATCATCATGTCCTGGGCGGGTTCGGGCATGACACGTCTAAGCGTGACTAGTTTTAGACGCCTAGCGGTGGTAGACTCGCTTTGCTGAGTTGTCTGGCTGTCGGTGATCATGTCCGGGCATGTCCCGTCTCACTACACCCGCCCATTGCTGGCTAAGCACTTGGATTTCAGGCTTATCAGCCCAGTAACAGGTGAAATAACGGAGTGTTTGGACCAAAGCGATGACCCTCGTGGATTATTAGCTCATCAGTTAAATAAACGCAAGCCAAAAAGACCAAAAGTTCTTCATTACAAATGCTACGGATGGATGGAAGTCCTTCAAGTAAAGCTCAAAATGTCTTTGGACTACGACAGTGCCATGTTTATTTCTCTGAAATGCTCAGTACACACAAAACACAACAACAATCTCAAGTTTGTCGTCTTCGGGATTTATAACTGCCATCTCTATCCATGGGAATATCTCCATTCAGATTAGCTGCACATAAATTATGTAAAACCTGGAACTTCAAATGCTTTTCCCCCTGAGGTAACGTCAACATGAAAACATGTAAATATTGTCTTACGAAACGCTCGACGTGGTTTAACACATCATTTGTTTTCAATATGACAATCAATATACTGATAAATGATATGACAAATAACAAAAAGTGCGTGGTGTGCTTTTCTCTAGATATGATGAAGCCGCGGTTTTGTTTGTTTACGAAATACTAACTTATACACCAATTTCTTTATAAGTAAATTAATGATAATAGTTTTGAATTCACAGCATACATGATAATTGCTTAACGTGGAGCACTGCGCATTTGAGCCACGAGACTAAACTAACTTATAGTAACAACGCCATAAAAGCCCGCACTCCCAGATGCCTGTTTCCCGCTGTGGACTCTCAGGAAAACCCGAGGCTGCAGTAGGCCGCGGTTCTAGCGCTAGCGCAAGGCTAGCTGAGGTACATTATTTTAGCCGACTAAACGGACATTAAAGCCTCATACGGTGTTAAAATTATTCGTTGGAGCGTATAACAATGTTACGCAGATATTTACAGCTCTATATGTGTAATAAATACATGAGAAAGTGAGAAAATAGCTAAACTGAAAGTATCCATGTCTTACCTGCTGGTGACCGTTGAGCATCTCGAACTCCCTCTACTGGCGACTGTTTGAATTTGAAATGTTCTAGCACGTGCGATACGCGCGCGGTGTAAACATTACACAATACAAACACAGGAAGGCGAGTTTTATAGTATATACATTTCCCGTTTTTCTGTTGTTGGGTTAATGCGATTAAAATAACCGAGTTCGACAATGTAAAAAGTTGTTGATTCTTTATTTTAGAATTGCATTACACTGAACCAGTTTTAGCTCCGCGTGTATCCGGTAATATGTATGAAATTAATGGTTTTGTGGTTGAGGGTCACAAATATATTTTCAGATTAATTGCGATATTTAGTATTTAATATACAATTAAATTGTAACCTAATCCTATCGGGTTGAATTTAGTCCTTTGTTTAACTGTAAAGATTAATCAAAATCAATATCAGTCACTTTATAATTGTGATGTGCTTATGCAGTAATATCATCATGATCATATGAAATGCATCAGTTTAATCACCACTGGTTAATTAACTCCTCCTTTGATTAATGAACTATTTTGCATTCTATTCTATTGTGTTAACTGAAAAAACTTTCATCAATTTTGATTTTTCAATGAGTAATGATGATCTGTTCTTTCTCTTATGATATGATTCTGTGAGTCACCTGATTGGTGCCAATGCTGGGAATACACTAGCTGTGTCTGAAATCCACATCAGAAAACATTCATTTGTAAAGTGAGTCTGTTGTCATGACATGACTTTTGTACACCATTGTGAGTAACTCTGACTCTTTTGGTTGTCGTTGACTATACAGAAACTTGCTAGTTAGGGGTGGTCCTGTTTGCTGTGTGAAATTACCTCTTTATGAAGGGGACAAATGGACTGTGCCATGAAAACATGTCTTGTACAGTCACTGCAGGGTGAGTGACTCAGAGTTTATTTTAGTGCAACATGTTCCTTTAAGCTCAACATGTTTGGACTTGTACTTCTGTAATAATGAGGAAATTCCATGGACCACTGAAGGCATCAGAAAAGCCATTCATTTAATTAATTATAGTTTAATAATCAAGACATGTACACTGTCAAATGTTTGGAAACAGTTATTCATCTATGCTCAAGTTGGGAAAAAAATCAAAACTGTTTTTAGTTTGCTAAAAAATTTGCTACTCTGTATAGATTACATTTTTGTTCTTTCTCTCTACACACTTTATGAGGTGCTTCTTCCTGGGATTAACCAGTATTTAGGCATTTGTTGGCTGCTTTGCTTTTTAAATATTTAAAAGGATGCATTAAATTGATCAGAAGAAACAGACATTATTAATGTCACATAAGGTTTCTAATTTAGATTAATGCTGTTTTTTGAACTTACTATTCATCAAAGAATCCTGGAAAAAAATCCACAAAAAAATATTAAGCAGTACTGTTTTAAACATTGATAAATTCAACTATTATTTCCTCTTGTGGACTACATGTAAACGTCTATTATGTGAAATATCTTATTCAGGTCGGTACTAAATAAAAAATAACATCCATTTCTGGTGTATGATCCATCTTATTATGACAAAATAATTAACATTTTGCAAATTCTACAAGGTGTATGTAAACTTTTGACCTAAACTGTATTTAAAAACTATAAAACATAAAGAAATTGTGTAAGCCCATTTCCACCACTGAATAAAAAGAAAAATATGTTATTGCGACTTTTCTTTTCAGAATTGTGAGACAAATTTGCAATTGTGGGTTATAAAGTCAGAATTGTAAGATATAAACTCACAATTGTGACTTTTTTTCTCAGAATTACATGATATAATCTCATGACTGCGAAAAAATCAAGTTAGAATCGTTAGGGGAGAAAAGACTGATATGTTCTTAGAATAGGAGATTATATCACAATTTTGAGAAAAAAAGTCAGAATTGTAAATTTATTTCTCATAATTATGAGTTTATATCTCACAATTTTAACTTCATAACTCGCAATTGCAAGTTTATATCATGCAATTCTGAGAAAAAAGGTTTTGAATTGTGAGTTTGTATTATGCAACTGAGGAAAAAATTCAGAATTGCAACATGTAAATTTGCAGTTGCCTTTTTAATTTTTTAAGAAGAAAGACAGTTCAGACTAGATTTAAGTGACTTTCATGATCCTCTCAGGCAAGTATATGCAATTTGGTATCATTGTCTTAAATGCTTAGTAAATTTAGTTTGTTATAATCTAGATTTTAGTTCTCCTAAAATATTGCTCTTCACTAATGGACAAAGAAACTTCCTTCCACTTAAAGAGATGTCTACTTTAATTGTATGGAGAATAAAACACATTTTATGTAAAATATATACAGTGCATCCGGAAAGTATTCACAACGCTTCACTTTTTCCACATTTTGTTATGTTACAGCCTTATTCCAAAATGAATTCAATTCATTATTTCCCTCCAAATTCTATAGACAATACCCTATAATGACGATGTAAAAGAAATTTGTTTGAAATATTTGCAAATTTATTAAAATCACAGCTTTCCTCAATACTTTGTTGAAGCACCTTTGGCACCAATTACAGCCTCAAGTCTTTTTGAGTATGATGCTACAAGCTTTGCTCATCATCATTTGGCAATTATCTGACATTCTTCTCCTTATCTCTTCACCTCTCAAGCTCTGTCAGGTTAGATGGGGTCAGATGCACATTTTCAGGTTTCTCCAGAAATATTTGATTGGGTTCAAGCCCAGGCTGCGGCTGGGCCACTCAAGGATATTCACGGAGTTGTCTATAAGCCACTCTTGCTGTGTGCTTAGGCTCATTGTCCTGTTGGAAGGTGAACCTTCTGCCCAGTCTGAGGTTCTGAATGCTCAGGGTTTTCATTAAAGAAGAAGTCCACTTCCAAAACAGATTCACATATAATGTACTCAAACCCTTGTCATTCAAGATGTTCATGTCTTTCTTTCTTCAGTTGTAAAGAAATTATGTTTTTTGAGGAAAACATTCCAGCATTTTTCCCCATGTAATGGACTGATATGGTGTCCCAATTTTGAACTTTCAAAATGCAGTTTAAATGTGGCTTCAAACGATCCCGAATGCGATTGTAAACGACCCCAGATGAGAAAGAAGGGTCTTGTCTAGTGAAACGATTGGTTATTTTAATAAAAATAATACAATTTATATACTTTTTAGTGTCAAACGCTCATCTTGTCTTACTCTGCCTGGACTGTTTTTGTTCCGGTTCATGACAGTTAGGGAATGCCGAAAAACTCCCATCTCATGTTCTCCCTCAACTTCAAAATCACCCTATATCGCTGTTTTACCTTTTTTGTTAAGGGTGTTTGATCTTCTTTGCATGTTCACTTCGGGTCAGTACTTTCGCAGCACTGTAGGATGATTTTGAAATGACTTTTGAAGTTAAGGAAGAAAATACGATTGGAGTTTTTGGACATACCCTAAATGACTTGAGTCAGAATACACAGAGTTCAGGGAGGGAAAAAAACCTTTCTTCCTCGGTTGAGATCATTTACAAACCGCATTTGGGATTGTTTGAAGCCACACTTAAACTGCATTTTGGAAGTTCAAAATTGGGGCACCATAGCAGTCCATTATACGGAGAAAAATGCTGAAATGTTTTCCTCAAAAAACATAATTTCTTTGCGACTGAAGAAAGAAATACATGAACATCTGGGGGTAAGTACATTATATGCAAATCTTTGTTTTGGAAGTGGACTTTTAAAGCTATCTCAATATTTTGGTGCATTGAGCTTTTCTTCTACTATGAAGAGTCCCTCAGTCCCTGCCGCTGAAAAACAACCCCACAGCACACTTTACTTTTGGGCTGGTGCTCTGCAAGTGATGAGCAGAGCTGGTTTCCTTCAAACATGATGCTTAGAATTGAGGTTCATCACGCCAAAGAATATCATTTCTCAGAGACTGAGGGTCCTTTAGGTGCTTTTGTACAAATTCCGAGTATGTTTTCATGTGTCTTCACTGAGGAGAAGATTGAGTTTGGACACACCACCATAAAGACCAGATCGGTGGAGTGTTGCAGTGATGTTTGTCCTTCTGTAGGTTTCACCTATTTCCACATATGATCATGGAGCTCAACTAGAGTGACCATCAGGTTCTTAGTCACCACTCTGGACAAGACCCTTCTCAATCAATTGCTCAGTTTGGCCAGGAGGCAAGCTCTAGGAAGAGTTTTAGTGGTTTCAAACTGTGCTCATTGGGACCTTCAATGCTGCAGAATTTTTTTTTTGTACCCTTCCCCAGATCTGTGCCTCTAAGGTCTACAGACAATTTCTTGGATTTCATGCCTTGTTTTTTTCTGAGGCATGCACTGTTAACTGTGGGACCTTGAGAGGTGTGTGCCTTTCCAAATCATGTCCAGTCAACTGAATTTACGTCAGGTGGACTCCACTCAAGTTGTAGAAACATCTAAAAGATGATCAGTAAAAACAGGATGCACCTGAGCTCAATTTTGAGTGTCATGGCAAAGGCTGTAAATACTTATGTACATGTGATTTTTTTTGTTTTTTATTTGTAACAAACTTGCAAAGATTTCAAACAAACTTCTTTCACGTTGTCATGATGGGGTATTGTTTGTAGAATCTGGAGGAAAATAATGAATTTAATCCATTTTGGAATAAGGCTGTAACATGAAATGTGGAAAAAGTGAAGTGCTGTGAATACTTTCTGCATGCACTGTATATTCATCATGCTTATGAAAATATCAAAACATATTCTTTCACGATAGAATATGTTATTTTTGGGTGAACTGTCCCTTTAAGCAGCATAATCTGTCGCACTTTTCGTTTACCACATCCCTTTCAAAATTAGGGCAAGTCTAATATTCACACAAAGAAGCTGCAAAACAGAGTTCAGACTGGAGGCAGGACTTTGGAATTTGACTAATGTTTAAGTTGCACATTGCAAAAGAGAAAAACAAGTTGAAAAGCCCTCATCACGAACTGAACAAATGATTGACATTCCATTTCACAGATACTCAAGTCTTTTTGCCAAGTAGGCAGTGACCCTTGTTCTAAAAGCCGCAACAATACAAGATAACATTCCATTCTTGAAAAACTTGACAAGAAAACAGTTGAGTTACTTTCTATAAAACGTTTTATTGTTGTATAGACCTTTTGAAAAATACATCATTAAATAACACTTTCAAAATAAAAACAATGAAATGCATCAGCAATGAGAGTTTTCTCCCAGACGGCACATTTTTTGCACGTTTGTTTGCAAATATCGAATACTTTGAGTAAAAATGAAACTCTTAAAAAGATTGAAATGCTATTAGAAGTTCTCAGCCTCTATGGCTAAAACCTACTTCCTTCCAGTCTATGTTTGATTAGTTTTCACGCTTCTTTAGGAGCCATCGCTATCTATTCCTGAACGAAATCAGGCACTGAACGCTGGCGTTCATGTTGATTGGCACATCAGTGGGCTTATGGCCTCTGTGTGAGCTTGCTTTTGCCCTCTTCCTGCTCTGCCAGTCTGAAATGGGTGTACGCCAGGGTGCCAGTGAGGGTGCAGAGGATGCCCAGCCCTTGGTTTAAGGACAGTGGGTCCTGGAAAAGGACGTACCCACCCAGTAATGTAATGCAGAACTTGAAGTGTCCAAACATGTTGTAGCTGTGAGGATAAATGTTAAGGGCACTTGTCTGACTATGACTTTTGGAGATCCCTCGAGACGTTTGACTTGCACTTGAGAAAGAGGCTTTGAGGACATGTGACGTGAGCTTCAGAGATGAGAATGAGTTGCTAAATTATTTTCATGATTCTTTCTGTGAGTTCTTTAGACCATTTTACAGTTAGGATTTTTATGTTTTATAGTAAGGATATCTGAATATGATATCTCAGAGAAATCTTAATAACACACTAAAAAAATCTGTTAATAAAATAACAGTATGTTTTAATATTGACTTAAGGATGTGTGAGTCTTGTTAGTATGCAACAAAATCTAAAGAATCCTTTATGAAAAAAAAGTATAAATGTTAATAAAAAAAAGAGTTTTAATATAGATTTATGGATATATCAGTCTTGTGAATATGTAAAATAAATAAATAAATATGTTAAAAACAAATAAGTATAATCTGTTTATAAAATAAGTAAATTTTAATACTGATTTACGGATATATCACAAATATGCAAAAAGTTAATAAATCAGTTAAAAATAAATATGAATAATCTTTTAATAAAATAGCACGTTACTTTTAATATTGATTCATGAATATATCAGTCTTGCAAATCTATAAAATGTTAAAAGATCTGTTTATATATATATATATATATATATATATATATATATAAAATAAACATAGTATATACAGTTTATATACAGTATATATTGTATATATAGATGGACAGATAGAGAAAATCTGTTATAATACAGATTATATAATATTTATATATACAGATTTATTTATAATCTGTTATATGTATACCTTTATCTATCTATCTATCTATCTATCTATCTATATATATATATATATATATAGATAGATTTAGGGACATATCAGTCTTGCAAAAAGTTATTAAAAATAAGTAAATATAATCTGTTAATAAAATAAGCTAGTTTAAATTGATGGATATTTTTAATGGATATATCAGTCTTGTGAATATATAAAAAAGTTAATAAATCTGTTAAGATTAAATATAAATAATTTGTTAATAAAGTAACATGTTCAGTTTTAATATTGATTTATAAATATACCAAGTCTTGCGAACATAAAAAGTTTTAAAATCTGTTAAAAATAAATATAATCTGTTAAAAAATAGTTTTAATATTGATTTAGGAATATATACAGTCTTGTAAAAAAGTTAATAAATCTGTTAAAAATAAAAAGTATACTCTGTTAATAAAATAAGTTCGTTTTAATAATGATTTATGAATATATCTATCTTGCGAATACGATATGTAAAATAGTTCACAAATATGGTAAAGTAAAATCTGTTAATGTTATTTTTAATATTGATCTACGGACAAATCATTCTTGAGAAAATAAATTTCATTAATCTGTTAAAAATTCTTGCTATCAAATCGATTAATCGCGATTAATCGCATCCAAAATAAAAGTTTGTGCATGTGTGTGTGTATATACACACATATGAAAAATTATTTTGGATACAATTAATCACGATTAATCAATTTGACAACACTACTAAAATTATATGAATAACTGTAATGCTGTTTTTAATAGTAATTTTTGAACATGAGTTGTGTCAATATACAAGTAAAAGGGTTTATGTTACCATTTTAAAAAAACTGATAATAAAATAACAGATGTTATTTTTAAATATTGATTGATAAATCAATGTTAACATCAACTTAAGTGGACATGAATTATGAGCAAGTGCCAGATGCATGAATCTGGGAATTGGCTTAAATAACTCAGTAACTTCTATTTATATCGATACATGAATATTCTAAATGAACGTCACAAACTGCACAACCCAGCACTTATTACAAGTAACTGAATTTGTTAAAACATTGCCAAAATGTTATCTAAATGATCTATTTTTCACACATTATAAATTATATTTTACACATGAAAAAAATGATATAGTTGCCAGAATATTTTAGAAAGAGCGCTACCAGAACATAAACTAGCAGATTATCATATTTCCACATCCTTGGCTTTAAAAAAAAAGTTTGAAAACCCTTAGTTGAGAGAATACTTGCCTAACAATAAGTAACCTGAAAGTGCAGTTTAACAGTAAACAGATAAAGTGCTCCCTCTACTGTTTACTTTGAGAAATGTCTCACTAATGAGCTCACACTCAATGGGTGTATTCAAACCATGAAATGTTGTCAGTATAGCTCAGGGCTAAAAAATGTGCTTTGAATTACAGCCTACCCTTTCATTATTCAACAAGTGTGTAACTACATGTTAACTATTTGCCAAGCTTTGCCCAGTATATGTATATAAACATTTACTTGCATTATATACCTAACCACTCAATTAACAAACAATAAAGTTATGTATAGAGAGCAATGTTTTCAGATATTTGTCTAAAGGGTGTGTTCTGCACCAAAAATAGAATGGAAAGAAACAGCCCCAGCTGAATGACTGATATTTTAGAGAATTAGCAGAAAGGATACGTAACAGGAGACGTGTTCCCAATGATCCAGTAAATGGACAAATTGACCAGAAAGGCAATAACACCAGACAGCAGAACCATGACCTTGATGAAGGGGAAAAATATCACAAATCAACCATTTAAAATACAATACAATATAATACAACTCCTCTTAATACTTAAAACTGAATCCTATATACAATAATTTTGCTTAATAAATAAGTATTCACCTAGTAACAGTTACAGCAATAAACTGAACATGGGAACTTTTATTCAGTGGGGGGGAATATATATAAGCATTTTTACTTTCCCCCCCAAGGAAATCTAGGCAATAACACAAGGCGCTCTCTGTGACTGTGTGTTTGTATATGTAAGAAATTCCTTTGGATATGTGCGGAGGGAGTGTGTGAGCCGTTGAAAGAACTGGCACTTTGTCGCTAGCTCTCTTACCAGTGCCTGAAATGACCAGGGGCCAAAGATACCACCCTCCCCGGTGAGGGGTTCGAAAAATGGCACCAGGACCAAGAGAAATGCTGAAGACATGGGTGCTTGATAATACAGTAACTGCATAGAGTTCACCTGAAGCTCATGCTGCTTGGCACCAACCCACTATAATGGAAGAAATACTTTATTAAAACACCATTCAGATGCACTGTGAATATCTGAGTAATTAAATAGGGAAATTTCATTTTATGATTTATGAAATTTAGTTTTTAAGTAGTTCAGTATACACACAATTTTTTTTATATACAAGTACGGTTTTTAATATTTTATATGTATATATGTCTATTTTAATATACTTTAAAATATAATTTATTTCTGTGATGCAAAGCTGAATTTTCAGCATTATTACTCTAGTCTTCAGTGTCACATGATCCTTCAGAAATCATTTTTATATGCTGTTTTTTTTTTAATCAATGTTGAAAACAGGTGAGCTGCTTAATATTTTTTGAAACCTGTACTACTTTTTTTCAGGAATATAATATAAAAGTCTTAACTGATTAAAAATCAGAAAAAACAGTAATATTGTGAAATATTATTGCAATTTAAAATAGTGGTTTTCTATTTGAATATACTTTAAAATATTACTTATTTCTGTGATGCAAAGCTGAATTTTCAGCATCATTACTCCAGTCTTAAGTGTCACATGATCCTTAAGAAATCATTTTTATATGCTGATTTATTATCAATGTTGGAAACAGCTGTGCTGCTTAATAGACAGCAATTACTTGAAATAGACATTTTTGTAACAATATACACTACCATTTAAAGTTTTGGGTCAGTAAATGTTTTCCTTCTTTCTTAGTTTGAAAGAAATGAATACATATATTCAGCAAGGATGCGGTAAATTGATAAAAAGGTGATAGTAAGGAGTTATATTGTTAGAAAAGATTTCTATTTTGAATAAATGCTGTTCTTTTGAACTTTTTATTCATCAAAGAATTCTAAAAAGTATCACAGGTTCCAAAACAAATATTAAGCAGCACAACAGTTACTAACATTGATAATAAACTAGCATATTAGAATGATTTCTGAAGGATCATTTGACACTGAATACTGGAGTAATGGCTGATGAAAATTCAGCTTTGCATCACAAAAATAAATTATATTTTAAAGCATATTTAATAGAAAACTTATATTTTAAATTGCAATAATATGTATTTTTGATCAAATAAATGGAAATTTGAGCACAAGACACTAAAGCACTAAAATCGTACTGATCCCAAACTTTTAAACGGCAGTGTATTTATTGGAGTCTCTTATTTTCACCAAATCTGCAATATCATTAAATATTATTACAAAGTAAAAACTGTTTTTTATTTTAAATATACTTTACTTCTGTAATGACACAGCTGAACAGCCATTACTCCAGTCTTCAATGTCACATGATCCTTCAGAAATCATTCTAATACACTGATTTAAAGCTCAAGAATTTTTTCTTCTAATTATTATAGTGTTGAAAACAGTTGTGCTACATAACATGCATATGAAAATCATGATGCATTTATTATTATTATTATTTTTTTTAAGATTCTCTGATGAATAGAAAGTTCAAATGAACATCATTTACAAATATGGTCAATATAATTTAATCTTGATTGGATAAGCATTAATTCCTGTATACATTTTATGTTAATTTTTTTAATTAAGGTTAGTTGAAAATGTTATATGCTATACAGTAAAATACCAGCATTGCTATATTAGGGAACATGACATTTTTTAAAATAATGATAAGTGAAAATACAACAATACTTACCACTTGATACAGCGAGGTTACAAAGACCCCAAGTGTGGCAAAGACCATCCCCAGAAGATTGAACTTTACATCATAGTAAGAGTTCAGTATGACCCCTAAAGTGATCGGCACCTTTTTAATATTAAAAAAAGAAGAAGAAGAAAAAGAAATTACACAAAGCGGTGTAAAATAGCTGTTTTGACCCCATTACCGCATGTAACCATGACTTGCCATTATCAGCATTTACCCAGAACATAGTTCAAACTGATGCATGGCACGTGCACGCTATAGAAATGATGGTTAAAATCAGGTTACCGTTATAATAGCACTCATTAATAATATCAGCACACATGATTACATTACACAATGCTGTATAGAGTGCATTTCAAAAGTATGAGAAGTCTACTATATATTTGAATTATTGTCATTGCATACACACACACATGAAATAAAAGTTATTTTTAATTTTTTAAATTTATTTCCAGATTTTGAATACCAGATTTTTAATGCAGTCTGAGATTTCATTATATACGAACAGATATTTTAAAATTTTTTTTTTTTTTTTATCAGTCAAATAAATGAAAAGCCACTTACTACAGTCAGTTTAATCTTTGTGGAAAATGACTTTCTGTAGTACATGGTCTGGATGACTATGATCACAGGTGTTGTCATGGCCTTGGCCAGCTGATATGTTCCTATAGTGTTGCTTTGGAGAGACAGATTGGTGAAAACAACAAACCCACAGAAACTCAGAGCCAGCAGGATGATTTTAGCAGGTCTGAGACTCTTGGGAGCGAATATATCCATCTTCTGGAACATGAACAGCCCAAGCCATGTCACTACGAAATGAATGAGAGTCAGGGTCATGTTGGGAAAGCCATAGTGCACATAGATCCATTTGTTTAGGAACACTATACAAATCGAAGACAGTAAGTTGACCAGCAGTCCTGCAATTATCCGGCTGTTTCCAAAGAAGTCAGAGAGTCGGGTCGCCATAGCTGAGCTCATTCAGACGCACTTTTAGTCTTCTGAAGGCAAATATTTCTGGAGAAACTGTTTCAGGTGTCTGCTTTGGCACTGCATCAGCAGAGAGACATAAAACTCCTCCGCTTTCTGTGGCTGAGTGTGTGAAAGCGGTTCGGAGCGGCTTTCATTATAGGACTGTCCTTTATGGAAAGCCCAATTCACTCAAATCGCTGCCTGAAACTGAACACACGGGCGTGACGTACACAAACGCGACCCGGCGCTCTCAAATGAGAGACGTGTCTGAAAGGTAACGGTCCGCAGTGCAACTCTCGCGAGATTCACATGTATGCAAAAATAATAGCAACAACGCGCATGTGCGAGAATTTCGCAGTAAGACGGTTACCTTTCTTTAGACAGCCGTATACTAGTGACACGCCACGTCACTGCTCGTATGCGCCGTCTGGTGGGCAGAGAGTAGGCAGAGATTCATGAAGAGTCCATATTGTAAAGTTTTTTTGTCTTTGTTGTTCCTTTTTGTTATAAACTCATTGATAATATGTCACACTATCATCAAGATCATTCTCATATTCATTTTTATTGCCCGTCAAATACGGTTTTGTGTATCACAGCTGTCCAGAGTTACTGTCCTCAGTGCAATGTTTGTATTCTTGCGATGTTGTACTGCGCATTCTTTAAAATTACACTGTTCCACATGTTAGTGTATAGTAAAGGCATCAAATGAACTATGAGAATCAGGCTTAAAGGGATAGCTCACCCAAAAATTAAAAGTCAGTTGTTAATTACTTTACCCTCATGTCATTCTAAACCCGTAAGACCTTCGTTCTTCTTCGGAACACTGATTAAGATATTTTTTATTAAATCTGAGAGCTTTCTGACCCTGCATACACAGTAATGTAATTGACACGTTCAAGGCCCAGAAAGGTAGTAAGGACATTGTTAAAATAGTCCATGTGGCATCAGTGGCTTAATCTTAATTTGATGAAAAATAATTACTTTATTTAACAATTTCCTCTCTTCCATGTCAGTCTTTGACATTCATTCATTAGAGTACTACGATGTGTTCATGGTGCTGCTGACGCAGAAGCCGGCATTCTGGCATCGCACCTGGATGTGCTGCGTCTTGTTTACAAGCAGAGAAAGATACATAAAACAGTCTTCGTAAACATGTCTGAAGATTTCGACAGAGCGGTTAACTTGCAATTTTTTTGTCCAGCCTTACTTATTTGAACCAAAATATACAGACAGTGAACTAAGAGAGATGGACGTTCAATGTAAGAACGTCAGCTCCTGCATGTGTCGTGGTACTCCAGTCAATGTGTGGCGAAAACAGATATAAATTTGTTTTACCAAGTATAATAAGTGCAACATGTAGCATTCATCATGTTTTTTACTCTGGAGAAAAATGAAGAACATTCACCATTGAGCTCTTGTTCTTAATTATCCAAAATTAATTATTATGGTATGAAAGTTAGCAAAGAAACACACTTCTGTGAAATAAGCATAAATGGCAATTAGCCTGAAAATGTGAAAATTCTAAAATTGGTTAATTGTTCAGCTCTCCTGTTTTATTAATTTAGAGCAGAGGCCTTCAACCCTGCATCTGGACAAAATCAAATATGATGTTGGCACCAATAGCCTCGTGGTTAGTGTGACGACCTATAGCACAACTGTGCTCACGGCGACCCGAGTTCAATGTCCGTCTTTAGGTCCTTTGCCGATCCTGCTCCTCTCTTTCCTGTCATCTCTTTGCTGTCCTATCGCAATAAAAAGCCCCCAAAAAATAGGTTAAAAATCAAAAATTATATACTACATTAGGGTTGAAACTTACTTTGTGACCATTAATGTTTTATATATGATGTTCTATATATATAGTGTGTAATATGAATGAAATTTGTACAGTCTACAACCGCCACTGACAGTTGTCACTGTCAACTGACCTACAGCATCAGTTGCATCACTTCACTGCCATTCACAAGCTGTGTCCAAAAGAATAAGCACCATATATAGTGCCTTGAATAGGGCACTATTTTTAAGTAATTTGTAGTGGTTGCCGAAACCATAGTGGACATTATCGTCAGCGTTGGGGGTAACGCATTACAAGTAACGCTAGTTACGTAATTAGATTACTTTTTTTACTTTTAAATTTACAATGAAATATCTGAGTTCGTTTCTCAAATAGGTAACACAAGTTTGCTCATTTATTGACTGACAGCTGTCCTGTCTTCATGTTGAGAGAAATCGGAAGTGAGGTGCAGAGACTGGGGCATTGTTAATTTCATTTTTGGTGTGAAAGGGCTTTTACAGTTGCCCAAAATAAATAACTTTTGGCTGGTTTTGTTATTAAAAACAAATAAGCAAGCCCAGGTGACAAAAAGTGTAATGCAAAAGTAATGTAATGCATTGCTTTTCTTAAAAAGTAACTAATGCGATTAGTTACTCAATCGCAGTGTACACTCAACGGCCAGCAAATGCCCACAATGCACTGTGAGGGTCGTGCCAAATGGATTCCCCCATCTCGCCAAAAGATGGCACCCCCAGCCGAATCATCAGTTCATTTATTTTCCAAACTGCTGGTCCAATATGGATACAAAGTAATAACACACAGGTACAGAATTCTTTTTAATAAATAGTTTAATTGAGGTTTATACATAGTAGTTTCCATGACAGAGTGATTATTATATTAACAGAGAGCACAAATTATGCAATGCCGGCAGCTCTTCTGGTGCACTCAGTGTCCAAATTCACTCCTTCAACTGGACTATATTAGTGGACTAATGGTATAGACCAACAAATCCTTTCCCATGGCCTCATGGGATAGTAAAGTGTCCATCAGATGCGCATTTCAGAATTAACAGGTCTTCCATGATGGTTTTTTCACTGACCAAAGTATACACTATTCACCTCACATACTGTTTGTCGTCCACTATGTAGTATGGGAGTAGGCATATTTAGATGCAGCGCCACTAGCTCCAGCCCTAATCAAACACACCTGAACAAGCTAGTAAAAGTCTTCAGGATGAAGTGAAAAACACTGGCAGATGTGTTAAAACTAGATAAAAAATAGAGAATTTATAACATTTTTTTGAAAGATTTCCCATTTTGATAGCTATTTGTACATTGACTATAGCAATGGAACGCTGAGAATAGTTTATTAGACTGACCTTCATTCTGGACACCCAATGTCACCAATAGGTGGCAGCACAGTCCTACTAACTCACTCTTGCCTCGTGAGATGTTATAATTCAGACAGCACACTTCTCCTAAATATGTAAATGTGTTTTGTTGTAAAAACTGGACCCATTCCCAAAATCAATATGCAACATTCCCTACAACATCAATATGTTGATTTCTCCCGAAACTGCTCTCTCCCTCTTTCTTTCCCTAGTCTGATGACTGTAATAGCTCATGAGTAAAGATGTATTAGTTGCCTCTAACTGTGTCTGCATGCACGCACAACTTGTCCTGCAGACAGTGTGTTAGTGTGATATATCTACCAGCAGTGCTTCGCAAATGAATGTGTGTTTTCAGTCATTCAGTGAGCTATGGATGCCACAAGCAATCGTTCATCCGCAGGCATCTGCATGAAATTGTTTCCCTCTTGAATCATTAAGGGGGCTTAATTGACTTTTTAAATGAGGATGAGCTGCTACTAGCTGTATTGATTTGAATTTCAAAGAAGTTCAGATCTGTGCCGTTACTAGTGGCCTTGATAGATTTACATTCGTCGTTCTTTCCCGTAACCAAATATGAATAATCCCTCCAGCCCGTAAGCACCAGATTCCCTCCCTACAGTCTATATGAGGATATAACAGCCTTAGTGAGCCACTAAGCAACACATTTCTTTGTTTCCTTTCTGTTTTCTGTAGCTCAGCTGGTGAATTATTGTCATATTGCAATTAACACTCAATCAGGTGTTTGAAAACTTTGAACTTTACTTTTACTTTCAATATTCCTTTAGTATATTAATTACATATTTCAATTTATATGACAGTATAAACTGTCTGATAAAATTTGGTAAAACACAGTTTGATGTGGCATGGTGCAGTGATGTTTGCTAGTTTCAGCGTCTATGGCAGTTACGAGCCTGGTACTTTGGCCCTGAGGTGATAGCGAAATCTGGTTTCTTATTAAACTCAGCATTAACCTTTTCAGTTAAAAAGATATCCTGAAGTTTTGGAACACTTGATGCACAATTGACACTTGCCCTGTGACAATGTTTACATGGTAAACATGTTTGTCCTCACAGCTGCATTGTGGGAGACAAGGCTGTGGCGGCCAGGTCAGCAGTTTAACAGAAAGACAACATGAAAATAAAATGAATGAAAACAGCTTGTATGTTTAGGACAGGGTGGGCCTTTATGGTTAATGAAATACAAGCAAGTGAATGACAGCTCAAAACTCCTAACTCCACACACACTCAAGCTCTGTCCCAAAACCCAGTTAGCTATTTATGTGTATGTATATTATACAACTTATAATTTTATTTCATTTCAGGATATATTGTTTATATGAACTCTTAAAATCTGCTTTTTTGCCTTAAATTATACTGACAACAATCATAGTAATACTGGTGATACAATAGAAAGTCAAATGATAAATTAGAGTTCATCATAAGTAGCCTCTCCATAAAACATGTTGCATTTAGATCGTGCGCAAGGTCATAAACACCAGGGTAGCACAGATGACACTAAAAAAATGTGATAAGAACTACCTGATCTAATGAAAAAATATGTAATAATTTAGCAGGGGTTCGAAAATGGACACAACACTGAATGTAACAAGCTTGCTTAGCCACCATGACTCATGGTAAATGAGCTGAAATATGAGAGATTGAAAAACAAGCTAAAACAGCATGCTTGCGATCACGTTTTTAATATCACATTCACTTTTGTTCGTACTATTGAGTAGGTTTAGGTGTGCAAATGGTACATTATTTTAAAACGTCATGGAGCATTAGAGTTACAGCACCACTCAACGGACGTTTCAAGTCAGAACTGCAGTGACACGTACAAAACCAACATCACATAAAATGTACCATATGTACATTTATCTGTTCTGGGGTTAAATAGTACTCTCTTGTAGTGCTAATCAGTTGAAACTTCTGTTGGAAACTGCAATGATATAAACTTATTGGTATGCATTTCGCTTCTCGCGAAAAAGCTCCCGCAGGTACGTTTTCGCCATGAGATCAGGTTGGATAAAAATGAACTATTTACATTTTCATACATTTGACAGTATTTTACACTAAAATGACCTATAATGTGAAGTGGTGTTAGATCATGTACAGATCTTTACTATATACTAAGTTAACGATTAAGTCTTTTTCTGCAAAATTCAATTTAATTTACTTTAATGAGCTTTCAATGTACATTAAATGTACACTAAAAGGTGTCAGTAAACATTGTTTTACTTTATTAAAATGCTCTTCACTTTCACTTTATTAAAATCCTATTTTATCACAGATTTGTGCAGATTTATTAGCTTAGCCACATGCTAATATCAGACTCTATTTGCTTCAGTGGTGAACGTTAAAGGAGAAGTCCACTTTCAGAACAACAATTTACCCCAATAATAATAACAATATTATAAGAATAACAATTTACTCACCCCACATTATGGTTTTAGAGGAAAGCATTTTTTAGGATTTTTCTCCATATAATGGACTTCATTGGTGCCCTGATTTTGAACTTCCAAAATGTAGTTTAAATGCAGCTTCAAAGGGCTCTAAATGATCCCAGCTGAGGAAGAAGGGTCTTATCTAGCAAAACGATCAGTCATTTTTTTCGGAAAATAAAAATTGGTTTACTTTTCAAGCACAAAAGCTTGTGTAGCACTAGTTCTGGCATGCGCATCCACGACACTACGTACTATTGAATCACGTCGAAAGGTAAAGCAGAACGTAGGCAGAACTACAGACCTAGTGTTTACAAAGCGAATGCGGAAAGACTAAGAAAGTGCAAGTTAAACGCTGTTTACAAACAAAAAGGTACAATGATGTTGGATGATTCTGAAGTTGTAGGAGAAAATAAGATAGAGTTTTTTGACATACTCTACCTTTTTGAGCCAGAGTACGCAGATCCCTCAAGATCCCCACAGGACACGCATCCCTCAAGCTTTTGTGCTTAAAAAGTATACAAATTTTTATTTTTCGAAAAAATTACCCATTGTTTCGCTAGACAGATCGTTTAGAGCCCTTTGAAGCTGCATTTAAACTACATTTTGGACGTTCAAAATCAGGGCACGAATGAATGAATCCTGAAATGCTTTCCTCAAAAACCAATAATTTTTTCACGACTGAAGACAGAAAGACATGAACATCTTGGATGACAAGGGGGTGAGTAAATTATTAGTAAATTGTTGTTCTGGAAGTGGACTTCTCCTTTAAGGATGTTTCTCTTGGTTACTCATGAGACTCTTGTGAATGCTATTACAAAGCTAGTGTTAGAGTTCTGCTTTATTGTCCTTTTCAGAAAATTTGTTTTGGATCCTAAGGTAGAGTAATACACAACTTAACATAACACAATACAGCACAATACAACTTAAGAGAAGGGAAAAAATACATGCTTAAAAAAAGGCAGCGGCTATTTGAAGTATAAATACTATTTATTTGCAATATTATTAGTTAGATGCTATTTATACTACTTAGTGCAAGTGGTAGATATTTGCACCTCAGTATTGTAGTATATTATAAAACAGTATGCAGTAATAACATATTTTGAGTGCAAATTATAATTTTTATTAAAATTATTAAATTGATGCTGCCTAACTGGGATTATTGCGATTATTTCCTTCATCTTACTGAATATAAATGCTTTTAAATCTGATATGTGATGTGAAAAGCGAGAAGAACGAATTCGGCAAAAGGTGGATTTGAATTCGGGTCAGTCGCGTTGAACAGTCACTGCTATATGTTTTACTACCTATGCCACTGGAGCCATTGTTTAGCAGGCATCTTTTGTAATGTTGTCTAGCCTAATCACACCATGGTGGACGGAGTTAGTGTAAATAGCCTCTGCCAACAAGGCGGGCTATGTGCACTTAGTGTAAATAGACCAATTCGGTGTTTGCAAACATTGATGCTGTTTTTTTTTTTTGTTTGTTTTGTTTTTGTGGGCGGAGCCATCTGGTGGCAGAAAATGACAGTTTTCAAGTGGCAGTCTATGGAAACCATGGATTAAAAGAATAAAGTAAACTGGAGTTTATATTTCAGAATTCTGACTTTATTCTTACAATTCTGATAAACTCTTTATATCCCACACTTCTGGCTTTTTTCCCCTCAGAATGAACAAACTCACTATTGTTGAGTTAAATTGGGTTATAAAGTCCAAAATACGAGATATAAACTTGTGTTTGCGAGAAAAAAAGTCTGAATTGTGAGATAAAATATGTAAATGTAAATGATTTGCATTCCGATTCTGACATCCAAAGGCACGCAATACATTTTAACTCTTTAACGTTTCACTCCACTTGTTACCAGTGTTTTTCTGCCACCACAATGCGTGACGTGACTGAGACGTCTACTCCAAATTAGTCTGTAGACACTCCGTTAAAGAACAAATATGATCTAAGAAGTATGGAGGCCAAGACATGACATTGGGAAAAAATATTTATATCATGGCCACGAATTAACAATTAATTCCCAAAAATATAGTAAAACGTCAGCACGATCTACTAATCCCTTCCCTCATTTGAAGTAAATCGTGGATAGAGAAAAGACCTCTATGGCTGCTCTTATGAAAGTGTGACAGGACGGTAACGGAAATATAGCCTGTTCCCAAAGAGGGTGCAATAGGCACCATAAACAAGTAAGAATGAATAAGTTCGCTATATAGTGTTTTATGAGATTTTATTTCGGTTATGTTGCTGCCTTCAGGCTATGTAGACTGTTGACAGTAAAATGACTCAGTAGGTTTTGGAATAGAGCTAGTTTTTTTGCCTTCATTAGCTGCATTATTCCAGCTCTTCCTCCTCTCCCGACAGTTTGCTAGTCAATCTACATGAGGAATATGACATCCAGCACTCTTACAACTCTCAAAACATCTTGAAAAGGACTATCAACCCCCCTCCAGTCTTTCTCGCACTCTGTTTAAACATGCCACGGCGCTGAGATTCCGTTTTTAAAAAGGCTGTGAATATTCCAAACACGACAAATGAGATGTTCACCATTGTCTAGGACCGAACAGTTATATCAGAGTGAAACGGCAACCTCCGGCGTAGATAATGTGAGTTTTCACATTAATTCAGAGATCATTCAGAAAAGAGAAGGAATGAGAGAGATGGGGGGGAGAGAATGATGAGTAAACAGTGACAGGGAGCAGGGAGCAGGCTTCCAATCACAGAAGCCATCAGATGAGTTCACTTTGAAAAGACAGCTTTGGTAAATATGAGGCACGGTGGTGAAGATAAATGCCGTCTTTGAAGCCATACATTACAACTTGCGCTGAGACAGGAGGAATTAGCCTGTCGCATGCAGAGCTAACCTTGAAAGACAGATTTTGAATTAAGCTGCCTCTGTCTGACAAATGCTGCCGTGACATGAAAAAATGTCTTCTGTTTTCCAATTTCAAACCATAAAGAATCTGTTGTCCTTAAGTCGTATCATTATTGTAAGTGTCACATTAAATGGAAATTCTGTCTTTCTGTCTTTGGTGAAACAAAAACAAAGATGTTTCACAGAATGTGCATGCTGCTCTTTTCCATACAATGAAAGTGAATTGGGAACGGGGCTGTCAACCAACTAAAACAGTTTCACTTTTTATTAAAATTTGGAAAACTTTTGTCCATAAAATCAAATGTGTGACCAATAAAGTCATGTGGTCTAATCAGCAAAAGGAGCTATATCATACTTATGATTGACAATAAGTATTATAAGATGTCAGTAAATTTGATAAATTAATGATTAATGTCAAAACCAGTGGCATTTGGGATCTTTGACATCAAACCTGGTATTTCACATTTCTATGTGCCAATTTTGATTTAAATATTTTATATGCCACTTTCTCAGTTAACTTTTCTTTTGTTATTTGTTTTATGGTAAAAAGTAGCATGAACATTCTTTAAAACATCATCTTTTGTGTTCAGCTGATGAAAGAAAGTTGTAAAGTTTTGAGTGACCTGAGGGTGAGTAAACAAGGACGAAAAATTATTTTGAGGGTGAACTTTGTATCTTTGCCTCATTTTGATTTGAGTTATAGTGTACATCTTCCTACCCGGTTCACCCCGCACCTCTCTCTCACGCTTTCTCTTTAATTAATCTCTCAGTAATTAATTAGTTGTCTTTGAGTTCTCACCGTACGCAGGGCCTTAAGTCTCAAGGGAAGACAAATCTGTCATCCTTCATGACTTTCAGTCTAACAGTCTGGGTGAGTGTGATCATTATGATCATTAAAGTGGTTTATTCTGTTTGACCGAATCTCACACAGGATGCATTGCTGAAGTATGATGGTTGCATAGTGTCTTTTCTTCATTATATCGTTCTCATTTCCTCTTACAATAAACAGATATCTTCTTGTAACATATCAAAGCTCATAGTCTTGTTGTCTATTCCCTACACAGGCTGATAAATTGTAAGGTAATAAAAGAAAAAACACAAAAAAGCGACTGATCTGAGACAATGAAATTGAGCTAATTTACATCAAAACTTTTTTAGTTTGTAGTGACATATTAGTAGTATATTTGAAGGACCGTTCACCCAAAAATTAAAATTCTGTCATTTATTACTCACCCTTGTGGCGTTCCAAACCCGTAAGACCTTTGTTCATCTTCTGAACACAAATTAAGATATTTTTAATGAAATCTGAGAGCTTTCTGACCCTGCATAGACAGCAACACAAATACCATGTTCAAGGCCCAAAAAGGTAATAACGTCATCGTTAAAATAGTCATGTGACGTCACTGGTTCAACCTTAATGTTATAAAGCTATGAGAATACTTTTTGTGCAGAAAGAAAACAAAAATAATGACTTTCTTCAACAATTTCTTCTCTTCCATGTCAGTCTGTGATGTACACTCATGACAGCACCACACGCATGTGCCGTGGACTGACACGGAAGTACAGAAATTGTAATAAAATATAATGAAAAATTAAATTGTTAATTTGAAGTTGAAGCACAAAAAATACTAAAACTAAAATAAATATAGCTGCAAGCAGCAATTCTTGGAGTTTAAGTGCTTTAAGGCGTTTATATGAAAAAAAACAACAATATTTAGCAAGCCTGTAACCACCTAAATCAATGATTTAAAAAGCAATTTTGGTAAATCCAGGTAATGTACCATAGAAATATTATGTTTTTTAACATTTATGACTGTTATAGTATAGCACCAGCTGTTGTCCCATCTCCTTAACACTTTGCATGCTTGTTTAGAATCACCTGTCTCATGTGTTCACCAGGCTTTTTGAAGTTTTGAGTTTTCCTTTAGGCTTTATAGGATTTTAGGTAAATTTGGACAGGCCCCTTTTCTAATCAAATTTCAACATTTTTTTGATAATTATTGACCTAGAGAGTCCAGAAAATTGTACTGCAGTGTTTTCCAGATTGAAAAACCTAGGACTAGTTCTCAAAAGTAGGTTTTTACACCTCCTCAATCATTTAACAAACGATCTGATTGACAGCAGTGGTTCTAGAAGCAAAGTTGCCTGGAATGAGGAATTCTATTGTATGATATGAATATCGCGTGTATGTGCGGAAAACCGCGCAATGTACAATCATTTACGACCTTGAAAAATGCGATATTGCCCACCAGTGGCTGATTTGTTTCATATTTCTCACAGACTTTTGGGACCGTGAGTCAAACAGGCCCACCGAGATTCGTCCAGGTCAGCCTCCGGTAACATTGTCTAAGAGGTGCTCAAACTTTATCGGCAAGTGGAGGCTATGTTTTTTTTTTTGAGATACGCAAATGTCCTTATAGACACTTGTGGCACTTTGGACCATTACCGTGCACAATGCTTTTCATCTTGAAAGGACAAATAGTTGTGTGGTTATAGCCATTTTTATGTTTTTTCCTTCTTACAGCGCCACCTAGTGGTCAAGCTCTGTGATTTTTTTTCCTATGAGTTCAGATTGAGGTCTTACATAGGTGTTCTGAGTTTGGCGAAGATATCTTATTCCATTCAGGAGTTATAGGCATTTTACTAAAAGTAGCTCTGACACTTTCAAACATTTTGGCGTTCCTTTGCGATGGTGAAAGTTCAACTTTTTTTTGATAATTATTAACATTCACTCTCCAGAGAATCCTTCTGCACTGGTTTGGTTCCGATCAGGCAAAAAAAACCTAGGACTAGTTCGCAAAAGTAGGTTTTTTTAAAAATCCAAAATATCCGAAAATTTCGCTAGGCTCACGATCCACTTGAGCTTGTGACTGACAGTTTAGGAGTTATGAGGGATTTCATACTTTTGATCACTGTAGCGTCCCCGTCAGGCCGATTGGGGTAAGCCTTGGTGACATTGTAGGTGGTGTGAGTACTACCATCCCTCCAAGTTTTAAGTCTCTACGACTTACGGTTTGGTCTGCATGATCAGTTTTATGTGAAGATTGCTGATCCTTGGCCTTTCTAACAATTAGAATATGGTTTCAGCACTATGCGCTTGAACCCCTAAATATAAATCTACAACTAAAATTAAAATGAAAACTGAAAATGGTCCAAAAAACGCTTATTTAATTATTATTTGAAAAAGTGACACTTACACTTTGCTGCAGAAAAGACATGGAAGTGAAAAAAGCCCTTTCTCTCTTTGTCTCACTTGACCTTTTTGCCCCGTCTGTCTTATATCATGACATTTGTGTTTGTGTAGCTGAAATGGCCAGTGTGACCTTCAGCTTTGATACAGGCAGTGTGGTGAGAGGTGGCAGACCCTCAGGACACCTTCAACGCAAACAAGCCGCCGTCCGTTCTTTCATTCTCATAACATCGATCAAACAATGATAAATATCTCAACGTCCTCCATTCACAGGGGCATGGCAAACCTTGCCATGAGGAATGAATACAATATTGAAGCGGTTGCTTTGTGATGACAGCTTCTTATAGGATATATCCTGAATGGCTCTTTTTGTAGAGCATAAGGTAGAAAGTCGCAAATGTTTTTGCTTTACAACAGGAGTAGTTCATCCGAAAATCATTACCAGTGTTATTTTAGTATCTACATGCTATTATTTGTATAGCTTATTTAATGTTTTATGGTTTTAGTTTTAGATAAAGGAGAAGTCCACTTCCAGAACAACAGCTTACAAATAATGTACTCACCCCCTTGTCATCCAAGATGTTTGTGTCTTTCTTTCTTCAGTCGTAAAGAAATTATGTTTTTTGAGGAAAACATTTCAGCATTTTTCTCCATATAAAGGACTGATATGGTGCCCCAATTTAGAACTTTCAAAAATGCAGTTTAAATTCTGCTTCAAACAATCCCAAATGTGTTCTCCCTCAACTTCAAAATAGTCCTATATCGTTCTTTTACCTTTTTTGTTAAGGGTGTTTGATCTTTGGCATGTTTACTTTGCAAAGACTAGGTGTCCATTCTATGGAGAAAAATGCAGAAATGTTTTCCTCAAAAAAAAAAAATTCTTTACGACTGAAGAAACGTTCTAAACTCCAATCTTAAATAGAAGGACAAGAAAAAAAAGAACAAACACTTGTCACTTTCAAGCCGTGATACACTCAAATTTATACATTTGATAGTCCTGAGGGTCCACAATAGCATTAGGACTCCACTGACTTTCAATGTATGTAAATACTGCATATACAGAACCACTTAAAATATCTTCTTTTGTGCTCCACAGAAAAAAAGACAGTCATAGATGTTTGGAACAACATAATTTGCAGTTTTAGATGAACAGGTCATTAAGGATTCCTAGATTCACTCTTAAGCCCATAAGGCTGTTCACAGATGAGGAAATACCATAATGCTCTGCAACAAGTTCAGTAAAAAGTTTCATCCAAGATGGTAGATTGAGTCTTTTTGGTAATCAACAGATGCTGTTGATAGCGATTAACTTGTGCAGAACATCCAGAAAATTCCTTTAAGTGCTTTAAGCTCCAAAAGAAACTTCAAAAGTGAACTTTGTAGAAAAGGGCACTTCAAGCTCCTCTGTGGTCTGCCCTTTTTTAAAAGAGAGAAGATCTTAGAAAAATTATTCAGCTGATATTTTAAACAGATTTGGCATTCTGAGAATTCTCTGTGGATATGATTCAGAGCTAATGAGGAAAAATATGCATGCTCAGGAGAAGCCATATCTGATTTGTAATAATGGGAATTATGCTGAGAGTGATTTGTCATTTGGTCATATTTCTAAGTATGGATATGTTCTTAAACTAGCAAAATATCCGTACAAAAATAGCGATTCATTTTATTTTACTAGAAACATTCCATCTCCTAATAGGTCGCTTCAAATAAGTTATCAGATATGCTCAGTTATCTCATGTTCTTACTGATTGACATGAATGGGAATATTTGAAATGTTAGCAATGTCCATACACACTTAAAGACATGAAAGCACTCTTAGAAATCTGTACAACTGTAATGAGACCTATAGGGAATTTCTGTCCATACCATTTTTAAAACACAGACATTGATGTCCATATTCATTGTGACAAACTGGTAACGGGATTCCATGGAGCTCCGATGATGGAAAAGAACATGAGATGGGAAGGAACATTGTATTCCAATGGTTTTGCATTCTCTCGTAAACATTCTACGTTCCCTGAAAAACTTCGCATTTGCTAACAACTTGTCTTCTCTCCCATTCGCTCAAAAAACACTTGCATTCGCTCAAATAAATTTTACGTTCTCTCAAGAAACTTCGCATATGCTTACAAGGTTTGTGTTTTGCGAGAAACTTTGTGTTCGCCTACAAAAAATTCGCATTCAGTCACAAAACTTTGTCATTTGCTCACAATTTGTTTGTCCTCCTCTGAGAAACTACATATTCTCACAAAAGTTTTGTGTTTCCCTAGAATTTTGCGCTTACTTACCAAGGTTTTGCGTTTCGCTTGCAAAGACATTTGTATTTATCCTCAAAACTTCAGCATTTCAATGAGAAACCTTGTGTATGCCCGGAAAAGTTTTGTATTTCTTCAATAAACTTTGTTGTCTCACAAAACCAACTTGGACCTCTGGGAACTTTTTCGCAAGACGCAAAATATGTAGTTCCATGTACGTTTTGTGACATATTCAATGTGAAATGTCCACTGGGTGGCGCTAAAAGAGTGTTCTTTTTTCCCCCAGAACGGATGAAAGTACACATGGTTTTACATGACGTTGGTTTTGTACGTGTCACCGCAGTTATGACTTCAAATGTTCATTGAGTGGCGCTATGACTCTAATGCTCTGTGACGTTTTAAAATAACGTACCACCTGCACTACACCTAAACCTACCCGATAATATGAACAAAAGCGAATGTGACGTAAAAACGCAATCACAAACATGCCGTTTTAGCATGTTTCGATCTCTCATTTTTCAGCTCATCATGAGTCATGTTTTTCACAGGATTCATACCCAAGGATTCTGTATCCTGAGTCCAATTCTGTGCCAGCTGAGCTACCAAGTCAACTTGTTACATCTGAAAAATTAAACATATGGAGCTGTAATCACAACTGTGTACGAAAATGATTACAAGTGCTCGCTGTTTTACCGCCTCTAGTGTTAATTTCAGTTAGAAATTGCAGTGATATGTACTTATTGGTATGTATTTAGCGTCTTGCAAGCTCCCAAGAGGTACATTTGCATGTTGAAACCAGGTAGCACAAAACATTTGCTCACGAAAGTTGTGTTCCCCGTCGGTGCCGATAGCCTTGTAGTTAGTGTGCCGACATATACTGCGCAACTGTGCTCACGACGAACCCGAGTTTGAATCCTGTCTCAAGGTCTTTTGCCGATCCCACTCCCCTCTCTCTACCTAATACTTTCCTGTCATCTCTCCACTGTCCTATCTGAATAAAGTAACAAAAGCCCCCAAAAATACCATTAAAAAAAAAAAAAAACTTGTGTTCCCCAAGAAACTTCTTATGCTTTCACAAAAGTTTTATTACCCCAAGAAACTTGCAAAATGTTTGCATTTGCTCACAAAAATGTGCATTTTTCAAAAGTTTTGTGTTCCCCAAAGAAATTTAGCTTTCACTCATAAACCATTTATATTTGCTCACAAAACTTTGGATTTTTTCAGAAAACATTTGTACTTCCCAATGAAACTTTACATTTTCAAAGTTTGCAAAAGCTTTGCAAATCACAAACGCCACATTTACATGACATGGTTCATATGACCCAATTCCAATTCTTTCTCCCCATGTGGCACAGTTCACGAATACGTAAGCAGGAAAAAACACATGGATTCTGATATTCTCAGATTAGTTTCATATGTGGAAATCAATTAGATATGAATCAGAAACGTGCATTTGCATCTACCATGTAGGCTGACAGATATTCCCTTGTGAGGTATTGTCAATGAAAAAACAAAGGTGGTGACTCTGACTCCGGTGGATGCTCTTCTGGGAAGTGTTACCAAGTCTGCAGATTTCCTGCGGAATTGGGCTACTTTTACACTGCTGCCGTGGGATGTTTTTCAATCTGATCTCTCCCTCCCCCGGAATGTGATTTCGAAGGCGAGAAGCGGAGGGACGAATGGAGGGAAAAAGACCTGGCAACCCTATTTTCAAGTCAGTACGTCTACATTGGGATGTTTAATTAAAAGTATAGTGTAAGTGCAAATATGGAGTATGGGTCACTTTTAAAATAAAATGTAAGCTGGCTGAAATCAAGACCTACAGTTCTAACATTCTGATGAAGCAAAAAAAGTCAATAATACGTTCTTGTTTTATTGTTTTAACAGAAATCTCTTGGTTCCTTAAGATGCTGGCTTTTACAAGAGAGATCTTCCAGTAACCACATGTATGTTTGAAGAACTAAACAAAAATGTTTAATCTTTTTTTTCTAAGCACCCTGAGGTCTCAGAACTAAAACTTTAGGTGCAAAGACTATCAATGGTTCAAACAGTAACCCCTAGGTTTGAGGCATTTGAAACACATTTTGAAGTTCCTTGAGTATACCTTAAAATATTTTAACACTATCTCATTCCCATTTTGTATGCATTTTACAAGGTTGCTAATTCATACGAATACATACGACTTCACTCATGCAATTTTGTGTGATTTCTTTGAAGGATAAGTTTAGGGACCGGGTTAGATGTGGTCCTTCCTATGAATAAGTACGATTTTTCACAAATCGTATGACTATGTACAAGTGAGGTTGTACGAATTCGTATGAATTTGCCAAAAATGCATGAACTGCCATGACATCAGGATGGATATTTGGGGCATCTTTAGTTTTTACAGTGTGACAGGACACCTAATGTGGACGTGCATACAAATGTGAAGTCCACAAGACTATATATGTGACCCTGGACCACAAAACCAGTCATAAGTGTAAATTTTTCAAAATTGAGCTTTACACATTATCTGAAAGCTGAATAAATAAGCTTTCCATTGATGTATGGTGTGTTAGTATAGAATAATATTTGGCCGAGATACAACTATTTCAGTATATGGAATCTGAGGGTGCAAAAAAATCAAAATATTGAAAAAAATCGCCTTTAAATTTCTTTGCAATGCATATTACTAATCAAAAAATAAGTTTTAATATATTTACAGTAACAGATTTACAAAATATCTTCATGGAACATGATCCTTACTTAATTTCCTAATGATTTTTGGCATAAAAGAAAAATCTATAATTTTGACCCATACAATGTATTTTTGGCTATCGCTACAAATATACCCCAGTGACTGGTTTTGTGGTCCAAGGGTCACATATTTGCAATATCAGTTTTCAGAAGTGTGTTCACAAGCACCCTCTTCACTACATCTTGACAAACCTTTTGACATTTTGACATGCATTTTGTTTCATGAAAATGTGGGCACAACTGGCACTATGAGTGTTGATGTCATTCTGGAAAAGGTGACCATGAATGTGAGGCACTGCAGTCATCAACCTCTGTATCTTGCCTATCCAATCCACTTTCTTTTTTCTCGTAGTACACTGGTGCAGAATGAGTGGAGCATGAACTGACATTTTCAATTAATTCTCTATGGGAGCTAGGGGGCAGGATTGCTCAGGGGATTGACGGCAGGGCAGAAGAAGTGGTGAGAGTATCAAAAAGTTGGGAAATTTCAAACTTATGAAAATGTAAATGAGAGCCGGAAACCAATCACTGCGTGGCGATGACAAGATGAAGCTGTATCTGTCAGAAACAAAAAAAAAAAAACTTTTGAGTATTGGACTTCAGCCAGAAATCATAGCTATTAAACAGAAATGTCCCTTGTTTGACTTTTAATGGAACACAGCAGTAGTCAGTCTTACACACACCATTTCTTATCCATATGAAACCTTCATATTAAACTAACATAAGTTGACCAGTTGGAGGCACTGTTGAGTTTGTCTCCAGACTCTGTGCAAAACCCTGAGCTCAAGGCAGGACAGAGAGAGAGACAAACATGGTTTAGTATCTGGGTCATGAGAAATAATTGAATTTCATTGGCCAAGGAAAATATTTATCAAGTTGTGTGATGCACATATAGCGTGTAGTCGTGAAACAGAAAGAAAATGACTATGATTACAGCCAAAGAGATAAGAGATAATCAGCCCTTAAACATGCTCTAACAAGTTATCGATAACCCTGTGTCAAGTTTGTGACACGCTTTCACAACATATTTGTGACTTCAAAAGGCGAAACTGACAGGCTAATTCATGCATGTCAGCCATTTAAGGATTTCCAGGTTGCTTTTGACCAACCAAACCATGGATTGTATTCATTGCACATGTTTAGCCTATGCTCCGTCTGCCTTTATTATGTTTTGACAATGTTGTTTCTTTTTGAATGCAAAGTACCTTTTAAACATGTTTAGCTGTTCAACATCTGAAACAGATTAGCTGTGCCATGCTAACTACCATACAAGGGCTGACTGGGGTATGCTAGCTTGGATTAATGACATGTACATGTCTAAAGTTAGTTGTTTTAGGGGGGGGTCCTTTAAGTCTTGTCAGGAACTGGCCACTGTTATGATTGGCTAATGCCATTGCATAGGAAACAGTATCAATGCCCCGCCCCCTCGCTATTGCACGTGAGTGTTTTGACAACATGTTGAAGAAAATGAAAGAAAAAGCATTATGAAATACCGTTTGTGGTGCAGCTACAATCTGATCTAGTACTGCTTCATCTTTCAACAAATGTTTCTTTGTGAGCTCTCAATGACACTGAGCCCTGTTTATTAAACAAAATCCTCAGATCAATCCGAAATAAACAATCTACTTATGCTGGGATCCTTATGATATCTGTACAAAGACATGAACGAGCTGTTTAAACTAAATGCGTCAAAGCAAATGTTTTTTTTTTTTTTCACTTCATTTGTCCTACTGAAGACAGACTCAAACACGTGGACTGTGTCAGAGAGTAAACGCGACAAGATAGTGGCAGTGGCATTGTAATTAGGGGCCAAGCACCGAAGATGCAAAGGCACTTATTGTATCCGTTGGCATTCTTCTTCTTCTTCTTACGTTTCTTCCACTCGAGTCTATGGCAGCACACAGAACCGCTTGCGGGAAGGTTGTGTAATTTGCCACACTGATAGAGGACAGTCTCAACATTAACCATAGCAAGTTTGGATTCTCCAAATCAAACTCTCTAGCGCCACCACTTGTTGAAATTTTCACTCATGTTTATGCTAATAACTTTTGAATTGAAGGTATAGAAGAAAAATTCTTTTTTTCCTCTGAATCCTTAGCTCATAAGGTTTTTGCTATTTTTAATAGTGCGAAAACCCTACTTTTTTAAACTCATCCTAGACCAGGGGTGTCAAACTCAGTTCCTGGAGGGCCACAGCCCTGCATAGTTTTGTTCCAACCTTGCTCCAACACACATACTATGCAGCTTGAAGGACTTGCTTAGTTGGATCAGGTGTGTTTAATTAGGGTTGCATCTAAACTCTGCAGGGCTGTGGCCCACCAGGACCGGAGTTTGAGACACCTGTCCTAGACGGTTTGTCTGATTTTTACCAAAATTGGCTCAGATCATCTTCAGACCATGCTGGCAAGAAGTTATGGAATTCAAGTTGATTCGTCAAACCGTTGTCTAATAATACGTGATCGAATTCTATGAAAAACACGCAAAAATGGATACAAACCTATATCTCCGCAACGGTTTGATGTGTTGAGACCAATCTTGGTGTGTGTCATAACAAGCATGACCTGATGCTACTTGAAGTGTTTCAGCTCACTGCCACCTAGTGGTGAAAATGGCTATTTTTTTGCTTAGAACTTCTCAATGGTTTGCCCAAAAATCACAAAACTGGTCTCTTTAGATTTTGTGGAGCATGCCGAGTCAAAACTTACCCAGTTTTCCCATATCAGTCATTTTGGGTGTCGGCCATTTAGAATTTTGTCATAAAATGCTATATTTTACAAACGCATTGCCCTATCGTTATGAAACTCGATATGTGTATGTAACTTCTGTTCAAATTAGCCTATTGTAATGAAAATGGTCTTCCTTAAATAATGCCAAGAACATTGTGTCCACCATTTTGATTTATGTTGAGAACTTACTTTTTTGAACTCCTCGTAGACCATTAGTCCAATTTTCACCAAATTTGACTCGGATCATCTTCAACCCATGCTGGCATGCTTTTGAATTTCGTGTCGATATACAAAAGTTTTTTGTTTAGCGCATCAACGAATTTACTGGAAAGATGCCAAACTGCATCTGAGGCTGTACCTCTGCAAAGCTTTGACATGTTGATGCCAAATTTTGTATGTGCCATTGCTACCTCTCACTGACCACGCCACATCAATTTGGTAACAGCGCCTCCTATTGGTCGAGAGTGATAAACCATTAATTAACCATCAGTAATGAAATTTACAAAACTTTTAATAACTTTTGATAGCATTAGCCTATTGTATTGAAACTGGTCTTAAAATATTCCTTGGGTCATGCATATAGATACCAATATTGCCATAGTCAGACGAAGTTCCTGTGCGCTATTTTGATTTATGTTGAAAACCTACTTTTTCGAACTTGTCCTAGACCAGGCCCAGGGAAAACACCTACTGGTTGACAGTGATAAATCTTTTATTCATATTAATAGTGACTGTTTTGGTTTTTCAGCCGTTTTGATTAAAATCATAAATACATTTTTAATTGGTCATTGATGCAGTTGGTCTGATGCTGGCATGACTTATCTTGTCGCCTTTGTGTTTGGCCCCTTAATTGCTGCTTGCAGCTATATTTTCTATTTGCTTTTGACAACACACACATTCAGCATGTCAGCCAGTAAGTAACTGGTGAGAAGATGACTATTCTTATGACTACGGCATGACTACACTGTCTTAACCCAAAAAGATATGCTAACCAAGAACCAAGCTTTCTTCAAGTATTATGGACCTCCTTTATTGCAATTCACACTTTCAGGGTGGTTTTCCCATCAAATGCCTGATGAATCCACACACTTGAGTGGAAAAACATCTCCAACACCTGGAAGTCCAGTTGCCATTGACTAAATTTGCACCTGACAAGGCTCGGTCAGCACTTGAATGCTGCAAAAAGAAGCCAGTCAGCATCTCAAACTGTACATCTGTCAGTGAGCTTTAAAGTGTTTTAGCTGTGCCTTTTGCAGCCTGCCTCATTACATAAAGAATGGAGGCCGACATCTGAAGTGGGAGGGTTACATAACACTCTCAGTCCAAAGAGTGTGTGATATTATGGGTTCATTTCATGTAAAAGCAAGAAAGATTCTGAGAATTCTGAGCATTAAGCACCATGTTAACAACTATACAGAGCATTACAGGACAATGATGGGTTTAGAAGTGCTTCATAGAAATGGCAATAGCGATGTGATTCCCCCACCCCAACCCTTAGCCTTGCATTCACCAACCTCTGCAGCACTATATATTGCACATATTAATAGGTGATTCTTCAGAGCAAGCTTTTAAGTCGCACTTGTATATTAAATTTAAAGTTGTCTTGTTAAAATATTAGTTTAGCTAAAAATAGACTGATGCCATTTACTATTCTACTTAAAAATAAAAGAGTACCATAAATGTGGTACTAAGAAGACTGCATAAAAGTGGTGCAATATATTGCATGTCTTCTGAAGTCTTATGATAAATTTTTGCAAGGTACAGACCAAAATTGAAGACATTATGTAGTAAAAATCTTACCCTCAGACCTGGAGCGATATGTAGTTATCATGAATAACAACATTTTCATCAATAACGTTAAATAAATGTCATGTTCTTCCTTACGATAAGATACAGACCAGTTTTGTAACTTGACAGTGTTTGTCCACATGCACTTTCAGTGTTTGGAACAGAGCAGCCAGGATGTTTTCAAATTCTGAATTAAATTAATTTTGATATTTTTTGCAGGGCATAAAGTCAAAGATATCTGGGTGGTACAACTGTTCTGACCTCATAATGAACTAAAAAAAAAAAAAAGAAAGCCTTATTAAAAGAATAAAATTCATGAAAATAACTAGTAGTGTAATCGTTTAAACTTCTTGTCTGCTTGTTTCTATTGAATTAATTAATTAAGACTCCCCATTAGACTCCCCAAAAGTACAACGATATATAAATGAATAGTTTATGATATTTGTAAGTAAGTAAACAAACAAACAAACAAACAAATACTTATATACGTACATAAAAATCTTTTTACCTTTAAAATAGTTTTAAAACATTTTGGAAAATAATAATTAAGACTGATTAAATACAGTCATATTCATTTAAAGAATAAGGAAAATATTTTTATTTATTTATTTATTTATTTATTTTACTTACTTAGATGGTTACACCTCATGACATTTGAGTCATTGAAGTTTTGCTGTTGTTTTTTTTTTTGTTTTTTTCTTTTATTGATTGATTGATTGATTGGTGAAAATTGTAGCTATAAACATTTTTCAAAACCATAGGAAGCCCACATGGTTACAAAGAGTACATTTCTAAGAACCTGGCACATGTGTATGGTAGCCCATTTGACTTTTTCTGACTTTTTATCTCACAATTGTGAGTTTACATCTCACAATTCTGACATTTTTTTCTCAGAATTGTCACATATAAACTCACAACTGCAAGATATAAACTCACAGTTCTTTTTTTCTCAGAATTATGTGATGTAAACTCACAGTTGAAAGTTATAAATTCAGTATTGTGTGATATAAACTCGCAATTCTGAGAAATAAGAAAATAAAGTGACTTTTTCTCAGAATCGCAATTCTGATTTCATAACATGCATTTGCAAGTTTTAACGTCAGAACTGTAAGATATAAACACAATTCTAAAAACATAGCTTAAGTATTTTTTCCCCTCAGAATTGGACTTTATAACGTGCAATTGCAAGAAAAAAAAAAGAGTAGAATTGTGAGTTTATATCTCACAATTGTGAGAAAAAAGACAGAATTGTGAGAAAAAAGTCAAAATTGTGAGATATAAACTTGCAATTGTGAGAAAAAGTCTTTAGTCTTTATATCACGCAATTCTAAGGAAAATATTGAATTATAGGATAATAAAAAGTCGAAATTACCCTTTTTATTAAGTGGCGGAAACAGGCTTCCATACATGTGTTTTACACTCTTTCTTTTTAAAAATTTTTCTTTTTTGTGGAAGCTCTCATTTGTCATTAACCAGATTTGGAATGATGTGAGGTTGTGTAAATATAGAATTTTAATATTGGGATAACACACCTGATTTATAACAGCTGCAATCAGTTTAATATAAAATTATTAAATAACTGCCTCCACTATCCTCCAATCAGATCCCTAATGAGTTTCAACTCTTGTGAAACCTTGTGACAGCAGGACGGTGGCTCTTTTCCAATAACCTCATGGAGTTTGACACATACAGTATGCTCCGTCACAGGTGATTTAGACTGGAGTCCATCATGTCGTCGTTGTCATGTTCATGATGGATGTGTGCAAGTAACTTACTCCATTTTTCCTAGTGACAGTCCGGCCTTGGACTCAAACAGAGTGCGTTACAGGATGAGAGGAGGGGAGTGACTCTCTTAAAAGCTTCGAATTTGAAAGCAGTTAAATGGGTTTTGAAGGTAACTTATCATGCAGCTGATATTTTGGCAGGAAAACACTCCCTTGAGGTCTGTCCACATACCACAGCAACCTAACTACAAAAATGACCTAAATTTGTTGACCTCAAAATAACATTTGTTTCTTATAACATCATACATCCAAGAGACTCTCAGCTAATGAAGATATATAAATATTGTTTTTCTGATTTGAAGAGTGCCATCTTGACCTCTCGCAGCAGTCTGTTTGAGAAAACCTCAAGTGATCGCTAAACAACAGATTGATGGAGGCTTTGCTTTCATTCAAGTCAAAAAACAAACACCATTCAGTCATTTAAGATGCAAGACAAACTCTATATTATGCATAGTGGGCAGTTTTACATTAAAGGAGAACTCCACTTCCCAGAACAACAATTTACAAATTATTTGCTCACCCCCTTGTCATCCAAGATGTTCATGTCTTTCTGTTTTCAGTTGTGAAGAAATTATGGAAAACATTTCAGGATATAATGGATTTCATTGGTGCTCTGATTTTGAACTTCCAAAATGTAGTTTAAATGCAGCTTCAAAGGGCTCTAAACGATCCCAGCCAAGGAAGAAGGGTCTTATCTAGTGAAACGATCTGTCATTTTTTTTCAGAAAAAAAAAATTTGTATACTTTTTCAGCACAAAAGCTTGTGTAGCACAGGCTCTGGGATGCGCGTCCACGACGCTACGTACTATTGAATCACGTCGAAAGGTCACGCGGAATGTAGGTGGAACTACAGACCCAGTGTTTACAAAGTGAACGCGCAAAGACTAATAAAGTACAAGTAAGTCAAACACTATTTACAAACAAAAAGGTACAACGATGTCGTACGATTCTGAAGTTGTAGGAGAAAATGAGATATGCTTTACCTTTTTGAGCCGGAGTACAAAAAACGATGAACTTAGATGTGATTCGTAGTGTCGTGGACGCGCATCCCAGAGCTAGTGCTACACAAGCTTCTGTGTTTAAAAAGTATACAAATTTTTATTTTTTGAAAAAAATAACCGATCATTTCGCTTGAGAAGACCCGTCTTCCTCTGCTGGGATCTTTATTCTGGTGAGAGCCCTTTGAAGCTGCATTTAAACTGCATTTTGGAAGTTCAAAATCGAGGCACCAATGAAGTCAATTTTATGGGGAAAACCATAATTTCTTTACGACTGAAGGCAGAAAGACATGAACATCTTGGATGACAAGGGGGTGAGTAAATTATTTGTGAATTGTTGTTCTGGAAGTGGCGTTCTCCTTTAATATGCCGACTCCAGCATCAGCAACAAACCCATGCATCATGGTGCTGTCGTGAACATCAGTCAAAGACTGACATACAAGAGAAGAAATTGTTGAATAAAGTCATTATTTTGGTTTTCTTTGCTTACAAATATATTCTTGTAGCTTCATAAAATCAAGGTTGAACCACTGACATCACATGGACTATTTTAACAATGTCCTTACTACCTTTCTGGGCCTTGAACGTGGTAGTTGCATTGCAGTTTATGCAGCTCTCAGATTTTCAAAAAATATCTTAATTTGTGTTACGAAGATGAACGAAAGTCCTACGGGTTCGGAACGACATGAAGGTGAGTAATTAATAACAGAATTTTCATTTTTAGGTGAACTGTCCCTTTAAGGTTAGGAGTAATAATATGTTTGCCTTAGCAAACACAACTAATAACTAAAATTCATACAAACTCAACCAGCTGCAGAAACGAACTAAAGTTCTTATTTCAATCTACTCGGAATATTGCAGTCCCTAATGACACGCAACAGCCATTAACAGCTCCTATCTGCGTCCCTTTCTGCTCCGGTTAAAACCATCAGGCTCTGCCTCTTCATTCCTGGATGGCTTTAAATTGGCTGGAAATTACGCCTGTCATAATCATTAGATCACGTTGCCTAGCAATATGTTGCAGTCCCCACGGCGACATCACTGTCAGGACCAATGTGCTCCCATCTGGTGGAGTGCATTGTGGGAGCGAGAGATTGCTTCCTCCAGCTTTTGGATCTCTGTGACTCGATTGTCCTGTTTAGGAAGGCCACCTGCTCTCTGATGTACCAGCAGGGATGGAGCGTCTCAATTTTGGGAGCACTTTTCTCTTGGATGAAAGTGTGCGAGTGTGGGAGTGAACATGAACCAGATTTGGAACAAGCACCAACAGTCTTTTTGCAGAAGATGGAGAGTACATGTACAAAACAAAGTTCTGACCTAACACTGCATAATGCTCATACTTAGGTTTAGGGATTGGAACAAACCCCTAACCCTGAGTGTTAAAGAGATCAGTTCATTCAAAAATGAATTTATCGTTCATCTGCGGAATGCAAATTAAGGTATTTTTGATTAAATCTGAGAGCTTTTCCTGTGTAGACAGCAACACAACTGACACGTTCAAGGCCCAGAAAGACAGTAAGAACATTATTAAAATAGTCCATGTCATATGGTGCTTCAACTGCAGTGTTATGAAGCTACAAGAATACTTTTGTATACAAAGAAAAGAAAAATAACGACTTAATAAGAAGAAATAAGAATTTCTTCTCTTCTGTTCCACGAAGCATGCATTATTTTTTTTGTCAAAAATCTACTTCAAGTCCAATATGTACTTTTATCTGATATGTATTGTACATTAGAAAGTAATTAAAAAAATATATAATACTAATGTTTTAGATTACTTAAAAATATGCATTCTACTCTACTATAACTCTGCAGTCCTACAGCTTTAAGGTTTGCATTACTTTAATTAAAGGGTTACTCCACACCCCAAAATGAAAATTTTGTCATTAATTACTTACCCCCATGTCGTTCCAAACGAGTAAAAGCTTTGTTCGTCTTCAGAACACAATTTAAGATATTTTGGATGAAAACCCATTGACTGCCAGGTAAATACCACTGTCAAGACCCAGAAGAGTATGAAAGACATCACCAAAATAGTCCATCTGCCATCAGTGGTTCAATCTGAATTTTATAAAGCGATGAGAATACTTTTTGTGCGCCAAAAGACAAAAAAAAGATTTTATTCAACAATTTGTCTTCTCCGCTGATGGCAGATGGACTATGAAGAACATCGTCTTGACAGTGGTATTTACTTGGCAGTCAATGGTACAGTGAAGAGCCTTCAGTTTTTAATCCAAAATATCTTAAATTGTGTTCCGAAGACGAACAAAGCTTTTACGGATTTACGGACATGGGGGTAAGTGATTAATGACAAAATTTTCATTTTGGGGTGGAGTAACCCTTTAAGCTAAAAGGCCATGCCATAACATATCAGTCTTCTACTGGTCGCACATCTTCACATGACATAGGCTGCATCCGAAAGCTCTAAAGCTGTAAAGGCCAAGGCAGGAAGGCATCAAGGCACGTCTGAATCCAAATTCTGCTTCACTTCCTGTCTCCGGAGGTACCTTGTTCTGATCAAATTTTGAAGGTAGCATGGATGTATCCTTCGCTGCCTTTGATGTTCCACAATCCTGTACGTGTGCGTCATATAGGCTATATAAATAAAGATATTCTGTTGAAATTAAACTTGTTTCAAATGAGTAGTAAATAAGAATAATATTTACAATATACTACTAATAATATCGAAACAGCCTCTAATAACAAAGACCTGTTCTGCAATAATACTTGCATCAGTGCTTTTATTTTTTAAGCAAAAAATAGCTGCCATTCTCAGTCGTTGCCTGAGGCAGCAAGTCAGGTGACTAGGCTTTCAGGCACAGCCAAAGATTCACAGGGATAACTTGAACTTTGTAACGCAGCAAAATTCACATGAGTTTGCTTTTTCTGTCTTCCATATATGTATGAATGGATGGATGTGTCATTGAATCAGTCACTCAACCAATTTGTTTTAAAGCACTGATTCATTAAAAACCAAACACAAAAAATTGGTTCTTCAGTGGTTCTTTGGGGTGGTTGAGGTGCTATAGCCACCACTGCCTTACAAAGAACCTGTTAAGCCCCTGTACAGACCAGTGTTTGCAAACAATGATGATGTTTTTTTTTTACGGGCGGAGCTTATCTGGTTGCAGAAAATGACGGTTTTCAAGTAGCAGTCTATGGAGCCATGGAATAAAAGAATAAAAAAGGTCAATTTGAGTTTATATTTCAAAATCTGACTTTATTCTTGCAATTCCAATATTAAATCCCACAATACTGATAAGAAAAACAACAACTCGTCATTCTCTCTTTTCCCCTCAGCTTTGACTCACTATTTTTGCGTTAAATCGTTATAAAAAGTTATCGTCCGAACTAGCAGACATAAACTTGCATTTGCGAGAAAAAAGTCAGAATTGCGATATAAAATAAATATATGTTACGTAAAATGTTAATAGTAATAGTAAGCTGTAGCTGTAGGGCTAATACTATGCATCCCCTACAAACAGCATTTGTGAATATTATGTAGACATATTGTTTAAATCAAATTTAAACAACTCTACTTTAAAAGTAGAGTAATCATAGAATTTTTCATCCATAGTCTGTCCATTTAAAATGTCTGCGTTTAACTTCAAATGATGTCTTTGATAACAGTACTGATTCTGGCATCAAATAGCACAAAAATTGAATTTTTTCTCTTTTTCCATGAATTTTACCCATTTGACTCCCATTTGATTTTTTAGCAGTGTTCTTCTGCCAGCACAATGCACATGCAGCTGCAAGTGACGTAACTGATGTCTATACTCCAAATCGGTCTATAGTTCTTTAAAAAATTGTCTAACTCTCTCTTAGTCTCCTAGTTTGGTTGGGGGAAGGATTAAAAACAACATTAAAATACAGTGTATTTCCTGAAGATAACATGGTTCTGAACCTTTTTGCCCCCGAAGCACCCACACAAGACTTTTTGTCCACATAAAAGCATTCAAAATAGCTTTTGCCATTGTAGTAAATTCCCATTAATAGCAAACCTATGACAATGGTGTAACATATCTAAAATATGGTTCTACATAGCACCACTTGACAAAAGTCTTGTATAGCATCTTTAAAGATAGCACTTAAAGTGGTTCCCCATATGGTTACGAGACAATGAACCACTTTTTGCTACTTAGCACCATTTTTTACTACTACTACTGTGTATTGCTCAGAGACACACACTATTTTTTAGAATGTATGTCTGAAATCTAAGTTAATATTTAACAACTTATTCTTTATTAAATATTTTATCAAAGCAATTGCGAATTGGTAATTGTGCTAGTCTGAAACATCCAACAGAATGCATTTTTGCATTCCACTGCTCTTCTTTGCTGTTTTACTGTTTGCTCAAGTCTCAAGTCTTTTGCAGCAGTCTTGCACATGGCACAGCTTTCTAAAACCTTTATATTTAAAGGGATAGTTCAACAAAACATGACAATTCTGTCATTAATCACTCACCCTCATGTCATTCCAAATCTGTAAGACCTTTGTTCCTCTTCAGAACACACATTAAGATATATTTGATGAAATCCAAGAGCTTTCTGACCCTGCATAGACAGCAATGCAACTACCATGTTCAAGACCCAGAAAGGTAGTAAGGATATCATTAAAAAAGTCCATGTGAAATCAGTAGTTCAACCGTAATTTTATGAAGCTATGAGAATAAGTTTTGCGTGCAAAGAAAACGAAAATAATGACTTTATTAAACTATTTCTTCTCTGGTGTGTCAGTCTTCAATGTGTGTTATCATGGTTTGGAACGACATAAAGGTGAGTAGTTAATGACAGAATTTTCATTTCTGGGTGAACTATTCTTTTAAGGCTGGAATATACTGTACACAACTGTTTTTTCTTTTTTTTTAGAAAAACTAGGCATCGTACATTTTCCAGCCTTGTAAATGGTTGCAGAGACAAATTGGGCATCATACACTAAATGACTGAGGATCACACACAACCAGACTTTCAGGAAACATGTACCTCGTTGCTAGGAGACACATGACAAATGAAGACAATATGTGTTTCAAAACTTTTGATATCCCCCGGTTCGATAGAATCATAGTCTCGAGCCAAAAAACCAGTCTATATGTGATTATCTGTGAAATCTGTCAACACAGACTGCCCAAAATATGCAATTTCTGTTGTGTATTTCAGACTGCTCTGTGTCTCAAGTTTTTAAATGCAAAAACACATTCTGTGTGAATATCTTCTTACTGTGACAGGTTAAATAGCGTATGCGTTTTTTTACGTGGACATGACATCCATTTTAACGGCACCAACTCCTCAATATCCTTTTGTCATGCTCAGGGAATTCCTAAACTTGTTTGCCAAACAATTCTTCTTGCCTTGTCAAAACACCCTCCTCTTTCTCGCCCTCTCCCGCTCGCTGTCTGCTTGTCTCCCACTCTCGCTCAGCGCTCGATACTCCCATCTGTGGAATGCAGAGAGCAGCTCCTCTGTCTCAAAGAGCAAAGGTCACACCGCTGGTCATTGTTATTTCCTCTAAACATCACCTGAAGTTATCTCAGCATCATTCTAATGTATTCCTTTCAGTAAGAAGGAAACCTTTAGGCATGCATGCAATAAACCAGCGTTCATTTTCAGCATGAACTCTGTTATCTAATCAAACAGCCTGAGAATAGAAGATAAAGAGTATTATACATGCAGATATCAGTGAAATAAGCAAGCTTGGCTGTTTAACAGATAATAGGGAGATTTCCCAGTATGGAGTTAAATGCCCCGTAATAATATTTCTAAAGTGACTCAGGGGAACTGTCTTGGAAGACGAAGTGCCGACTTGAAAGCAAGTTGTGTGTGATGATGGATTATAGCAAAACAAATAATAACTTAAAACTCATTTGGCTTGGTTTCAACCTCGTTTGATCATAAAATTATGTTGTGTTGCTCTCTAACTAATCTACTTGAAAATCTGGTGCTCTAATAAGAAAAACTGCACTGCGCAAGAATAAAATAGCTCTACTGCCATGATATAGGTATGCATATATAGGAGGCAAGAATGTGTTTGTGAACTCTGGAAATATCTGAATTTCTGCATTGATTACTCATAAAGCTAATCTGATTTTCACATTACAAAGTGACAATTGTATTTAAGACACTGAATGATCATTAACAGGACAGGTGGAAAAATGTAAATGAAATGGACAGTTGAGGTCAAAAGAATCTGAAAAATGTTTATTATTTTACCAAAATAAGAGGGATCATACAAAATGCATGTTATTTTTATTTAGTACTGACTTGAATAAGATATTTCACATAGAAGATGTTTACATATAGTCCACAAGAGAAAATAATAGTTGAATTTATAAAAATGACCCTGTTCAAAAGTTTACATACTCTTGATTCTTAATACTGTGTTGTTACCTGAATGATCCTGTTTTTTTGTTGTTGTTTTTTTTAGTTTGTTCATGAATCCCTTGTTTGCTCTGGACCGTTAAACTGCCCGCTATTCTTCAGAAAAATCCTTCGGGTCCCACAAATTCTTTGTTTTTTCAGCATTTTTGTGTGTTTGAACCCTTTTCAACACCGACTGTATGGTTTTGAGATCCATCTATTCAAACTGAGGACAATTGAGGGACTCAGATGCAACTATTACAGAAGGTTCAAACACTCACTGATGCTCCACAAGGAAACCCAATGCTTTAAGAGCCAGGGGATGAAAACTTTTGGAATTTGAAGATCAGGGTAAATTTAACTTATTTTGTCTTCTGGGAAACATGTAAGGATCTTCTGTAGCTTCTGAAGGGCAGTACTAAATGAAAAAAATATGATATTTATGCAAATGAATTTTCATTCTGTTCAAAAGTTTACACCCCCAGCTCTTAATGCATTGTTTTCCTTCTGAAGCATTAGTGAGCATTTGAACCTTCTGTAATAGTTGCATATGAGTCTTTCAGTTGTCCTCAGTGTAAGAAAGATGGATCTTAAAATCATACACTCATTGTTGGAAAAGGTTCAAATACACAAAAAATGCTCAAAACCAAATAATTTGTGGGACCTGAATGATTTTTCTGAAGAACAGCGGGCCATTTAACTGTTCACTGTAAACAAGGTTCAGGGTAAACAACTGTCACTAAACAAACTGAACAAAAAAACAATCTAATTCCTCTTATTTTGGTAAAATAATTATCATTTGCAGATTCTGCATGGTGTATGTAAACTTTTGACCTCAACAATAAGTGGTACAATTTCTCAAAAAGCTAATTGGATTCTATTAAGATGACATTGAAAGTGTGGTTTGTACACACAAAGCCTGGATAGGTACATGGATATTCTCAGAAAAGTTGGATAGTGTGAACCATGCCTCGATCCCAAAAGCTTAAAACTCACATAGCTGGAAAAGTCTCATAAAAGCATTGCTAGAGACTTGGGTGTTCATGAATAAACATACCAGGAAATCATAAAAGAGCTGAGAAGGAACCTAGACATAACAGCAAAAGACCTCAAAAACTTGTGGTTCATGTGGACAACAGGAACAACAAGGACAGCATTAAGGAAGCTTCTGCTGTCTCGGTGTTACCTGGTTGTTCTGTGTCTGGGAAAGGGTTCTGTTGAGACAAAAGTTTACATTTTGGGCCAAAATGAAGAACTTTTTGTTTAGAGGAAAAAGGGCACTGCATACCAACTCCAAACCTTAGCTCAACTGTCAAACATGGTGGACGGATCATGGTTTAACACTGCTTTGCTGCCTCAGGGTCTAGACACTTTGCAGTCACTGAGGGGAAAAAATGAATTATAAATTGTATCAAGACATTTTTTTCAAGGAGTATGTCAGGCAAAGCAGTTCATGGCCATGTTTCACAATGATTCTAAATTTTTGGTGGAACATTCTACTAAATGTATCATTTTGTGTTCCACGCAAGAAAAGAAATGAATATGAAAATCAAAGACAGAATTCTGAGTAAAAAATAACTAATTATATTGTTTTATGGAACAGTTTAAAATTATCCTTATAACGTGAAAGAAATATTAATTACATGCTATAGAAATTTAATTATTATCATAGACAGACCTGTTAATATTTCGACTGTGTTTGTGAAATACTTGCTTATCAAGGTTAACTTAAAGTTGTCTCCAGTTCCTGTGTTTAAAACTGTGATCCTTCGCCAACAGCAGTACAGCTCCTGAAAAAAAGTATAACTTTATCCCAAACTGAGTTCCATTTTGCATTTTCTCCAGGAGGCGGCACAGCAGTCGTTTATAATGGAAAAATCGCCCCAGGCTGAAAGTTCCGTTACTTTCTTTCTCTCTTCTTTTTCTTTTCTCCTCTCCAGCGGGAAGCTTCTCTTCTCTCCTCCTCCTCACATCACATCCGGCTCAGTTTCCCGAGCAGTTTGGACTCACTTACAGTGCAGCGTTAGGAAGTCCGAATCATGTTAGCGAATCGATTCGCGCGGACGCTTCGTTCAACCTCGACTCATTTGATTCAATTAATTTATGTCTATAAGTGTTCGCAAAAGTACAGTTGAGGCATTTTTAAGTGCAGAAAGTATCAATGGAATCCACGGAATTAGTAGTCATTATTTAAATGTGTTTCCAGCAGTTTTGACGCAACTTTTAGCTTATTACATTTTATGAGAAAACGTAATTAATGAAATTCTTCTTTAATGATTATTTAATTAAAGGGTTATCGCAGTGTTTTCTTTACTTAACTAGTGTAAGATTTACGTTATTTATGCTTCCATCATGTCGTAGTTCACCTTAGAGCCGAATGATTCACAAACGTTCGGCGAACTGATTCAGAGGAATCATCGAAAAGAACCGGTTCAAAAGAACGGCTTCTACGCGAATCGGACATCCCTGTTACAGTGAGTGTAGCAGTTTTAAGAGGCTGCCGTGGATCTGCTGCTGATATGGAGACTCTTACCATCCACAGACACTGAGCGGGCAACTTTAGTGAGCCGACTGGACGGATAACGCGCTTTCATGGCTGCTCTCCTGTCACGTTAACAACTCCAAACATGTCCAAAAGCCTGAAGAAGAAAAGTCACTGGACTAACAGAGTCCACGAGGTTGTGTTATCCAGGGGTCCGAGTGGAGATCTTGGGTTCGAGCTGCAGGGAGGCGCGGAGAATGGACAGTTCCCCGTTATTGGAGAGGTGAAACCGGGCAAGCGCAAACTGCACCAGGACGAGCTACTTCTGGAGGTCAATGATACTCCAGTGGCCGGACTGACCATCAGGGATGTGTGGGCTGTGGTCAGACACTGCAAAGACCCTGTCCGCCTTAAGTGTGTCAAACAAGGTTAGTTTAAACATTCGTTTGAATGTAAAGTTCATTTAAAGTGCCACAATTTGACAGGTTTTCAAAAAAAATAGCTTACTACTGTAAAAAATAATTTACATGAACATTCTGACTTGCATAATAACTTACGTATTTGTTTGTTTGTTTCCTAAATATATACAGCTAGCAAACAAACAAGCTTAGGCTTGTTTGAGTTTGTTTATTTTCAACACGTATCACAATTTTAGTGTAATAATAATGGACAAACTATGCGTTTATGGCCGAAACTTGATTATCATGGTGAATATCTGAAAGGTTACACCTGTTTGTGTACGTATTTTCAGGTGAGCTTGAACTTTTGCGTGTCTCATGTATCACATTGCATCCAAATGTAACATAAGAAGAAAGTACTGGTGTTAGTGTTTCACAACTGCTTGGTCTCGCTTGTGAAAGTTGTTGGTTTGTTGCTATAGAAGCGGAGTTGGTGTGTTTTTGGAAAGGGGGGTGTGTCCATCGCTACAGTAGCGCGTCTTGGTGGTGATGTTGCGTCATCGTCACGTTTACAACGTCACCGCACTGCATGCCACATTCTATTTAGCGTTTGTAAACTTCTTGCTACATTTACCTAAATTGAGCTTCTTTGTTGACACTGAAGGGTTATCTTTCCGTTATCCTTCAGTTTAGTTTGTGTTATCAGACGGTAATCCGGTCTTTGTGGGTGTGCCACGGTTCTGAAATACATCATGACATTACTATTTTCCCAATAGGCCTGTATCTGAACCTCACAATCACACTGTCATGAATGATGCCAGTTTAGTTAAACAAAGTGGCTTGTCCTTTCTGTTTAGTTACAGACCCATAATTGTAAGCATTTTAGCTTCTTTAAGATTACTGGTTTAGCATGTGAGCGTGGCATTCTTTTCCTCTGACATGTCGGTTTTTTGCATTATAAGACCTACCATCAGTAAATGTCTTTAAAGCAAGGGGTTTAAAAATATTTGATCCCAAGTACCCTCAGATTTTGACCACTTCCTGACAATTTATTTTTTGCTCTTGCTGTTAAAAAATAAACACTAGGTTTTAACAGTAACAACAAAATGACTTTAAAATAAAATAAGTGCAATATCATACAGTTATAATGTCATACAGTATCTTATCTATAGCCTACAGTATCTTAGACAATAGTGTTTCAGTATTCTAGAAATTAGAAATGAACATTTTTTCCTTATTTTATAATTGTTGCAGAGCATCTCATTATGTTTAGGAACTCATAATGATGATGAGTTAATATCCCATAATAGTGAGTATATGCTTACTTAACATCTCAAATAATATTTGTCATTATAATTAAGTTAATGTTTCATAATGATGAGAATTTTGTCTGTTATTTAGAACAGTAATAATGTAGAATTTGGTGAATTTTACTTTTTCATTTAACTTTTTTTTTCTTCCCAAAATTTATTCTGTGGACTATGGAAGCCAGTTTCCATCCTAGCTGAGTAAAAAAATATTTAAGTCATAATAATGTGAAGCGTTCTTGTAATAATGGCTTAATATTTCATAATAATCAGTGACTTATAATGAGTTAATACCTCATAATAATGAGAAACGTTCTCATAATAATGACTTAAGGTCTAATAAAAATGAGAAAAATCGTACATATTTGTTATATTAATAAGAGTTGGTTGTAAGTTGTTTTTCATTGCATAAAATTAACAAATAAATAAAAATGATACGGTTTCTCATAATAATGACTTTCATAACAAATGAAATATTTTTGACATGATTATTATTATTATTATCCCATATGCTGATTTGCTGTTCAAGAAACATTTATTATTATTAGCAATATTTAAAACAGTTTTTATTTTATTTTATTTTATTTTATTTTTTATTTTTTTTATTTTTTTGATGAATAGAAAGATCCAAAGATCAGCATTTATATGAAATAAAAAGCTTTTGTTACATTATATTCTGTACTATTTACAAGCTTGGAGTCAGTGTAATTCATACTTTTATTTAACAAGGATGCTTTAAACTGATCAGAAGTTTTCTATTTCAGATAAATGCTGTTCTTCTGAACTTTCTATTCATCAAAAAAACTAAAAAAATTCTACTCAACTGTTTTCAACATAATGATAATAATAAATAATAATAATAAATGTTAGAATATTAGAATGATTTCTGAAGGATCATGTGACTGAATTAATGATGCTAAAAATTCAGTTTTAAAATCACAGGAATAAATTACATTTTAAAATATGTTCAAATAGAAAGCAGTTATTTTAAATAGTAAAAATATTTTAAAATTGTACTGTTTTTGCTGTACTTTGGATCAAATAATTGCAGGCTTAAGAGCAGAAGAGACTTCAAAAAACATTAAAAATCCTACTGTTCAAAAACTTTTGACTGGTAGTGTATTTCAGAAGGTGAAGTGACTTTTCTTTATTTGTTAGAATATGCATAACTCAATATTTTAACTAATTGCAAAAACTGAATAATCAATCAAAGTCTACTGATTAATCAGTGAAATAATCAATGATCAGTTGATTAATCGATTATCAAATTAATCATTTATTGCAGCCCTACTCCCATTATAAGACATTAAGTTATTATTACTCTCATTATTCCTTTTTTAAATTATTTTTCCTTTTTCATATTATTTCCAATTTTATGAAATGACAACTGATTATGAGGTTTCTCATTATTATGTTCTCAATGTAATAAGATTACAATATGCTAAATCATATTCTCAACAACTCACAAGTGCTAAGTGATAATTATAAGAAAGCTTCTCATTATTATTAATCATATTTTTTCTCAACCGAGGCAGAAATGATCCAACCCTAATGCATGATTAATACATTATTATACGCTTGTATTTTATTAGATGCATTTAGCTTTTCTCCCCTGTTGTCCATGACCTATTTAAAACAGACTCATCAACGGCAAACCACTGCTCTTGGAATCTTCAAAATCTTTTGTTGCCTTCAAAAAATTTTGGCCTTTGAGTATTATCGTTCAGCATTGAGATTGAAGTGAGAGGCACTACATTTCAAAGAGACGATACATTTGACATTGCCACTTTATTTCATTGCCACAACCCTTGGATTTTTGCTGTAGGCACAACTAAATCATGAGATCAATAGCTTATATGAAGCACTTTCAGTTACAGCACTCAATTTCAAGTCGCACATAGTAATTCGCCAACCGTCGGCCTTCGCGGAGCAATGCTTGTTCAGCTTTACAGAGGGTCAAGGATGTGCTGTATCATTCGGATAGCAAAACAAGCATACTTTATACAGAATCTTAAAAAGGAAATAACACTTTCATGTGTCCAAATTACGTCTTGTTTTCAGACTTCCAGGCATTTGTTTATTGGTTGAAAGATGTGTGAGAATATCGAGAATGATATCTAAAGAGCACAGCTGTGCCGTATTTATATATATGTATGTGTGTATGCTATGGATAGCATCAGCATTTCCATACTGCTTGTTAAAAAAGTTCGAATTTTTGTCGAAGCGTTTCATGTAATATTTTCTTTTTCGAGTGCAGTAGCAGGGGCCTACTTGATATTCATTGGACACAGTAGTAGGGCAGACACAAAACTGTGGTCGGTGTGGTCAGATGCCTAGGTAAGTACCCTAAGATGAGATGTCTGTAGCATTCATCTGTGAAATAACAGGTTGTGAAACACACACACACACACACACTCATTTACACAGCCTCCCGGGATGACCTGGCCAACTTTTTGATGTCTGGGTTTTGAGTTATCAGCGAGAGCGTTTGGTGAAATCATTTCTTTGAAATGCTGCAGCCGACCTTTAAATGTAGTTTTGTTGCGATATCATAAATATGGCACAGCACATTGTATTAATGCTTCATTCATCCCCTTGAGGTAGGATGATATGAGGTTGACATAAATTATCATCTCTCAGCCGCCAGTTATAATTGTAAATTTAATTTGAGATTAGAAGATGTAATTATAATCATGCCAGCTGAACTGATGTGTTAATGCGCAACGCTTCTGGTCATTTTCTCTGTTTCCTGTACTCTTTGACCCTGGACTCTGTGTTTCATGTTCCTCTCTCCACCCACCGCTTGACCTGCCACTTTTGTAACCCGTTTAGGGCCAGCGGTAGGCCACATGCTTGTTTAAACCACACCAAGGGGTCTGTACAACCAGGATGTGACATCGCATTGATAGCAAGTGCACATTTTCTGGTACTCGGCTCATGGGGCTTGGCGACCTTAACCAGAAATCTTTATTTTAGATAGAAAAAAGCCTTGTGATGGAGTCGGCATCACAGCAACCGGAAAGCATGACATCATACAAGTGCGGTTGTGGCATCTGTAAACCAAGGGACTTTGGTTTGGCATGAGTTTTGATTTATTTCAACAGACTGAGTGAAAAGAAATGGCTTGAGCTGTGTGTGTGCTACGTATAGCAACGATAGCTCAAATTGTGTGGCTTTTTGAGAAGAGGTGTGCAGTTACTTTTTAAGTGACTGGACTCGAAACCGTTTGTGGGATTTTTATTTTTATTTTTTAGTGATTTTGGACCTGTTCACCAAAAAGATCTGTTCATTTACTGTTCTTTTCTGTCTGCAGGTTACATTTTTAAATCAGTAGGTGGCAACAAGTGTCTTGTGTGAGTCACTGAATAACTGAATTAAAGTGATAGTTCACCCAAAAATTAATCATTTGACTTTTTTCATCTCTTTAGTTCAATTATTCAGTGGCTATCTCTTTAATTTTGATTGTATGTTGTTCATATGGAAGCCCATTTTTGCTATATAAGGGAAAAAATATGCTCCTGTAAATAATCATGATCTAAAAAAGCCATAATTATGGCCTAAAATGTCCAAATTTTAAGATACTTAATCATAATTATGGTTTTTATGTCATAATTTACCAAAGCATGATTTCAAAATTAGATGCTAAGTTTAGGTATAATAAGATAAGTTGAAATTATTAAATAAAAAGTCCAAATTATTTTTGTCATCATTTTTTGTCATAATTATGACTTTTTTGTATATGTGATTTACAGAATTTTCAAAATTGAGATAGCAATCATGAGATAAAAAGTTGAAAATGAAATAAGTCATAATTATGACATAAAAGGCAAACTTTGTTTCATAATTATGACTTGTCATAATTATAATTTAACAAAGCATAATTTTAAAATTGAGATACCAGTCATAATAAGATAAAACATCAAAATTGAGATAAAAAGCCATAACTATGACATCAGTCAAATGAGTCAAATGTTTTATTAACATGACTTATGACATAATTATTTAATAAAGCATTTTTTTTAAAAATTGAGATGCCATTCATTAAATAAAAAGTTGAAACTGAGATCATAGTTTCATAATTATGACTATAGTCATAATTATGACTTGCTATCTAATCATTTTAACTTAATCATTATTATGGCTTTTTATATAATAATTATGATTTACATACTTTTTTTATTTAGATACCAATCGTAATGAGATAGAAAGTTCAAATTGAAATAAAAAGTCATAATTATGACATTAAAAAGTCCAACTTTTTCGTAATTATGACTTAAGTCATAATTATAATTTGACAAAGCATAATTTTTTTAATTGAGGGATCAATCATAATTACATAAAATGTCAAAATTGAGATAAAAAGTCATAATTATGACAAAAAGTCAAACTTTTTCGTAATTATGACTTAAGTCATAATTATAATTTAACAAAGCATAATTTTTAAAATTGAGGGATCAATCATAATTACATAAAATGTCAAAATTGAGATAAAAAGTCAAAATTATGACAAAAAGTCAAACTTTTTCGTAATTATGACTTAAGTCATAATTATAATTTAACAAAGCATAATTTTTAAAATTGAGGGATCAATCATAATTACATAAAATGTCAAAACTGAGATAAAAAGTCAAAATTATGACAAAAAGTTTTTTTAAATTATGACTTAAAGCATAGTTTTCAAAATGAAGATGCCAATCATAATGAGATGAAAAAGTCCAATTGGGATAAAAAGTCATAATTATGACATAAAACGTCACATTTATGACTTAAGTCATAATTATGATTTAAACAAACAGAATATTTAAAATTGAGATGGCAATCACAATGAGATAAAAAGTCCAAATTGAGATAAAAAGCCATAATTATGAGATGAAACGTCATTTTTTCATAATAATGACTTATATAATAATTATAATTTAACAAATCATAATTTTCAAAACTGAGATACCAATCATATGAAAAATCATACGAAATTCTAAGAAAAAGTCATTATTATGACATAAAAAGTAATTTTTTTCATAATTATCGAAATTAGGAGACCAGTCATGATTAGATTAAAAGTCCAAATTGAGATAAAAAGTCATTAGTATTGTCATAATTATTACTTTTTATCATAATCATAATTATGACTTTTTTCCTCATTATTTCAACTTTGTCATAATTTTGACTTTTTATGTCTTCATTTTGAGAATGAGAGCAGTTCGTTCATAAAAAAAAAAAGTGCTCAAACACGGATTCATTCACGATATAATTTCCATTATTTGAAAAACCATTAGAATTGATTCTAGACTACAAAATGATAGAAATGGGCTAAAAAAAAAACCTCCTGTAGATGAAAGCAGTGACCTAAGTTCTGTCTTTTGATTTGAGGAGATTAGCAACCACCGAGAAATTACCCAGAACACCCTATAAACACCTAGCAATGCCACCTAGAACCATTCAGAACACTTTAGCCACCACATAGCAACACCCTACCATCGTAGCGGTGAGTATGTGTGAATCTAGTGTATGCTTATTTGCAGTGCATCTACTGCAGTTTTTGTTTATGAGAGTGCAGGACCAACTGCAGTGTATGATATATCTCTGGGAATTGAGGAGGCTCTAGCCTCAGGAAAGGCAGGAATGGGTTCCACCCTGTCTAGACGAGTAAAAATGTATTGATGTATCTCATTTATGGTCTCAATCCCTACAGCAGCTTGCCCATGAATGCTTGTCTTGTCATATGTCTATGCGGCTTGTGTCTCCCAGGTGAACGCGTGGCATCCTGCCGCTCATGTAGTAATGATGTGCATGCAGTCAACCTGAAATCCTGCAGTGGTCAGGAAATACTGGACCTCTGGTGATCTGAAACTGTCTTTCGCCCTCAGCACTTTAGTTATTGTCAGTCTGCATGGTGCAACGCCCATGAGAGGGGTCGGAGATTTTCGATAATGGAGAGTCATTACTCTTTAACACTTCCTCTCCATCTTTTAGTCTTTCACATTTCAGTCAAGTGGGAGGTTCTCTCAGGGGAGTCAGGGGTGGTGTTTTTAACTATAGCGGCAGTGAGCCCTAGTGAGACTCTTGATCTGTTCAATTTCTAATACTGATCATAGGTTGTATAGGACATTTTAGAGCAGAACATTGCCCTTTTAGTAAAGAATAAATGTTGTCAGTGCCAGTGAGCAATATGATATATTTATCATTTTCTCACTGCATTTTTATGTGTTACTGGTGAAGGCTTATTAAAAGTCACATTTATTTTGAGAATAAAGTCGGAATTTTATTCTTGAAACATTTAGGCTTTATTATCTAAATATTTCAACTTTATTCTCGTAATTTTGACTTTATTGTCAAAATATTTAGACTATATTCTCGAAACATTTAAACTTTATTCTCAAAACACTTAGACTTTATTCTCAAAATATTTTGATTTTATTCTCGAAATATTTTGACTTTATTCTCAAAATATTTTGACTTTATTCTCAAAATATTATGACTTTAACCTTGTAATTTCAACTTAATTCTCAAAATATTTTGACTTTATTGTCAAAATATTTAGACTATATTCTCAAAACATTTAAACTTTATTCTCAAAACACTTAGACTTTATTATCTAAATATTTCAACTTTATTCTCAAAATATTATGACTTTAACCTTGTAATTTCAACTTAATTCTCAAAATATTTAGACTATATTCTCAAAACATTTAAACTTTATTCTCAAAACACTTAGACTTTATTATCTAAATATTTCAACTTTATTCTCATAATTTTGACTTCATTCTCAAAATATTTTGACTTTATTCTCAAAATATTATGACTTTAACCTTGTAATTTCAACTTAATTCTTGAAATATTTTGACTTTATTCTTGAAACATTTAAACTTTATTCTCAAAACACTTAGACTTTATTATCTAAATATTTCAACTTTATTCTCATAATTTTGATTTCATTCTCAAAATATTTTGAATTTCTTCTCAAAATATTATGACTTTAACCTTGTAATTTCAACTTAATTCTTGAAATATTTCAACTTTATTCTCAAAATATTTTGATTTTATTCTTGAAATATTTTGACTTTATTCTCAAAATATTTAGACTTTATTCTCAAAATATTATGACTTTAACCTTGTAATTTCAACTTAATTCTTGAAATATTTCAACTTTATTCTCAAAATATTTTGATTTTATTCTCGAAATATTTTGACTTTATTCTCAAAATATTTAGACTTTATTCTCAAAATATTATGACTTTAACCTTGTAATTTCAACTTAATTCTAGAAATATTTCGATTTTATTCTCAAAATAGTTTGATTTTATTCTCGAAATATTTTGACTTTATTCTCAAATGGTATAGACTTTATTCTCGAAACATTTAGACTTTATTATCTAAATATTTCAACTTTATTCTCATAATTTTGACTTTATTCTCAAAATATTTTGGCGTTATACTCAAAATATTTCGACTATAATCTTGTGATTTCAACGTTATTCTCGAGTATTTCAACTTTATTCTTAAAACATTTGGACTTTATTCTCGAAATGTCACCTTTATTCTCAAAACATTTCAACTTTATTCTTGTAATTTCGACTTCATTCTCATAACATTTTGACTTTATGCTCGAAATTTCGACTGTATTCTCGAAACATTTAAACTTTATTTTCGTAATTTTAACTTTATTCTCGACTTTATTTTCAAAACTTTATGCTTAACATTTAGACTGTATTCTCGTAATTTCAATTTTATTCTCTAAATATTTTAACTTAATTCTCATAATTTTGACTTTATTCTTGAAATGTTTTGACTTCATTCTCAAAATATTATGACTTTAATCTCGTAATTTTAGATTTTTACATTTTTTTTTAATGTGGCACTAAAACGCTGTTATAGATAACCAACAAAACTACCAATAACTGTCAGATCACAAACTAATAATTAAAAAAATCAATAACCTTTGTTTGTTTGTTTGTTTGCTTCTTTACTAAAGAACATACAGGTCACAAAATATATCATGGTTAATTGTATATCAGTACTCTCTGTTTTAGTTAATAAAAAGTTAAAATAAGCAGCTTTGTCTTAATTGTTTCAGAATTACATGAAATATTTTATCACCTACACTACCCTCCAAAAGTTTGAAAACACCTTAGAAAAGTGGGGTTTTGGACAATATTGGCTTGAATCCTTTTTAATTTGTGATAATTTTGCACTGATAAGGGACAACACAAACTACAAAAACATATTTTAATTACATAAACAGTTTATACATAGAAAAAACATAAATTTTCGATTCATCAAAATATCCACCATTAGCAGCTATTACAGCTCTGAATAATCTGGGCCTAAATTCATTGTATTCTAAACTTAATTGTCAATTGTTGAAGCTATTAAGGTGTGCTGACCCAAAAATCTTTTTAAAAACTTTAAACCAGTAACCAGGCATCACAGCTGGCAAAGGGGCATGTCTGACTTTGACATGTATATATTGCCATTATTACGTAATCAAAATGAAAATTATTATTGCTGCTCTTCAATGATAATGTCGAGTTACTTTAATGTATTTGCACCAAAAATGCTAAGGATTTATGCTTATATCGTCTAAAACCACACTTTACCAGGGGTGTTTCCTAACTTTTGGAGGGCAGTGTACATATACATTTATACTAGGGCTGACAAACGATTAATCGCGAGTTTGTCTAAAATATTTTATTATAAATGCAAGCACAGTCATGTATATATTTAAGAAATATTTACAAGTATATGTATTTCTTATAATTGTTATAGAATTTATATTATATATATATAAAAAAACATTTTGTGCATAAATAACATATTTCTCTTAAATATATACATGAATGTGCTTGTATTTATAATAATTACACACAGTACACACACATATTAGGCAAACTCAAACTTTTATTTTGTATGCGATTAATCTCGATTAATCGTTTGCCAGCCTAAAGTGACCTGGCATTTTTAAATGCATTTTTACAATTAAATTAATCTATGTATTTTATGATGTCTTTTAATTAATACTTTTTTTTTAAAAACCTGTTTTTGACATTATTAGTTCTCTACGGTTTCTTGGTTAATGGAGGACTTCTCTAACAACAATATAATCTCACCCAGGATCACTCCAATACAACAGTATGTGTCTTAACTAAATATCCTGTTTAAGTCGCTTTATATTGTATGAGGGTTTTGGGTGGTTTCTTAGTGGCTTATTGGATTTGCCTATAATTTGTTTGTGGCTGCTGTAGTATTTGTGTGAGAGTGAATTTTAAGTGAATAAAGGGTAATCCAGTAAGAGCGTGTCTGAGTGGGCCAACAAATCAAGAAGATTTTCTGCCAGAGGTTAGCACTGACACTTGATTTGAAAACACTTGACTTGCGTTACTTTTTGGCATCATACTGCGTGTATGTGTAAGAAGTTATGTTATTAGCACTGGTAAGTAGATAGATAGATAGATACTACTGTTTCTGAAGTGTGTGTGTGGGTGTGTGTGTGTGTGTATATGAAGCTCCATTGCTTCCTTACAGCCATGTCAATTTATCACTCCTACATGGCTGTCTGCTTGTTCACGTACCCTCGCTCAAGGACGTATGATTCATCGGTCTGAATTCATCCGATTAGCAGGTACATTTGGGTCGATTTTATTTCACTTCGAATTAAATCACCTGCAGAGAAAGACATTTGCATTACTTGTGTTGGGAAAGTTTACTTCAAGTGGAACTTTCATTTTGTAACACATTATGTAAGTGTCCATGTCACAGATACAGAAAAAATGTTTCTCAGCCAAGAGATCTGATCCCAGTTCTGTGAGAGACATGCCTGAGTCAAGCATCATATCTATTGTGTCTCGTATTGCTGGATATCCGCGATAAGCAGTGTTGTAGAGAGAGATGGGATAATTTTGAGTGAAGCTTCCTGTGAGTAGCAATGTTTGTTATGGAAAGCAATTGTGCGGTTGTGTTTGTGGCTGGTGATTCATATTTCCTCACAAGACTGTCATTCACAGGATGTGCAGTCCTCCGCTTTAATTTGTTATTCTTTAAGCTTGTACGATCAAAACTAATTAATTTCTGAAACTCTCAATGAAAGTGTGGCACCTCCTCCCACAAGGGTGCTTTTAGTGCATAACAGTTTGGCATCTTACTGAAGTTAATGGTGTAGCAAAACTGTGTGCCAGAAGTGTCATGGGAAATGTGATTTTTCTTGTGTTCTGTGAAGATGAAAGCTTTGTTTAGAATTGTAATATGCTTCATACTTGTGATAATTGCTACATTGAGGAATAAGGGTGTTATCTAGCAAAACGATCTGTTATTTTGTAAAACAAAATAAAAATTGATATACTTTTTAGCCACAAATGCTCATCGTGCACTAGCTTGACCTCATGCATTACATAGTCACGTTGAAAAGGTCACGCGTGATGTAGGTGGAAGTAACAACCCAGTGTTTATAAAGTGAACGTGAAAAGAAAGTCAAATGCGCTTTACAAAAAAATAAAACAACAATGTTGGATGATTTTGAAGTTGGAGGAGAAAATGAGATGGAGTTTTTCGACCCACACTACCAGAGTACGCAGATGAAGAACTAACCCTGTGTGACCTTCCCAACGCGAAGTCGCCCATATGCATCGCAGAGGGTCAAAATTCTTTGGAAAACTTATTTGTATTCTTTATATACTAAATACTTAAAAGAGAAGTCCACTTCCAAAACATATAATGTACTCATCCCCTTGTCATCAAAGAGGTTCATGTCTTTCTCTCTTCAGTCGTAAAGAAATTGTTTTTTGAGGAAAACATTTTAGCATTTTTCTTCTTATAATGGACTGGTATGGTGCCCCAATTTTGAACTTCCGAAATGCAGTTTAAATGCGGCTTCAAACGATCCCAAATGCGGTTATAAATGAGTCCAGCTGAGAAAGTCTTATCTAGTGAAACGATTGGTTATTTTCACATCAACATCTTGGATGGCAAGGGGGTGGGCACATTATATGTGAATCTTTGTTTTGGAAGTGGACTTCTCCTTTAATACTTGTAAGAGGACTTATGAGAAAAAGTGCTAGAAAAGTGTAGAAAGTAAAGGCCTTTCTTAAAAATGTCACATATGTGACCAGTCTTAAGTAGCACAGGTATATTTGTAGCAGTAGCCAAAAATACATTGTATGGGTCAAAATTATAGATTTTTCTTTTATATTAAGTAAAGATATTAAGTAAAGATCATGTTTCATGAAGATATTTTGTAAATTTCCTACCGTAAATATATCAAAACTTAATTTTTGATTAGTAATATGCATTGCTAAGAACTTCATTTAGACAACTTTAAAGGCGATTTTCTCAATACTTTTATTTTTTTATACCCTCAGATTCCAGATTTCAAATAGTTATGTCTCGACCAAATATTGTCATATCCTAATAAATACATCTTATTTATTCAGCTTTCATATGATGTATAAATCTCAATTTCGAGAAATGAAATTTTGTGGTCCAGGGTCACATATGTGGTATACCTGTGTTTTTTGTAAGCTTGTATTTGCTTCCAAAAGACAGATATCAGGAGATAAATAAAAACAGCCTGCGAAAGTACTTTGATGATTCAGTCGAAAAAGATTGACCACAATCAATACAAATGTGTGTGTGTGTGATTCAGAGAGTCTGTTTGTATCTTATTCATTTTGCCTATAATTGCAGATGGCTGTGGACAAAGGAGGATGGGCTTCTTTCATGCACTCGAACTTTTATACACAATTAGGATTTTTTCCATTGAACCAGAGTAGTTCTTTGAATATTTATACACAATGTAATGAATGTTTTATATTTTCAACAGTTTCTTTTTATAATGGTGAATGAGCACAATAGGTACTGATTAAATTCTGCTCTTATTCCTCAAGGTTTGATGCGAAAACAGAATGACCTGTAGTTTAAAGTTGTTCTGAATGTACACGTTCATGATTAATAACTCAGCGGATGTGACAAGCTTAATTGTTACTGTTACTGGAATGAAAAATGTTTGCCCACTTGCTCTTGGACTGGGATTTGATACATTTAAAATGTTGATAATTTGATTCTAGAAAATGGCTGATGTAGAAAAACAGTTTGTTCTTTCTTTAATTTGTATCTGAGCTTCAGGCAGATGGTTTTCTGTCGTCATTTCTATGAATCACACCCTTTCACAGTGAAGAAGTCATTTATCAAAATCTGCCCACCTCTTGTTACCATGTGGGTTATTAAGATTCATCTTCAGTGGAATATAGACTTCTGCCGGCTTCTTTTGTTGAGAAATAACATGGCATGCTCTATTTTCAGCTCTCTCGCAATACTTCAACCATTTTGGCACCAAGCTGTTTGTGGTCAGCAAGGCCTGCCAGTGAAGAACAGCAACATAACACTTTAACCTCTGACATCATCAGCACAGTCACGTGATTCTGAACTCGTATGGTAGAGCATCTAATCTGGTCAGATCTTTTTCCTAAGAGCTCAGCGGTTTTTCCCCATTATTTTCCTTGTATATATATATATATTTTTAAATACTTATATACAAGCCAATAACATTATAACATTTGATTTGAAGCTTTAATTTTATTGCTCTAATGTGTCAGCAATGTCGCATTTTTATTATTTTGTTTCATCTTATAAATTATAGAAGAAACATCTGAGACAGCTTTGATAGCTAAATATGGAGCCGACTAGGGGACATGGTGATGGGAATAAAAATTAAATGTGTATAAATAATATTTAGGGCTTCTCTCGACTAAACCGAGATTTTTCTGGTCGTCTAGTAGTTGTTCATTTTAAGCATTAGTTGACTATTAGTCGCACGTTTATTAATAAACCACATAAATAATAATAAGAAGCCTTTAATTGCCTACATACCCTAAAAGTTTGCCACAGCGCACCCGCAGATATAATAATTATAAATGTGTCAGGGTAAAACAGCAATGAGACTGCATTAATGTTTTAATAATTTATTGATAAACTAGTAGTTTCTTTGTTTTCGTCTTAAGAGATGAAGTCAACAACACTGATTCGTCAAGCTTCATATGGATTACATAATCTGAGAATATTTGTTTTCTATTTGACTTGGTTAATTTGAAAGTAGACATTTTACTCTCTATAGAAATATATTTCATGTTTGTAAGGCAAGCATACACATATTTTAAAAGTTTCACACTCAAGACCAAGACGGCAGAAAGCGCATCCTGTTTGCTTTAATTATTTTACAAAAGCACAACGTCTCGTTGTTATTGTGAAGTGCACACAAATAAACGGAGAGTCTATACAGATTCAAAAGATGTACTACTTTTATCTCTATGACCAAAAATGACGGAGTATTTTAAGAGCAAGTGACCGCACCGGCGCCTCCATCTATCATGCAGGGAGTGTGCACATTATTCTAGGTTAACATTGGATTGAGTGGACCTGTAAAGTTGCTACTACATACATCTTGCAGATGAAAAGCCTTATTTGAGGTCGATGAATGATAGGTGAGCGTTTGGATGTCCTGCTCGATGTACTTATATTACCACATAGATCAACCATTAGTGATCTGTCAGTTAATTGTGTCTACCGGTATATAGCCCACTCCTAATTGTATTCCTCCAAGAAACTTTGCATTTGCTCACAAAAGCATTGAAATGTAGTTTTCCCTTTCACCTACGACAGTATTTCTATCACAAAAGTTTTGCGAGCGAATGCAGACTTTCTCTGGGTAATCCAGAAGTTTTGTGAAAAATTGCAACAGCATTGAAATATAATTTTGCGTCCAATCTTTTCTCATCACCATGTCCCTTTATGGCCTCCATACATAACTGAGAATGTTATTAAGAACTCTAAATCAATACAGTTTATTTCCAGGTTGTTCTGTTATTGGAGCTTCAGTTTTGTATTAAGTATGGTAGTAAACAGCGTGTGTGCGTTTTAAGAAAGTGTTCAGTAATTAGAGGTTAAGGGAGTACAGCTTTTCATCTGCTGAGTCTAACAAAGTCTCTCAGAAACATGCCGTCATGTGCCACATTGTGTCCACTCACAAATAAAACACCCATCTTCCCCTTGACTCACTGTCAGCTTCTTCTCTCCTGCCTCCTCCTCTCCTCCTCCTCCTCTTTCCCACATGTCTTAACTTCCTCCCCGCATCTGTCTGTTCTTAATTAATGCCTACTGTATTATCTGAAGTACGTGAGTCCTGTTGTTGGCTTGGCATAGAACTGAGGAGGCTTTGTTTACCAGCGCCGTATCTGCTTGTTGAGAGCTCACATGATTAAATAAGTTGATTAACTCAAAACAAGCACAAAACAAGACTGATTGGAGGTCAGGGTTTGAATTGAGGTCGGGGTTTGTTCCAAGAATAGGTCTTTTTCACTGAAAGAGCACTGATTTAGAAACAAACTAACAGTGCAGCAGATTGCTTTGCAATTATTTATTGAGTTTTATGTAAAACAAGTAAAACTGTTGTAGAATATCTAGCATTATCTATACATATTTCAATTACTATGGTTTAGTAGTCTTACTGTACCTCACATAGTCTTTGGTTGAATTAATTGCGACCGTGATTGCCTAATAGATTCTGCTTTTTCAATGGCGTCTACTTGTCTAATTAATCAAAATCTATATAAACAAGCTCTGAATGAATGGTGTAGGGTATAGAGTGTTGGATGAGAGCTTTAGGATGGACCTGTGGTCTGCAGTGGTACAATGGGTGGATTGGTATTTAGGCTTTTGGGCCCATGTGAGGAGCCCATCTCTGCATACATTACCATGAACGATGGACTGCCATTGTCCTCACATGAAAGAAACGCACAGTTATTCTAATGAAACGTGGGAAAGGGGATCACTCTCCTCATTTTACCTCTCAGCCCCGTTCCTCCATTCACTGTTGGTATGCTGCTGTTTGTGAACTCTATCAGTCCTACATGAATTATTTGAGTTTGTTGGCAGCTTATGTGTTTGGTTATGCTGTGTGTCTGGGAATATAAATGTATACATTAAAGGGGAGGTCCACTTCCAGTGGGCAATTTACAGATAATGTACTCACCCCCTTGTCATCCAAGATGTTCATGTCTTTCTTTCTTCAGTTGTAAAGACATTGTGTTTTTTGAGGAAAACATTTCAAGATTTTTCTCCATATAATGGACTGCTATGGTGCCCTGAGTTTGAACTTCCAAAATGCAGTTTAATAATCAAACGATCCCAAATGTGGTTGTAAATGTCGATGTAAATCCCAGCCAAGAAAGAAGGGTATAATCTAGCGATTAAACAAATTACAATTTAAATACTTTTTATTCTCAAACGCTCGTCTTGTCTTGCTGTTCCTGAACTCTGTGTATTCTGGTTCCCTCAACTTCAAACAAATAAACAAATAGCTATTTCTGCATAATTTTATCAATCCATTTGGCTCAATTTTAGTGCATAAGTCTTATGTTTCACTCAAAATACATAAAATTGCAGAAACACAGTTGGTGGAGTAATGACACATTAGGTGCACTAAAGTTAGGGTGAACATACGTGCCATTTTTACGGAACACGTGCTGGCAGGGATTTCTATATTTGGCTTTGTTTCCTTTTTGAAGGTAATGATCGAAAAGTAGTTTGACCATACAATGCAGGCATTGTACATAATCGACCAACAGTGCCGCGTGAGAAGGTGGGATCTACAGAGAACTGTCAAAGCAATGCATTTACTCATACATGTTAGATGTTTTTTGTCACAGTTTAACATTTCATGTAAATGTTAACATTCTGGTAAACTTATTAACTTAAAAACAATATCAGATGCCCGCGTTGCATTCTGTTTGTTTTTGCATGTAAACATTAGCATTAATCTAGGGGTGGCCAATATGACCAAAATCTTATATCACGATACAAGTCATTTTATTTCATGGTAACAGTATATATCACAATATAGTTATTTTTGCTTTAAATAAGGTCTTTATGGTATAAACAGTTTGGACACCGTAGAAAGTCTTGTCACTAGTGTCAATATTACAAAAAAATGAATACTAGAATACTAAAAAAAAATTACAAAAAACTCAAGCTCACTGTAGACAAGTAAACAGTCAGCAATTAAATAGAATAAGAAACTAATTACAAGCAAAAAGACACAAAAAACAGTAGAACAAATAAATAAGAAATGCTAGAGATTTTTTTTTCCCACGACATGCTGCAAATCCTCCCGCAAACTGCCGCTGAATCCTGTCCTGTTTTTTTTTTTTTTACACAGAATATCCTCCGGATTGTGCATGGAACAACATACTGTATCTGCAAGCCAGACCAAATTGCTTGTAAACATTTTGATTATTAAATATGCTTATAAATTATTACAGTATGTTACATTTTAAAAAATAGTATTAACATAATTATCAGTGTCTGATAACCTATTAACTCCATGTAGGTAATGTTGTGATTGTGAGAAAACATACATACATTGTATAAAGCAATCAAATGTATAAAAACTGCCTATTCTTCACTGTGTAAATTAAATATATATATTTAATCTTATTTAAGGTACAAAAGTGATTTAGTAAAAAGCAGTGAGAGACTTTTCTCTCTTTTGTTGTTTGATTAACAATTAATGCTGTCATTTTAAAGCCCAAAGTATACTTTGTTTTTGTTCTTCGTACTTTGTACGCTACCATATGCATAAAGTTGAAAGTGTAGCCTTTCAGTACGTCATTTTATGTTGTGCGTGAAGATTTTAAAATTTTTCTTAAGTAATCCTCAATGGTGAAATATACAGGAAAAATAGTCTTTTATTCAACAGAAAAAGACAAAATGCAAAAATATATAGGTGCATTTTGAACTTTATGAAATTAAACTTCCATTTTAATGAATTTTGTGCAGTAATAAAATTTAAACAAAAGCATTAGCATGAAGCTGAATTCTTAAATTTATTTGCATCTCGATACTAAAGACTCCTTGGCACATTATGCTTTACCTTAAAAAATGTAATTGAATCTTGATACCACAGGCTCCTTGTCACATTCTCTTTGCATGTGTAAGCGTTATCATCAAGCTAAATGTATTATCTTTTAATTTATTTATAACTGACAAAGTTGAATGTGAACCATAACATACTGCTTTCTCATGGCATGAGGTTATGCATGCATGGATCTACAGTAGTCAACATTTGAAGTGGATCAAAAAAGTTCATCAAAGTTGTCCTAAGACAAGAGTGGGTATTGTTTTGGTTTTAGAACAACTTTGATGAAAGCTTTTGATTCTTCAGATGTTGACTACTGTACACATCTTTCCACTTTTTCATTCCAGTCGTTCCAAAAGTGTTGTTATAGACCAAGTTTGAGAAAACATAGATTGTTTTTTTTTTCATGTAACCTCTAACAAAGGCAAAGACAATATCAAATGTTCACTGTATTTGCAGTAAACAATAAATAATAAAAGCGCGATATCTACTCAAATTACATGGCTGAAAACGATCAATCAGAGCAAGTTCATTTTGATGCAACTTGTTTTTTAATGTCTGAACCTCTCTCACTTGCTTCCTCTCTTTTACCCTCTCATTCTTTCATGCTCCTTTAATCGAGGTGTGAAATTTATATTCTGTGCTGTTGGCTTGTGGAGAAGTTCAGCCATTGACTTATGTAGGTCAGAAGGTTTAATTGGATCTCACTTTATTGAGATGGAGCCCTTTGTCTAAATGCGTGTGGATGCAGATGTGCACACACACTCTGCAAATTGGAGGCCGCTGTAATTTCGAAAAAACAATATAATCTTTCCCGCATTGCTGGTCCCAGTGCTTAACAACCTACAGGAGATGAAAGGATGGAATGCAAAGCAAGCCAAGAGTTTTAGGTTTTTAAAGTACACTGAGAAATTTCCCCAAGTTGCTGTCAATGAAAGCACTGCAGCGTAACCATAATAGACTCCAACATTTAAGTCAAAACACTCTGGGAGTCTTATCAAATATGAGAAGTTATTATGCTGTCAAAAGGTTATTAGTTTGTTGTTTATAAACAGCGGGAGAAATTAAAGCCTTGTGCTACAATCTTAAAATGTATTACTGGTGGCTACCGTCAAAGAGCGCATCCTACAGAAACTCTACAAGTGCGCAATGTGAAACGTTTAAGGGTTAAATGTTTAACAACCAGTTAAGCAAAGTCCCAAGTGCTCCTGAATTAAAATTTCCTAATAATTTACTCACCCCCATGTCATCCAAGATGTTCATGTCTTTCTTTCTTCAGTTGAAACGAAATTAAGGTGTTTCCAGGATTTTTTTCCATAAAGTGGACTTTAGTGGAGAGCCAATGGGTTGAAGGTTCAAAATGCAGTTTTTAATAAAGCTTCAAAGGGTTCTACACGATCCCAGCCAAGGAATAAAGTGCTGTTTCTTGTCCTCGGATAGCATATTTATGTCAAGTTGGTTCAGCCAATGTGCACGTAAAGCAGGGTTGCTAGGTTTTTGCACAAAAAAACGCCCAAATACAAGTTTTTTTGGTGTAGTTCCCCTGGTATAATTTGCATTCCAGGGTCTAAATATCACATTATTTGGGTCACTTCAACCTGTGAACATGAAAAACAACTCACGGCAACAGTGTTAAAGTACCTTGTAAAAAACATTCCGTAAAATTTACGGTAAAAAAAACAGCAGCTGTGGTTGCCAGAATTTTACCGTAAAAAATACAGTTGCAACGTTTTAGGTTTTACGGTTTAAACTTACATTTACATTTAAATACCATAATTTCATTAACTAATATAATGTTAATGCACCAATCTATGTAAGTACTGAAATCTGTTTTGTACCTTTGTAATACACTAATAACCACCAAAAGCAGGTGGTGCTGAGAAAGTCACATGATGAACCAAAGCCATCATGGTAACAAACATGAAACTGAAATAATGCATTAATTTAACATCATTAGATGTAACATACAACCCTAATGTACAAAACTAAGAAGAAACAGTTATTTCAACATAAAAACATCAAATTTAAAAAATTTAACATAGGGAATTTTGGGAATGTCAATTTACGTTTATTCACTGTAAATTTTAGTCTCTTTTTCCACTGCTGAAAACAGTATTCTACCATAAAATGACATGCAATGTCCCTTACAGTTTTTCACCGTATGTAGTAGGGGAACTTACCGTTAACCATTTAACAGGTTTTTACTGTAGCATTTTTACAGTCTTTTACTGTTAAATTCACAGTCATTTTTACAGTCTAGCACAATTCCGTGGGAAAACTGCATACTTGGCAACACTGATGTGAAGTTCGAAGTGCAAGTCTCAAGGCCTGTTTGCGCCAACAGAAATGTTCAGCACGAAATTTCATCAGACAAACATTTAAATTCACTTTCTGGCAGTAGGTGGCACTTACAGAAAAGCAGAAATACAACATTTACCCCAGTTTCTGTACTTTTACGTTTACTGCAGTCACCCCAGCGGTTGCTGTGTTACATAGCAGCACTACACACTTGTTTTAACATGCTTTCAGATTTTGTATCGCTATAATGTTTATCAAATAAAACCAAATACAAGTGAGACAAGCAGCTCTAGTTGAACCTAAACCCAAACCCTAAAAAAGGCATTTTTATTGGTCATAACCAAATCAGCCTGTTAGCCCATCCTATACCAAAACAAATGTGCATTTACATATTTTTAGATGTTTTTGTTTGCTTAGCCATTACAAGCAGCTACAGTCAAGCCAAAAATTATTCAGACACCAGATATAATTTTTGATATTTTTTCATTAGTGGGTGCAGGACTCTGTAGTTCATTTATGTAAGTGAGGATAGCAAAATAAAGTAAATTGTGACATATTATACACAAAACTTCTTTATACAATGGACTTCCAGTAAAACTGATAAAAGTGTGGGATCAAAAATTATTCAGACACTTTGACCTGACCATGTTTTGCATAGGTGTTTTTCTTTAATTGATAATGCAAAATTTTTACTCCACAGACTGAACAAAATTAAGCATTGCTTGGTAATTGGTCAACAAAGTATTGATAGTGTGTAAATATTGTCATACTAACAGCTGTCTGAATTTTAATCCACATAACTTTCTATCAAAGTTATCTTACATTACCAAGATTTGTTCTGGCACATTTGAATTCTGAGTTGTCATATTTTATTACCATTTTCCAAACTGTATAGTGAATAAACTATGATAATGAGAGAAATATTGAAGGTGTCTAAATACATTTTGCTTTGACTGTACATTTTCAGGTCCTACACAAACCGAATGCATCACCACTCTGTATCTAAAGGACTCGTACAATACCTCTATAGAACTTACACGATATAATGTTACTGCCTGCCTTTTGGAACAGCCTTCTGTGCTCTCAAGGCAATAAAAAAGCACTACATGCCCTGAACAAACACTAACAATATAACATTCATTCCTGTGCTTTTTCAAACCCCACTGCACCTGTCCAGCATGTTCGGTACTGTAATCAGTTTACCCGACTGCTTCCTTAGTCATGAAATGCTGTTCTTTTTTCAGCATACTTTAATGTGCCGCTTGAGGAGTTCAACGTCAGCATCTTCAGACTCTAGACAGGCTGTAATCATTGACTCTTCAATGTGCGCCACTGTGAAAAAGAGGCTCAGGGAGATTGGTTGCTAATTTTAGCTCCACTATTGCACGGATGCTCTCTGCTCTTAGTGGTGTCGAATTGCAAGCACTTGCGTGTTTGCGGGTCGTGAAAGCATGCAGGTGTGAGAGTTTCTGTAGTGTCACAGTCCTTGTAACCTCACAAAGATCACTATACTTGGAAACACACAAATGTAAGAAGATTTAGAAGAAGGGATGTTTCTACATCTTGTTTGAACCTTGATTTCATAGTCGGCTCAAATCTATCCTGCTCAAAGATGTCTAGCACAGTTCGCCTCTTTGCAATTGCTCCTTTCTTATCTCTTCTTTCTTTCAGACCGGACTGAAGTAACCCCTTAGGTCTCTGCAGTGAGAAACTAGGGCAGGGTCTTTGTGAGCAGACAGCCTGACTGAAAGCATTTATAAGTGTGCATGTCCGCAGACCATCTCAGTTTCAAAGTCACCAAGAAGTCAATTAAAGTTCTTTCCCTTTTTTCTATGTGTATTCGTTACATAAAAACAGGGGCTTCAGACTTGAGTAAAAGTGTCTTAATTTGTGTTCCGAAGATGAACGAATGTCTTACACGTTTGGAACGACTTGAGGTCGACAGAATTTAAATTTTTGAGAAAAAAATGGGTTGTCATTAAAAAATTATGACAACATAATTACACAATCCACATAAAAATGTTATCCAGATGCAGAGATTTTCAGATGTAGCTGCTTGTACTAGACATTAAAGAGCTCAGATCTTAAATTAGACAAAGCTGAGGTCCGGGGTCTGAGTAATAACCGCAGAGACCTGAGACCTTGTCTTTGTTCACTCAGAATAGATGACAACAATTACCTGCTAAACTGAATGACAGCCCTGTGGTGCTAATGCTAATTTATGTCAATAGATAGAGACAACCAAGGCCTTTACTTTAAAGGACGTATCCTTCAGACTCTGTTCAGGGATTGAATAACTCTCTCCTTGTGCGTCCCTCGGCAGAAAACTGCATTGCAGAATCATAATAAGGAGAAAAAAGTGAAAAATCATTAAGCTGTAAGCATAAACAGACACAGTGTTATGTGTTACCTATTATCTTAGCTAAGCTCCTAAGCTGCTTTCTCTGATATTTTTTTCATTAAGATCAGAGCATTTCCAATCCCCAACATCTTTTGTTAATTTCATCAGCTCATTTGGGCTGAGAGAATGAAGAAATGACTGTTTGCCTACTGTGCTCTGTGTGACTGATATTCTACAATTTAATAAAAAGATAAAAAGATTTGCACATTTATAAGAAAAGCACACACAACGGGATCATAAAAATAAAAAAAGGTAATTTTCCTTTATTTAAATACAGTAAAATAAAATAAAAAAGTATAATAATAATTCTCACAAGGGAATACTTTGAGATCAGATGTTTGTTTGTATATATATATATATATAAACAATTTTGTTAAAAAGTTATTGAAAAAACTATATATATATAAATGCTTGAGCTTGATGAATGCAAAAGTTTGTCTAAAATTTGGGAAACTGGAATGTTTTAGGCCTTTACAATGAAAAAAAAAGATGTAATGGGTGAAAATTATGTAGTAATTGCGTTGGCAGCATATTCAAGTCTAAATATGTTTTTGATAACTTTTTAAACCTTTTGAAAACAGTCTTTTTTTGCTTTTTCTTTTGGTGGTGACGCCATTCAGTTTACTGATTGAGTATGTTATTTGGGTTTTCTCTTGGCACAATGTATTCGTTTTGGCACAATGTTATTTTTGGCACAGTTGGGCAGTTTTTTGTAGCGCAATTTATTTTACATTCACCCAGCTGGAATTGCCTTGTAGTTGGACACACTGTAATCCATAATTGCAATGTGCCGTGGATCAAACACTCTTCTGGATGTGCTCCCTTTCTTCCTTCCAGCTCCAACCATCTCTGGGCGTTTTTTTTTTTTTTTTCCCTTTGCCAGTGTTGCCTTTTTTATGCTCACTGTGGATTTTTCAGACACTGATATGTGTGAAGGTGCTGTAGTGTTATAATATGCAACAAAGTATATAGAAAAATGTGAATGAGAGAGTGCTTATTTAATGTATTTTTTAGTTTGAGTTCCTTCATCATTCAACCACTGCAGAGTCCCTAAGCTACGTTGAATAATTATATTCTGTTATATGAAGCTAATAACCAACCCAGGCTTGCAGGCCTCTACTTAGGCCTACATTTTTTGCAAAACTCCAAAAACATATCTGCTGTATACATACAATTCACTGCAGCTTCAAGCTGAATTGAGCACTGGTGGCAGTAAAACGCCTACCTGATCTCATGACGAAAACGTACCTGTGGGAACTGTTGGAAGTACATATCACTGCAGTTTCCAACAGAAATGAACACTAGAGGTGGGAAAACAGTGAGCAATCGTATTCGTTTTTGTACGCAGTTATGATTACAGCTCTATATATTTTGCTTTCAGTACGGAATTCATTTATGGAATCTTTGGGTACGAATCCTGTGAAAAACATGACTCGAGATGAAAGAGCTGAAAAATTACAGATCGAAAAACAAGCTATCTTCGCGAAAGCGTTTTGTTCATACTATCGGATAGGTTTATGTGTTGTGCAGATGGTACGTTATTTTAAAACGTCACAGAGCATTAGAGTTATAGCGTCACTCAATGGTCATTTCAAATCAGAACTGTGGTTACACGTACAAAACCAACATCACATAAAACATACCATATGTACATTCATCTGTTCCGGGGAAAGAAATGAACATTCTTTTGCGCCACTCAGTGGACATTTCACATCGAATATGTCACAAAACGTACATGGTGTACGTATTCTGCATCTTGCGAAAAAGTTCCCACAGGTATGTTTTCGTCATGAGATCAGGTTGTAAAACGCACAATTTTTCACACAAATTAGGGGCTTTTATCAATTAATAAAATTTTAATTTCATGTGGATTCTTTCATATAGTTATGTTATGACCTGAAAACACTATTATAGTGCATGTTATAATGAATGTTTTGTAATCTAATGTTTTTTGACATTTACACGACTTAACCAGCTCCATATGTATGGCTTTTCTGATATAGTAAACTTGCTTAGTAGCTCAACTAGTACAGCAGTGCATTCGCAATGTGGCACACTTTGTTGTGACTCATAATAAAGCCCGGTTCAGACTACATGATTTTAGCCCAATTTTGGCATGATGTGATTGACGTAGGGTGTCGCAGGGATTTGTAAACAACAATGGGTGTCGGGGTCAGCGATAGCTTGATAACCTGGTGGGCAGTGTGCCGACATGCAGCGCCGTTGCGCTATGGGTGTCCCGAGTTCGAATCCCGGCTCGAGGATCTTTTCTGATCCCGCCCCCTTCTCTCTCTCCCACTTCGCTTCCTGTCCTGTATGATCTGTTCTTTCATTAAAGGAAAAAAGCCAAAAATAAATTTAAAAAAAAAAAAAAATGGGTGTCGGGGCGCAAGATTCAATTGTTTCGTCTCGTGTATCCTAGTGGACGATAACCGATGCCACGTCTGCGATGCTTCACGTCGTCAACACAGAAATACTAGCATTTTTTTTCCGTCATCACATCTGTGACACTGGCCAATAAGAGCACAGAATCACCTTCGTAAATGTTTTCAAACAAGCTAAAACGAAATAGAGACAACGATATCAGTCCCGCTAGGTGAAATTTCACTTTGAAAGGGTTAGTATTCAGATGTTACAAAATATGACATAAAAAAGCTAAGTTTTCTAAAGTAAAACTGTCCAACAGTGACACCAGCAGGTAAAGTTACTCTTTCTTGCCTCCCCGGAGCCCATCGAGTTTTAACAGAACCTAAAGCATGTGGTGGGTTTGGTGGGATGTATTAAGAATAAATGGGGAAAGTCATGTAGAGGCAGCAATGCCTCCATTGCATTATAATTGGATATGACTGTTTATGATCAGCTGTGATTGGTTCATATGATAAATCCCGCCTCTTGTGTTTGTGCGTGATCCGCATTCACAAATCAGTCTGAATGGACAATATAATGCGGTTAATGGGAAGACTAATAAAAAAGTATGTAAACAACTCACACACATATATCACCACTTACATGAACACTGCAGTTCTTTGACCTGCCTGTAGGGGCAGTGCTTTACAAGCTGAGGAGACATCCATCCACTTACACTGTGAAAATACCGCTCTACAATATAAGGACCTATCCAAAACACTTACGTCACCATCAATCTCAGTAATGCAATGCTATTTGCTTGTGAGGAATATGGTTTTGTCCTCTATTTGTCAAGGCGTCCCCAGTTGAATAACGACCATTCAGTCAGACGTCCCCACAAGAATAGCAAAACAACAACATTTGTTCAACAACAACTATATCAATATAGCACTGCATTAAAATGAATGGAGTTTTTATTTGATGACTTCTATTTTGCATTGAAGTGATTGAAATCTTTGTTATATGGCTATCATTATACTACATCTCTAGAGGATGGCAACATTTATTTTTTGCTCTGCTCTGTTTGAGCAGGCCAGCAGTTTGTGGTTGTATTTGTGTATCTGTTGCCATGGTAATGATTAAATTGGTGGAATATTAGCAGATGCCTAATAGAACCTGTGTACATGATCAAATAAATACGACCTTCTGACTCCTCACATACGCTCACTGTGTGTCTGGGATTTTGGTAGTCATGGTGCAGGGTAAAACTCCCATTAAGCTAATGCTATAAATGATTCATTTGTGAGTGAAGCACCACCAGTAGACACACAACAAAAGATGGCCAACCGAGAAAATGTCTGGAGCCGTTTTTGGCCTGTCTCTCGGTTTTTGATTGTGTTGGCTTCTAGCACAGGCAGTTCACAGTGCGTCTTAATGTAGGGTTTAAGTGTGTCAGATAATGTTATCTCCGCTTGGCACTGTGTGTATAATTTCGTGTGAGCCTTTTTATTATTACAGTTTAAAATAACTGCTTTTCATTTTAAAATATTTTAAAGTGGAATTTATCACTGCAATGGCAAAGCTGAATTTTCATCATAATTACTCCAGTTTTCAGTGTCACATGATCCTTTAGAAATCATTGTGATATGCTGATTTGCTGCTTCTTGCTTCTTTTTCCACTTCCGCTCTGGCAGCTTAAAGAACTACTCGTGGAAAAGTTATGAAATTTGGCACACAGATAGAGAACAGTCTCATCATTAACCACAGCAAATTTGGAACCTCTAACTCGAACTCTCTAGCGCCACCAACAGGCCAAATTTGCACTCATGTTTTGCTAATAACTTTTGAACTGTAAGGTCTAAAAGCAAAATTCTGCTTTCCTCTGATTCCTTGGCTCAGATGATCTTCAAAGTATTCTGAAATATTCTCAAATATTTATCAAAAGCCTTTTGATCTACCAGACCATTTTTGTAAAGTGTGTTAATGAATTGAACAAAGTATGTGCAAAACTCAACATGAGGCTATATCTTTGCAACCCTTTAGCTGATTCGGACCAAACTTGGTATGTGTTATAACAAGCATGACCTGAGGGCACATGAGTAGTTTTGCCACAGTGCAATCTACTGGTCAAAAGCTATGAAAATTTGACTTTATTGTTTAAAATATCTCAATAGTTTGACTATAAGTTTTGAATCTAAAGAACCACAGTTTAAACAGTTTTACCCACACAGTGGCATATTGTTGCGAATCTCGTGAATCTTATAAAACCGCTTGTGTGAAAGTTATGAAATTTGGCACACGGACAGAAGATGGTTTCATCATTAACCACAGCAAATTTGGAGTCTCTAACTCAAACTCTGTAGTGCCACCAACAGGCCAAATTTGTACTCATGTTTCTGTTAATACCGTTTGAACTGTAAGTTCTAAAAGCAAAATTCTTTTTTTCCTCTGATTGCTTGGCTTATAGCGAGTCGAATGCATACCAGAAATGACATTTTAATGGTCAAGATTTTCCACAATAACTACAACTATAGTTTGGCCAAAAATCATAAGATTGGTCTTGTTAGATTTGGAACGGCAGGCCAAATCAAACTGAATGTAATTTTTCTATGTTGGCCTTTTTGGGCGTCGCCTGTTGTGCTTGGTCCCTTAATTGCTGCTTGCAGCTGTATTCACTCCAGGTTTCAGTGTCATATGATCCTTCAGAAATCATTGTGATATGCTGATTTCATATTATTAGGCACCTATTGTATCCATTAGTTTTCTTCTTTTTTCCCTGCTCCTCTCTTGGAGTCTATGGCAGCCTATAGAACCACTTGCAGGAAAGGTATAAAATTTGGCACACAGATAGAGGACAGTCTTATCATTAACCACAGCAAATTTGGACTCTGTATCTCAAACTCTATAGCGCCACCAACAGGCCAAATTGCACTCATGTTTCTGGTAAAAACTTTTGAAACGTAATTCTTTTTTTGCATGCAAAATTAAATTTCTATGCTTTACTTTTTTAAAAAAAAAACTTGTCCTAGACTGATCATCTTCAGAATATTCTGGCAAAAAAGTATCAAAGCTTTTTGATATACCAAACCGTTTTCGTAAAATGTGTTAACGAATTTGATGAAGTTTGTGCAAGAAAGGACACAAGACTGTATCTCTGCAGTGCTTTAGCGGATTATGCCAAACTTGGTATGTGTTATAACAAGCATGACCTGAGGGCGCATAAATTGTTTTGGCACAGCGCCACCTACGGGTCAAAGATATAAAATATAGACTTTTTGGCTTATAACTTCTGACCAGTTTGATAAGATTGGTCTCGTTAGACTCGGAACGGCATGACAAATCGAACAATATCTAATTTTCATATGTGGTCCTTTTTGGCCATCAGCCTGTTGTGCTTGGCCCCTTAATTGCTGCTTGCAGCTATATTTAATCCAGTCTTCATGTCACTTGATCCTTCAGAAATCATTCTGATATGCTGATTTGCTGCTTAAGTAACATTTCATATTAATAGGGGCCATTTACCGAAGGTGCTTAGGAACTTATTGTATCTGTTAGTTTTCTTCTTCTTCTTCCACTCTGGGAGCAGGAAAGTTATTAAATTTGGCACACAGGTAGAGGACAGTCTTATCATTAACCACAGCAAATTTGGAGTCTCTAACTCAAACTGTCTAGTGCCACCAACAGGCCAATTTTGCCCTCATGTTTCTGCTAATAACCTTTGAACCATAAGGTCTAAAAGCAAAATTCTTTTACGAATCCAAAATAAATGTCTATGGTATATTTTTTTAAACTTGTCCTAGACCAGGGGTGTCTAAACTCCAGTCCTGGAGGGCCGGTGTCCTGCAGAGTTTAGCTTCAACTTGCCTCAACACACCTGACTGGAAGTTTCTAGTATGCCTAGTAAGAGCTTGATTAGCTAATTCAGGTGTGTTTAATTAAGGTTGAAGATAAACTCTGCAGGATGCCAGCCCTCCAGGACCAAGTTTGGTCACCCCTGTCCTAGATGGTTTGTCCAATTGTCACTAAAATTGGCTCAGATCATCTTCAGGTTATCAAAAGCTTTTTGATATGCCAAACTGCCAAACTAAAGTTTGTTGAAAAAAGGACATGAGGCTATATCTTTGCAACGCTTAAGCGGATTCTGATCAAAGTTGGTATGTGTTACAACAAGCATGACATGAGGGCACATAAATAGTTTCAGCACAGTGCCACCTACTGATCAAAAGACATAAAAATTTTACATGTTGCTTATAACTGTAGTTTGACCAAAAATCATAAAATTGATCTTCATTCGTTCGATTTGGAACGACTTACCGAATCAAACAATACCTAATTTTCCTGTGTCATCCTTTTTGGGCGTCAGCAATTTCTGTAGTAAAATTCTTTATCAACAAATGTTTTTAACAGGGGTCTCCAGTTCTGCTCCTAGAGGGCTAACATACTGAAGAGTTCAGCTTCAACCCTAATCAAAGACACATTTTCATATTATTATTATTATGTTGAAAAAAGCACAAACATTTTTTAAAAAAATATTATTTTCCATCTTTTTCATTGATTAGTTTTTGAAAGCAATGGGCCAGTGTTAGATTTGTAGAAATGCTGGTGGCAAAAATTGCAATTACATTACGCTGACTATAGTGATAAACTGACAATCAAAGCATATGTTCTGACCCCAAAATGTCTCGATAGGCAGCCTACTAGGTTTTGGATTTCTACTGCATCGAATAAAAATCTGTCATTAAAATCATTATTTAATGCATACAAATACATGTTAACAAACACGCTACATAAATTCTATTTTTAAGTGCTTATTTTTACACACCTCTCCCTCTCATCTCTCTTTGTCACACACATGGTTTAATTCAGAGCTGTCTCAGCCATGCAGATAATTATATTGCAGCAATATTAGCCCGCCCGTTCCTTCTCCGGGAAAATCATTAGACGCCAAAATTAGACACAAAATCAATAGAAACAATGAGGTATTGTCTGTTTTCTAATGGAAATGAGCATATCAAGTGTACAAAGAACCGTTACATGTTACAATAATCTCTCAGCTGTTTTGAGGAAAGAATGTCTTACTTTGTGAATTTGGTTTTGCTGTCTTTTTAACATTCGACCTTGTGTCAATCAGTGCATGCATTTCCCTGTCAATGCATTTTATTTCTGACTGTGGTGACGCCTAAAATGTGTACAATCATGCAACTTGTCAAAGGTGTGAATTTTGTAATGTATGCCAGTGTACAAGTGTCTTGCTGGTACATGTGTGGGTGCATTTTTGTATACGAGGTTGTGTTGTGCCCTCAGCGTGCCAACCTCTTCAACCTTCCCTGGCATGCAAACCCACAGAAAGAGGAACATGCCAATGAAACGGCTGGGTTTGTTCAGTAGAGGAACTCTCAAACTCATTGCCCTGCCAGATTCAGTATTTACATATTCAGAAAAGTCAAACGGCAGCCATGTTCTCACTACGTGAAGCTGCCAGGCTTACAGAAGCTCAAATGCATTTGCACAGACTGTGTAAGACATGCTCTAGTTATGGCGTTCTGGCCTTGATTCACTCGTTAGCTTCAATCTCCTCCTCATGTGTGCTTTGTTTACTTCTTCTGTTTGCACACAGTGATGTCACTTTGCTCTGAATAAATGTTTAGAGAGATCTGATTGACTAAAAGACGTTTCAAGTTGGCAGACGTTGTTGAAAGCTGTAGCTTTAACTCTTGCGCTACTTTCGGGTCAGAAAGCTCTCAGATTTCATCAAAAATATCTTAATTTGCGTAATGACAGAATTTTCATTTTTGGGTGACCTATTCCTTTAATATCAGTGCATCCTACAAAATTGTAAATCAGGTTACAAAACAAACAGTAGGCCTACTTCTTTCCTCAACAGGCCACGTCATTTCATTTCATTCTTGTTTGTTATATAAATGGTGTAGGGCTGCACGATTAATCGCACAATGTTGTGAGGCGCGTTTAGTCGATGAAGCCGGTACGTTGATTAGTAGTAAAGCTCCGTCACGTGCGTTCAGCTGGAGCGACAAGTAATACACAGAGCCGTACATCACTGACAAGCTATGCCAAAATCGCGCTCAAAATTGAATTCGATTAATCGTGCGATTTGTGCGATTAATCGTGCGATTAATCGTGCAGCCCTAAAATGGTGCATGACAACTTTCACACCCTATTAGATATAAAGTTAAATCCCTTATTATAAGCTTCAGCAGTGGTAATATTGATGCTAGCCTTAGCAGACACCACTAATAAGCGTCTCTGTTTATTTATTTTCAAGATGTGAATGACAAGTTTGAAAATCACTTTGAAAATAATCTGTATAGACCATTTTCCCCCATAGAAGAGTCTGAAAAGAAGTTATGACAGTCTTCTTTAAATGGTGTCTAGCTCTGTGGTGTGTTTCAGCGGGGGGCTGTGTGCTGCTGTGAGGTGCCTGAAAGAGTGATGACTAATGGATGGAGAGAGATATTTTAGAGCGTTAAAAGTGAGTGAGGAAATGACAGTTTAACAGAGTGGGAGATTTTGGCTGTCGAAAGGCCAAAATCCGGAAGTTCTGTTTTGGACCAAACTAACAATTTCTCTCACTTGTTTGAAAGTGATGTTCAGTGCATGTCATGGAATGGAATGGAGTGGTTTCTTTTGCCAAGAATTTTATGTGAAATACAGAGAGGAAAAAATGAAAGAATGGAAAGGGGAAAAAGAGTTTCCTGTAAGCTGTATTCATCATATCCGTTGTATATTAATGGGATAGTTCACCCAAAAATGAAATTCTGTCATTATTTACCCCCTTATATCGTTCTCACGTCATTTTTCTCCATCCATCCAAGATAAGACTTTTGGATGCTTGTTTGGTGCGTGTGAACAAACCTTATTGTTATTGTATGCAAAGCATGTACAGTTGAGCTTCTGTTGACCGTATTTGATGTGTTCTATGCGTATGTGATAATCAATGTTTAGATGTAAATAAAAGCCTAAATTTAAGGGATAGTTCAACTAATAATAAAAATATTTTGATTAATTTCTCACCCTAATGCCGTTCCAAATCAATAAGACCTTTGTTCATCTTCGGAACACATATTAAAATATTTTTGATGAAATCCGAGAGCTTTCTGACCCTGCGTAGACAGCAACACAAATGAATTGTTCCCACACCCAGAAATGTAGTAAGGACATTGTTAAAACAGTTCATGTGACATTGGTTCAATTGCAGTTTTATGAAGCTACGAGAGTACTTTTGTGCGCAAAGAGAACAAAAATAACGACTTTATTTAACATTTCTTCTCCTCCAAATGACATATTACGCAATTATCGAGATTACCACGACGCATGTGTTGTTAACGTGCAGAGATACTCTCAATAATGGTGGAAGATGTAATTTGGAGGAGAATTGTTGAATAAAGTTGTTGTTTTTGTTTTCTTTGTGCACAAAAAGTACTATTTACAGTTGAACTACTGATGTCACATGGATTATTTTAACAATGTCCTTACTGTGTTTCTGGGCCTGGAAACATGTCAGTTGCATTGCTGTCTATGCAGGATCAGAAAGCTCTCGGATTCCATCAAAAATATCTTAATTTGTGTTCCGGAGATGAATGAAGGTCTTACGGGTTTGGAACAACATGAGGGTGAGTAACTTTTTAAATTCATCTTTTACATCCAATCCAGTCGTCGCACTCTAAAAAATGCTGGGTTAAAAACAACCCAACTTGGGTTATTTGGCAACCCAGTGATGGGTAAATATTGGACAGAAAACATGCTGGGTTATTTTGACACAGCTGGTTGGGTTAAATGTTTTTACCAAACATGCTGGGTTATTTTATTTAAGTCAACTATTGTTTAAAAATTATGGACTGAAACTTATAACAAACACAGACAAAGAAATGATGGAGGCAACAGCAATAATCAAAAGATGAACATTTATTATTAAGCAAGAACACATGGACAAAATACAAGACAAACTGAATTTATTTGAGTGAATACAGCATAGTTTACAATATTACATACATTTAAACTCGTTTAACAAGCATTTTAGACATAAAATGTAACATTTAAAACTAGCACTTTCATTCAACCATTCTCTGTAATCGTTTTTCATCAAAATAACGCTAATTCTCATGCCGGTGTATCGATGAAATCTGAGCCAGTGTTTGCCGGGGTAACGGTGAATTTCAGAGTGCAGTGGACTTCAATTGTACCCCCGATTTTGAACTTCCGAAATGTAGTTTAAATGCAGCTTCAAAGGACTCTAAAAGATCCCAGCTGAGGAAGAAGGGTCTTATCTAGCGAAACGATTGGTCATTTTTTTCGAAAAATAAAGATTGGTATACTTTTTAAGCACAAAAGCTCGTGTAGCACAGGTTCTGGGATGCATGTTCACGACATACTATTGAATCATGTCGAAAGGTCATGCGGAACGTAGTTGGATCTACAGACCCAGTGTTTACAAAGCGAACGCGCAAAGACTAAGAAAGTGCAAGTAAGTCAAACGCTGTTTACAAACAAAAAGGTACAACGTGTTGAAAGATTCTGAAGTTGCAGAAGAAAATTAGATGGAGTTTTTTGTCGTACTCGGCACTACTACAAAGACGTGATTTGTAGTAGTGATGGGAAGTTCGGATCATTTTACCGACTCAGACCTTTGAGTCTCATTCAGCAAAATGAACGAATCTTTTTTCGAGTCATTTCGTTAATTTTAGCAATATCAGCATCACGTGACAGCCCCATAAGATGAACGAATGACTCGAAACAGGTGAACTAATTCCAGTACAGAACCTAATAGGATGTTGCGCATGTGCGACTGAACGAATCACTCCCCGAGATGACTCGTTCTTCCCGAGTCACTTTGAATGAATCGCTCAAGAACGACCTGTGGACGCGCATCCGAGAGCCTGTGCTACCCAAGCTTTTGTGCTTAAAATATACAATATATAAAATTTTTTTTTTTTTTTTTTTTTAAAATGACAGATTGTTTCGCTAGATAAGACCCTTGTTCCTTGGCTGGGATCATTTAGAGTCCTTTAAAGCTGCATTTAAAATACATTTTGAAAGTTCAAATTCGGGGGCACAATTGAAGTCCATTATATGAAGAAAAATCCTGAAATACTTTCCTCAAAAAACATAATTTCTTTACGACTGAAGACAGAAAGACATGAACAACTTAGATGACAAGGGGGTGAGTAAATTATTTGTAAATTGTTGTTTTGGAAATGGATTTCTCCTTTAAGGAGACATATAGCTTTAGGGAGATAAGGGAAAATGACTTCAAATTCTTCACACTGTGGGTAATGAAAGATTATGGCTGATTGCCTTCAAAATGACTGCAGTTTAATTTGTGCCTGAAATTTCAGGAATGTATTTATTTTTTATCGTTTCATTTGAAAAGGTTAGTGCTGACCTTTCAGGAAATCATATTTTTCCCACCTTAGGTCTAAAATGTCATGGCCGTAACTGGCATTTTGTGCCCCATAATAGTCAGATTAATAATCAATACATATTTTTCAATGACTGATTCTCAACCTCTAAACTTTAGTACAGCTATATAATAACAAATGTCCCAAATCAGATCCATGCTAAATGCTGTTATGCTGTTTGCTGTTATTAGTCTTTCTTAATGATCACAGTTTTTCTTCTTCTTCCTTCCATGTATTTTTCTTAAAACTCCTTTGTGGAGACAAAAATACAAAAATATAGTATTTCCCACACCTGTAAACTGTGCATTAACAACACGTCTTTTATCAAGTTCACCTAGTGTATCCTTCCCATTGAATTAAATATTTCAAGTACATATTCCAGTTTATATATTGTTGCATTTAGTTAAATCATTAAAACAAGTTATAGCTTCACATCAACAGCTTTAAGTTTACTTTTATCCCTTAGATTTCATAGGTGAACTTCAATAAAATATGCTGAGCCAACAGCAAATTTTATATTAGTAAACATCTTCATCATAACAACTTTTCCCACAAAACATGGTATTTTAATGTTTAATGTGTAGTTGTCAACAAACAAAATCATAGTTCATTTTTCTTATGCACTACACAGACTTCAATCTGAGTTGATTATAAAAGTCATGGAGCCACACAAATGGCACTGTTTACTAAAATGACATGAGGTCTAATATACGATGAGTTTCTTTCTGATCATATAATCTTATATAAATATCCAACCGGGCCAGCTGGCAGAAGATTATTAAATTAGCATGCAGGGACCTGCTATGGTCTCGTACATGCAGCTCAGTATTTATGAAGCCATTTGTTTTACTCCACCACTTTTTTATTTGAATAGCTCAATCGATGAATCCCCCTTTAAAGCATCCATAGAGGACATCTGTTCTAGTTTGTACAGTGAACGATGAATATTATACACCATAATGAGTTCACAGGCAGCACCTGCCTTTATTTAATCTATCATAATGTGCAATTTATGAAAACTTTAAGCAGGGTGACTGAAGGATGCAGTGTATGTGTGTGTGTGGTATGTGTTTTAAAGGCCAGGATGTTAACCCTGTCACGTCGCTGTCGGCGTGCCAAAGTGCTCTGAGTGGAATGACAAAAGGACAGTTTCCTGAATCAGAGAAGAGTTGCTTGGGCTTTCTTTTATCTCTTTTCCATTTCTCCTGCTCTTTCTGGTGATCAATTAAAAGCTGTGGTGCTGAATACATCTGAAATATGGAATTATTCAGGCCCCCCTTGAGGTTAAAGCAGATTTTATTACTCAGAAGTTGCTCTTTCATAGATCACAAGGCAAAATGAAGCTTCTAGCTATGTTTATTTTAGATATCTCACATGTTTCTTGTAAAATCCCTTTTTGGAGACATTAGAATATACACAAATGAGACAATTGTTGACAACACAGTGGAAGCGTAGAGGTATTAAACGAAGATTTAGATTAGGAATGTACTGAAATCCCCTTTGATTGCACTTCTGAGAAGAGTTTGACACATGTGAGATGAAAGGGGTATCTTCTGTTTCTAAGCAAAAGTCTCCATTTGATCTCCATGCAATCTCAATGTTGTCTATGAGAAAGAACTGAGATGTCATTTGTGATTTTTCCATTTCTGTCTCCTCACGTCTTCTCATCCCAGCATTGAGCGTGCGCCTCCAGTAGGAGGTGTTACTGAGTCACGGTCGAGCGGAGAGGAGAGCCGCTTCGTCTATATAAAAAGACTCTGTTGATGAGAGGAAATGGAAAAAAAGGAGGGAAAGAGGCTGTGAGTGAATGAGAGAACATGGCCAGAGTTTTAATGAGAGCGAAAGTGAGGGAAAGATGAAGAGAAAATCGAGAAATTGGATGCAGAGAAAGTGAGCCAAACGGAGGGATGTCAAGATAGATAAACATGGGGAGAGAAAGAATGGCAGAAACAGAGAGGGAGATGAAAAACATATGGGGATGCCAATAGATGCCACTTCATGAATCTTTCATCTCAGTTATTGAACTATAAACGAAACAGGCGGAATACGTGTCAGGTATTTTCATCTACACGTATCGTCTCATGCTTCAAATTTGAGTTGTCTAATTTTGTATTTCAATCTTAAAAGAAAATTGCAAACAGAACAAAACAAAACACAAATTAAACAAAACAAAACAAAACAAAAGACAAAATAAAATATCTTCAAGAAAATTGCAAGCAGAACAAAACAACACAAAATACAAAACATAAAAGAAGAGACAACATAAATTATCTTAAAAGAAAATTGCAAACAGAACAAAACAAAACACAAATCAAACAAAACAAAATACAAAATAAAAAACAAAACATAAAAGAAAAGCCAAAATAAAATATCTTTAAAGAAAACTGCAAGCAGAACAAAACAAAACAAAACACAAATTAAACATAAAATACAAAACAAAACATAAGGAAAGACAAAATAAAATATCTTCAAAGAAAATTGCAAGCAGAATAAAACAAATCACAAATTAAACACAAAACAAAATACAAAACAAAACATAAAAGAAAAGACAAAATAAAATATCTTAAAGAAAATTGCAAGCAGAACAAAACAACACAAAATACAAAACATAAAAGAAAACAAAATAAATTATCTTAAAAGAAAATTGCAAACAACGAAACAAAACAAATTAAACTAAACAAAATACAAAACAAAACATAAAGGAAAAGACATCTTTAAAGAAAATTGCAAGCAGAACAAAAAAACACAAATTAGACTAAACAAAACACAAAATACAAAACAAAACATAAAAGAAAAGCCAAAATAAAATATCTTTAAAGAAAACTGCAAGCAGAACAAAACAAAACAAAACACAAATTAAACATAAAATACAAAACAAAACATAAGGAAAGACAAAATAAAATATCTTCAAAGAAAATTGCAAGCAGAATAAAACAAATCACAAATTAAACACAAAACAAAATACAAAACAAAACATAAAAGAAAAGACAAAATAAAATATCTTCAAAGAAAATTGCAAACAGAAAAAAACAAAACAAATTAATGAAAACAAAACACAAAATACAAAACAAAACATAAAAGAAAAGATTTAAACACATAACAAAATACAAAACATACTGTAAAACGTAAAACAAAAGGCAAAATAAAATATCTGCAAAGAAAATTGCAAGGCTGTGTTTGAAATAGATCAAGAAGTCGAGTTGAAGCAAGAATGGGCAGAAAAATCATTAAACATGAACAGGAAAAAGAAATGTGTAAACTGACTCATGCTGTGTCAGAGAATAGCCCAACTAAAAACAGCAGTTAGTCACTTCAGGAGTCTGTAATGCACTACAAGAGGCCAAGGACATTCGATTGCAGAAACAAATGCAATAAAGGAAAATAAAACATAAAGTATAAAAAAATAAAGACCTGTATACTCATTATTTTCAGTTAGAGATCAGTAATGTATTGATCTATTCAGAGTGGTAATATTCTTTCCATCCCTCAACTTTGCTTAAACAGTAACACTACTAGTATCAAAACAAGCTTTAAAACACTTATTTTAGACATAAACGTGTCTGCTTATTTAAAAGGTTAGTTAGCTTCTAAAATAAAAAAAAAAAAATCATTTACTCACCCCAATGTCATCCAAGATGTTCATGTCTTTCTCATGTTTTTCTTAAGTCACAAAGAAAAAGTTTTTGGAGGAACACATTCCAGGATTTTTCTCCATGTAGTGGACTTCAATGGGGATCAACAGGTTAAAGGTTCAACTCTACACGATCCCAGCCGATTTTCATAAAAATCAAAATAATTTCTATACTTTTTAACCACAAATGCTCATCTTGCACTAGCTCTGCATCCACGACTTCATGCATTACGTAGTTGTATCGACCCAGTGTTTACAAAGCAAACATGCAAAATAACTCAAAAGCCATTTACAAAAAAAGGTAGAACAACATCAGACAATTTTAAAGTTGACATGGAGATTTTCGCCCTACCCTACCTTTGTGAAGCGGAATACACAGACGAAGAACTAACCACACATGAGCATCTGAGGTTAAAAAATATATACATTTTTATAAAAAATGACAGATAATTTCACTAGATAAGACCCTTATTCCTCATCTGGGATCTTGTAGAGGGCTTTGAAGCTGCGTTGAAACTGCTATTTGGACCTTCAACCCGTTGACCCCCATTGAACTCCACGATATGGAGAAAAATCCTGAAATGTTTTTATCAAAAACCTTGATTTTTTCAACTGAAGAAAAACATGAGGATCTTGGATGACAAAGGGGTGAATGAATTATCAGGATTTTTTTATTCTGAAAGTTAACAAATCCTTTAAAAAATGTAAAAAAGAACATCTACGATTTGCATTTACTGTATATGTACTTTTTTTATGGTTCTTTACAATTGTCGCTTGTCAAACTGTATAATATTGCAGTGAAATCTTTGGCAAACTCCATGAAACGTTGCAACTTTTGTATCCAGACATTTGATTATCAACAATGTCTGGTCCTTATTGAACTTCTGGTGGAAAACCGCCAACTGCTGATGGGCCAAGTGACCAACTGCGTTGTTTTTATGTCATTCAGTGGCAGGTGTATCTGAAATCAATTATAATACAATATTAATCTTACACAGAGGGGAAAAACTTTCAGGGGTGCTTGCCAGTTTTTTGTTTTTTTTTTTAATGCAGGATACATCAGATGTTCAATAAGCGGGTCAGTGACTATTAGGAGTCTAAAACAACCAGAGAAACGAACAACAAAGTACTGTTGAATCCACGAGTATAAAATGTAAAGTGCGTGCATGTGAAATAGCATAGTTATGTTTAACCTTTATGCTGGCTTTGGCAAGAAACCCTCTGAGACTGTGGCTTCTTTTCAAGCACGTCCTTTCTTTCAAATAGTGCACATGAAAGATGGGCATAAAAGTTGCTCTAACCCTTAATGTGATAAATAGAAAAGTAAATCTCCCAGAGTTTGACTTAAAAGGTTAAAAACAACACTGATTTGGCAGGACGATGTTAGTAGAGCTTGAAACATTTTACCCAGACCATATTAGTTGAGGATTCAAAGAGGAATACGGGGAATTGACATGACCATAGTTACAAGATGAATGTTGTCAACCAAGCATGAATTTGATAAGGCAGTCGGGATTGTCCATCATTGATTCCGGCCTTGCAGCAACTCTCTTGAGGATTTCTGCTGCCGCTGTGTGTGGTAATCAAACAAAGGCATCATTTAAAGAGAGGCTAATCTATTGTGACTGTTTCCTGCTAATGAGGTGAAATTAACTGCCCCTTCAATCCCACATGGGTCGTGACTCTATCAGCGCTGTGTGAATTACAGAAATTTAAACAGATCTTAGTCATATCAATGAGCAAAGGATAGTTAAAGGTGAAGTCTGTCATTTTTTTCAATGTTGAAATGATTTCTTCTATTCTATTTGTACATTTATACCTTCCAAACGTGTAAACAGCTTTGTGCAATTACATTATTGTACTTGACTAGCCTGACACAGCACCTTCAGTTCAACCAGTGGCGTGAGTTTGGGGCGGGGCTATCTGTTTGTTCAACCTGTGGGAAACTAGATGTGTTTGGGAAACCTGTTTGGAAAAAGCAATTATTTGACTTTATCAGTTTGCCTCCCCCTATCAGAATCACTAAAACGTTAAGTATTTTACCAAAATAAGAGGGATCATACAAAAAGCTTGTTATTTTTTATTTAGTACTGACCTGAATAGGATATTTCACATGAAAGATGTTTACATATAGTCCACAAGAGAAAATAATAGTTGCATTTATATAAATGACCCGGTTCGAAAGTTTACATCCCCTTGATTCTTAATACTGTTGTTACTTGAATGATCCACAGCTGTGTTTTTCGTTTAGTATTAGTTGTTTATGAGTCTCTTGTTTGTCCTGAACAAGTTTGTCCCGCAAATTCTTTGGTTTTCCAGCATTTTTGTGTATTTGAACCCTTCCCAACAATGACTGTATGATTTTGAGATCCATCTTTTCACACTGAGGACAACTGAGGGAATCATATGCAACTATTACAGAGGGTTCAAACGATCACTGATGCTTCAGAAGGAAAAACCATGCATTAAGAGCTGGGGGGCGGAAACTTTTGAACAGTATGAAGATGTGTGCATTTTTCTTATTTTGCCTAAATATCATATTTTTTTTCATTTAGTACTGCCCTTCAGAGACTACTAAAGATACTAAATACTACTAAACTTACATGTTTCCCAGAAGACAAAATAATTGAAATAACCCTGGTCTTAACATTCAAAAAGTGTTCACCCCCCGGCTCTTAATGCATTGTGTTTCCTTTTGAAGCATCAGTGAGTGTTTGAACCTTCTGTAATAGTTGCATATGAGTCCCTCAGTTGTCCTCAAAATCATACAGTCATTGTTGGAAAGGGTTCAAATACACAAAAATGCTGGAAAACCAAAGAATTTGTGGGACCTGAAGGATTTTTCAGAACAGCAACAAACAAGGGACTCATGAACAACTATCACTAAACTAAAAAACACAGCTGTGGATAATTCAGGTAACAACAGTATTAAGAATCAATGAGAAGTAAACTTTTGTACCGGGTCATTTTTATAAATTCAACTATTATTTTCTCTTGTGGACTATATGTAAACATATTTTATGTGAGATATCTTATTCAAGTTAGTACTAAATAAACAATAACAGGCATCTTGTTTCCCCAACCCCCTTTTTTTGGTAAAATAATTAACATTTTTAATGATTCTGAAAGGAGGAAGCAAACTTTTGCCTTCAACTGTACACTTAATTAAGTTCCAAAAACATGAATTTTAGACTTCCTCTTTCTTATTCTTCATACTTTTAATGCAAAGAAAAATATAAAAAAAGTTGTTTATAGCTTTAACACTTATTGTTGCAGTTTTGTTTGGTGTCACAGAAGATTGTTTGCATATTCATATACATGTATTCATCTAATTTTATGTAAGTCATTGTGTATTTCTGTTCATTTATTTGTGCTTATTTACAGTGATTTTTAGCTGTGCTTCAGCAGGTTTTCCAAAGCCCAGAGGAATACACCTGTTTCACACCCAGCTGAGCTGTTTTAGAGCATTACTTGTATTAATTCATGCAAATGGTGCAGGGGAAACTGGCAATTTTTCTATTATTGTACCAATACAAGCATCATCATGACATTTAGTGTCGTACAACACCGCTCATCTGTTCAGCAAGCCACCTCTGTATCTTATTAGCTAATCTACCACGTGTGTTTGTGAGTTTTTCAGAGCATGATTCAAAAATCGTCATGCTTTCTGATTACTTCTAATTATTTCTCTGATTTGGTGGAATGCGCTTGCTTTGCGTTGCAGTGCGTTTGTTTTCGATACACGTTCGTATGTACGTGTGTGTGCACGTATGAGCACGTGGAGTGAATCAGACTGTCGTTACAGAGGAACATCAATTAGATGATGCTCAGCAGGCGTGAGGTTCAGGGCTTGAATTGATTTCATCTGCATATAGATGATAGGTGATTTACACCCTCTCTTACTGATGAGACCTCGCCACACACACTTTAACACGCCCCTCAGGTAGCGCATGAGTGTTTGATGAACTGAGAATGAGTGTAGATTCATATCTAAATCCATTTAATGCTTCTTGGTGCTCTGAGAACAAATAACTATGCATTAATGTATGTGTGTGATGGCCTGAAAGCTGATGGGCCATATGGGTGGCATTTCAGATTTAATAACAAGTGTGTGTCTATTGATCCCTCCGCACAAGATCCATAATGCACCCCACTTTGCTTTCAGTATGGAACTAGGCTTGATTGAGATACACTGCCAGTCAAAAGTTTTTGAACAGTAAGATTTTTAATGTTTGAAATGTTTAGAAGTCTCTTCTGCTCACCAAGCATTTATATGATCCAAAGTACAGCAAAAACAGTAAAAATTTTAAATATACTAAAAATGTAATTCATTCCTGTGATTTTAAAGTTGAATTTTTAGCATCATTACTCCAGTCACATGATCCTTCAGAAATCATTCTTATATTTTGATTTACTGCTCAGAGAACATTTATTATTATTATTGTTATGTTGAAAACAACTAGATTTTTTTCAAGAAAAAATTTCTTGAACAGCAGATCAGCATATTAGAATGATTTCTGAAGGATCGTGACACTGACAACTGGAGTAATGGTGCTGAAAATTAAGCTTTGATCACAGGAATAAATTCCAAATATTTAAAATATATTCAAATAGAAAACAGTTATTTTAAGTAATAAAAATATTTCAGAATTTTACTGTTTTTGCTGTACTTTAGATATAAATGCAGGCTTGGTGAGCAGAAGAGACTTCTTTTAAAAAACATTAAAAATCTTACTGTTCAAAAACTTTTGACTGCTAGTGTACATATGGAAGACATTTTTAAAAAAAATCTCCTTTCGTATTTTATGAACAGTAAAACGTCATACAGGACTGTCATAACATTTCATTTTTGGTTGATCTTTCCGTTTAAGTAAAGTCATACACTTCACACAAATCACTCTTCCAGCGGCCATGCAGACTGCCGAAATGCCACATAAATCTCTACAGACAAAATATTGCAGATAGAGTGTTCTACTAGGTTTAGAGAAACCTTGCGGATAAAATGTATTAAAAAGATCAAATTATTTCCATGCTTCATCGTAAAATGTATTACAGTGTCAGAATTCCTTAAGGCGTCCTGTCGCGTACAGTGTCTAACTGGACGCGCAAAGTCTTGCCTTGGTAAGGCGTAATTACCTCTAGACAAATGGATATGTGCTGACTATGGCTGAATTTAAAATTAGCCTGCTCTGACCCACCACCCCCAATCAATGCTAGTCGCTTTATGTCTCTATTAATGAGATTCTAGCAACAATGCATGGCTAGAGAAAGCTAATGGGCTCTCACGCTATAGAGGACACCCGCAAGTGTTGCCTTAAAGAAGCTGTAATGTATTGGGAATGAGGTTTTTGGCTTAGAGCATTTTAAATGCAGCATAAAGTTACCAAGATTCAGTACATATTAAACTTGTTTCTTGATTAAGGAAGTGAGGCAGGCTGTTCAGCCTGATTGATTAAAAATTCATAATTTACTCAACACTGTAATAAACAATTTGTTGAGTCAACTTAAAATAATTTGTAACCTGGCTGCCTTAAAATTTTAAGTTCAGTCAACTCAAAAACTCAAAAAAGTTTATTCAACTTGAAATGTTAAATTATACTAAGTGACAACTTAGATATTTGAGTTGAATCAACTTAAAATTTTAAGGCAGCTGGGTTACTTACCCATCTGTTAAGTTTAGCAAACACAAATATCTAAGTTGTTAGTACAGCTTAACATTTTAAGGCAGCAGGGTAACAAATTATTTTAAGCTGACTCAACAAATTGTGTTTTTTATTTTTTACAGTGAACCTGTGTCGACTTACTTTCTTCTTTAGACCACAAAGGTAGATGTTAGATGTTTAGTTGGGCGTTCAGTTGTAATTTTCTCTTTATATCTGTCTTTCTTTCTTTGGGGTGCAGAAATAATGAGGCTGATTTCACAGACTGTGCAGTACGTCCTGTGGTCACTGTTTGCTAATATGCTGGTCAGCAGGACCTCTCAGCGGCAAAGGGAACATCTGAGCAGCAGTGACTTTACTCTAATTGGCTTTGAATCTGTGTTCAAATTGGACCAGATACACATGCAAAGTAGGAGTGTGTTAAAGGAGAAGTCCACTTCCAGAACAAAAATTTACAGATAATGTACTCACCCCCTTGTCATCCAAGATGTTCATGTCTTTCTTTCTTCAGTCGTAAAGAAATTATGTTATTTGAGGAAAACCGAACACTCAACCGAAAATAACTCTTTTAGCACCATTCATGGACATTTCTGTTGGAAACTGCAGTGATATGTACTTATCGGTAAGTATATCACGTCTCGCGAAAACGTTCCAACAGGTCATGAGACCAGGTTGTGTATTTGTATTGGAACTGGCTTATAGATAGCTACCCCGATTATGTTTATTAATTTTTATCAGACAGTGGTGTTCATCAACAGAACTCACCTTTATATTAAAACCTGATTAAAAAGCTTTCCATTGATTCTCTCCTCTCTTTTTCTCTTCCTAACCCATCTCCATTTCTTTCCTTTTTTCTCTGCATGAGAAAAGTGGATCAATAGATGCTCCTCATGGAGGGTAGCAGCAGATATCTACATTTAACTTCTATGAAAGATGAAATAGAATCTGCTCTGTGTAAACGTGTTTGTCAGATTCGTTCATGTCAACTAATGTGAACATTTTATTATTGTACTTGACATCAAATTAGAGAACAATCTATAAATATTTTAAATACTGTAAATCTTCATTGTTCAAAATTTGAAGGAATATTAGCTGTATGTATACCACTGTTCTACTAACCAGGGCATTTCAACAAGAACCTTTATTTTGTGGAAAACACAGTGACCGAAATTAGAGAACAGTAACCACTGTAGCACAAAAGAAGATAAAACTACAATTTTGGAGGGTTACAGCAGTCAGAAATTAGTAGGAAGTGTAGAGGCCCTTGCTTTGTGGCCATAGGACATCATTAGTTTCTCAAACTGTGCTGGTGTGATCTTGGTTCAGTCTTGTTCCACTGTCTTCCATAGTTTTGTAGTGGGTAGTGTAGTGGGCCATTAACTTTGTCGCCAAGGATTTTCCAGACATTTTCAGTTGGGTTTAGATCATGGCTGTAAAAGCTGTATAAGAGGCCCAACTTCTGCTGTAGAAAACTTCCCCCAAACCATCACACTTCCTTCTCCACTTTTTGCTGACTTCTTAATGCACTTGGGCTTCAGTTTTTCTCCAGTTTCAACCCGAACAAAAAATGTTTTCCATCTGACCCAAATAAATTAAACTCTCAACACTAAAGTGAACTTCGGACCAGTTCTCCTCTCTCCACACAACATGCTCCTAAGCAAAGGTGTTTGCGGTTTCACTTCTCTTTAACGTTCCGAGACAGATCCTTACCCTGTTCATTGCTGAACTGTCAAGCAATTCCAGCTGAAGTGTTGAACCGATTTCCCACTTTGAGTCTCCGCATTGAGTATCCAGGCCTCTCATGTATTTGTCTTATGTGGATGATCAGCCTTTTGGGGGGACATGAATGAACTAGTGTCAGTGTAAACTCTCTAGCAATTCCAGCTGCAGTGTTGAACTGATTTCCCATTGAGAATCTCAGAATTATCCTGTCTTTTTGTGCATTTGTCTTATGTGGATGATCAGCCTTTTAGGGGGACTTGAATTAATTAGTATCAGTGTAAACTCTCTAGCAATTCCGACTGCAGTGTTGAACCGATTTCCCACTTTGAGTCTCCGCATTGAGTATCCTGGCCTCTCATGTATTTGTCTTATGTGGATGATCAGCCTTTTTGGGGACTTGAATGAACTAGTGTCAGTGTAAACTCTCTAGCAATTCCAGCTGCAGTGTTGAACCGATTTCCCATTGAGAGGCTCAGAATTATCCTGTCTTCTTGTGCATTTGTCTTATGTGGATGAACAGCCTTTTAGGGGGACTTGAATGAATTAGTATCAGTGTAAACTGTCTAGCAATTCCGACTGCAGTGTTGAACTGCAGTGTTGAACCAATTTCCCATTGGCGTTTCCCATTGAAACTGTCTTCTTGTGCATTTGACTTACATGGGCTACCAGGCTTTTTGGGGGACTTGAATGAATTAGTATCATTGTAAACCTGCAATATTTGAGAAATCACAGATTTAGACTGACCAGCTTCTCTTGCAATGGCTGAAAGGGTCAGGTAATTTGTGGAGATTGGCAGCGTACCACTTGACAAAAGCATGTCAGTCTATTATTACTGTACTATCTATTTCAGATAATCCTACCCATAAACAGAACATAAAGACACAAAGAACTGTGCTTGGCTGGTTTACATATCTGTCAAAACATCTTTTCCTGTCTGAATGGGTGGCTGTTGTCCAGGGTGAGCTGCATTGAGGACCAGACTTTTTTTTGCCTCGAGTCAAAAGTCTGACTAGGCGAGACTAATGAGAGTGTGCTGGGCGGCGTGTGTCATGTGATGAGACAAGTCTTTGATAGCTACGACTACAGCATCTCCACCCTGATCTCTACACATAAACACTGTCTTTGATCAGCACAGAAAGACAGAACGAGGATAATACCGCTCTCTGTGCTCTACAGCAGCAGATATGAAATACATTTTTTAGTTTCAACAGTATTCTTGGTTTTTATGATGCTTCTGGGATTTGAGCTCATAAGATTTTAAACTCATAAGGATGGAAGGCATGCACGCTAGCCAGATGCTATGTGCTCTGGTACATTTTTAAAGGGGCCGTTCTTGCGGTAACAGACAGCACATGGTAATCAACTACACTCCACTGCGCTCAATTACAATCAGGCATCTCAGAGACAAGAGACGAGACAAACAAGAGATTGCTTGGCAGTACTACAATAAACAAACGTGCTAATTTAACATTGCTGGATTTAACATTGCTTTGATTCGGCCTTTAAAATTAAATTGAATTAAACTGTAGAATGACCTTAGTAAACTGAACAGAGCTAAACTGTGCTGAATAGAGCTTAAATGAAATGAGTTGGGCTGTGCTGAACTGAAACGAAATAAGCTTTAGACAAATTGAATTGAGGTGTTGTGCTGTAGTGAACTGGACTAAAGGACACTGAGCTGTACTGTGTTGAATTAAATTAATGAAAGCTAAACTGAACTGAGTTGCGCTGAGATTAAACTGAGTTAACTGAATTGAACTTAGATGTGCTGTACTGTACTGAACTGTGCTAAACTGAATTAAACTAAATGAAATTGAGTTTACCTGAGATGTGCTGTACTGAACCGAACTGTGTTGAACTGAACTCAATTGAACTGAACTAATCTGAGCTGGACTGAACTATACTAAGCTGTACTGTAATGAATTGAACTAAAGAAGGCTGAACTGAGTCGCACTGAGCTGAACTAAACTGAGTTGAACTCAACTGAATTGAACTAAATTAAGCTGTTCTGATCTGAACTGAGCTGAGATTAACTGAAAAAACTAAACTAAACTGAGATGTACTGAACTGAGATGAACTGATATGTGCTGTACTGAATTGAACTAAGCTAAACTGAGTTGTGGTGCAGATGTTGTGGTGAAATGAACTAAACTGTTCTAAACTAAACTAAGTTCTGCTGAACTAAGTTTATCTAAGAAGTGCTGTACTGAACTGAATTGAACTGAAATAAACTGAGCTGGACTGAGCTATACTGAGGTGGACTGTATTAAATTGAACCAAAGAAAGCTGAACTGAGCTGAGTTGTGCTGAGCTAAGCTAAACTGAGTTGAACTAAATTGAACTAAACTAAGCTGTCCTGAACTGAACTGAGCTGAGATAAACTGACAGAAACTGAACTAAACTGAGCTGTACTGAACTGCGTTGAACTGAGTTGCGCTGTACTGAACTGAACTGGGCTGAATTAAATTGAACTAAGCTAAACTGAGTTTAACTGAGATGTTGTGCTGAAATGAACTAAACTCTACTGAACTAAACTGAGTTGTATTAAACTGAGTTTAGCTGAGTTGTGCTGTACTGAACTAAAATAAACCGAGCTGGACTGAACTACTGTATAATGAGCTGTACTGTATTGAATTGAACTAAAGAAAGCTGAACTTAACTGAGTCACGCTGAGCTTAACTAAACTGAGTTGAACTAAACTAAGCTGTTCTGAAATAAACTGAGCAGAGATTAACTGAAAATGAACTGAACTGTACTAAACTGAATTGAACTAAGCTAAGCTGAGTTAAACTAAGATGTTGTGCTATAGTGAAATAAACTACTGAACTAAACTGAACTCTAATGAACTGAGTTTACCTGAGCAGTGCTGAAATGAACTGAATTGAACTGAACTAAACTGAGCAGTACTGAACTAAACTGAGTTCAATTGAATTGTACTAAACTAAGCTGTCCTGAACTGAACTGAGCTGAGATGAACTGACAGAAACTGAAATAAACCGAGCTGTACCGAACTGAATTGAACTGAGATGCGCTGTACTGAACTAAACTGTGCTGAATTGAATTGAACTAAGCTAAACTGAGTTTAACTGAGATGTTGTGCTGAAATGAACTAAACTGTACTGAACTAAACTGTGCTCTACTGAACTGAGTTTACCTAAGATATGCTGTAGTAAATTAAAACAATCTGATCTCATGGCAATTTGTACATATATTAGGTGGCTAACATACGATTTAGCAAAAATCTTAGAAATTCGTAAAAGTGAGGTTGTGCGAAAATCGTATATATTTTATGATAAAGATAAACTGTACCAAACTGAGTTGAACTAAGAGGTTGTGTTGTAGTGAGCTAAACTATGCTGAGCTGTACTGTATTGTATACTAAATTGAACTAAGGAAAAATGAGCTGAACTAAACTAAGCTGTTCTGAACTGAGCTAAAATGAATTGAGATGCGCTGTACTGAACTGAATTGTGCTGAACTGAACTAAGCTAAACTGAGTTCAACTGAGATGTTTTGCTGTAGTAAACTGAACTATACTGAGCTGTACTGTATTGCCCTTACCAAAAAGAAGTATACTTCAAGTTTATTTTATTAAGTATACTTCAGTAAAGTTCGACTATATTTTTAAGTATACTTTATGTAGTAAGTATACAAATATCAGTGTGCTAGTAGTATACTTTTAAGTGTACTACAAGGGTCTGACAAGGGTTTTTATATAGTTTCAAGAAAATAGCATTTTTTAGTATTTGAACTAAAAACTGTTTCGTAAAATGGAAAATATGTATTTCCATTTTTTACAGTGTGGAAGCATCTGTTTTGGTTGAACTGAGATGTCGTGCTGTAGTGAACTGAACTGTACTCAGTTAAACTGAGCACTAGTTTACCTGAGATGTGCTGTACTGAACTGAACTGTGCTAAACTGAGCTGTAAGGAACTAAAATGAGCTGTACCGAACTGAGTTGAACTAAGACGTGCTGTTGTGAACTAAAACTGTACTGAACTAAACTAAGCTCTACTGAACTGAGTTTACCTGAGATGTGCTGTGCTGAACTGAATTGAATTGAACTATACTAAACTGAGCTGAACTGAGTTGAACTAAGATGTGCATTAGTAAACTGAACTGAATTCATCTAAACTGAGCTGTACTGAAACGATCTAAACTAAACTAAGCTGTACTGGATTTAGTTCATCTGAGATCTTGTGCTGTATCCCTTACTGAACTAAACTGAGCTGTGCTGACCTGAATTGAACTAAAATAAACTGAGCTATACTGAGCAGAACTAAATTAAATTGAGCTAATAATTGAATTAAGTTATTAGTTAAGCAGTACTGAGCTGAACTAAACTGGGCAGTTTGAACTGCCCAAAAATGAGTCATCAGATGCAAAGTTCACTTTTTCCTCTTGTTTGAACATTAATGTGTGTTGGCAGTGTATGTGCAAATCTACTATAATGATAAAAATCCATGCAGTGGTTTTTAATCTGTAAAAATAATATCCCCTTTTTTCAAATCAAGGTTTTCTCAGATGCCTGTGAGGCCGCTCCCATGGTAGTTGATTGACATGAGCGTCTTTCCTCAGATCAGCTGTCACAGTCCGCCCTCCATTGTTTCGATGCTGGAGTAGGGATGTAAGTTAGACGAGAATATCTCCGATTGAGCGATTGAGGTGTTGTGTTGCTGGATGTAATAATGAACATAGTGGTCGTCATTTACTCCCGACATCTGAGCAGCTGAAGATGCAGTCGATTACGTTTGTTTGGAAAGGGAATGCGCCTCCCGATCTACATAAATGCGTCTATGTTCAGGCAAATCATTCGTGATCCAGCTTCACCTACAGCAGAAGTGAGTATAAGGTTTTTTTTATGAATCTCTGCAAACACCTTTCCTAATAACGTGCTAGTTAGCAAGCTTAGTGGCTAAACACAGCTAAATGCGGCTGAAGTAAACAGGCTCGTCACTCCACAGAGAGAAGAGAGGGGCGGGGCGAGCAGAGCTCATTAACATTTAAAGCAGCCTCAACCAAAACAGGATGATTTTTGCAGAGCTGATTTTTGCAAGGTAAAAAAAAGTGTGTTGTTTTACACAACCATTGAGAATTTTTAACCAAAGTATATTATAGACTTTTAATTAAGACCCTAAAGAATCAACTTGTGGAAAATGGGCATCCAATGACCCCTTTAAATGTTGTGCGGTATTAAACTGAACTAAACTGCACTAAACTAAACTGAGCTGAAATGAATTGAGAAATTGCGCATTTAAAAAACAACATAATTTAAGAACAAATGAGGGAGAAAATGACAACCACTAAATGAAAAACAAGTATAAAGTCTCCTCACATGTCTAATATGTATCTCTAGCATCTTTTGGATTTAGTATTGAACAGAAACACTTAAAATTCTGTTTATAGTGTAAATCAATGCACTGTTTAATTATTAAAATGTATTAAAATATTTGCTGACAATATTTGAATGACTCATTGTGTCCAATGTAAGAGCTTTAAACAAATCTCATAATTTATGACAAATTTGACGGTTAGAAGTATATTCCTGCCCTTTAATCTTCAGGGTTATTACACTGCACACAAGATCTTTATTTCTCCACAAAGACATCACTCATCTTTTATAAACTTGTCATTGCGTGATATCTGTAAAATGAGCTGAGAAACAGAGAGACTGCGTGTGTGTGTATGTGTGTGTTGTGTAAATGATGGAGGCTGCAGTTCCTTCTGCAGCACTGAGGATGATGGACATTTTCTATTAGCCGCTCTAACGCCACTCCCAGTGTGAGAGATGAGTGTGTGTGCTCATGTGTGTGTTTGTGCGAGTTAGACGCAACTCAAATAGACTACTTCTACATTCCTCCAGAATCTTAGACTACCCTTTATGATTGACAAGTCTCAGACAAGACACTTTATCACAGGATAATACAATACTGAGCCAATGATCTGACTTTTTTAGTTGGTTTTGGGTTAATTGATTCAAAAAGTCTTTGTACAACACGTATTGACTGTAAGGTGAGGGTTCTTGCATGTAAGTATGTACTGTTAGGGTTAGATTATTATAGTAAACATATAACATATAACAAGGACACTGTACAATAGTGTTACACAACATTGTTTGCCATTGCATTCCTTAGCACTGGTTGTGCAAGTTTCTAAATGAGCATGTCTGCTCACTGGTTTCAGCTTAGTCCCTCTCTCCTAATTAGAGGCTTATTATCTAAACAGCTGTCTTCCTGATGCCCACTCCAAATATGGGGGCACATAGAAACTCGCGCGCACACACAGAGTCATTACTGAGACATTAAACTATAATAAAGTGTTATCTGCCTGCTGGGCTGAAAGGTGCAGTGCTGCTGCATGTAGCAAATAATGATTTTACGATTTAATGCAGCGTGAGAGTGAAACATGTTAACTCGCCAGATGTTGCTCACTTGTTTGTTTTGGTGTTTGTGTATGTGAGAGTGGTCACGCATGTGTCATGTAGGTTTTTCTGGCTGCCCGCCACTTTCCAAATGTACAACTAGGTCTGCATAAACTGGTTTACAGTATAAGCGATGGTATTTTGAAAAAAGACACATGTACATGTTAAGTTCTTGTTAGTTAGTGCAGTTCTGTATTTAATAATTTAGTGTTGGTGTTGATGTTGTTACTTATTTTTAGGTCAACCAGTCATAAGCAATGGCATTTAAATACGGAAGACTTAAAAATGCAGTATGAGTTAAAGTTACAAAACAGTAAAAGTTGCAGTTAGAGTTAAATCCAGAAAACTGTACATTTTAATCACTTATTTTATATGACTTTGGACCACAAAACCAGTCATTAAAGTAGCATGTGTATATTTGTAGCAATAGCCAATAATACATTGTATGGGTCAAAATAATAGATTTTTCATCTATGCCAAAAATCATTAGGATATTAAGTGAAGATCATGTTCCATGAAGATATTTTGTAAGTTTCCTACCGTAAATATATCTAAACATAATTTTTGATTAGTTATATGCATTGCTAAGAACTTCATTGGACCACTTTAAAGGCAATTTTCTCAATATTTACGTTTTTATTTTATTTTTTTGCAGCCTCAGATTGCAGATTTTCAAATAGTTGTATCTCGGCCAAATATTGTCATATTCAAACCACACATCAAAGCTTAATTATTACGCTTTCAGATGATGTATAAATCTCAATTTCAAAAAATGTACCCTTATGACTGGTTTTGTGATCAAGGTTCACGTATACAATATTTAAAATGTTCTACAGTAAAGTGTATTTTAGATATTCATATATAAGATTTTTAAATATATTTCACTCTTAATTTTTACTTGCCATTAGGCTGGTGACACAGATGTCTGTTTTTATTGTATATACAAGTGCTCTTTTCTCAAAAACGTTAAAGATGCTCCTTCTGGCACTGAAGTCCTGGAAGGCAGCAGCTGTGGGACGTTATGAGAATTCAATACAGTCTGTTCCCTCTCTCTTGGTGTTCTGATGGCACCTGTTCTTCATCATGTGCTCTGTACTCACTTAAGGGCAGTGGCACCCTGAACACTTTACTTACTCATTTTGTGTGGGTTTGTCACGAAATGTATTCAAACTTGGCAACCTAAGTTAAGCTGCTGACTGTAAAGTTCTTGTCTACAGTGGAAGACCTCTCTTGACCTTTACTTGGGAAAAAGGTTCTTATAGTTTCACCTATTTAAAGGGATAGTTCACTCGAAAATGAAAATTAATTATGCATTTAATTACCCACCTTCATGGCGTTGCAAACCTATAAGACCTTCGTTCATCTTCATAACACAAATTAAGATATTTTTGATACAATCTGAGAGCTTTCTGACCCTGCATAGACAGCAACACAACTGACACATTCAAAACCCATAAAGTTAGTAAAGACGTCGATAAAATAGTCTGCGTGACATCAGTGGTTTAACCATAATGTTATGAAGCTACGAGAATACTTTTTCTGCATGCATGTGGTGCTGCTGATGCAGGAGCCGGCGTTCTGAGATAGAACCTGGGTGTACTGTGCCATATTTATAGGCAGAAGAAGACGCACGGTGTACATAAAGCAGTCTTTGTAAAAATGCCTCAAGATATTTTGACAGACTTGCAATTTTTTGCCCAGCTTTACTTATTTAAACCAGAATATACAGACAATGAACTAAGAGAGATTCCTGGATTCTGTTCGAGTATTCGATTTTTAAAAATCCTTGATTGCATTTTACCCGTGTAAATAAAAATAAATACCGGAAGTGCTGCATTCCACATATTAAACCATACGATTCAATTAAATAAATGTCATTTTAAAATTGTAATTTTTAATAGAACTGTTTTTACTGTGTTTTTGATCAAGTAAATCCAGCGTTGGTGAGCAAATTCTTTTAAAAAAATAAATAATAAATAATAATAATAATAATGTAAACCCAGATCTTTGAACGGAGTGTAGGGCACTGCAAAATCTTGACATTTTAGTTCATCTGGTGAATCTTGTGTATGAAAGGTTTTGGCTTGCATTTTTATACAGTGGCATGCAAAAGTTTGGGAACCCCTTGCAGAATCAGTGAAAATTTTAATAATTTTACAAAACATAAGAGCGATCATATGACTTTTTTTATTTAGTACTGTCCTGAGTGAGATAGTTTACATAACAGAAGGTACTTGCATGTTTCCCAAAAGTACAATTTACCTTGATTTTCAAATTCAAAAAGTTTTCACCCCCTGGATCTTAATGCATCGTGTTTCCTTCTGAAGCATCAGTGAATGTTTGAACCTTTTTTAATAGTTGTGTTTGAGTCCCTCAGTTGTCCTCAGTGTGAAAAGATGGTTCTCTGCTGGAAAGGGTTCAAATATCCAAAAGATGCTGGAAAACCAAAGAATCTGCATGACATGGGGGATTTTTCTGAAGAACAGTGCTCAGTTTAACTGTTTTGAACAAACAAGGGACTCATGAACAACCATCACAAAAAACAAACAAACAAACAAACAAAAAAAAACAGTTGTAGATCATCCAGGTAACCACACACAGTATGAAGAACCAAGGGTCGAAGGGGGTTATATAATCTTGTGGACTATTTGCACATATCTTTCATGTAAAAATATCTTACTCAGGACAGTACTAAATTAAAAATAACACACATTTTGTATGATCTCTCTCATTTTATTAAGATTATTCACATTTTCACAGATTCTGCAAGGGGTTCCCAAACTTTCGCATGCCATTGTATTTGCTTATAATATTTTTGTGAATGCTAAATGGGCAATATTAATCTAAATATTAAAGGTGTTTTACTATTTATTGTAAATGCATTAAACACTTAAAATCTAAGTGAATTTAGGCATCACAACCTTAAAAAAATAGATATAAAATTCAAGATTTGGTAGTCTCACATCTCCAGTCCACCCATAGAGGGCGATGAATCTCTTCCCATCCTCCACCTCTCTATACAAGGAGGGAGAGCTTTGTGATAGGTTCCCACTGTTAGGCACGTTTCTTCTGCAGCGTCCCAGTGCTCAACCTCTCTTTCTCTCTCTCTGTCTGTCTCTCTCACTCTCGGTCACTGCAGAGCGACACTCTCTGTTACGGCAGCGTGCAGAGAGACAGCCTGTAGCACTGAACCCATCTAACACTGCTAGGAAACCTGCACACTGTGGCCGTAGACCTGTGGAGACCTGGACTGCACACACACACACACACGCACACGCATGCAATCACAGACACGCTCAAATCATCGCCTGCAACATCTGGCTGAGCCGTGCAAGAGAAGTGCCGTTCCATTGCGCTCTGTGAGTCGACTTATGAATCGTGTGTGTGTGTGCGCGTGAGTGTGTTTGCTGGGGATTAGAAAGAGGCTTCAGGGTCTGCAGTCTTGATTGAGTGTGTGAGACTCATCAATTTGTGTGTCATTTGGCGTTAATTTCCTGTTTGGTGTCATTCAGAGAGAACTGTGTGCCGGTGATGTCTGTTGAATTTTTATGGGTGATTTGAGGTGTTCTTTAACTGATGGTGTGTGTGTGTGTGTGTGTATGTGTAAATAGCATGATTGTCTGGTTAACCAGTATGTCTGAAGTAGGTTATTCTAGACGCATTGGGCTTGTTCTACATAGAGTTTGAAAATCCACCGGTGTGTATGTGAGGTAATACGTGAATCGAAGGATGATGTGTATGTATGGTGGGTGTACATTTGAAGCATGAAAAATGATTTCTGAAACCCACATGAGCATAGTTACTTAGTGTGACGTCTTTTTCAGCACTGTCCTTATGCTTTTTGACGACATATGACTTTGCGCCGATGATGTCTTGCGTTTTCAGCCAGGCTGTGTGTGTTTAAATTATGGTTTAGGGAATATGAACATTCGATGTTCAGGAGGAGAAATTTTGAAATATGTTCATGGTGCCCTTTTCCATACAATGAAAGTGGATGGGGACTAGAAATTCTGAGCCCCAAAAAGGTAAAAAAAAGCAGTAGTGAAAGTAGTCTGTGTGACGTGTATGTCTTATAAAAGCCATATGGTCGCTTTGTTTAAGAAACAGACTGAAATTACCTGAAAAGCTTGATTTGATAGCCATGGTTACCTTTCAAATGCATGGTGATTGGGATTGTCAATGAAAGTGGATGGAGACTGGAGATATCAAGCTTCGAAAGGATAAAACATGCCATAAAAGTATTATAAAAGAAGTCCATATGATTGCATTTTGAAGTCTTCTGAAGTCACATCATCACTTTGTGTTAGAAACATGCCAAAATTCTCTGAAAAAACATTATTCTCTGAATCGTACACACTATCGATCTTAAATCTCAGGATTAAAGTTTTACTCTGAAATTCACTCATTGCCTTTTTGGAATGTTTGTTGGAAGAATTAAAAAATGTTGTGTTCTCACTAGTCTTGAAACTGAATGCGACACACCAAATTAAAATATACGCACTCCCAAATCGTACTTTTTTGGATAATCAGGCCCTTTAAGTATTTAAGCCGAACTGTGAAATTTTTCTTGTTGCTTTTTAAAAATTGTTGTTGGAAGGATTTATGCTATATGTTCTCACTAGTGTTGTGACCATTTGCAGTGCACCTTACAAATATTTATATTTGTGAGAACTGGCTTTTTAAGACATTTTGAAATATGTTCATGCTGCCCTTTTTCATACAATGAAAGTGGATGGAGACTGGAGATATCAAGTCTTAAAAGGACAAAACATGCCATAAAGGTATTATAAAAGAAGTCCATATGACTGTATTCCAGTCTTCTGAAGTCATACGATCACTTTGTGTGAGAAACAGGCCAAAATTTACTGAAAAAGTCATTATTCTCTGAATCGTATGCTCCAGTACCAATCTTAAAGGGGTCATCGGATGCTAAGTTAAATTTTTCATGTTGTTTGAACTAGGGATGCACCGAAATGAAAATTCTTGGCCGAAACCGAAAACCGAAAAAGAGGAAACCAAGGCCGAAAACCGAAAACCGAAACACCGAAAGAAATTATGCCAATTATTAGTACCATTGCATTTGTGGCTATGACTGTGTACTAACCTTACTAAAATCAAGGCATTGCAATTGCATAAATTAATATTAAAGTTTCAAAGAATAAATCGTTGAGGTTGAGCTTGTCGTCTGCCTGACATTTGAGAAAAATTTGAGAGAGTGTATTTAAATAGGGCCAGTGCATAAATTAAAATTTTTGTCAAATTTAAAAAATATCTAGCAGAAATATGGTTACAATCTGATAGGCACACATATAGTAGCCTAAGGGGCCGTTCATATATAGCGTCTTTTGCGCGCTCAAGTTCATTATTTCAAATGTAAACGCACGGCAGCCGCGCTCATAACGGAAGCGACGCGCACGCGGTTCGTCGCGCTCGTTTTTTTCAGGCGCGTCTGCGCCACATCGAGATGAAAACATCTGCAAGCGCACCGCCGGTCACGTGACAAGATTCAACCAATTAGCTTAATCCTTTCCCGTAACAACATTGAAAGCTCAGCCAAGATGGAGAAACAGCTGATCATAGCTGTACATTTTTAAATAAATTTAGTAGCAGAGCTACAGCAAGTGATTTTTAATGCTGGAAATTGTCCTTTGATGAAACTTCCGCGTCTTCATTGAGAGTGCGGGTCATGGTTGCTTAGCAACGGCAGACGCCACGGGAGCGCAAGCTACAGAGTGCATTGGAAAAGAGGAAAAATCGGCGCGCCTAGCGTTTTCCACGCGTTTTTAGGCGCGATATGTGAACGGCCGCTAGAGTGTACTTTTCATTGTTTTCACTCAGTGGTCCGTCTCAACCTCACATCGCAGACATGTTGCTTCAGACAAGCACGTGCAGGCCGCGGTTTCTGTTTGCGTCGTCACAACATACTGTTTCGGCCGTGTTGTTTCGGTGATAAAAATCTTTCGGCCGAAAACCGAAAATGCACTTTTGGGCCATTTTCGGCCGAAAATTTTCAGTGGCCGAATATTCGGTGCATCCCTAGTTTGAACATTCATGTGTGTTGGCAGTGTATGTACAAATCTACCCTATAATGATAAAAATCCATGCAGTGGTTTTTAATTAATCTGCAAAAACAATATCGAGCCGTTCTCAGACGCCTGTCATTGTGGCGTCACCGACAGAGGCCACTCCCACAATAGTTGATTGACATGAGCTCTTACCTTAGACCAGCTGTCACAGTCCAGTAACTTTCCATGTTTCAATGCTGGAGCAGGGATGTAAGTTAGACAAGAATATCTCCGATTGAGCGATTGAGGTGTTGTGTTGCTGGATGTAATAATGAACTTAGTGGTCGTCATTTACTCCCGACATCTGAGCAGCTGAACATGCAGTGGATTACGTTTGTTTGTGAAAGGAATGCGCCTCCCGATCTACATATATCCGTCTATGTTCGCGCGAATCTTTCGTGATCCAGCTTCACTTACAGCAGAAGTGTGTATAAGCGTTTTTTTTATGAATCTTTGCGATCGCCTTTCCTAATAACGAGGTAGTTAGGAAGTTTAGTGGCTAAACGCGGCTAAATGCGGCTAATGTAAACAAGACCGTCTTTCCACAGAGAGAAGAGAGGGGCGGGGTGAGCAGAGCTCATTTTTTTCTTTTCAAAGGAACAACCCCTTAGAATGAGATGATTTTTGCAGAGCTGATTTTGACAAGGTAAAAAGGGTGTTGTTTTACAAAACCATTGAGAATTTTTAATCAAAGTATATTAGAGACTTTTCATTAAGACCCTAAAGAATCATATCAACTTGTGGAAAATGGGCATCCGATGACCCCTTTAAAATTGAAAGTTTTACTAGGAAATTTACTGATTGCTTTTTGTTTTAATATATGTTGGCAGAATTAAAAAAATTGGAAAAATGTTGTTCTCACTAGTCTTGAAACTGAATGCGACGTACCAAATTCTAATGTACGCCCTCTCAAATCTTACTTTTATGGATGAACTGGCTCTTTAAAGATTTAAGCTGTACTGTGCAATTTTTCTTGTTACTTTTTAAAAATTGTTGTTGGAAGGATTAAACATTTGGAGAAGTTCTGTATGTTCTCACTAGTCTTTTAACCTTTTGCAATGCACCTTTCAAATATTTATATTTGTGTGAACTGGCCCTTTAAGAAATTTTGATATATGTTCATGCTGCCCTTTTCTATACAATGGAGACAAGTTTTAAAAGGACAAAATATGCCATAAAAGTATTATAAAATAAGTCAATATATTTGTATTCCAAGTCTTCTGAAGTCAAATGATTCATTATTCTCTGAATTGTACACTCCATCGCCAATCTTAAATTTTAGGACGAAAGTTTTAGCCTGAAATTTACTCATTGTTTTTTTCAAAAAAACATGTTTGTTGGAAGAATTTGGAAAAATGTTGTCTTGTCACTAGTCTTGTTACTGAATGCGACACGTCGAATTTTAATATACGCACTCCCAAATCGTATTATTATTATTATTATTATATATTTTTTTTTTTTTGGGATAAACCAACCTTTAAAGGATTCAAGGTGTACTGTGCAATTTTTTGCTTGTTGCTTTTTAAAAATTGATGTTGGAAGGATTTATACATTTGAAGAAGTTCTGTATGTTCTCACTAGTCTTGTAACCTTTTGCAATGCACTTTTCAAATATTTCTATTTGTGTGAACTGGCCCTTTAAGAAATTTTGAAATATGTTCATGCTGCCCTTTTCTGTACAGTGAAAGTGGATGGAGACTGGGGATATCAAGTTTCAAAAGGACAAAATATGCCATGAAATTATTATAAAAGAAGTCCATATGATTGTATTCTAAGTCTTCTGAAGTCATATGATTAATTACTCTCTGAATTGTACACTCCATCGCCAATCTTAAATTTTAGGACAAAAGTTTTAACCTGAAATTTACTCATTGCTTTTTTTTAAAAAAAACATGTTTGTTGGAAGAATTTGGAAAAATGTTGTTTTCACACTAGTAAATGAATGCAACACATCAAATTTTAATATACACACTCCCAAATCGTATTATTATTATTTATTTATTTATTTTTTTTTTTGGATAAACCAACCTTTTAAGGATTTAAGCTGTACTGTGCAATTTTTCTTGTTGCTTTTTAAAAATTGTTGTTGGAAAGGTTTATACATTTGGAGAAGTTCTGTATGTTCTCATTAGTCTTGTAACCTTTTGCAATGCACCTTTCAAATATTTCTATTTGTGTGAACTGGCCCTTTAAGGATTTAAGCTTTATTGTGAAACTTACTTAATACATTATATACATTTCATTTGTGTTTTTCCATATCTCTCCCCTCTCTCTTTCTGTTTTTCGCTTCACCCCCTCTCTCATTCTCACTCTCTATCCATCTGTCTGCTGATGAAGCACATTTTCTGAAAGAACCCCCTACCCATTTCATCACGGGATGTGATAATGATGACGACGTGTGTGCGTATGTATTTATCAATAGGACGCCCCATGGGGATCCCTGCGCTCTTATGTGTTCAAAAGCCATTTCTATGTACCAGGAAAAATACGATGTGCATTTGTCCAGTGTGTGTGTGTGTATGAGCAACATCGTGTGCTTATATCGATAAGAAACAAGCTAAACAGGAAGGAAGGACCCTCTTAGGAGCTTGAAAAAGCTTTTTGACCACAGAACAAAGTGGAAACTATCACAGACACATTCTCGCAGCTCTTCAGGCGATCGCTTTGAGGTCAGATTTTTGTATCGAGTGACTAAATCACGGTTTGCTGCAGTATTGTCAGGCCTTTTCCTCAGAAAATAGAATGGCTACACACATTCGCGTATTGGAGTCCTTTATTACCACTGAAAAACTGCACACAAAGGCATTTCTTCACAGAGTTTATTGTGAATGTGAAGTAAACGCCAAGGAGCCTGTTATCAGATGAGATTGTATCGCAACGGAGGGTCATCTAACCATCTTTGTGTGTGTGTGTGTGTGTTACAGGAGGTGTTGTGGATAAAGATCTCAGGCAGTATCTCAACCTGCGTTTCCAGAAGGGCTCTTTGGACCACGAGCTGCAACAAATAATTCGGGACAACCTCTATCTTCGTACGGTACCCTGTGAGTTACACTTTACTCTCATTTCCTTAACCTTCTACACTGCTACCCTCACCGGTTTGCTCCTTTAGGCCTGGCCTCTGACTTTTTATTGATTAAGTTCTCGCTGATGTTGTCTGATCACTGCAACAGGGCAGTCACACTTGAGTTTACGTATATAGAATTGTTTCGAACCCTGCAACAATGCTAGGGGTGGTTGGCAAAGCATTGGTATGGGGCTGCTAGCATCCAGTTGGTGATTGCAAGGTTGTTTCCATCAACAGCGAATAAATGTGTGAAGTACTGCTCACTTTCTGTTGGTCAACACAACAAATTTTGGAGGGAGCATTTGTGAAATTGTGAGCGGAAATTATTAATCATTAAGCAAAATTTCCAACCATGTGGATTCCTAATAAAATAATTGGATTTTGCATGTGAAAATTCACATACTGTGGAGTTCATTTCTAGAGGTATTTTATTATTTGTGTGGGCATACAGTTGAAGTCAAAAGTTTACATCCCCCTTTCAGAATCTGCAAAATGTTAATTCTACCAAAATAAGAGGGATCATACAAAATGCATGTTATTGTTTATTTAGTACTGACCTGAATACAATATTTCACATAAAAAATGTTTACACAGTCCACAAGAGAAAATAATAGTTGAATATAAAACAGTTTACATCCCATTGATTCTTAACGCTGTGTTGTTTTCTGAATGATCCACAGCTGTGTTTTTTTTTAGTTTGTTTAGCGGTAGCTGTTCATGAGTCCCTTGTTTGTCCTGAACATTTTAACTGCTTGCTGTTCTTTAGAAAAATCCTTCAGGCTCTTTGGTTTTCCAGCATTTATGAACCCTTTCCAACAATGACTGTATGGTTTTAAGATCCATCTTTTCACACTGAGGACAACTGAGGGGCTCATATGCAGCTATTACAGAAGGTTCAAATGCTCACTGATGCTCCAGAATAAAAACAATGCATTAAGAGCAGGGGGTGAAAACTTTTGAACAGAATGGAAATGTGTACATTTTTCTTATTTTGCATAAATATCATATTTTTCCATTTAGTAGTACCCTTCAGAGGCTGGAGAATATAGTTATATGTTTCTCAGGAAACAAAATAAGTTAAATTTACCCTGATCCTTAAATTCCAAAAGTTTTCACCCCCTGGCTCTTAAAGGAACACTCCATTTTTGAAAATAGGCTCATTTTCCAACTCCCCTAGAGTTTTTGAATCCATTCAGCCGATCTCCGGGTCTGGCGGTAGGACTTTCAGCATAGCTTAGCGTAGATCATTGAATCTGATTAGACCGTTAGCATCTCGCTCGAAAATGACCAATGAGTTTCGATATTTTTCCTATTTAAAACTTGACTCATATGTAGTTACATCGTGTACTAAGATCGACGGAAAATAAAAAGTTGCGATTTTCTATACTCTCATTCCGGCATAATAATCAAGGAACTTTGCTGCCGTACCATGGGTGCCGCAGGCAAAATTATATTACGCAGCGCCTGAAAATAGTATCGGCCTAGAAATCGCAACTTTTCATTTTCTGTTGTTCTTAGTACACGATGTAACTACAGAAAAGTCAAGTTTTAAATAGGAAAAATATTGAAACTCTTTGGTCATTTTTGAGCAAGATGCTAACAGTCTAATTGGATTCAATGACCTATGCTAAGCTATGCTAAAAGTGCTACTGCCAGACCCGGAGATCGGCTGAATGGATTTGAAAATGGTAAAACTCAACTGTTTGACTCTAGGGGAGTTGGAAAATGATCCCATTTTCCAAAAAAGTGATGTGTTGCTTTAATGCATAGTTTTTCCTTTAACTGGCCTAAACCAAAAGCACCCACCTTGATATCAACAATCTACATAATATGAGACGTTAAAGTCTTATTTGCACATTTGAAGGTTAGAATTCACCAAAATGAACTTTAGTACACAGTAAAGCACATGGAAGTGTATTAAACACAAAATCTATTGTGACATCCCAGTTGAGGTTGAAAATACCATTAAAAAGAAAACCACTTCACTTGTCTTTATAGTTACAATGAAGTGAAGTTTGTATCTGTATACTTATGAGTTGTAGTCCGTACTCAAACGGTATTTTGAAATGTTTGAAGGTATTATACACAGCATGCTCTGTCTTTGGTCTGCACCGACGCTTGAAAGGATTTCCGTGAGGCTTTTGCTCAAGTGAAGCTCTTGTGTTATGTGTGAGAGGGAGCAAGTGAGTGAAAGAGGGAGAGAGAGAGTGATTACTGTCCAGCTGAGAGACTGAGCTGTGATTCCATTAGACCAGAGAGCGACACGTGAGATCCGTACCCAAGAGAAAGAGAGGGGTTTGGAGAATACAGATGAGAGAGAGAGGGATGGACTGACAGAGATTACGATAAAAAAATGAGAATGAGGTGTGAGGACCCTAGATAAAATGCCTCAAATGTCAGATTCATTGAACACTTGCAAGAGGAGAAAGAAACAAGGAAACTGATAGCTGGAAATAAGAAGAGCGAAAGGGTGGAGAGAAAGAAAGATTGGGTCGTTTGAAAAACCCATGCATACAAATTTATTTCTATTCAGATGTAATCCAACAGCTAGCTCTCTTCCAAAAAGCTAGTGAGCTACCTACTTTGAAGACATTTTAAGGGCATCGTCCTGACAAGAAGATGGTTCCAAAAGATTACCAGCATCAAGTTGCCTTCTAAGAAACTTTGTTTTGGCCACCCCAGAATGCACTGTGAAAATGAGTGAAAATAGTGTTGTGAGGTACACAACATCCCTTATGTAAATTTTATTGTAGTAAAAGTGTAATAACCATCCCTGCTGAAAAAACAGGTAAAACCAGCCTAAGATGGTTGGCTGGTTTTAGCTGGTCATCTAGCCTGGACTTAGCTAATCAGCAGGCTGGTTTTAGAGGGGTTTTGGCCACTTCCTTAGCTGGTCAGGCTGGGAGACCAGCTAAAACCAGCTACTTCCAGCTTAAACCATCTAAGACCAGCCGACCATCTAGGCTGATTTTAGCTGGGGGTTTTTTCAGCAGGGATGGTTTTTGGCATATTGATTACCATTTGTATAACCACAGGTTTACTACAAATACCATTGTTAAACTATGGTTAGTGTAGCAAAACCATGGTTAATTTGTGATTACCGTTGTTTAACTATAGTAACCATGTTTTTTGGTTTTACTTGTAGTAAAACCATGGTTAATTTTTGTAAGGGGTGTTTATATCAAATAAAAACATTTGATCTTTTTTTTCTTATTTAATTTAAATTCACAAAAAATGAAAAGAGAAATTTATTTTTAAGGTTTGTTATCAGACCATTAGGTGTTAATAGCATAGCAATATGCTAATGACACACTTTATTAAAATCAGCCATGAGGTACTGTTGGAGTCCTATTTTGTCTTCCACATTCTACTAATCACAAAATGCCCAAATATAGACCAATAATTCATCTGTTTACTCTTATATTGTCAGGTTCTTAGATTAGCACAATGCTAATGGAATCAACTGTTTGATAAGCATGAGGGAGCACTATTTTGTGTACAATTTTAATCTTAAAATGCAGAAATAACTGCCTGTTATTCATAGGTTATATTGTGTTGCTATTTGATTCTCATGTTGTTAGCATAGCAATATGCATCACACTCTGTTGAATTAAACCCAGATAGCACACATACATCTGTAAGATGTCTGTTAAAGGTCCCTTGATCTGGAAAGCATCTGCTGTGTTCAAACGTCTTTCAGATGTCAGTTTTATATACATTCTAAATCCTAAACATCTTAAAGACATCTAATAGACGTCTATTTGACATCTGATAGGAAACATCCTATAGACGTATTGCAGATGAGCAAACACTCTAAAAAATACATCTTGCAAATGTAAATGCAGATGTCAAATAGACGTCTCTGTGATGTATGTGTGCTATCAGGGAAGTTTACGTTTTAGCTTAGCACAATGCTAATGGAATTAACTGTTTGATATACATGAGGGAGCACTATTTTGTGTACAATTTTAATCTCAAAATGCAGAAATATTGACCTATTATTCATTGTGTTACTAGTCGATTGTCATGTTGTTATCTTAGCAACACGCTCATGTCACACTCTATTGGATTAAAGTTTAGGTCTTATTTTAGCACCATGCTAATGGAATCATTTGTTGGATAAGCGTGAAGGACAACTATTTTGTGTACTATTTTAATTTTAAAATGCAGAAATATCAACCTCTTATTCATTGTGTCACTAGTCGATTCTCATGTTGTTAGTTTAACAACATGCTAATGTCACAATCTGTAGGATTAAATATTTAGATCTTATCTTAGCACCATGCTAATGGAATCAGTTGTTTCCCTGATAGCACACGTACATCTCAGAGACGTCTGTTTGACGTCTGCATTTACATCTGCAAGACATCTGCAAGACGTAGTTTGCTCATCTGCTATACATCTATTGGACGTTTCCTATCAGATGTCAAATAGACGTCTATTAGATGTCTTTAAGATGTTTATGATTTAGAATGTATGTAAAACTGACATCTTACAGACATCTGCCAGACGTTTGTACACAGCAGATGCTTTCCAGATCAAGAGATCTTTAACAGACATCTTGCAGATGTACGTGTGCTATCTGGGTAATTTCAAGAGTACATTAATCTGTAATCAGTTGTTTAATACATGTGAGGAAATGCTATTTTGAGCTGTTTTTATCAATAAAATCTAACTGCCCAAATTTCAACAAATTATTCATTGTGTTACTATTCATTTCTCATGTTTGCTATTTTAGAAACATGCTAATGTCACACTCTATTGGATTAAAGTTTAGGTTTTATCTTAGCACCATGTTAATGGAATCATTTGTTGGATAAACGTGATGGAGCACTATTTTCGCTGGTGAAAAAAACAGCGTATGCGGGTAGGTATGTTTTGATGCTGGTTTATGCTGGTCCTTTGCTGGTTTAACCTGGTCCTTAACTGGTCATGTTGCTGATCAAAGACCAGCTTAAACCAGCATCAAAACCTACCTACCAGCATGCTGTTTTTTTAACAGGGTTGTGTACTATTTCAATCTCAAAATGCAGAAGTGTCGACCTATTATTCATTGTTACTAGTCGATTCTCATGTTGTTAGCCTAACAACATGCTAATGACACACTCTGTTGGAATAAAGTTTAGATTTTAGCTTAGCACCATGCTAATGGAATCAATTGTTTGATACGTATGAGGAGTCGCTGTTTAGTGTTGGTTATATCAATAATTTCAAAATGCCAAACATCAACCAATTATTCATTGAGTTGCTTTTTGATTCCCATGTTGCTAGCTTAGCAAAATGCTAATGTCATACTATATTGAATTAAAGTTTAGGCCTTAGCTTAGCTCCATGCTAATGAAATCAACTTTTTGATCAATGTGAGGAAGCACTATTTTGTGTTGCTCATATCAGAAATTTCAAAATACCCAAATATCAATAAGTTATTCATTGTATTACTATTCGATTCTCATTTTGCTAGCTTAGCAACATACTAACGTTACACTGTATTGGAAGTAAGGTTTGTATTTTGTCTGCCACATGCTAATACTCACAAATGCCTAAATTTGGAGAGGTTATTGGATGTTATCTTATATTAGCACCATGTTAACATCACACTGCTGGAATCAGATGTTTAAACGTGAGGAGTTCTATTTTTTGTGGCAAATATTGTACCAGTCATAGCAGTAGTTATAGCATAGTCATACCAGTATGGATGCCCCATTCGACTGCTCCGTTGACGCATCTGCTATCTTGGAACGTTGACGTCATTCACCATATGGGTTGTGCAGGATTGTGGCATCTTCAAGTGGTTATTGATTACTATGGTCAATGACGTCAAGTTGACCATTACAATATGGCGGACAGCTTACGTATAGAAACAGTTGCTAATGAGGCATCTACTTATACATATCTGTGGTACCTGTAATCTCAAAATGGCCAAATATTGCCTAGTGTGCCGTGAGGAGTTGTTGCCTAGAGTGTTCCAAATCACTCACTTCCCTGTTGAAGAAAACATTGTATGCTTGTAAGGTATGTTTTGAAGCATGGCAGCTGGTTTAAGCTGGCTTAAGATGGTCCTTAGTTGGTCATAAAATGGTTTAAGGTGGTCCTGGGCTGGTTATGAGCTTGAAAACCTACCTAACCAGCATGCTGTTTTTTAACAGGGTTATGAGGTACATTTTACGAAATCGCACACTCCAAAAAAAAAAAAAACCCCTCAATTTTCTCATGAGATCAAGTTATCAACTTTGCTGCCTATATAGGCAGTAGACAGCCAGTAAGCGCAGTAAATTTTGGAGTTTACATTTCACAGAATATTATTATTACAGAATTGTGTTTCCATATAAGAGGAAAAAAAAGAAAAAAAGACAGTCACTCCAGAGGAAGGTGAGGATGTGTCCCCGTTGCCGTCACATTATCAGTCACGTGATTGGCTGCTTGCTGAGTAATGACAGTAATGCTCATAATCACAGAACTGTCTCATGAATTATGCAGCAGATCTATTACAGCTTAGGGTGCCATGACAGGTTACGCCTGCCACACACACACACACACGCAGGGGAGAGACAGGGTGACATTAGAAGTTGTTAGTGCTGACATTGAACCTCTCCAGAAATGAGTTGTGAGACACTATTATAAATGGGGGACGCAGTGTCCTCTAATATCTAACAAGAGACCCAGAGATGCTGTCCTTTCTAAAAAAATTTCCATGATGACCACTACACACATTGTCATTCTCTCCTCACTTACTTTTTAAACCTAGAAATGATATTTTTTGTTATTTTTTTTTACCCTCACGTTCCTCCAAATCCTGAATTCTTTTGTAGAACACAAAAGCAGATGTTTTGAATAATGTTCATGCTGCTCTTTTCCATACAATGAATGCATATAGTGACCAAGAAGGACAAAAAAGACATGGGTTTGGAACGGCATGAGCAAATGATGACAGACTTTTCATTTTGTGAAATATCAGTGAATTATTTTTAAGGGTGGTTTTGTCACTGACAGGCTCTTCACTGTGTAGTCTGTAAATCCAGAATGTTTGAGGGAACATTTGAAGTCTCATAACAAGACTGAAGCAGGTCTCATTTTCACTTGAGAACAGAGAAATGTGGATCAGGCTTTTTCCAAAGCACCTGCCACTGCGAACAGTCTGACACATTTTTAGAGCAAAACCACATACCTGAAAAATTGAACAAGCTTGAATTGCCAGTTAAAGGTACCCAGAGTTCTCTATAACTCCCTTGTTGCAGCAAGACTTGAATGTAAAAGTTTCTCCCCCGAAATCTAAAGAAGCAAAAGGCTCTGATTTGATTTTAAACAACATGCTGGACCACACAAGCCTAAAATCTCATTTTCCTCAGCTCCTCAATTGAATCTTTGATGTCTGAAGAAGTGGTTTCATCATTTCAGCTATCAAAAATGGATATAGGATTCAGCTACGTTATATATCTTACAAGACTTTGCGGTCACGTTCTTGGAAAGATTAATCATTGCGTTATTAAAGGGAAGATTGTTACGATGAATTAATTCCCATGATGCTCTGTTTGAATTGGATTTAATTATATTTGTCATGGATGTGGAGGATGTGGATCTTAAGTCAACATTTTATCTTAAGTCAACATAAAATCAAAATTGACCCTAGTAACTTTAATACACATTCCTGGTCTTATCGTGCACAGTTCATCAAAAATTAATAACTTGCTCCTCTTCTGAAATGGCTATGCTTTTCGACTGACATCATCTTGGCTGTGCAACTGTTGGTTAATGTTGCACACACTGCCTCACTGGAAAAATCATATGGGTTTTCCATGGCAAAAGATTATTAAATAAGTATTTTTGTCTTTTTCCTAGTACAAATATCTCAACATCCTTAAAACAAGATTAATTTAAAGCTTGTTTTTAGAGAGGTTACGTTTGTTTTTGTTACATCGTTAGCAATATACAACTCTATCTATATTTACTGGGGTTATGCTTAAAACAAACATAAACAGATTGCCGATGGGGTGAGAAAATAATATTTATTCAAAATATGTTCTTTGAAAATAAGTCTTGCTGTCTTATGCAATTTTGCTTCTCAAGTAAGTTGTTGTTGCTTCAAGGATGTTTAAATATTTGTACTGGAAAACATGACAAAAATACTGATTAAATCTGATTTTTGAATTTTCTTTCTTCTTTGGAACACAAAAGCAATCATTCTGCAGATAAATAAAACTAGCAGCATGTCCAAACTGCTTTGTATCATACAGTGAAAGTGAATGGTGAACAGTTTTAAAACAAGGTGCCAAGGTTTTCAGCAAATAAAAGCAAATTTTTCTTACACAAACCTGTTGTGTGGCTTAAGACTTGTATGTCTTAATATAATGTAAATGATGTCTCTTACTGAAATATGTAGTAGAAAACCCATGAAAGATTAATGGTATTTAAAAAATCCACATTGTTTCATACATATTTTGGACTATGGGGACCGCCAATTATTTCGATGATGTAAAATGGTTGCACTCTGTGAGCTACTTGCGCTGCCTGGTGCTATTTTTACCGCAACACAACTTGAAAAATAAAATACTGATACGAGGACCACAGTTGCTGAAAGAGCTTGGTGTTGATGGATATAAGTAGGCTTAAAGCAATTGATGTATTATCAATTTTTTCCCACAAGGAGTCTAAACGTGCCCAGATATCGAGTGAAATCCCCACTGAGAAACTCCTTCAGTGGCTGCAGCATCATGACAAGCGTTGGCGTGTTTACATCCTTCCAGGATGGCATCTAGCGTTTCTTGTCTTTGCTGTTTGTAAGCACTTTTAGTAGCTGTGGTCTACTAAAAGCCTCAAAGGCATCAGGGCTAAAGTGGAGAACAAAGACGTGTGTCTTTAGAAAGTTTTATTCATCCACAGGCATCTCATCCTCTTCTTATCGCTAGAAAGCACTGAAGACTTGCATTACAAGCAAAAGTGTGGCATTGTATCAGTATTTTATTTTCTGAGTTGCTTTGCAGTAAAAATAGCAACAGGTAGTGCCAGTAGCTCACCGAGTGCAACCATTTGACATCATCGAAAGAATGGCGCCCACCATAGTCCAAAATATGTATAAAACGATGTGGATTTTTTAAATAACATAAGTCTTTCATGGGTTTTCTACTACATATTTCAGTAAGAGACATCATTTATGTTATATTGAAGGATCTTAAAGGACAATTTACTCACCTCCTTGTTATCCAAGATGTTCATGTGTTTCTTTCTCCAGTCGATAAGAAATTATGTTTCTTGAGGAAAACATTCCCAGATTTTTCTCCATATAGTGGATGTCAATGGTGCCCCCAAGTTTGAACTTCCAAAATGTAGTTTAAATGCAGCTTCAAATGGCTGTAAATGATCCCAGCCGAGGAAGAAGGGTCTTATTTAGCGAAACAATCTGTCATTTTTTAAACAAATTGACAATTTATTTACTTTTTAACCTTAACCGCTCATCTTGTCTTATCTCTGCGTTGCACATGCGTAGTCTGTGTAATCCTGGTCAATACAGTTAAGGTATGTCGAAAAACTCCCGTCTCGTTTTCTTCTTCAACGCCAAACTTGCTGTTTTTTTGTAAAGGGCGTTTAATGATCTCTGCATGTTCACTTTGTAAATACTGGGTCGGTACTTCTGCAGCGATGTAGGACGATTTTAAAGTTGGGAAAGAAAACAAGAGTTTTTCGACATACCCTAAACTGTATTGACCGTTTTGAACCGGAAAAAAACAGAGTTCATGCAGACTCAGACAAGACGCGCGTTTGAGGTTAAAAAATATATAAATTGTCAATTTGTTTCAAAAACGACTGATCGTTTTGCTAGATAAGACCCTTCTTCCTCGGCTGGGATCATTTAGAGCCATTTGTAGCTGCATTTAAACTGTATTTTGGAAGTTCAAACTTTGGGGGCACCATTGAATTCCACTATATGAAGAAAAATTCGGGAATGTTTTCCTCAAGAAACATAAATTCTTATCGACTGAAGAAAGAAAGACATGAACATCTTGGATGACAAGGGGGTAAGTAAATTATATGTAATTTTTTGTTCTGGAAGTGGACTTCTCCTTTAAGCCATATAAGTCCCTGGGTTCCCTTTAATATAGTGCACAATTTGTTTTGAACCACAATTATAAAGCATTTAAAGCCCTTGGTCCCCATTCACTTTCATCATATGGAAAAGAGCGGCTCAAACATTCTGTGAAGTTTATCTTTTTGTGTTCTACAGAAAAAAAGAGCTGTTTTTGAAAGACGTCTTATATGTTTACCAAGGCTGCATTTATCTGAACAAAAATACAGTAAAATAGTGTAAAATATTACAATTCAAAATAACAGTTTATTCCTTTGATGACAAAACTGAATGTTCAGCCATTACTCCAGTCTTCAGTGTTGCATGGTCTTTCAGAAATCATTTTAAAGGAGTTCACTTCCAAAACAAAAATGTACAGATAATTTACTTACCCACTTGTCATCCAAGATGTTAGAAATTAAGGTTTTTAAGGAACACATTTCAGGATTTCTCTCCATATAGTGGACTTCTATGGTGCCCCCAAAGTTTGAACTTCTAAAAAACAGTTTAAATGCAGCTTCAAAAGGCTCAAAATGATCCCAGCCGAGGAAGAAGGGTTTTATCTAGTGAAACGATCAGTTATTTTCTAAAAAAAATTGACAATTTATATACTTTTTAACCTCAAATGTTCATCTTGTCTAGCTCTGCGTGAACTCTGTGTATTCCGGTTTAAGACAGTTAGGGTACATCAAAAAACTCCCGTCTCATTTTCTCCTCCAACTTCAAAATCATCCTACATCGCTGCAGAAGTACCGACCCAGTGTTTACAAAGTGAAAATGCAAAGAAGATCAAACATGCTTTACAATAAAAGGTAAAACAGTGATGTAGGATTATGTTTTTCGACATACCTTAACTGTTTTGAACCGGAATTCACACAGAGCTAGACAAGACAAGCCATTAAGGTTAAAAAGTATATAAATTGTCATTTTTTTAGAAAATGACCGATCGTTTTGCTAGATAAGACCCTCCTTCTTTGGCTGGGATTGTTTAGAGCCCTTTGAAGCTGCATTTAAACTGCATTTGGAAGTTTAATATCGCGGGCACCATTGAAGTCCACTATAATATTTTCCTTAAAAAACATAATTTCTTTACGACCGAAGAAAGACGACATGAACATCTTGGATGACAAGGGGGTGAGTAAATTACCTGTAAATGTCTGTTCTGGAAGTGGACTTCTCCTGTAATATGTTGATATGGTGCTCAAGAAACATTGGTTTTTATTGTCATGGTTAACGTGGTTATGCTGATTGATGGGAACCTTTTTTTGAGATTCTTTGAATACAATCTTTTGTCACATTATAAATGTCTTTACTGTCACTTTTGTTTAATTTAATGCATCCTTGCTATATAAAACTATTAATTTCTCTCAGTCAACTAGTCAATCGATCAATCAGTCAATCAAATGTACAAACCCAAATTACATCCATTTACTAGTTTCTTCTGAAATTCCGTCTCAGTCTTCTCATCATTTAATTTCTCAGTTATAGTCTCTCTAATGGGTGTCCTTTTCTTATCTGTATGTCAATCTCTCGCCCTTTTCTCTCGTTCTAGCTCTGTCTTGGACTCTTTTGGCATGTCTTTCTGTTTCTGTCTCATGTCTCGGTCGTGGTACTTAAGCGCCATGATGAGGGCTTTGACTAGGTTTCTATGGTAACTGCCGTCTCCCACCCCCCGCAGTCTGCGTCAGACCAGTGACGTCTGGTCCCCCCCTCCACCTCATTCCTTCATCCCGTCCTCCATCCTTGATATGAATGAATACACAGGAAGTCAGGAAATGGGGCTGCTGTTGTGGAGCTCTTATGAAACAGGGCTATAATTGGCCAGGTTGCATGTGCATTGTGCGCTTTGATTGGAGGACAGGAGCTCCTGGCGTGAGATGAAGAAGCGTTTAACTGCAGATGAGGTCAGTGAGGAAAAAAGCCATGGAATAAGACCAGAGACAAGTGTGTGTGTGTTTAAGTTTGTGGACTCCTAAGGGGTCATTTGTCTTGTGTTGCTGTTGTGCCTCTGATGCCACATGGCTTACATCCAGATAGAGATGCATTAGAGCAGATGCACTCAAACACACTTCAGAGAATGAATCCTTTTCTCTGAGTTATGTATCTTTCATCTCTTTTTCTGCACTCACATTTGAGAGTGATCCTCATGAAACCTTGCCCTCTTAATATTTTAACAAAAAAGATAAAAGATACGAAATACTATATTGCACAAAGAAAGCTCTTAGGACCTTATTTTCTGATGATATTTTGTGGACAGTCCCCTCTAAATTCTCATTACCACAGTGCAAATACCACACATGTTTTTAATGTTATTTAGATGTTATTTAAATTTAAAAGAGTTCAGTCAAAATCATTATGCTGATTAATTAAATCAATTGGACATTTTTGCAATAGAAAACAAAGCATATATTACGTTTTACTCAGTGCTCTGATGGAATGAAAATTCCTGGAATTTACATAAGGGTGAATTTTATTTATTTAATTATTTATTTGCATATTTTCTTATTTTTTAATGAATTATTTGAAAATGAAAAACATGTAATGTAACATTTAGAATTTAGCTAAAACTGTTTTTTGTTTGAGTTATAGTAATTTAGTAAAGTATTTTTGTTGTTTTTAATCATTATATGTATTTATTTATTTTCTTCTCTTTTTAATAAATTAATTTAAAACTGAATTGTGTCAAGTAACATTCAGTTAAAATCGTTTTTTTTTAGTTATAGTAATTTAGTTAAGTATTTTTGTCATTTTTAATAGTTCTATTAATTTGTTTGTTTTTAATGAATTATTTTAAAATTAAATAATGTAACGTAACATTTAGAATTTAGCTAAAATAGTTTTTTGTTTGAGTTATAATAATTTAGTTAAATATTTTGTTATTTTTTAATCGTTCTATTTATTTATTTATTTATTTTCTTGTTTTTTAATGAATTATTTTAAAATTAAATCATGTAACATTTAGGATTTAGCTAAAATAGTTTTTTGTTTCAGTTATAATAATTTAGTTAATTATTTTAGTTCTTTTTGATCATTTTATTTATTTATTTATTTATTTATTTATTTTCTTCCTTATTTTTTTTATGAATTATCTTAAAATGAAATCATGTAACGTAACATTTAGGATTTAGCTAAAATTGTTTTTTGTTTGAGTTGTAGTAATTTAGTTAAGTATTTTGTCATTTTTTATAGTTCTGTTTATTTAGTTTCTTTTCTTTTTAATTAATTATTTTAAAATTAAATCGTGTAATGTAACATTTAGTTAAAATTGTTTTTTTTTTTTTGTTATAGTAATGTTGTGAAGTATTTTTGACATTTTTAATAGTTTTATTTATTTATTTGTTTTCTTCTTTTTTAATGAATTATTTTAAAATTAAATAATATAACGTATCATTTAGGACTTAGTTAAAATTGTTTTTTTTTAGTTATAGTAATTTAGTTAAGGATTTTTGTCTTTTTTAATAGTATTTATTTGTTTATTTTCTTCCTTCTTTTTAAATGAATTACTTTAAAATGAAAAACATGTAACTCCACTATATTTAGAATGATTTTCGAAAAGACGAAAATAAATTAAATCATCATAATGTTTGTGTTGTGTTACTTCATTTTGTTAAAGTATACAATTGGTTTGTTCTAATATTTAAATGTTTATTCTTTTTATTGGTTTTGGTGTGAAATGAGATCAGTGTTATTTATGAGATCAGTGTTATTTTAGTATTATCTATATCCTCTTATTTTCAGATTTAGCTAAAATATTTTTAATTAGCTGTTTTTTTTAGTTATAGTAATTTAGTTAAGTGTTTTTTCCTTTTTATATATTTATTATTATTATTATTAATATTAATATTTTATATAGCTTTAATTTAATGTTTTTCATTTCAATTAGTTTTAGTAAATTTAGTACTTCAACTAAACTTATTTCAATCAGTTGCCAGGAGGTTTTTAAGCTTCAAATTTTGAATCTGACATGTTCATATTTTATTTAAGAATTATTTAAGTGACCAACACTTGTTCGTTTTTCCCTCTTTTTTTAGTTTTAGTCTTTTAGTTATAACAATAACAGCACTGAATTTCTTACCAGCTTAAGGCTCGCGTCTCCTTTCCCTTTTCCAGCTGGACTGTCTTGTTTTAAAGATGTCCTGCTCCATTACCGGTCCTTGTGTAGGCTGATGTAGCCAGAGGACAGAGAGTTATTTGTAGCTGTGAAAAAGAGAGACAGTGAGAGGTCTGGAAGGGTGGCAGCATGTCAAATGGTATTAGAAATAGATCATACTTCCCCAAACAATCCCATCATCCATTTTTCTTCTGTTGCAACTTACTTTCTAAATACCACTGACAGTGGACAGCTTTTTTCTTTTTTTTTCCAAATAGCTAAAAGCTTTTCAATAGCATAAGTTCGGTTATAAATTTGCATACGCCCTTACAAACAAAATGAGTCAGTTTCATATTCCAGTCTCTTTCCTGGAAGAGAAAGTTTGTTTTGTCAACTTTAAAAGTATGTTAGCATATAGATTAGCCTCAAAGCTAACACGCTGGACTAAAAGCCGCAAAACTCTGGTTGTGATTTCATGCGGTTTAGGAATTATCATAGTATTCCTGTCCGAGTCATCATTACAGATCTTCTAAACTCTCTTTAATGTGTTCATATACGTCTCAGCCGCTGTGGTAGAGGCCCTTTATCTTTTAAAGCTGGTTTTGTGGATGAGGTCTAATCTGTTGACAGTGATGTCTAACTCTGACACACTCGCTGGCTTTCTGAAGTCTGTGTGGCACAGCTGCAGTCAGTGTCGAATGCAAACCACACTCAGTGAGCCAATTATAATCTCCTTATCTCCAGAGTACAACACAAGCCATCCTGGAGTAAACACACACGCAGCCCAACTTCAGCACAGATCCCCCATGATCCTTTAGAACGTGTACCTCAAATAGCCTTTCATAATGAAAACCTCCAAACAACACTTTCCTGTGGTTATGTGTCTAGTTTTTTATTTGATGTTCTTGATTTTTCATTCTTTGGAGTTACTTTCATTCCGGATCTTAACAGTAACTTTTAGTCTTGTTGTCTGTCTTGTTGTTGTCTGACCTGTTTGTTGCAGTCATGCAAATGCTTCTTGGAGTCCTAAAAGAAAATTAGAGTACAAAATGTAGAGCTCTTTTAGATTTAAATATGTTTGAATGCCAAGTTGTGTCATGAAACTCTAGATGGCGCAGGCTGATGGGTCGGTAATGTAAACTAATGATATTCACAGCGATAAACTGCTTGGCTCAAGCTGATTGGTTCACGTTGCATATGCAGCCAATACACTTCCTGCTTAACATTTAAATGGCTGGTTAGCATTCACTAGAGCATTTCGCAATGCGCTTTCAGAGTTCCTCTGAAACCCTCCACATCCCCAGCTCCACCTGTATAGATCCACAAGTTATTGTAATTGTTAGAATGGTCACGGATCAGGGATCTCCACGTAAAACTGAACGTGCAGACCAAACTGTAAGTCGTAGAGACTTGAAACTTGGAGGGATGGTAGTACTCAAACTGCCTACAATGTGACCAAGTCTCGCCCCAATTGGCCTGGGGGGGGGGCGCTACAGCAGTCAAAAGTACAAAATCGCTCATAGCTCCTAAACCGTCAGTCGTCAGAATCCCTTGGCTCACGCCAGACAAAACGCACACCTCAGATTCGTGAGCCTGGTGAAATTTTTGGGTATTTAGCATTTTTTGAAAAACCTACTTTTGCGAACTAGTCCTATGTTTTACGCTCGATCGGAACCAAACCAGTGTCCCAAAAGATTCTCTGGAGAGTGAATATCAATTAATCGAAAAAGAAAGTTGAACTTTCGACTCGCTGTCATGAGGGGGCAGGGCCACTTTTTTGGAGGGAGAGCGGGATTGGCAAAGGACCTCGAGACGGGAATCGAACTCGGGTCGACGCGAGCACAGTTGTGCTATATATCTGCGCACTAACCATAAGGCTATTGGCGGGCAGGGCCATTTTTAGTAAAATGCTTGTAACTCCTGAACCAAATGAGATATCGCCACCAAACTCAGAACACTTATGTAAGATCTCAATCTGAGGCCACAGAAGCTTGGCCACTTGGTGGAGCTATAAGGCTATAACTGCACAACCATTTGTCCTATCAACATGAAAATCAATGTGCACAGTCTTGGTCCGAAGTGCCACAAGTTTCTGCAAGGACATTTGCGCATCTTCAAAAAAATTTGAGCACCTGTTAGACAAGGTTAATGGAGGCCGATCGCAGTGAAACTTGGTGGGCCTGTTCGACTCATGGCCCCGAAGATTTAAGAGAAATTTGAAAGAAATCAGCCACTGGGGGGGTGATATCACATGTTTCAAGCGGGCCTAAACGTTTGTACGTCGCACGGTTTTTCGCACATACGCACAATATTTGCGTCATACGATAGAACTCGGGACAATTCGGGACAACTTTGTCTCTAGAAACACTGCTGTTAAATGATTAAAATGATGTAAAAAACCTACTTTTGCGAACTAGTCCTAGGTTTTTCGCTCAATCTGGAAAAAAAAAACATTGCAGTGTAATTCTCTGGAGTCTCTAGGTCAATCATTTTTTAAAAAAAGTTGAAATTTACCCTTTGGGAAGCTATAATGGGGTCGTTTAAAAAACGGGCCTGTCCAAATTTTCCCAAAATCCTATAAAGTCTAAAGAAAAACTCAAAACTTCACAAAAGCGAAGCACATGCATCAGGTGATTATAAACAAACATGCAAAGTTATAAGGGGTTTAGACCACAGCTGGTGCTATAACAGTCATAACTGTTAAAAAACATAATATTTCTATAGTAAATTATCTAGATTTAAAAAAAGTTTTTTTTTAAATTATTGATTAAGGTGATTACAAGTTTGCTAAATAATGTCTTTTTTTATATGCTTAAATGCCTTAAAGTGCTTGCACCCCGGTAATCACTGCTTGCAGCTATATATATATTTTTTTGCTATTTGTGCAGTACTGTATGTCTTAAATACTCACAGCACCATATTGTTCCTGTACTTGCTTTGGTTTGCAACAGCAATAACCAACAGCAGTAGCGTAGCAGATCTATTTCGCCAAGACCAAATACATTAACACTGTCATATCCATTACCATGCTAAAATCTTCTGAGAGTTGTCATGATAGGACTATATTTATTGAGTAGCTCTTTAATGACAAGAACATGTGGTGTGTTTGTTTCCCTCAGTTGAGTCATATGAAACTCGGTGGCTATTTGTGTTATCTGTAGCGTTGGGCTCACATTTAAAGACTCAAAATCGAAACAATACTTTTCCAGTGTAAACAGTGTATTTGCTATTTTGAGAGGGTCCACAGACCGCCAGCCACACACCATTTAATTTCTATGATAATAATTTCAATGGAAATGGACAGGATGTGACTTTTAGTAACATTTTGACATGAAAATGTTTGCTATTCTCTGAGGAATTTTCTGTTTTCAAAGTCACTAAATTCTTAGTAAATCTTCAAGGTCCTAATTTGAAGTCAGTCCAGAGTCTGAACTGTGCCAAATTTCAGATGTATGCAAATTGTTTTATCCCCTATGATTTCCAGCTGTTTAAGAAGGTTGGGAAAAACTTGGCATAGTGTGTAGTGAATGGATGTGGCCATTGTACGGAGTGTAAAGTGTACATCTATAGACCGTGGACATTTTGGGAAATTTTGTAGTGGCTTTAATGCATCTAAGAGTGATTTGCAAGGAGTGGGACGGCAGCGTGGAGATGGACAAAACACTCCACTGCATTAATATTCATGCAGCGACGCATTTCAGCTGAGGAGAAATGGCGCATTTTCAAACAAACACGAGCCCCATCCATTATTCAAAGCCATTGGACCTGTGCTTATGCACTCACACAATCACAACAAACACACTCCCTCATAAACACACACATTTTTATGCTTGTCTCCTCTCGGGAATACTAGAGAAAAGCAAGAGTTTATGTGGAGAAGGCCATAAGTGTGACTACAGAACTAATGTGAGCTCTGGCGATGTGTCGTGAAATGTCAACGGAGGACTTTGATTTAAACAGCTTGACAGTTCAACAGTTGTTATGAGCTTTAAATGTCCATTTTATGAAGATAAATGATAGAATTTAACAAAAACGTCAAAAACTAATTAAGGTTAAGCATAATTAATAACAATTAGAATCAAAATTAAATAGTTAAGGATTTTACATAAAGACTGACAATTTGGGATTTTGACATTATTTTTTAATGAGAATTAAGCTGTTTTCTTACACTAGTTCCTGTATCAACACAAGTGTTGTAGGTAAGACCACCTAAATCGAGACCAAGTTGAAACCAAGAACTGTGTGTTGAGGCCAAGACAAGAGCACTGCTCAAATTTATTTGAAAGATCCACATTTTATTTCCTCATTAATTACTGACCAGTGTAACAGTATAAATAATGGTTCTCAGCCAGGGGGCCGGGACCCACTAGGATGCACCAAAAAACTTCCAAAGAAGCCTTAAGACGATTATTTAAAATAAGACAAAACAAGCATCAAAATGAACTAAAACCACAAATATTTTTATAATGAGAGTATACATCTTTCTAGTCATGCTAAGCGTGGAGAGTGGCTTTCAAATATTGTTGTGGACAGTAGGGGGGCTTGAAGTCAAAATTTGAGATCCACTGGTGTACATCAATTATTTATTATTGTTATTTATTTATCTAATTAGTTATTGATTGCATATGAAGCAGGAAGTTTCACGTCCAGTCAGAATAATGATGGTTCTAAATAAATAAGGCAGTGCATTTAGTGATATCCCCATAGTCTTGATCGGTCTTGAAACAAAATCCCGAGTCATCTGAGTCTGAGACCAAGACAAGACCCAAGACCAAGTATAAATGTGGTTGAGACCGGGACAAGACCAAGACCTTCATAAAATGGTCTTAAGACTGGACTCAAAACCAAAGAGTAGTCTTGAGTGCTACGACACTAATCAACACCCTTTTAAATTCTTGAAATTACTTGTTCTTGCTACTTGTGTATATATATATGGGTCAAAAACAATACTTTTTTTGGTGTCTGCATCAAATTACATTTACAAAAATTATTTTATATACACAGAAAACTAGAGATGCACCGAGTGCAATTTTCTTGGCCGATTCCGATTTCTTATTTTTTGACCTGCCGATACCAATTTTTGCAGATTCCGATTTTCTTTCATTCTAAGAACTATAATTGAGAGCATATACAAGCAAAATTCTATATTTTTTTTCAATGCAATATATATATATGTGTGTTTGTTTGTTTGTTTGTTTGTTTTACATATTTTACCATTTAAAAAAACATTACAATTTCTCCAATTTGGAAGTTCTATAAATGCGTTTACATTGCAAAATTTCCAATGCATAAAGAATTTTATTTTTTTGATTATTGTTTTAAATATTTTTTTAACAAGCAAATAAGAAATGTTGGAAACAATGCAATGATTCTTTTAAATACGAAATCAAACCACCAGTAGGTGGCGGCAAATGAGTGTGAGTCATTCATTCAACTGATTTGTTCAAACAGCAGATTCATTCAGAAACGCGGCAAGTGACTGTCTTTTGAACATGGGTTTGACTCACTTGATTCATTCAAAAGCATGGATTCATTCAAATCAGTTGAATGAATGACTCACAGTCATTTGCCACCACCTACTGGTGGTTTGGTTTCATGTTTATATACATAAAAAACTAGAGCTGCAATTTTCTTGACCTATTCCGATTTCCTATTTTTTAACCTGCCAATACCAATTTTTGCAGATTCCAATTTTTTTACTATAATTGAGAGCATATACAAGCAAAATTCTATATTTTTTGGACTAAGTTCTATAAATGCATTTACATTGCAAAATTTCCAATGCATAAATAATTTTATTTTAAATTTTGATTAATGTTTTAAATATTTTTTTAACAAGCAAATAAGAAATGTTGGAAAAAATGCAGTGATTTAAATACGAAACCAAACCACAAGTAGGTGGCGGCAAATGACTGTGAGTCATGAACGCGGTTGAGTACTGTATGCTTTGACAGCTGTGTGGGCGCGAAACATGAAGTACTGTATACCCAGGCCCTTAAACATCTTGGTCGTACAATGCTGTATAGTACCCAAATCATATATTATAAAATTTATTTCTACCGCACTGTGCATCTATAAATTTCTGTGAGTGTTGTCGCACTTATTTGTTTTGATTTCTGCACGAGTCTCTCTCACATACTCCCTCAGGCTGCGTAAGCCTCATCTGACACAACGTAAATACATTATCAGTCACTGTAAGTGTGACGTCAAAACGGACCAACTTGGAAGCAGCAGACCGGTCCGGGCTGATAATGCGGAAAAAACGGCTAATTCCAGTGCCTGGCCGGTCAATCGGTGCATCTCTGTAGAATACATGTTAAATTTGAGTAGAGTGTCTATGTAATGTTTCAAATCATTTTTGTGAAAATAAAATGTCATTGATTTTTTTTTTTTCTTATTTTGGGGATTTTCCTCCCAAAATACCCAGCCTAATAATGTCATTTAATGTTGGCAAACAGAAAATATTTATAAATACAGCTGCAAGCAGTAATTTTGGGCTCAAATACATCACAAGCAAAGTGACAAGCTGAGCTAAACAGTAGAGTAAAATAATTTTTCAACATTTGCTGCTGCAGTCATTTATTCATGAATATTATTGAAACAAATTTAGTGATACAGAATAATGCTAAAAACGTTGCACCACCAATATTCTTTTGCTTTTAGCAAAATGTCATTCAGAGTAACAAACTTATTACAATAGATAAAAGAATATGTAATCATACTCAATTTTACTATATTTTAAAGGGGTCATCGGATGCAAAGTTCACTTTTACATGTTGTTTGAACATTAATGTGTGTTGGCAGTGTATGTACAAATCTACCCTGTAATGATAAAAATCCATGCAGTGGTTTTTAATTAATCTGTAAAAATAATATTCCCTTTTTCAAATCGAGCCATTCTCAGATGCCTGTCGATGTGACGCTCCCACGACAGTTGATTGACATGAGCGTCTTACCTCAGATCAGCTGTCACAGTCCGACCTCCATTGTTTCGATGCTGGAGCAGGAATGTAAGTTAGACGAGAATATCTCAGATTGAGCGATTGAGGTGTTGTGTTGCTGGATGTAATAATGAACATAGTGGTCGTCATTTACTCCCGACATCTGAGCTGCTGAAGATGCAGTGGATTACGTTTGTTTGTGAACGGAATGCGCCTCCCGATCTACATAAATGCGTCTATGTTCGCACAAATAATTTGTGATCCAGCTTTACTTACAGCAGAAGTGAGTATAAGGGGTTTTTTTATGAATCTCTGCAATCACCTTTCCTAATAACGTGCTAGTTAGCAAGTTTAGTGGCTAAACGCAGCTAAATGCAGAGCTCATTTGCATTTAAAGCAGCCTCGACCAGAATGAGATGATTTTTGCAGAGCTGATTTTGGCAAGGTAAAAAGGGTGTTGTTTTACACTACCATTGAGAATTTTTAACCAAAGTATATTATAGACTTTTTACTAAGACCCTAAAGAATCATCAACTTGTGGAAAATGGGCATCCGATGACCCCTTTAAGTGATTTTCACTTCCTCTAAAGAAACTTCTTGCTGACAAATAGGTAAAACCTATTGGTTTTGAAGGATAGCAAGTATGAAGATTTAAAATTACAGTATTTAATTAGTATTTTGGGGCTGCGATGTGATCCGTAAATAGAGTCTTTTAATATGTCATCAAATGATTCTTGTTCTAAATATGCCTGACAAGCATGTTTTTTTTTATATCAGCTATTGTTACAGTTTCAAAAGAGCTGACATTTTTGATTATACATAAATTGTTTTGATTGTGCATTATTTTAACCCTCCTTTCTGAAAACAATCACACACACACACACTCAAGTTTACTTTATCTAATTTAAGACACCAACACTTAAAGGTATAGCTCACCCAAAAATGAAAATTCTGTCATTAATTACTCACCCTCATGTCGTTCCAAACTCATAACACCGTTCATCTTCGGAACACGAATTAAGATATTTTGTATTTGAAATCAGCAACTGACACTTTCAAGGCCCAGAAAGGTAGTAAGGACATTGTTGAAACATCAGTGGTTGTGAGGAAAGCTCTCGGATTTCTTCGTAAATATCTTAATTTGTGTTCCGAAGATGAACGAAGGTCTTACAGGTTTGGAACGACATGAAGGTGAGTAATTAATGACAGAATTTTCAATTATCCCTTTAAATGAAAATGTTTTGTGCTATTTAAGTGTGAATAGTTTATACTTATATAAATACATCATTTTTTCGTTTCCTCAAAGAGAGGTTTTGTCACATTTTGAAAACTTCTTGTGACAAATTTGTCCCTAAAGTGTAGCTAAGCAACCCCCACACACACATACATGTCTCTGCATGAGAGTACAGCTCAAAGCCAGTGACTCATTGAGCTACAAAACCCAAATCAATTCACAACCCCACAGCACTTTACTAAACCCTTTGACTTCACTGCCAGAACCCGGTGAGACGTGAGCAACAGAGGGGAGGCATAGGGTCCAAATAGGAAGATACATGAACCAGTCATGAAGTTTGGAAGAAGGGAGCACGAAAGGAAATGGAGAAGTTGGAGGGTGGTCGGTCTCTGGCGTCTTTCTTTAGTCTAATTAAAGCATGAGTCAGAACTCAAGAGGCTGTTGGGCTTTAGTGAGTGTGGCTACTATAACATCTCTGTGTGGTAATTACCGCAACTGTGTGCTATGACGGCACTCACGGGAAGAAGATGGCAGGACCAGGAAAAAGCGGCAATGGAGGACATCAGCAAGCCAGCTGGGCGTGTGAAGGGTGAAAGGAAGTGCTTTGATTGTCCGTGAGAACTTCCGTTCCCACAAAACAGGATGAGACAGCTTTGATTACTTCATTGCTTTGATTAGATGTTGTGATTTCTGTAGAATATGATACAGGATTGATTAAATCTTAAATTATTGCGTGCGAGTCATAGCCAAACCTGCTTGTGACTTAATCTTACTGGCAAAACTCAGTTTCACAATAACAGGGTGTTGTGAGTGTTTGTCATAGCACATCATTGTGGTGTGATTAAACATTTTCGGTTACGTGTTGCTGTGTGCTTCCTGGTTGTTTTACAGTAAATGAAACTTGAAAAATCAACATTTGTTATATGTTGTGAGATCATTTTCTAAATGTGTCATACTGGAGCCCAAAACCAAAGATTTATTTTATTTTAAATTAATTAGTTAATTTTTTAAAAAAATATGTATTTATTTTTGCACAAAAACAAGAAAAAGCTTTAAGACTGTTGCAATATTTTAGATTTTGGCATTATTTTTATGACTTTTTTCATCTATATTTTCCCCTCCTTCTGTTTTTGGATTAAATAATTAATATTTAATTAAATTGTATTAATTAAATGAATGTAATGTAAAAACATGTCATTTTAGTCACTATGATCACAGCTTCAGTAATTCAGTAGTTTGAGCATCCTGTCCATAACCAAGTAAATAAAGAAATAAACTGACCTTATTTTTTAGATGTTGAATTATTTTTTTAAAGGTTTTTACAGTATTTTAGAGCTGCAGCCCAACACCGAAGTATTTATTTATTTATTGCCATCACAAATTAATCACAAAAACAAGAAAAAGCCTTAGGACCATTGCAATATTGTAGATTTCATGCTTTTTTTCATCCATATTTTCCCTTCATTGTGTTTTTGTGTAAATTAATGAATTAATGTAATGCAAAGGAATTTAATTACTGTAAATTGGCTTGAATAATTGTGTAATTCAGGTATCCTGTAAGTAAATAAATTAATAAGTAAATTAAATCAATCATTCATTCATTCATTTTTAAAAAATACAATGTTTGAGATTTTTAGATTTGTTTGTACAGTATTTATTTATGTATTTATTTATTTATTTATAGTTATCAATCACAAAAACAAGAAAAAGCCTTAGGACCTTTGAAATATTGTAGATTTTTATTTTTATGCCTTTTTTCGTCCATATTTTCCCTTCATTGTGTTTTTGTATTATTCAGTGTAATGCAAAGGAATTTAATTTTAATTACTGTAATTTGGCTTCAATAATTGTGTAATCCAGGCATCCTATAAGTAAGTAAATAAATAAATAAATGCATTTTTTAAAAAGAACCATTTTTGAGATTTTGAGAACAGTTTTTTTTTTTACAGTATTTATTTATTTATTTATAGATATCAATCACAAAAACAAGAAAAAGCCTTAGGACCATTGCAATATTGTAGATTTTTGCATTGTTTTTATGCCTTTTTTCATCCATATTTTCCCTTCATTGTGGTTTTGTATTAATCAATGTAATGCAAAGAAATTTACTTTTAATTACTGTAATTTGGCTTCAGTAATTGTGTAATTCAGGCATCCTGTAAGTAAGTAAGTGAGTAAGTAAATAAATAAATAAATAAATTTTATAAATAATATATATTTTTTAAATTACCATTTTTTAGATTTTTTTGTACAGTATTTATTTATTTATTTATTTATAGCTGCCAATCACAAAAACAAGAAAAGGCCTTAGAGCCATTACAATATTGTAGTGTTTGCATTATTTTTATGCCTTTTTTCATCCATGTTTTCCCTTCATTAATGTAATGCAAAATTTTAATTAAATAAATTTATTTTTAAAAATGATAATGTAATGCAAAGAAATGTAATTTTAATTAATGTAATTTGGCTTTAATAATTTAGTAATTCAGGTGTCCTGTAAGTAAGTAAGTAAGTAAGTATATAAATAAATAATATTTATTTTTACAGTATTTATTTTTTTATTTTTTATTTAAAAAAAAATAAAGACCTTTTTTGAGATTTCTTTTTTTTTTTTCTTTAGAATTTTAGTGTAATGCAATTTAATTCTAAGCACTGTAAACCAGTACTGCGTACTGTATAAGTACGTGTGTATATTATGTGAATATAAGAAAAAAATGTCATATGCAGAAAGTAATTTTTTTGGATTTGCCATCTGGTCTGATGGCTTAAAAAATAATAGCACCTCCCCTCAACAAGCTACAGTGCATGTACTAAGCTATGATTTATGTCCAGATTTAGAGTTAAAAGATTGTTCAGATTCTTAACTCTTATATATCAACAGTTCCATGTTGTTTGTCATTTTACTATGAGATCTGCCTGTAGCCTGCCTGTAAGTGTGTGACTCAGGATGTGGGCTTATTAAAGAATAGCCCACAATATTAATTGAAACTCACCAGACAAACAGTGCCATTACGGCTCAAGTGATTCCAGTTACCCGAGGGCTGTATTGATATTCATAAGCTTTGAGAAAACTCTCCTTATGAGCAGGTGGTAAAGAGAGCCCTGCTCTGTGAATGAATGTCAGGCACTTAAAAGTTAGCTCAGTGACTTTAAGACTTGGAGGACAGGCTTGTGATGAATATGAATGACGGTATGGCAAGGAAACACCCTAAACCGCCGAAGAACAGAATCTTTAATCGTCTTGCTTCTGAGAAAGTAGTCTCATACTCGAGACCATGCCCGCGGCCAGTTCAAAGACCCTTTCATGCGGATCGCACACAAAAATGGCAAGAGCTGCCCAAAGTTACAAGCTCTGATCTGATTGGCTGGTTTCTACAAAGTTGGCAAGAGTGAATATAGAAGTCTAACAGTGTGTGTCAATGTAAAAATGATTGAGAAAACAATTTAAATCAAAGAAAATGGGCTTTACTGTTCACAAAAGATAAGTGTGAATTCTAGTGCAGCGCTTCAGTTTTAACTGAACTTTTGACTTGTCAAATGTTGCCATTTCACACTGAAAGTATATAATTTACATGAACCATGTAATTCGAAACTGAGACAAGAAACAAACATATTTTATATATAAGGCATATTTTATATATATTTTTTTAGCATATAAGGCATGTGATTAAGAATTATTTTTTTCATTTTGAAAAAAATATATATGATTTGTAAATAGTTCAATAGTTCATTTATTATTTATATAGATCATTTATTATTTAAATATGATTTTTTTCCCCCCCTTCATTCCCTTACATCCCTTTAAGTCCAGGACCTCAGTTAATTCGCAATTCACTTTGTAAAATTTCATGAGGTCCCTTAAAGAGCAAGGCCCTGTTCAGTCACACACTTCGCAATTCAGACTTTTTTTTCTCAGAATTGTGAGAAAAAAGTCAGAATTGCGAGTTTATATTCGCAATTGCATAAAATAAAGTCAGAATTGTGAGATAAAAACGTTTTTCTTAGCAAATGCAAGTTTGTATCTTACAATTCTGACTTTTTTTCTTCGCAGTTCTGACATTTTTTCTCAGAACTGTGAGATATAAACTCACAATTGCGAGTTTATATCATGCAACACTGAGAAAAAAAGTCAGAATTGCAAGTTTATATTAGCAATTGCAAAAAATAAAGTTAGAATTCCAAGATAAAAACTTTTTCTTGCAAATGCTGATTTTTTTTTTCTTGGTATTGTGATATATAAATTCACAATTGCGAGTTATAAAGTCAGAATATCAGGATAAAAACTCAATACTTTTGTGTAATGAACAGAAACATTTTTCTTATTACAATAAAAACCTATATCATAAAGTTAAAAACCTATATTGAGTTTGTAACGCAATACTCAGAAAAAAGTCAGAATTGCGCATTTATACTCGCAGTTGCGATAAATAAAGTCAGAATTGTGAAATAAAACTCACAGTTCTGACTTTTTTTTCTCACAAATGCAAGTTTGTATCTTAAAATTCTGACTTTCCTTTTTAGAATTGCGAGTTTAAGTCTTGCAATTACGAGTTTATATCACACAACTCTGAGAAAAAGTCAGAATTGCGAGTTAATACGCAAGTCTGACTTTTTTCTTGCAATTCTGATTTTTTTTCTCAGTACTGCATGATATAAACTCACAGTTGCGAGTTCTAAAGTCACAATAGCAGGATAAAAACTCACAATTCTGACTTTTTTCTCGCAGTTAGTCATTGTGGTCAGAACTGCAAGTTTATATCTCACAATTCTGACTTTATAACTCGCAATTCTGATTTTTTTTCCTCTCAATATTGTGTGATGTAACTCACAATTGTGAGATCTAAAGTCAATAGCGGGAAAAAAACTCGTAATTCTGACTTTTTTCTGACATAAACTCACAATTGCAATTAGTAAGGTCCAATTCTGAGGGGGAAAAACAGACTGATATGTTCTCAGACTTGCAGGTTTATATCTCACAATTTTGACATAACTCATAATTGTGTTATAAAGTCAGAATTGTGAGATGTAAACACAATTTTTAAAAGAAAAGTCACAATTGTGAGATATAAATTTACAATATTGAGAAAAAAGTCACAATTGTGAGTTTATATCTCGCAATTCTAAGAATTGCGACTTTATTTATTAGAATTGCAAGTTTATATCACGCAATACTAACTATTTTTCAGAATTGTGAGTTTTTTTCGAAATTCTAAGTTTTCCTCGTAATCACGAGTATATATTATGCAATTCTGAGAAAATAGTCAGAACTGTGAGTTTATATCTCGCAATTCTGACTTTATAACTCGCAATTGTGAGTTTATATCACAATTCTGACCTTTTTACCTCAGAATTGTGATATAAACGCACAACTATGAGTTATAAATTCAGAATTGCAAGATATAAACTAGATAAAAAGTCGCAATTACCTTTTTTATTTTTTGTTCAGTGGTGGAAACTGAATTTTTTAATTCTTATTGCCATAAAAACTGAAGAAAAAAAGAAAAAAAAATCTAATTCCAGTTACTGTAATACAGTAATAAATAATTTTTTCTGGACTGTACAGACTTATAAATTGTTAAAATCTCTAAATCTTGTTTTTGTTTTTTTCCACATGGCAGTTATAAGTAGTTTGTAATGCTCACGTTTTATCATTTAATCATTTTTACTAATCACTTTAATCATACTAGATATTTTTTTTTTATCAGGTATACATTTTTTTCCCAATCAGCTTCCAATCAAACATCCTATTTCAGTCATGAATATGACGAATTGGAGAAATGAATAACCAATATCAACCCACGAGAAAGTGTAACTATATTTTTGGGTGTGAATTCCACAGGCAGTGGGTTTTAAAGAGATTGTATAGAAAACATACAAATAAAATCATACAGATTAATAGGAATCTGCCACTAATTTACCAAAATGTACAACTGTTACGAATTTACGTGGCAGTTTTGACCTGTAGGCCTTCAGGTGTTGTTCACCTTATCAAAGTGAACATTTAGAATTATATTTTTATTCCAAGTATTCTGTTCAACAAAAGAGGACCCTGACCATTTTGTATGTTGCCTATCAATATGCTGAATGTATGCAGAGCAGATAGACTTCTTTGAGTTTGTGGATCAACAGATAGAGTGAATGGGCTCATGCTGAGTGTATAGTGTGTGTGAGTGAGTATGTACTTGTGGGAGGAGTGGATGTGTCAGTGGATTGTAGCGTAAGTAAATTAAAGTGTATGATGTTTTGCTTAAGAGGGTTGTTGGCTGAGACTGGGTCACTTACACTTATGATGTTGAACGAGCACCACTGAGGCACAGCATTGCATGTTTGTTTCAGTGATTTTCACATTGCGGCCCATTTACGGCATTGCTGAATGAGCTTGAATGGGCAGCGCTGTGTGGCATCAGCTTGTGTAGTGAACAGTTCTTCTAAGCACGATCCGGAAAATAAACAAAGAAAAGTAAGCGGAGGTTATGTCACACTTGATGAGACGATGCTAAATCAAAAAGGTTTTGACAGACTCTAGTCTCAGAAAGGATAGATTATCATATTAGTATGGTCTGGATGTCATGGATGTCTTGCCGAGTCAAAGCATGCAATTGTTTAACATTGTTTAACATTATTAAGTTGTTATTTGAAATCTTAATTCAGTCAAGAACTCTCTTAATTTGTAAATATAGGCTTGTATGCACTACCAGTCAAAAGTATTTGAACAGTAAGATGTTTAATGTTTTTAAAAACGTCTCTTCTGCTCACCAAGCCTGCATTTAATTGATCCAAAGTACAGCAAAAACAGTACAATTTGGAAATATTTTTACTATTTAAAAAAACTGTTTTCTATTTGAATATATTTTAAAATGTAATTTATTCCTGTAATTTCGAAGCTGAATTTTTAGCATCATTATTCCGATTTTTGCTGTACTTTGGATCAATTCAAAAATATTTGACTGGTAGTGTAGATACATAAATACATTTTTAAAAGCTTAAATATGTAAATAGCTCTTTGTCTCATGAGTGCCCCCTTCTGGTCCGGTGCCTTGGGCAGATGCCTGGTAGACCTGTGAGTTAATCCGTTTATGATCTCAAGAGGCAATTAAAGTCCTGTTATCTAGATTAGTGTAATTAGAGTCTCAAGATTGATACTTGTGAATTGCAAGTGTCTTCTCTCAGCAGATGCATACATTTGACCGCACGTAGTTGCGAGTGAGTAACGGCAAGTATCTCGCTATGCATTCGCCTCATCAAAATGCGGCAGGTGAGTCTGCTTTTTGACATCACGGTCATGATGTTTTACATCAAACGATCAACCATGCATTCTCATCCCTAATTTGCTTTATCCTTCCTCTCTTTTTTCATTTTGGGATAACCCACTTTCTTTATACTGATGTAAGCATCTGGCAAATGAGCCTATTCTGAGACAATGGCCTCTGTCTCCAATTAAAGCATTAAAGCCTACTGAAGATTTACTGGGGCAAGGGACAAGAGAGAAAGAGAGAGATGGAGATCGATATCTGGACAACAAACCAGAAAGAATGATTGAGGTGATTCTGTCAGGACTTGGTGTGGATTTTGTGGTTTGAGGAATATTTACAGCCGTTTCTGAAGCACGCAGCCTTTGCATGTGAGCCTCTGAGCATCTGACGACTGAACCGGGCTCTCCGGCATAGCCCGGGGAGCCAAGAAAAATTGCATTGCTAATCAAAAGCTGGACAGCTCTGCAGTAGTCATAAAGTGTGGTAGTTCTGCCTGTTCACCTGCCTGTCTGTGTTGTAAGTGCAGGTCGAGAGATAATAATTAGGGGTGTTTGTTCAAATTATGCTTATGAGTTTTGCTTGTCAGACAATGAAAATATACTATAGTGTATTATAGTATCCTGTATACTTACATTTTAATGAGGGAATCAAGCCATATCTAAGGACCAGAATATCCTGGCACCTCTGGTGGCCGCCTAGCAACTGTCCAGAACACCCTAATCACAAAGCAATATGCTAACAACCATTCTGAACTCCATACAAAAGATTCCAAAAGGGGTTTACACAGCAATGCTATAGAAAAATTAGTTCACTTTCAGAATACAAAAATTATACTTTACTATTCCCTATGCCATCCAATATGTGCACGTCATTCTTTTTTCAGTCGAAAGGAAAGTAAGATTTTTGAGGGAAATATTTCAGGATTTTTCTCCATATCCACTATATCTTCAATGGGGATCAACAGGTTTAAGGTTCAAATTACAGTTTCAATGCAGCTTCAAAGGGCTCTACACAATCCCAGCCGAGGAATAAGGGTCTTGTCTATCAAAACGATCAGTCTTTTTCTAAGCAAAATACACATTTGTATACTTTTTAACCACAAATGCTCATCTTGCACTAGCTCTGTGATGTATGTCCGTGACTTCATGCATTGTGTGAAGTTGAGCTGGTGCGAGATGAGCATTTGTGGTTAAAAGGTCTTTTTTTAAGAAACTGACCAGAAACTGACCGTTATTCCTCAGATGGGATCGTGTAGAGCCCTTTGAAGTTAACAGAACTGCAGTTTGGACCTCCATCCCGTTGACTCCCATATGGGATTAATATGGGATGGGCATGAACAGACATGAACATCTTGGATGTCATAAGGTGAGTAAATTATCAGCAATTTTTTATTCTGGGCTAAACTAATCCGTTAATTGAATAGTTTTAAAAGAACAGCTTTTCTTAATGTGAGGTCAGTTTTCAACCTAATCTCAAGAAAAAAATGTAACAATCTTTTACAGTACAAGCTATTTCATATTAATTTGCAAGATTTGATTCTTAAAATCCATTAAAAATAAAGGGTAACACTTTAGTATAGGGACCAATTCTCACTATTAACTAGTTGCTTATTAGCATGCCTATTATTAATATTGGTTGTTTATTAGTACTTATAAAGCACACATTCTTCATGACCATAGTCTACATCCCTAATCCTACCCAATACCTACTGTAAACTTAACGACTACCTTAATGATCTAAACAACTTTTTCTTCTACAAAGGAACTTTGCTGTATTGGAAAGGTTCCATGGAAGTTAAAGGTTCTTTATGAAACCACTGATGTCAACTCTTAAAGTTTCTTGACATTGATGGTCCCATAAAGAACCTTTAAAGGTAAAACCAATATTGCCTTGATCTGACATACAAGAGGTCATTGTCAGGTAGCAGCCAATTTAAAAGTGGGGTAGAAGTATGGTGATGTGACCCAAGGGTGTTCATACAGTATAATAAATTCTAAATAGAAGAACAATGGGCATTTTACAGCACCAAAGTGGCAATTTGAGGAACATGCCAGGATAACGTGTGATTCGTGTCATCGCGACATTCTGTAACACATACTCACATTGTGTGTTTGAAAAAAGGATGTAATCGTCCTCTGCTTTTTTCTAGGGTGCATTTTACCCCAGACAGCCAAGTGGGTGAACGAACGAAAATTCACAAGAGCAACAAGATTTGAAGCTCATGGCAGACGCCCAAGAGATTCGCGCTGTGATTGGCTAAACCTTAGTTCACTCAAATCTAATTAACAAATCAGAGAACACGGGCGGAAATATTGGCGCTAGGTCAAAAAAAGTGCGGGGGACAGAATCACCTGTTTCTAAAAGGGAGGGGGACGTGTCCCCCCTGTCCCCCCCGGTTGCTACGCCCCTGGTCATTGTCATATAAAAACATTAAAGTTTCAGAACTCAAAACTTTGTCCTTAGTCTAAAAACAGCTTATATTGAAGGCAGTCTGCCAAAACGACAGCTTTTGGAATGTTCCTGTGTATGATGTAATAGGTATATTAAGCACCGCCTCCACAGAAGAAGATCAACGTCGCTGCCTGTTTAGCCCCGCCCACCGATTTACGCATGACATTTACTGGAGAGGCGAACGCGTAGGTCTACGCAGAAACCAAACGATAAAGATGGCTATGAAAACAATCTCAACCTTCTGATCTCAACTTTAGGAAGGAGTGGAGTTCCAGGTCCAGTTTAATGAAGTTCTAGACTGCGTCAATAGCTAGGTCCTTTGTTTACTTCATTTTACCGCAAATTCATTTACAATTACCCATAGCATCAGTGACGTAATGCTCGTTCCCTTAACTCAGGGAAGTGAGGTTATAACTGAAGCAACAGAATTCGACGTGGGTTTTTTTTTTTAAAAAATGTAAACTAAAAGATGATGCTGTGCCACCTATATTGGATTTGACAGTGATGTCGCAACAAAATTGTTTTCATTACGTGGTTACTATTGCCTTGTCTCTTCATGCAGATTGTTTGATATGTACTAAGTTATTTATGTTTTAAACCTAAATCACAGTGGCATCCATCTATGAGGAATGAATGTATGTACGCTGTTAGCCAATCATAGCAGTGGGCGTTTACTTTCGAGTCTACAATCCGCCATGCCTATTCAAACAGAGCATTCTGCTGAGGGGGTTAAAAACAGGACAGGAAATAGCCTATTACTTCTAAACTGTGTTTTTAATGTAAAAATCTTGATAACATTATAAGTGGACCTCAGAGAACAGTACAAAATAAAAAAAAAAACAAAGGCAGTTGACCCCTTTAACATCCAAAGAAAATTTCCCTTGCACAAAATATTCTTTATAATGGAGAAGTGTTCTTTAGATTATTAAAATGTTCTTCACAGTAGGAAAAAAAGGAACTGTTCACTATAAAGGTCTTTGGGGAATGTGCAAACCACATTTGGAACATTGAGAGTGAAGAACAAAAAGAGTGTAGCATTGTGGGGGTGACTTTTGCATCACTGGTCTGTCTAAATGTTAAATTTGTCTTCAAATGGATTTCAGCTAATTGAAGCCGCAGCTAATTTGTATGCATGTATGTGTTTGTTGTAGACTGCTAATTTGATCAGCAGCGGTGCACGTTCCCCTTGAACGTGGATTTAATTTGAAGCGAATCAGAATTCACTGGAGTTCAAATCTGTCTTTTTTGTGTGGCTATAAATAGCTGCTTGACTTCTTTGTCACAATTGGGTCGAAGGAAGTTAAAAATACAAGAATGTCCCAGTAGAGCCGACAGATCAAGTGCCAAACAGCGCTCAGGACGTCAGAGCACCAGAGCTGGATGGAGTGGCAGTATTTGTTGAGCTCAGAAAAACAAGACTAATGCACTTCATCTAGAATGTCTCTAAAACGTCAAGACAGTCTATACCTGGAGTTTATATTTATATCGCTTTTTGTCATTAGGCTTGAGCTTCCATTTCTGATTCTGTCGACAAAGCGAAATGTACACACTTATTTTGACTCGCGTGTGATTTTGTGAGCGCCCGTACGCAAGTGGGCACACATTAACCTCAACATGCTTAGTATTCCACACTGGTTGTTTCCTGACACTCACGGCTGCCGCAGCCTTTCTCCTAGCGGATTTCCGACCGGCAGAGGCGTCACCATGGAGACAGACATGATGTCAGCCCGGTGGCATTGCTGATTATTGAAGGATGAAGTTCCACAATGTGTGTATATGCAGTATTTTTTTAGACTTAGAGTGACTTTTGTGTGGGTATATGTTCAGCGAACAGACCAGTTGGTTGTTCAAACACTTGTTTGTTGAAATGAACTGGGCATCATACCAAGGGTGACCGACGAAACAATCATCCCTCTTTATGTTTGCATATTTATTTATGCATAAGTATATGTGCTTATGTGTGAATGCACATTAAAGTGCCTTGAAACCCCACATTTCAGCAAGACACTTCACTCCATGCTTTTATAAAGGGAAGGGAGATAGACAACTCTCTATGCTCCATTCATAGCAAAAGGTCACGTGGTGTCATGAATAATAATGAGACAGCATCTCCTCAATGGCTAAAATATTAGGGTCCAGTGTCCAGAGAGAGTTTCTACGACTATGAAGACCTTTATTTAGTTGGTTCAAGTGTGTATAATTAGGTTTGGAGCTGAACTCTGCAGGATAGTGGCTTTCCAGGAACAAGTTTGGACATCTCAGACGTATACTGAACCCTGAATATTTCTATCAAGCCTCTAAGTTAATAATGATAGTTGAAAATATTCCTAAATTGACTGTTTTTCTTTTAAAATGAAATAAATTGGTTGCCTGGCAGTGCTTCATGACCCTTCCCAGGGCTCTACGCTTACTTTTCTTTTGAAGAGCACTTGCGCTCCTGACTTAAAAATGTAGTAGCACCGTCAAACTTTTAGGAGCACCTTCTAATCAATAATCAAAAAATCTGATTAAAAAAAATAGTCACCATTATGAAGTGATTTACAGGGGTGCCTTTGTAATGGCATTTTTCTAACTTTATTAAAAGTATTTCATCTTTTATGTCAAATTTGTAAAAGATTATGTTTTATAAACATTTAAAAATGTCTAATTAAAACAGAATTTGACTTTAAAAGAAAAACAATTATTAAACCCTTTGTCCTACTCTTTTCTTAATTCTTCCCTTTCTAGCTTGTACTTATCTGAACAATGCCTGATATATGGTATTATGAGCACTTCCCTATGTCAACTTGCCTCTTTATGGATGAATCACTTAATGTATTCCCCACTTGTAAGTCGCTTTGGATAAAAGCGTCTGCTAAATGAACAAATGTAAATGTAAATGAATAAGAACAATAGATAAGTACGGTGACGCATTGCTGCCACACACATATTATTTTTTCCACTCAATAATGTTGTAAACGAGATGTTTTCTTGTTAAAACAACATCTTTTCTCCTAATAACAAGATGTTTTCTCTTTAAAAACATTTTTCTTGTTAAAACAAGATCTTTTCTCATTAAAACGACATCTTTTCTCCTAATAACGAGATGTTTTCTCTTTAAAATGTCATATTTTCTCGTTTAAACGTCATCTTTTCTCCTAAAAACGACATCTTTTGTCGTTAAAACGACATCTTTTCTCGTAATAATGAGATCTGTCAATTTAACGAGATGTTTTCTCGTTAAAACGACATCATTTCTCCTATTAACGAGATTTTTATCTTTAAAACCATCTTTTCTCGGAATAACGGGATGTTTTCTCGTTAAAACGACATCTTTTCTCATAATAATGCGATGTTTTCTAAAACGCCATCTTTTCTCGTAATAACGAGATCTTATGTCATTTTAGCGAGATGTTTTCTCGTTAAAACGACATCTTTCTCTAATAATGGCGTATTCTCTTTAAAGCGACATCTTTTCTCGTTAAAGCGACATCTTTTTACTTAATAACGAGATCTTATGTAATTTTAACTAGATGTTTTCGTTAAAACATCTTTTCTCCTAATAGCGAGATTTTTTCTTTAAAAGCGACATCTTTTCTTGTTAAAAGCGTCATCTTTTCTCCTAAAAGCGGCGATTTTCTCGTTAAAACGACATCTTTTCTCCTAATAACAAGATGTTTTCTCTTTAAAACGTCATCTTTTCGTTAAAAGCGACATCTTTTTCTCGTTAAAACAACATCTTTTCTCGTAATAATGAGATCTGTCATTTTAACAAGATGTTTTCGTTAAAACGATCATTTCCTATTAACGATTTTTTATCTTTAAAACAACATCTTTTCTCGTAATAGCGAGGATGTTTTCTCGTTAAAACGACATCTTTTCTCATAATAATGCGACGTTTTTTAAAACGACATCTTTTCTCGTAATAACGAGATCTTATGTCATTTTAACGAGATGTTTTCTCGTTAAAACTACATCTTTTCTCCTAATAACGACGTATTCTCTTTAAAACGACATCTTTTCTCGTTAAAACTACATCTTTTCTCCTAATAACGACATATTCTCTTTAAAACGACATCTTTTCTCGTTAAAACGACATCTTTTTTCCTAATAACGAGATCTTATGTAATTTTAACTAGATGTTTTCTCGTTAAAACGACATCTTTTCTCCTAATAACGAGATTTGTTTTCTTTAAAACGACATCTTTTCTCTTTAAAACGTCATCTTTTCTCGTAAAAACAAGATGTTTTCTCGTTAAAACGACATCTTTTCTCCTAATAACGAGATGTTTTTTCTTTAAAACGACATCTTGTTGTTGTTGTTGTTAGGCTATTATTATTATTATTATTATTATTATTTCGTTCTGTTTGAAAAATGGACAAATGAAAATTAACTCTGCCTGTCTTTACTGTCCTATCACACAGAATAAGAGTTCTTTAGTTTCACTTTAAAACTGCCAGTAGGTGGCGGCAAGTCAGTGATTTAATTACTGAATCGTTCATTCATTTGATTTGTTCGAACGGCTGATTCATTCAGGAATAAAGCAAGTGACTGTCTTTATGAATGGAAAATTGAATCACTGACTCACTAGATTCGTTTAAAAACACTTGTTCATTCATAAACAAAACACTGCTGTGTTTGAATGGAAATGCGCAGCAGCTCAGTTGTGACTTGTTTCAAAACTATTTTTGATGTCAAACTAGAGCAAAAACAGGCAATAGTGTTATAGTCAGACCATGTATGTCACTTAATATTAACGTTTATACCTATTTAACTGTTGTATTAAATTGATATCTCATTTACAAACTCCCTTAAAAATCATTAAACGCTGTCATCATAAAGTTCATCACGATCTCACAAAGTTCCATTATAATCGACAAAGCTCTCTACACTGCACAATGAATCTCGTTTACACTCTCTCTACACTTTATGAATGAATACATGAGATATGTTTGCGATACATTATTCAACGTTGCAAAAACACATAGAAACCTTTGAAGCTCCCCTCAGCGCAAACACAAATATGCTGATCGGGTCAGTCGCACTAGTGCTCCTAAATATTTTTTTATAGTCGCACGCAGTGGTGACTGGTCGCACAGTAGAGCAACACTTTCCCTGCCATATCCCTCTGATGTTCAACCTCTAATTCCCCTCATATTATGTCTTCCTGTCTTGCAGCTTTGTCAAGCCCACGTCTGATACATTTTTTCTTCCTCTTATAAAAATAGCCAGAAGTGTGGCGTTAAATACCCTGACATTTAAGAACGAAGAGCATTTAAAATGTGTCTCGGACCCTTGTTGCATAAGCGCCGGGTGTTATTATTACATAACAAGTATGAATTCCTCACAAAATTTGTGCTAGCGTCTCAGCAAACACAACTGGAATTAATTAGACTTTGAAAACGTGCTTAGTTGCTTATTTCAGTGTTATTACATGTTTATTACATATATATTACTGTGATATAAATGTGCCTTTAAGCATTTGGTTTCCTAGAAATGGGCTGTGATTTTTCTAGGCTCTTTTGAATGATCCGTGCTTGTTTTATTTCTCAGCTCACGTAGCTGCGCACTTCTGAATGCAAGGACAGTTTACCATGTCTCTGCCCTCTCTCGCCCTGTCTCTGGAACTTTCTTCAGAGAATTGAGCAGACTGTCGACCCAGCTTGAGGAAAACAATACTTGGCCCTTATCTCTTTTTTTCTGGCTCTCTTTTTTTCCTTTCTCCATCCGTTTTTAGCTCTCTAAACTTAACATCTCTTTTTGTTACGTTCTACTTTTAGGTCAGCAGTTAGATTTAGTTTGCTAAAAGAGCCACTTCCTGGAATAATTCATATTTGGACTGGATCATGGCTTGTAATGCTGTTTATGCAGGGTCAGAAAGCTCTTAGATTTCATTAGAAATATCTTAATTTGTGTTCTGAAGATGAGCAAAGGTCTTGTGGGTTTGGAACAACATGAGGGTGAATAATTAAAGACAGAATTTTCATTTTTAGGTGAACTATCTCTTGAACACTATAAATAATTGAAAATTGTATAAGGCCCTGTGTATTTTCATCACCTTTTTTATGAATAAATATTTTGTAGATAGAGAAGGAAAAACAACTCAGTTCTTCTCTCCAGGTGTTCCAAACAGTGCTATTTTTTCCAGTTTTTCGCTATTTTCTGCTCTTCCATTTTGAATTTAAAATCAGAGGCAAGAGATATAAAAGGCTTTTAGACATTGATTTGTTTTGCAGTTGGCTGGATTGAAGTTTTCAGCCACTGCACTGACAAAGTTGACGTGCGTCTAAAAGGCTCTTGAGAGGGTAGCTAGGCTTTAGTAATAGATCACCTGAACCGTCATTATCGACAGGAAGTTGAAGGAGGTGTGGGCTTTTAATGGCAAGAGAGCGAGCGTGTTTTTCTGTTGCTTGTCTTTATCATTTTGTTGTGCTGCTGCTTAGAGCTTGCTTCAAGGTTTCTGTCTTTACAAAAGAGACAAGTGCCTTTATATTCACTCAACACAGATTTCTGATCACAATAACATGTTCAATCCATGCTTACAGATGATATTTTTGGATTTGATACATTTATCTGGTTCTTTCGAAATCCATCCTTATTGGTTCACCCAGAAATGAAAATTATGTCAGTATTAAAGGAACAGTTCACTCAAAAAGGAAAATTCTGTGACTTGAAATTTTAGTTTTTCACTAACCACGCAAAGCACTATGCCAGGACATGTTAAAACGGGGCCCCAAAAACCCCTCAAGACTCCAGATGGTTAACTACTCCCACTCATGTCGTTTCAAACCCATAAGGCCTTTGTTAATTTTCAATTTAAGATATTTAAGATATTTTTGATGAAATCCAAGAGACAGCAACGCAACTGACATGTTCAAGGCCCAGAAATGTAGTAAGGACATTGTTAAAATAGTCCATGTGACATCAGTGGTTCATCCGTAATTTTATGAAACTACAAGAATACTTTTTGTGTTTGGTGAACTAACCCACACACCCCCTGTTGTTTTAAAGGGTTTGGTTACAACACACACTAATGGTGTTTGTGGTCAGTAAATGAGTCACCATTTCTGTCTGAACATAAATAAGATAAGGTTTGATAATGAGCAAGTTTCCTGAATTACAACTTATATATAGTGTGTGATATAGACCAGGGTCATATAGACCAGGTTTTTGATGTCTGTGATCACCAAATATGCTTATGCTCTTGGGACCCCCTTATTGAAATAAAAGGGCAGCAATACATTTTCATGCATAACGGCCCGTTTTAGCTGCTGTCATTTTAATAAGGCAATTATGTATAAAAAAGCAAATGTCCAGTATTTAGATAAGTAAGACTTCTTAATTTTTTTGAAAAAAAAAAAAAAAAAAACACTCTTATGCTTAGCAAGGAATCATTTATTTGATGAAAAATACTGTTAGAAACAGAAGTATTATTACTTTTGATGACTGTTCTCTGTTTTCATATTTTAAAATGAAGCTGGATTTCAGAAATCATGTTAATATGCTCATTTGGTGCTCAAGAAGCACACTTATTATTATCGATGTTGAAAGCAACTGTGATGCTTAATATTTTTTGTCTAAAACATGAATTGTTTTCTTTCCAAAATTCTTTGATGAATGGAAAGTTCAAAAGAACTGTATTTTTGTAAGTCCTTGCTGTCACATTTTATAAATTTAAGTCTTTGCATAATAAAAGTAGTAATTTAAAGAACTTATTATAAAAAAAACTTACCAACTTTAGAACAGTGTAGTGCTACAGTGTAGTTATCTCCGTAGTAATATTAGATTTATAAAAATCTATAAATTAACCAATAAATGAATCAATGAACCAGTCTTTACAAATCAGAACAAAAATAAATAAATAAATAAATATACAAGTAATACTACCAAATTTGGTACACTGAAAAAGACTTATCTTGTCTTGTTTCTAGTCAAAATATCTAAAAATTCTTAAATCCAGAAAAATTTACTAGATAAGCAAAAAGACGTTTGATATTTAGTCTTGTTTCCTCGGGAAAAAAATCTAAATTAAGTGAATTTAGTTTAAAATGATCTGCCAGTGGGGTAAGAAAAATATTTTATGAGTATTTTCCTTACCTCATTGGCAGATCATTTTACTTGTTTTTAGCAAAATTCACTTATTTTAGATTTTTTTTTTTTCACACAGGAAACAAGACTAACCCCCAGTTAGTCAAACAAACAAGGCTTAAGCCTAGTCTAAGACTAAAACGTAAGTCTGAGCTGTTTAAACTCAAAGAAACTTCTATCTAGTGTACGCATCTTGATTTAAGAATTGTTGATGTTGTGACTAGAAACAAGACAAAAATACTAAGTAAGATAGCTCTTTTTTTCCAGTGTATTACAATAAATATATTTAGCTAATATTTTTAAATTCATTTTTCTTAAATATTTTGCAGACCACCTTTTGGGTGCTTGGCAGCTGTGGTTGTGCAGAAACAACTGCGTGGAATTTCCCTCTTTGTGTTTGGAATGATTTGAGGGTTAGTAAATAAAAGAATTTTCATTTTTGGGTGAACTATCCCTTTAACGTCTTTACAAAGATCATTACACATAACATAGTACTACAAATGTCTAGCATTAGGGTCAACCATTTAAGAACAGTTGAAGGGTGTGTGCATCTGTGTGTGTGTGTGTGTGTGTGTGTGTTAAGCTCCTGTCTTGCAGGTGCAGCTCCAGTAGTGTCTGGCTGTATGAGTGAGTGCAGCTCTCTGTAATGCTAATAAGAACATCAGACAGGCTGATCACCCCCCCGCCTGCTCTCCACACAGGAGCTTCTCACACCACTGCACACACAGCTGAACCACTGAGACACTGAGAGAGAGAGAGAGAAGCTTGAATTCAGCTGAGAAAGGAGAGATAAAGGCAGACGAGAGGAGATTTGAATGACTGAACTGTATGGATGAGAAAGTGAGAGAGAGAGAAAAAAGCAGCAATGAAATGTGAAGACAAAACAAGACGCACAAATCCAAAAACAGTTGATTTACAAGAATCATTCACCTAAAAATAAATATTGAATAATTACTCATCATCATGTCATTCATTCATTTTGGTCATTTTATCTACTTACATACTCAACAGATAAAATACACAGGGATTCATTTGTTGTGTTTTTAATGTTGTTAATTATAATGTGATGTAACTGTCAGGTATTAAATTGTGACTAATATTTGTGTCACATCAACTATGCATCACGTTTTTGTTTGTACTAATTTGTTCCCTCAATTTTTATAATAAAATTTTATCATTTTGGTCAGTGTAGTTAAATTGTGGCCACAATTTACCTAAAGGAGCAAATTAATATATTTTGTCAGTAATCTTAATTCATGGCCATGATACCTTTATTTTTTTTAGGACTTTTTACCTACTGTGAAACTCTCTGAATAGTTTTAGCATGACATTAGGCGTGTTTCCATTACAGATTTGTGCAATACTTTGGCAATATTTTATAAATGTCGATAAAGAAGTATTGCAAAATGACAGCGTTTCCATTAACCGATGTTTTGAGACTAAAACGTAATTGGTTCCTCTCGCGATAAGTCATGGCAAATGTGTGCTTCGCTGCTGGTATATACATAACATCATATATAAAAGTCTAAGCATTAATATCAGGGAAAGCCACTTATACTTGAGAGCGGAATTGTATGAAGTTTTTCTAGTACAAGTTTATATTACATTGAAGAATGATCATATGACTTTTTACATATGCCATGTGACCTGTAAATGCAAAAAAGCCGTTTCCATTGCAGTTTTGCAGAATATTGCCTGAAAAACCACCTCATGCAAGCGTAAAAACTTTATTGCGATGTATGGGAATTTTTGCAAAATATATGCGTTTCCATTATGCGTATTTTCAGTTAGCGTATCTTGAAGGGTAATGGAAACGCAGCTATTGTTAAAGACTCCTGTTAAAGACTCCTTGTGGGGAAAATCAATGTTACGACATTTGGTTTAAGCCTACGCTTATATCCATTGCCCCTTGTAAGTTTTTTCATAAGCTGTGGTCAACATATCAGTGTTTTATTTTCCGAGATGTAGTTCTGTAAAAATATCAACAGGTAGCGCCAGTAGTTCACTGAGTGCAACCATTCACATCATGGAAATAATGGCGCCCCCCATTGTCCAAAATATGTGTTTTTTTAAAATAACATAAATCTTTTGTGGGTTTTCTACTACATGGTTTAGAAAGAGACATAATTTACGTTATATTAAGCCATATAAGTCTTAATATTCGGTGTTCCCTTTAGATCTGCTACACTCACTGTTGCTGCAGAGCGTGTGGAAAAGTGTGGACTTTTCCTACCTGATCTCATAATGAAAACATACCTCTGGGAATTATTTTTCCGCAAGATGCAAAATACGTACCAGTAAGTACATATCACAGCAGTTTCCAACAGAAATGAATACTAGAGGTGGTATAACAGCGAGCACTTGTAATTTCATACACAGTTATGATTACAGCTCAATATGCTTAGCTTTCCAGACGCAGCAAGCTTGCTCAGTAGCTCAGCCGGCACAAAATTGGACTTAGGATGCGGAATCCTTGAGTAATAGTCCCATAAACAATGACTCACGGTGAAAGAGCTGAAAGATGTGAGATCGAAAAACAAGCTAAAACGGCATGCTTACAATTGCGTTTTTAGGTCACATTTGCTTTTGTTCATACTATCGGGTAGGTTTAGGTGTAGTGCAGATGGTAGGTTGTTTTAAAACATCACAGAGCATTAGAGTTATAGCACCACTCAACGGACATTTCATGTCAGAACTGTGGTGACGCGTACAAAACCAACGTCTTTTTCGGGGAAAAATGCAAACGCTCTTTTAGCGCCACTTAGTCGGCATTTCACATCAAATATGTCACGAAACATACATGGCAGTACATATTTCGCATCTTGCTTGTTTTCGTCATGAGATCAGGTTGGACTTTTCACTACCAATAGATTTAGACAGGTGGAGCTGGGGGAGGTGGAGGGTTTCAGAGAACACTTGGGTTTCAAACAATGAGCCAGGCTATTTAAATGTTCTCATGCTTTCATTTGCCGCAAAATCGGCAGATGCCGAACAGCTTGTGCCATGTAGTAAATGATTGCTAGCAGATTGCATGTAAAGGACCTATTAGCCTTTGCCATCTAGAGTTTAATGACTGAGCTAGGTATTTAACCCTGCAACAGGCGAGATGGTAATTGCTTTCTTACATAATCTTGATCAAAAGCTTCTTTTTGTGACAGTCACATTAAATATTTATCATATGCAATTTAATATTTTTTCTTGTTTTTGGGTTACCTGTTCTTTCTTACATACTAGAGAAATCCATTATGGAGCAATTGACTATATGGAGTGTGGAACATCCATACTGTATGAAGTTCATTTAGAAAGTAAGGTCAGTTTTGGTTTTATGCTGAGTTAAAATTAACCACCTTCCACTCTGAAATATAGAGAGTGAACAAAGAAGGCCAAAGACAAAACCCTAAGATCTTGGAGCATATTGTGAAAGTAGGTAGTTGAACAACGTGATACTGACTTGCTCCTGCGGGCCTCTGTGGTGCCCTCAGCAGGATACTTGACTCTAAAGTCAAGATCTCTCACAGTCAACAGCACGAGCGGCCCTGGAGAGCAGCCACGGTCAGAGGGGCACTTATGCACTGCCAAGTATTCTTGACTATCAGAGGGAAGGAGAGGTGAGGGGTAAAGAGTGAGGCAGAGGACAAAGCAAAATGAAAAGAGGGAGGAAGCAGGAAAGAGGAAGAGTGGAGTTTTTGCAGTGGGACCTTGAGGCACAAGATTAACTGGCACTTTTCTTGAATAGGGTAGAAAAATGGACTGAAACTCTTAAAAATGAAGGGTTTCTTTAATGAAAATGAAAAAAGCCAGCAAAATGAGGTGTTTAACCTTTAGAAAATGTTGATTGCCAACCTCCGAAGGTCAGCTTTAATAGTGAGTGTTGATATTATGCTGTTTTAATTCGCATGTATTTAGCAGACTTGCTATTTTTTTGCAAATTATGTGAATTAGTTTAAATTTTAAATTTTAATATATATATATATATATATATATATATATATTGGGGCTGTCAAATGCATACAAAATAAAAGTTTGAGTTTGCCTAATATATGTGTGTGTACTGTGTGTAATTATTATTATTAAATACACATATATTAATGTATATATTTAAGAGAAATATGTTATTGATGTACAAAATATTTTTATATATATATATAAATTATATAAAAATATAATAAATACATATAGTTGTAAATATTTCTTAAATATATACATGAATGTGTTTGTATTTATATATACATATTAGTTACACACATTACATATATATTAGGCAACTCAAACTTTATTTTTATCAGATCGTTGACAATCCTAATATATATATATATATATATATATATATATATATATATATAGAATGGTAGAGCCAGAAAAATGCTGTAATTATAATAATAAAAATAAGGAACTTTTAGAGTTTCATGATTTTGTACATTTTTTGTAATGAGGTAAAATTCGTGAAGTAACAGGGTTGCGTGTTAAATGTTGGACACTATGGTTTTTAGGAATTAAAATGAATTTAAATAAAGTTAATTACAATTATTTTGTAGTTCTATAATTTTAATATCTATTCAACACGTTGAATTTTAGTATTACATAGCCTGATTTTAATTTTTAGATAAATAAACGTCAAAACCTCTGAGATGAGAGAACAAAATTACATTTTTAAGGAGGGATACAGACATTTTATATAATTAAAGCTAGCTAGATTAATATCCAAAAGTGCCAAAAAAGTGCCTTTTAGTACAAAGTTCCAGTACTTGATGCCATGGCCTGTAATATTTTAACCAGTCTTTTTAATGCTTGAATCTTATCGATGTTAAATCAGTGTTATATAGTGGGAATAATATTTCAAAAGAGGAAAAATTGATTTCTGGTAGTAAAAGAAATGCAGAGGTAAGTTTCAGACTACCTTTCACAGGCTGCATTTGGATTGCTGAATAGAGTCTCTTTCTCTGAGGTGTGAAATGAGATGGAAAATTAGACGAACGGATGTGAGTGTTTCTTTTTTTTTCAGTTCTCTCTGAAAGCGCTCGTCTGCTCACAAAGTCATATGTTCTTTTTTCATGTGAGAGGGTTTAAGTGGAAGATGAATCAGCTCTTGCCCTTGTGTGTCAGGCGTAAAGATGAAGAGTGTGTGCGTCTTACTGTGTAGTCGTCTGTGCTTGCCTTCACTGCCTTTTGTTTTCAGCTCTGTTTGTTTTCTGAATTATGATGCTTTTGCTTGATATCATGTATCTACTTACAGAAAGACAGAATTTACAGGCACTTCTTGTAAACAGGAGCTCTGATTCATTCAGAATTCCTATTGGCTTATTAGTTTTTCATACCACACAAACTTAAGTCAACTTAAGTCTTTATTAAAATGTTACCAACATACAAACAGCGCTTTTGAGAACTGATTTCAGTCCCAATTTGAACTGAATCAGATTCTTGAGTTTGATTCATCTGAATCCATTTACAGCAGTTCTTCAATTAATAGCTCATTGGAGGGCAAGACTTTCTGTGACTTCAGTTTCAGTCTAAGCTATCATGTGCAGTAAAGCCTGAGTCAAATGAAGTGATAAACTGAAATGGGCATATTGTCCTTGCTTTGAAAAGAAGTGAAGGATGGGTAAATGAAATGGGAAAGGTCAGTATATCGAAGCAGGGCCAGCCACTTGTCATGGAGAGGAAGGAACCTTGTGGAACCATTTTAGGATTAAAGGTCAGCCATGATAAACCTCATCACATTCTGCCAATCGCTCATTTATGTGGGCCTGTCAATCAAACAGGGTGGCCTCACATAGCCAAACTTTTGATTTAAAGTTTATCCTGGCCAAGAACCAAACATTTAGAAAGAAAGGAGTCATCTGAGAAAAGTTGATCATGTTGTCTGTCTGTTCAAATTCAATTAGCACCAATTAAACAGTGAAACTAAAACTTTTGTTTTACTTATATTTGTAATGTTTCTTTATAAAGTTTGACATGCTGAATGTATCATTAACAGTACTTTTGAAAGCTATATATGTTTACAACATAATCTGTTATTACTATACTACCTAATCTGTTATTACTCATGCCTAAAAATTAAAGTGCATGCATAATACTGAGCTAACAGCAGTTTAACATAAGTTACCAAAAGTGAGTGGTCCAGAACTTAAGAAGTGTACGCTGGATGATGATTTGTGCTTTTTATGATAGTCCCACTAAGATCTGAAGTGTTCCAGAAAGCACTAGAATATTACAGAACGCTACAGGAACTTCTAGAATGTTCCCATCCTTGCAAACAAACAAACAAAAAACGCTAGCAACTATGCAAAACTTGTACAAAAACTTATCTGTACTAAGACAATGATTCATAGTTAATGATAGAAGCTCTAACATTTATAATTAATAATTATAAATAATTCTTGATGGATTTCATTGAAATATATATATATATATATATATATATTGCCTTTATTTAGACAGTACATCTGGAGAAAGGAGAAGCAGTGATGGGGTGAGAGAGGGACTCAAACTCAGGTCACAGATTGGCCAATCGGGCTGTATGTCATTGTGCTTTGACAGTAAAAACATTTTACATTATTTTACGTTTATTTTGTTTTATTAACATTAGAACACTGTGTCCTTTCACAGAAGAGAAATTATCCAAAAGTATAGTATGTTGTTGCTAAGATACCCCAAAAAAGAAAAAAAAATCTCGATATCTATTGAAATGAATTTCCTCTAGGTACATTTATTTTAATAAATGTTTAAATTTAAGGTTTAATGGTGATAGTACAGATACTTATCTATCTAAATTTAATGTTTTAGTCACATTATGCTGTTATTTTGCTTTTTTTTTGTAAAGAGGGAAGATATAAATGCTTTACGATGTCACACTTAATTTTAGCCACTCAAAGGTACTTTTTACATACTTACAGGTAATTTACTCACACCCTTGTCATCCAAAATGTTCATGTCTTTCTTTCTTCAGTCGTAAAGAAATTCTGTTTTTTGAGGGAAATGTTTCAGGACTTTTCTCCATATAGTGGACTTCAATGGTGCCGAGTGTGAGCTTCCAAAATGCAGCTTCAAAGGGCTCTAAATGATCCCAGCTGAGGAAGAAGGGTCTTATCTAGCGAAATGATTGGTTAGTTTTTTTTTAAAAATTACAATTTATTTACTTTTTAATCTCAAATGCTCGTCTTTTCTAGCTCTGCGTGAACTCTGCGCATTCCGGGTCAATACAGTTAGGGTACTTCAAAAAACTCCCATCTCATTTTCTCCTCCAACTTCAAAATCATCCTACATTGCTGCAGAAGTACCAACCCAGTGTTTACAAAAAAAGGTAAAACAGTAATGTCACGATTTTGAAGATGGAGTCATGATGGAGTTTCCAGTCATGAACTGGAAAACACCAATTTCACACAGAGCTTGACAAGATGAGTGTTTGAAGTTAAAAAGTATATAAATTGTCCTTTTTTTTTAGAAATTAACCGATCGTTTCACTAGAAAGACCCTTCTTCCTTGGCTGGAGCCCTTTGAAGCTGCATTTAAACTGCATTTTGGAAGTTTAAACTCGTGGGCATGATAGAAGTCCACTATACGGAGAACATTCCTGATATTTTTTCTTCAAAAAACATCATTTCTTTACAGCTGAAGAAAGAAAGGTTGTGGTCGTCGAAAGAAACATCTTGGATGACAAAGGATTGAGTAAATTATCTGTAAATCTTGAAAATTGCTCTTTTCACAGAAATTTCCAATGGGAGTTTCTTAAAAGCTTTTCTGAGAAAACTACCAAGGGGGCAGAGCTTATTAAATGGTCAATTACCCTCCCTGTAAGAATTTAGTTCTTTGTAAGCTCGAAAGTCCTTATGTCCTTTGTAAATTTGGCTTAAAAAGCCACCTGTTTAGCAATTGGCTTAATACTGCCAATAAAAACCTTACTGAAGTTATGCTAATTGATTCAGGACTCAAACTCATCTGCATGTCCTGTTGGATAGTTTCTGTATTTTTAGTTTCACCTCCCCTGATTCATTCAACTCAATTCATTTTGCAGACACTGTAATCCTGTCATAATGCAAATTTTTGTGGCTACTCCTAACCAAGATAAATTATGTTTCAGAGTCATTTTAATCTAGAGTGAATAGGGCTTAAGTGCAAACACATAAAACAAGTGCTTTACTCATATCAGGCGATTATGCTTGACTTGGTGCCTGAAGTGTTCAGCAGAGAGACATGTGCCTGTTGTTTTAGTGATTTTATGCTAGTTTGGTTTTATGTATGTGTGCATACATCTAACCTCAGGGGACGTGATGAGATGCAACTCATTTAAAAGGAACCCTGGGTACAGTGTTGCCAAGTCCATAGGTTTCCCGCGGAATTGGGCTACTTTAACACTGTCGCTGCGGGTTGTTTTTAATGTCTTCACATTGAAGCGACCCCAATAACGTGATATTTAGCCCCTGAAATGCGAATTTTACCAGGGGAACCTCACCAAAAAACATGTATTTTACTAGAGGACCCTCTCCGAAACACGATTGGGCTAGTTTGAGGCTAGTTTTGAGTTGGAATTGGGCAGGTTTTATTGTGAAAACCTGGCAACCCTGCCCAGGTATTAAGACTTTTATGGCTTAATTTAAGCCTTAAATTGTGTCTCTTACTTTAATATGTAGTAGAAAACCCATGAACGATTTATGTTATTTGAGAAATGCACACTGTTTTATACATATTTTGGACAGTGGAGGGTGCTGTATAGTTCGATGACATGAAATGGTTGCACTCTGTAAGCTACTGCCGCTACCTGTTGCTATTTGTACTGCAACACATTTCTTAAAAAATACTGATACAATGACAGCTACTGAAAGAGCATACAGGTGGTGATGGATGGACATGGTCATACAACAGGCAGGGTCGAACATCAGCAAACAGGTACAGTATAGGCAAGACCCGAGAGTAATCCAGGAACAGGCGAAGGTCAGTCGGCAGCGAACTTGAACCAAGGGGAAAGGCAAACGGGTAAACCAAACAGTCTATGGTTCAAACGAGGGGCAAACAGAGTCCGAGGCGGCAAGACAAAGGGTTAATCCACGGCAGGCGATAAATCCAGGGCAGGCAGAAATCAGACAAGAGAAGAAAACCAGGCTAGACTCAGATAACTAGACTAGATACAAGACTTGTTGGGAGCTGGGACCTTGTATCTATACTGTGTGTGATTGGCTGCAGCTGTGTGTGTAATGAGTGAAGTGGAGCATGGGAAATGTAGTTCAGGATGTAGTGCAACAGTCTGAGTAGTGTGAGAGTCACTATGATGCACAGGCAACCTCTGGAGCGGGCAGACCGAAGACCATGGACAGGAGTCATGACAATAAGCATAGGCTTAAACCAAATGCCATACCATAATTTTTTTCCCACAAGGAGTCTAAATACCCCCGGATATTGAGTGAAATCTGCACTGAGAAACTCTTTCACTGGCTGCAGCGTCATGACAAACGTCGACCTGTTTACATCATTCCAGGATGGCATCTAGCGTTTCTTGTCTCTGCCATTTGTAAGCTCTTTCAGTAGCTGTGATCTACTAAAAGCCACAGAGGCATCAGGGCTGATGAACAAAGATGAAGATCTTTAGGAAGTTTTTAGGAAGTCATCTTCCCATTCTATTCTCCTCTTCTTACCGCTAGGAAAACAGTGAAGACATACATAGCTTTTCTTGTTGCCCTTAGACCAAAAATGACAACAAAAAAGCCACACAATGTGGCGTTGTATCAGTATTTTACTTGTATCAGTAACTTTTCCGCGTTGTGTTGCAGTAAAAATAGCAACAGGTAGTGCCAGTAGCTCACCAAGCCCAACCATTTGACGTCACCAAAATAATGGCACCCCCATAGTCCAAAATATGTATAAAACAGTGTGGATTTTTTAAAATAATGTAATGTAAATGGGTTTTCTACTACATATTTCAATAAGAGACAGCATTTATGTTATATTAAGCCAATGTCCTGTCTCAATACCTGGGATCTGCGTCAATACCAGTATTGGATTAGTTTATCTTTGATGCTTCAAGAATAAGTAATGTCTGATTTTTTAATGATTTGGTTAAACACACTCATTGATTTGTTCACAAATTGGACTGATTTGGTTCTCAACCAGTTCTGGTTCTTCAATGCTTGCCAGTCGTATACATATTGTTGACTCTTTTGACTTGGTTGTTGGCTGTTTGTGATTTTCCTTATTTGTAAGTCTTTTTGGAGGAAAAAAGCATGTGTTAAATGAATAAATGTAACAGCTCACTGGAGGGGAAGATTAGCAGTGAATAGTAATGTAAATGTAGGTGTGTTTCTCACACTAAGTTTAAATTCATGACCTGTCTGTTTCAAGTCCTGTTGATCAGAAGCAGCAGAATCAGCATTAGAAAAAAAAAATACAATGCAGTCCTTGTGATTCTGTAAAACAGTTTTGTATAACATGTAAACATAAGCTGCAATTAATTTTGTGCACTTGTTTTTTTTGACTCTCGAAGTATGATTAAACCCACTGATTTGCATTTTATATAAATATCGTCTTTGATGGTCGACTAAAGAAATAAAATCCTCATCTTTGATGACCTAAGAATGAGTAAATTAATGGAAATCTTTCTTTCTTGGGTGAATTATTTCTTTAAAAATGAATACCAGAAAGTCCAGTTTGTGAAGTGCTTTATTGGATGAGTAATTCATTAATTCTGTCAGACAAGATACTTTTGTTAAAAATGTAAAATGCTTTTTTTCCCCTTTGAATCAAATGTTATAAGATTTTATTTTATCTCAAAGATGACTGCTGTGGTTCAAGGCACACAGCTCTTTATTTGAAGAATTTCTGAAATACCACAGGTAAAATGAATGGAAATATACTTGTGTAACCCCGGCCATGGTAGAAAAGCACGCGGCCACCTTTGAGCTCTATTGATACCCGGTAGCATTTCAGAAAAGACTTTTTATCTTGTGAAAAATGACATAAGCGTCTTACAGGTGTCTAAGTTATCTGCTGTTCATTAATCTACGGGATTCTCTTTTGAAGAAGGATTACTCCTGAAAGTTCTGGCTAAGACTACCTAACTTGACCCCATTCATTGGTGTCTATATAAAAGCCTCATGCTCTTATTTCCTTTCATCTCCCTTTGTATTTCTATTTTAAAAGCAAAGTTTAAAGTAGCTCACACTCTAGCATTTATAAGGCTGAACGAACTTTGATGTGTCTGTCCTCTTCTTTTTTCTTCGTTTTCAGTGTTTTTTCTCGCCGATATCCGGACAGGAGTAGTTAACCTTTACTGCGGCACAATGTCTCCTGCTACATCTCATTAAAAGAGCTGTGCTCTGTTAAATGCCGCAGGATGTTACTGTCATTAATGAACATTGCGAGGGTGTGTGGGACTGTTTTTGTGAGTTATTGTCCAGTTAGAAGCTGGAAAGGGCTCACGTGAAGTTTCGCCAATGACACACATACTAATATGTGTGAGAACAAATCTAAACATTTACAAGTTTGAGTGGTGCTTACCTGTAGTTCTGAATGGTTGTTAACATGTTAGGAGATTGTCAGATGGTCAAGTCAAGCTCAAGTCAAGAATTCAAGAGCTACTATTAACACTGTGTCTACACTGAGTGTGAACATTGTTGTGTTGCACCACACTGTGCCACAATAGCTTGAGGGGCTGCTTAGACAGAAGCTGTTTTTGTGGCCGTGGCTAGTTAAAAAGTTCAACCTTAAAAGTGTGTAGACCTTTTTATAATTTATTTATTTTTAACAAATAACCAGAGCCTCATGTTTTTTAACACAAAAATGTGTTTTGTGTGAATGGCTCCTGGTGTTGTAAAAGCGAATGTTCCTGTTGTACCATCAGAAATAGAACATTGTTTCTGTTCACTTTTGACACATTGAATGGCACCACTCATGTCAAGTGTAGACACAATGTTACAAAAATACAAGGGCTGTCAAACGATTAATCGCGATTTAAATTAAATAAAATATTCCCTAATATTTGTGTGTGTGCTGTGTGTAATTATTATGTATATATAAATACACACAAATTAATGTATATATTTAAGAGAAATATTTTATGTACAAAATATTTGTATTTATATATAATATAAATTCTATAAAAATGATAATAAATACATATACTTGTAAATATTTCTTGAATATGCACATGAATGCGTTTGTATTTATATATACATTATAATTACACACAGTACACACACATATATAAGGCAAACGCAAACTTTTATTTATTTTTTTTTTATGTGATTAATCGCGATTAACCGTTTGACAGCCCGAAAAAATACGTTTGGTGGAACCAAAATACCTACCTGATCTCATTACGAAAATGTACCTGTGGGAACTTTTTTGCAAGATGTGAAACACGTACCATCACTGCAGTTTCCAACAGAAATGAACACTGGAGGCAATAAAACGTTTTCGAACACAGTTATGATTACAGATCCGGTTAGGTTTCGCTTTCCGCTTGTAACTAGCTCGGTAGCTCAGCTGGCACGGAATTGGACTTAGAATGTGGAATCCTTGGGTACAAACAAAGACTATAGAATACCCAAGATTTGTCACTCGTATAATTTTAGAATAGGGAAAGATGCAACGCTTATTATGGCCGCGAAACCCCGCCTTTTTAATGAAAGAGCCGATCGTTGATTAGTAAAGTCAGCACGTCACTGCAGCTGCCTTTAGAAATGGTTGATCTAGCCTGAAAAATAACCTTTTTTTAACGCTATTGGAGCATAAGGAACAATATTTATGAAGCAGTTCATGTCAGATTTCATTGGTGATTTCAAATATTAAATTTAATTGCAAGCTCGGTGAACACTTTTGGAGAATTTGATGTTTTTCCATTCAAAGAAATAGGAGAGGCGTTTCAAAGCTGGCCGCAGAGTGAAATTACTTGCCTTAAAGGGACTTTGGTACAAATCCCATAAAAAAACATGATTTGCGATGACAGAGCTGAAAAATGAGAGATCGAAAAACAACCTTGCATGCTCACGATTGCGTTTTTATGTCACATTCAGTTTTGTTTATACTATCGGGTATGTTTAGGTGTAGCGCAGATGGTACGTTATTTTAAATGTCACGGAGCATTAGAGTTATAGCACCACTCAATGGACATTTCAAGTCAGAACTGTGGTGACACGTACAAAACCAAAAACAAACAATCTTTTAGCACCACTTAGCAAACATAGTACATTGAAGGTGCCACGAAACGTACATGGCGGTACGTATTTCGCGTCTTGCGAAAAAGTTTCCAAGTTATGGTATAGAATAATGTTGTACAATGTCATATAAAATAGTATAGCCTGTTTGTTAGAAATTATCATTTTAAGATAGTTTAAGTTGTTTATAATAATATAATAATGGCCATGTATCATGTCATGTATGTCATTCATGTCATCTTAACCCTTTAACTGTCACCCCCAAGACAATCCAAACTTAAATTGTTATAATTCATGAACAAATACATTTTTTTAATATGGTTTTGAAATACCATTTCCATGGTAATGCAGTCAGATTTTAAAATCAGATGAATTTTGAGGTTTTAAACTTTCAATTGATATATAATTTATGATAATTTCTAAAACATGAAAGGGAAAAGGGCAACGAAAAGGTCAGAACTCCTGTTGTGAAGTACATTTTTGAGGTGCACTCTTGTCATAAAGTAATCTATTACTGTTCCTACATAATTTGTAACAAAAAACAGTGGTAAAATATCTATTTAGGAGTCTTAGACCTTTCCAATGATATATAGTTTGTCATAATTAAAATAGGATTTAACTGTAATATCCTCTGAGGGGACGGGTGACAGTTAAAAGGTTAAAGGATTAGTTCACCGCAAAACAAAAATTCTGTCATCAACTACTTAAGTTGTTCCAAACCCATAAAACTTTCGTTCATCTTTATGACATACATGACATCACCCTGTAACAGATTTATGCAGGTGGAGCTGGGGAGGTGGAGGGTTTCTGATACATGCTGCAACTGCAACAACAAGCACTAGCTGAGTATTGAATGTTGAGCAGCAAGCTCATTGGCTGCTGATTTGAAAAGAACCAATCAGCTGTGCCAAGTGAGTAATGATGTCATTATGTCAGATTGTGTTAGAACCTATTGTACTCACCATCTAGTGTTTCAGGACAGAAGTTTGGATTAATTGAGCGGTTTAACCCAAAATCCCAGTTTTGCTGGTTTTTAGCTTTGAAATCAGTTGGCTGACTGAGTAAACCAATTGAAGACCAGCTAAAAAGTGCCCAAAACCCCCTTAAACCAGCAGAACAGACCAGATTAACCAGCTTGGCCAGGATATGAAGAACACTTAACCACCTTAAGATGATTTCTTTCAAAAGAACCACAAAGAATATTGTGGCACCATCCTTCCCAGGACTATCATTGTAATGTGGTATTTTACAAGCACACTTTGATGAATAAACTGAAAATGTGACAAAAGAAATCCAAATTCACAGTTTTCATATATGCTGTGCTCATGCTAATAGCACACATATACATAATACTGCATGTGTCTGCTGTATTCAAAGTCCTGATAGACTCATTCACACACTGTGCATTTGGATTTTGCTGCGAATAAGCTGTAACTCTTTTCTGTTTCACATATCCTCACAAACTTTTATGCTAAGCTCTGTGACTACTGCTTGGCTTCCTTTCCCAGAGGCAGGCCTGTTCTTCTCAGATACTGTAGGTGGAAACAGGAGCAAAGTTTTGTAAGGCTCAGACTAAATATCAGCTCGGACACACAGACTTTAGTGCAGAACTGACTCGGAATGCAGTAAGTGGACGGCCTAAGTACAGAGGAAGCAGTAAAGTGCATTAACTACTAGTCCTCTAGAATTCATGATGAAATGGTAGTTCGAGAAGGCTATTATGTAATATGTATAAATGTGAAGGAGAGTTGAGAGCTACGGCACAGGGGAGCTTTTCCAGAAAATGGGTCAAATGGGTCATCATGCTCTTTTTGCCTCGATCAATTGATTTATTTAATTAAAAAAAAAAATACTAAAATGTTAAAATCATAAATATAATGACTAGAATGCACATATTAATTAATTAATTAATTTAAAAAGTAAACTAAAATTAATGTATTTTTTAGTTTTTTAAACTATTAAAATCATATATATAATAAATTAATTAATATGTGTATTCTAATCATTACAATGAATATGTGTATTCTAATTATTATATATACATATATGATGATTAGAATACACATAGTAATTTATTTAATTGTTTAAAAAGTGAACTAAAATTGATGTATTTTTTTAGCTCTTTTAAACTATTAAAATCAAATCCATCCAGGATGTTCATGTCTTTCTTTCTTCAGTCGTAAAGGAATTCTGTTTTTTGAGGCAAACATTTCAGGATTTTCTCCACATAGTGGACTTCAATGGTGCACGCGAGTTTGATATTCAAAAATGCAGTTTAAATGCAGCTTCAAAGGGCTCTAAACAGTCCCAGCCAAGGAAGAAGGGTCTTATTTAGCGAAACGATTGGTTATTTTTTTTTTTAATTTACAATTTATATACTTTTTAACCTCTTGTCTAGCTCTGCGTGAACTCTGTGCATTCCGGGTCAACACAGTTCGGCTATGTCGAAAAAGGATAATTTTCTTCTCCAACTTCAAAATCGTCCTACATCGTTGCAGAATTACCGACCCAGTGTTTACAAAGTGAATGCGCAAGGAGGGTCAAACACCCTTTACCAAAAAAGGAAAAACAGCGATGCAAAACGATTTTGAAGTTAGAGGAGAAAATGAGATGGGAGTTTTTCGTCATACCCTAACTGTCATGAACCGGAATACACAGAGTTAGAATACGCAGAGCTAGACAAGCGTTTGAGGTTAAAAAGTATATAAATTGCGAATTTTTTTTAGAAATTAACCAATAATTTCGCTAGATAAGACCCTTCTTCCTCGGCTAGGATCGTTTAGAGCCCTTTGAAGCTGCACTGAAACTGCATTTTGGAAGTTCAAATTCGCAGGCACCATAGACGTTCAATATATGGAGAACGTTACTGAAATTTTTTCTTCAGAAAACAGAATTTCTTTACGACTGAAGAAAGAAAGACTTGAACATCTTGCATGACAAGGAGGTGAGTAAATCATCGTAAATTTGTGTTCTGAAAGTGAAAAAAATCTCTGATGAACACATTTAATTTCATTCAGAATGTCTTGCCTCATTCTCTGAGGAGATACAATGAAAAATGAGCACACACACTCATACTCTACACCATTAGTCCAGGAAATCTCACCCACAGCTGTGCTGATGCATGTGTGCGTGCATGTGTGTGTGAGTGTGGCAATGTGATTTATCCCTAGAAAAGAGAGATAGAGTGAGTGGAGTGACAGTGAGAGGAGTCTTCCTGTCACTGAGGCCCTCTGGGAAATGTGGAGTTGGACTGTGTGTTGATGCATCCAAATGTGTCACCTGTCAAATCTTGCCCAATGCAATGTCTTTACTCAAATGGCCTGGGCTGCTTTTGATTTTGTATGATTGTCTTTTTGAAGAGTGTTCAATAACAGAAAAGAACGTTCGGAGAACATTATCCTGAGAGACCATTCATGCCACATCCATTTGGCTTTGAAGGTGCTTTTGCGATTTCTGGTTGCATTGGTTTCTCACAAAATGAAGGATTTTATGTGCAGTTTAAAAAAACATTCCGGTGTTTTGGCTGGAGGGAATTTACATGACCGTCCATTCTGTTTGAATGTATTTTAAAAGACAATTTATTCTTGTGATGGCAAAACCGAATTTTCAAAATCATTACTGAAGTCTTCATTGTAACATGATCCTTCAGAAATCATTCTAATATGCTAATTTGGTCAGTGCACCTATTATGCCCCTTTTTACAACATGCAATATAAGACTTAAGTGTCCCCAGAATGTGTCTGTTAAGGTTCAGCTCAAAATACCCCACATTTCATTTATTTTATCATTTTGAAAATGCCTATTTTGAGTGGAAGCAGGAACACTCTCGTTTTTGTGCATGTCTCTTTAAATGCAAATGAGCTGTTGTGTCCCGCCCCCTTTTTTTCAGAATAGACTGTCTTTACAGTTCAGATACTCTACTATAAAACATCTTTTAGGTTTTAATTATAATGTCTATCGCACTGAAATCATGCGTTTTGAAGCCATATCAGTTTAAACTTCTGATATACGGTTATCTGAGCGCATACATCTAAAGCACATGCACAGAAAAACAGCTGTCACACGGCATGTGGGTACTAAACTAAGTTCTCTTTCTTGTCTTATTGCGCTTAAACTGTCAAATAAGTTTATGTTAAAAATGCATTTAAGTTATACAAACACAGACAGGTATGTTGGGTATGAACGTAAACAGCTGGGAAAGAAATTGCAAAAACAAAGATTAAGGGGCGGTGATATTATAATAAGATCCCCTTCCTACATCACTAAGGGACAGAAGTCTAAGTGGCTCGTTTTTTTCACATGCTTGCACAGAAATGCTTACCAAAACAAAGTTAGTAGGTTGTCCTTTTTCACGTTTTCTGGGTTGGTAGATGCACCGGGGACCTGATTATAGCAATTAAACATGAAAAAGGTCAGATTTTTGTGATATGTCCACTTTAAAGGGGTCATCACCCCTTTTTAAACCCACGCTGAGTGAGCTGTAAACACTCCGACCGCCATTGTTTCGACTCCGAGCAGGATAAGACAAGAATGTCTCTGAGGTGTTTTGTTGCTGGATGTAATAATGAACAAAGCAGTCATCATTTACTCCCAACATCTGAGCCGCTGAAGACGCAGAGGATTAACGTTACTTTCGTTTTTGAAGGAAATGCGCCGATCCCCAGTCTGCCTAAATTAGGGTGACCAACGCTTTGCGTTGTACCACACAGCATTTTCACCCCTTGTTCCACACGTTGCATATTGAGAACATGTCCCGCATTTTCATCAGTCTGTTGGTTTTTAATGATCGTATTAAAGGGGTCATCGGATGCTAAGTTCACTTTTTCATGTTGTTAGAACATTAATGTATGTTGGCAGTGTATGTACAAATCTATCCTATAATGATAAAAATCCATGCAGTGGTTTTTAATTAATCTGTAAAAATAATATTCCCTTTTTCAAATCGAGCCGTTCTCAGATGCCTGTGGTTGTGGCGTCACACCGACAGAGGCCGCTCCCACGATAGTTGATTGACATGAGCGATTTACCTCGAATCATCTGTCACAGTCTGCCCTTTTTGTTTTAATGCTGGAGCGGGGATGTAAGTTAGACAGTAAGATCTATATATCTATAATATCTATACCGATTGAGCGATTGAGGTGTTGTGTTGCTGGATGTAATAGTGAACATAGTGGTCGTCATTTACTCCCGACATCTGAGCTGCTGAAGATGCAGTGGATTCCGTTTGTTTGTGAAGGGAATGCACCTCCCGATCTACATATATCTGTCTATGTTCGTGCGAATCATTTATGATCCAGCTTCGCTTACAGCAAAAGTGAGTATAAGGGGTTTTTTTTATGAATCTTTGCGATCGCCTTTCCTTATAACGTAGTAGTTAGGAAGTTTAGCGGCTAAACGCGGCCATATGCAGCTACATGCGGCTAATGTAAACAAGACCATCTTTTCACAGAGAGAAGAGAGGGGCGGGGTGAGCAGAGCTCATTTGCATTTAAAGGAACAACCCCTTAGAATGAGATGATTTTTGCAGAGCTCATTTTGGCAAGGTAAAAAGGGTGTTGTTTTACAAAACCATTGAGAATTTTTAATCAAAGTATATTAGAGACTTTTCATTAAGACCCTAAAGAATCATATCAACTTGTGGAAAATGGGCATCCGATGACCCCTTTAAGAAAACGTCCATGCGTTCTTTTGCCTTTTTAAGAAAGCTCATCAAGTGATCTAGAGCCACCGACGGAAATGGTCAAGCGCACAAGGAAAAACACGACGCTCTCCATTCATTTTAACCAAATAAAAAAAATCGATGCAGCTTTCAGGCACGACTTTCTTCTTATTTTAATAGTTAGTTTGAGGCAGTTTTATGGTGTTAATTTAATGATAAATGTCTAGAGCACATGATTGTAATGTGGAGTGCATCAAAATGCGCAAGCACAAATCTCTTTTCTCGCAGGTGTATTCTCTTTACTCTTATAAAAATGACGTACTTTCTCTCGCTTGCATGTGTGCGCTCAGAAACACAGATTAGCGCATATGATAAAGCATGTAATCGGTATTTACACAGCATAACAGTAGAAAATGTATCAGTCTCACACGTGTCCCGCATTGTCCCGCAAAATCACATCTATGTCCCACGGCAGCCCTCTTTCCAGGTGGTCACCCTAGCCTAAATGTGTCTATGTTCACGCGAATCAAATGCGCTAAAGTAAACAGAACGGCTCGTCACCCCACAGAAGAGAGGGGCGGAGTGAGCAGAGCTCATTAGCATTTAAAGGCAAATGCGACAAAACGGCTCGCTCTGAAAAGGGCTGATTTTGAAGGTAAAAACAGTGTTTTTTTACACTACCACTGAGAAATTTTAACCAAAGCATGTTATAGACTTCTCATAAAGACTCTAACGAATCATATCAACTTGTGGAAAATGGGCATCCCATGACCCCTTTAACACAACATCTTCCTTGTAGTTTGGGCACTTTGAACCCAACCATTTTGTAGATGTTAACTGCTATTCTACCTGCTTACCCTTCTCCTGTGAGACAGTCTAAATAGGGCTTGCAATTGCCCATTTGCCATTGAATATAATGCCCCTATAGACCTGTTATTATGTTATTATGTTATTTAGCAGACACATTCTTATCTGGAGATTAAGTGCATTTATTACAGGTTCAGTCCCCCGATGCAACCTGGGATTAAGTGGCCCGCTCAAGGGCGTGATGGCGATAGGGAATCCCAGTCCACCCTTATTATTAGCCTATTAGTGTTAATTGCTAACTAGTGGACTCTGACTGTGCCTATGTTTCAAGTGTTACATACAGATTCACACACAGAGCAGCACCTTTTTTATTCTCTGTCTATCTATCTATCTATCTATCTATCTGTCTATCTATCTATCATCTAATATCAAGTTCTAAATGTAAAAATAAATAAGTTGTTTTATTACATACTCATTATTATTCTTTTTTTTCATCTTTTCTGCCATTCATTGCACATAAAGATTAGAGTCTAATTTTTAAGAAGCAATATTTCCCTCCCTTTCATTTGAGCTAAAAACATGAGTCATTAAAAATGCAGTCATTGAAGTCCTTAAAAACATGCCAGCAAGTAAACACAAACTTCAAGCAACTTCCGCACACGCACAGACGCGTGAAGGCAGACAGCATGCTGTTTTTCACCCCAATAAATCTGTTTCTTAGTGCTTGCGTCTGGTGTGTGTGTGTGTGTGTGTTTGTGTGTGTGTGTGAAGATGCCGTTCAGGAGGGAGTCTGTGTCCCCTGTACTCTGAGCTCTGTGTGCACACGATAAAGAGCCTCCATTACCCCGACACAACAGCCAGGCAGGTAAACACCCTCCATACTCTCCTGCACTTATCTCCAGTATACACACACACACATGCAAGTTTCTTTCACACGCTCGGTGAGGGGATTTGTTGTTATGTGTATTGTATGACGAGGCCATCAGACTATCGAGCCTGTTTGTGGCAAACCACTGTATGTCTTTTCAAGTAGAGCTTATTTCCGCATATGCAGTATCCAGTTTTCAACATTGTATTTTTTTTTTTTCTAACATTTATCACATGTTGCAAAAATATTTTGGGGTATATAATAAAAGATAATTAAGGCAAAAATAATTTAGGACAATTAATGCATCAACAGTTATGTTCTCTCTCTTTCCACTAATATTGGTTAAACTAGCAGACCTGTGTCAAGAGTGGATAATTGACTGTAAACAGTGTTACACAAGTATTATTGCTGCAATTTTAACAAGACAATTTAACTAAAACTTGTTTTGTTTACGAAAATATATTTCTAAACATACCACATGCTCAGTAGTTCTAGGCTTCCATGTTAAGTATAGGCCCAAAACACTAAAAATGTCAGCTAAGTTACCTGTCAACTGTGTTACCCAGTAAAGATAACATAGTGGACATTAGCAAACATAGATGGTGTTTTATGCACATATTTCTACAGATCACCATTATTTATATAGCACTTTATACAATATAGATTGTTTCAAAGCAGCTATGTAAGGTCATGTTTGGGTTTTTGGGAAACAGGAAAACTTTTTTCTTCACATTGTCAAATTCTAAATGTACCCCTAATTATAGGGGACCCATACAAATGCACCTTCAATACACCTACTACATTTTTACTATAATAAAACCATGGTTAATTTTTGTAAGGGTAGACATACACTATGCCAAGGTTAATGTGTAGAAGTCAAGGTTTCACAAAAATACAACCAAATTGAAAAAAATCCACAATAGAAAATGTCTAAAACTTATTATTCTAGCTTCTCTACATGTATATTTTTGTCAGATTGTCTGTGAAAGTCCAAGATTTTTACAAAATGCAAATTGTGTACTGCAGCACAATATTAGTTAACCACAACCGATCAAGATGAATGACACTGGTTGTTGCTTCTTTACTTACCGCAAGACATCACTAAAGCATGGTGGGTAGCTATTCTGTTTTGAAAAATCTTGTTCTCAAAAGGCATTTCTCGCAAAAGCTATTTATGCAGGCCGAGGCAAGGTCAACCGCCATAGATCCGTAAATACAAAGTGATGTATTCATTTTGTCTCCAAACCCTTGTGAATATCAATGCAGTGGCGACGGACATCAATGCAGAAAGAGTTTGGCATTGGATTTGAAATGTATGGCACATGTTTAATGAATACATTACACACAGCACTTGATGCCTAATGTGATTTTTCATACATATTCCTGATGTTTGCGTTTGAGCACAAACTGAATATCACAGAGAGAAGAGGAAATGGTTCATGCTGCTTTTTGTTTTTATAATGCTGTTCTTCATTAGAGGCAAAAGGGGGTATTATCAGAGGTGATCATATTAGCTTAATTGAAGAAGAGTTTCATAACTGCAGTGGCATATAATCAGGACCTTAATGTCTGGCAGGGGTTTTAACTGTGCCATGCTGGATCACCCAAGCCCATAAAAAGCATGATTAGGCACAGCAGAAGCCAAAGTAAGCAACTGTGTATGTGTGCATATGTGTGTGTGTGTGTGTTTGCCTATGAAGAGAAAATAGAAACATAAGAAGTATCTGTATCATCACAAGGACACAGTTAATCCATAATTTTCTCAGGCGGTTTCATTTATTCTTTATAGTCTCTATATTTATCCATCTGTATATCTTTCAATCCCCTATCCAGCCATCCATTTCTCTACCTGGCAATCAATTCTTCAGTCTATCAATCTATTCTTACATCCATCCATCAGATGGTCTTTCTTTCCATCTGTCCATCAATCTATATCTCTGTCAGTCAATCAGTTCATCCATCTGTCCATCTATCCAATCTATTCATTCATCCATTCATCCATATTATTTAGTTATCCACTCACTGATTTGTCCATCCATCCATCCATCCATCCATTTTTACATCTATTCACTTGTTATTCATTCTTTTTGTACAATCATCCATCCATTTGTCCATCCTTTTGTATGGCTTTTATCTACTATCTGCCCATCCATCTGTTTGCCCATTCAGTCATCCATCCATCCACCCACCCACCCATCTGTCCACTTAACTGTTCATCCATCCATCCATCCGTCCATTCATCCACTTATCTGTGTTCATCCATCTATCAATCCATCTGTCCACTTAAATGTTCATCCATCCATCCATCCATCCATCCATTCATCCACTTATCTGTGTTCATCCATCCATCAATCCATCTGTCCACTTAACTGTTTATCCATCCATTCATCCATCCGCTTATCTGTTTGTTCATCCATATATCCATGGATGAACAGAAAAGTGAACAGATGGATGGAAGAATGGATGGATGGATGAATGAATGGATGAACGAACAGATAAATGGAAGGATGGATGGATGAACAGATAAGTGTACAGATGGATGGATGGACAGATGGATCCATCCACTGTTCTTTTTGTTCATCCATCCATCCATCTATCCATCTGTACACTTATCTGTTCATTCAACCACTCTGTTTGTTCATCCATTTATCCATCCGTCTGTCAACTTAACTGTTCATCCATCCATCTATCCATCTGTACACTTATCTGTTCATCCATCATCTATCTGTCCATTTATCTGTTTGTTCATCCATCCATCTGTTCATGTGTCCTCTTATATATTCATCCATCCTTCTACTCATCTGTTTGTTCATCCATCCATCTATCAACTTATGTGTTCATCCATGGATATATGGATGGATGAACAGATAGGTGAACAGATGGATGATGGATGGATAAGTGGACAGATGGATGGATGAATGAACAAAAATAAGTGGATGGATGGATGAAATATGGATGGATGAACAGATAAGTGGATGGATAAATGAACAAACAGATAAGTGGATGGATGGATGAAATATGGATGCATGAACAGATAAGTGGATGGATGAATGAATGGATGAACGAACAGATAAATGGAAGGATGGATGGATGGATGGGTGATACATGGATGGATGAACAGATAAGTGTACAGATGGATGGATGAATGGACAGATGAATCTATCCACTTATCTTTTTGTTCATCCATCATCCATCTATCCATCTGTACACTTATCTGTTCATTCAACCACTTATCTGTTTGTTCATCCATTTATCCATCCGTCTTTCAACTTAACTGTTCATCCATCCATCCATCCACTTATCTGTTTATCCGTCTATCCATCCATCCATCTGTACACTTGTCTGTTCATCCATCATCTTTCTGTCCATTTATCTGTTTGTTCATCCATCCATCTGTTCATGTGTCCACTTATATATTTATCCATCCTTCTACTCATCTGTTTGTTGATCCATCCATCTATCAATGTGTTCATCCATGGATATATGGATGGTTGAACAGATAGGTGAACAGATGGATAATGAATAGATGGTGGATAGATAAGTGGACAGATGGATGGATGGATGGATGATGGACAAACAATGGATGACAGATGGATGGATGGATGGATGAATGAATGAACAGATGGATGGATGGATGAAATGGATAATGAACAGATAAGGATGGATGATGGATGGATGGATGAATGAACAAACAGATGAGTGGATGGATGGATGAAATATGGATGGATGAACAGATATGGATGGATGAATGAACAAACAGATAAGTGGATGGTGGATGGATGGATGGATGGATGAATGAACAAACAGATAAGTGGATGGATGGATGAAATATGGATGGATGAACAGATAATGGATGGATGAATGAACAAACAGATAAGTGGATGGATGGATGGATGAATGAACAAACAAATAAGTGGATGGATGAATGAACAAAGATAAGTGGATGGATGGATGAAATATGGATGGATGAACAGATAAATGGATGGATGGATGGAATGAACAAACAGATAAATGGATGGATGGATGAAATATGGATGATGAACAGATAAGTAGATGGATGGATGGATGGATGGATGAATAAAACAGATGGATGGATGGATGGATGGATGGATGGATGGATGGATAAATGAACAGATTGGATTGGATGGATGGATGGATGAATGGATGAACAAACAGATAAGTGGATGGATGAATTAACAAACAGATAAATGATGGATGGATAAATGAACAAACAGATAAGTGGATGGATGAATGGATGAACAAACAGATAAGTGGATGGATGGATGAATTAACAAACAGATATATGGATGGATGGATGGATGGATGGATGGATGGATGAAATATGGATGGATGAACAGATAAGTGGAAAGATGGATGGATGGATGAACAAACATAAGTGGATGGATGAATGAAAATGGATGAACAGATAAGTTGGTGGGTGGGTGGATGGATGGATGAACAAACAGATAAGTGGATGGATGGATGATATATGGATGGATGAACAGAAAAGTGGATAGATGGATAGATAGCTGGATGAATGAATGAATGAATGAATGAACAAACAGATAAGTGGATGGATGGATGGGTGCATGGATGGACAGATGGATCTATCCACTTATCTTTTTGTTCATCCATCCATTGATCCATCTGTACACTTATCTGTTCATTCATCCAGCCACTTATCTGTTTGTTTATCCATTTATCCATCCATCTGTGCACTTAACTCCATCTGTCCTCCATCTGTCCACGTATCCATTCATCAATCATTTATCTGTCCACTTATCTGTTTGTTCATCCATCCATCCATCCATCCATGGATTAATGCATAGATAAATATATAGATGGATAAACAAATAGATAAGTGGATGGATGAACAAATAAGTGGACAGATGAATGGATGGATGAACAAACAGATAAGTGGACAGATAAATGATAGATGAACAGAAAAGTGGACAGATGGAGGAAATGGATGGATGGATGGACAGGTGGATCCAACCACTTACCGATTTGTTCACCCATTCATCCATCCATCCATGTATCTATCTGTCCACTTATCTGTTCATCCAGCCAGCCATCCGTCTGTCCATCATACAGCATTCCTCAAATGTTATGGAAACCAATACATTATTCATGTGATTGATTTCCCTTAATAATTGCAAAAGAGTTAATCATTGCAGAAATTCCCTCGAGTGTTTAAACAGCTTGTGTGTTATACACTGCTGTAGACGTGCTACAGAAATTACTCATAAAATAGCATGAATCACGTTATGCCATGTCAGAGTGAATTTGATGCATACATAAATACATATGGTAGATCTACATAACAGCTCATATATATTAATATGTAAGGGAGATGTTGGCAAACTAAAACAACACAAAGAAAACATCATTTGCATTCATAAAAAATATGGGAGGGTAATTTGTGCTGCAAAGTGCATAGTCTTTAATTTAGTCTCTAGGGAGAATTTATAGGAGATATTTGGGAGATTAATATGCTGTAGGATTTTATAGGTCTATAAAGAGTCAGCATTTTCAGCTGAAGATACTCCAATTCTTTTGAGAGTAAATCATGATATTGGCTCCGTTCCAAACACTAGTACGCTGTCTTATTGTCTACACAGGCAGCTACTTTCTAAGACAACATCTTAACCAAAATAGAACATCAAGTGACTGATTTAGAGTAACTCTAATAACACCAACCCACACTTATCACACAAACAGATGCACGGAAGACTCATAGCTGCTATCGTTCATTTCAGTAGAGTTTTCTGTTAGAATTTTACTAAGCTAATGATAAAGTACACCTCTTTATTCCAAAAGACATATAATAGCTTTGTGTAAGAAATTAAGAAATTTTGGTACCTGCCATAGCTGTCAAAACTCATTTGCGCATTTATGTTTCAAACTTGGTTTGTCAAGATACACCACACCTGGTTTGACATGAGTATCACCAAAATAGCTTCGTTCTCACATGTCTCCTAACCAAATATAAGCTATCTACTAAGGTAGCTCAATAGGTTTGGAACAGAGGTATTGTCTCTCAGTGTTCCAGAAAATTCTATTATGTTCAAATGGTTTTTTTCCCAGATGTCATTGTCTTTTCCCATATCCTGTGCATGCAGGGTTTAGCCAAGGGGAAGGTGACAGTCTCCCCCCACCATGTGCAAAAATCACTGTAACTGGATATTCGGCACCAGTGAATGGCTTTTATGGAACCCCCTAAAAGATTCCTATTAAAACCTGTATATGGCCAGAGATGATTTGTCTGTGGGTGAAATTGGATTAGTTGAACTGTAAAGCTTTAACGTCGTGCTTGAGACTTACTCTATCTCTATGGCCGTCCGCCATTAAACAGAGAGGGAGAAAAGAAGAAAAAACTTCAATTGCATTGGTGGAAGTGGTCATGGCGGACACCTTTAGTAGGATCCAATTAATTTTTATGTGGAGCTGGCAGTCTGCAGTTGGTAGGGGTTGACTCTGTAGAGAGTTTGGTGTCTGCAACTATAGCTGATATAGTACTGGAGATAATATAAACTGTGATTTGATGAGTTTTTTGGGACTGTACAAGTGTTTTCTGGTTGGAGAGTAGTCAACCTACAAGTGCACCAAGTGTATCTTTTCAAAAAATATTACAGAAGTAATTGCAGTTCTGTCTACGCTTTCAACATTCAAGCATTTCGTGTTAAAGAGTTGAAAGAGAAACGACTGGAGGGGGAAAGAAGAAAGAAACGAGTGATACAAAATGAAAAAAAGCAAATATGAACATGTAGTGGGTTTCATTTGAACATTTCCCCAACAGTTCCCCAACTTCAAATAAGATGTAACCTTTAAAAAAAAAGTTATGCGAGTATGTTTTAGCCAACCTTGAACATTACACTAAGGGGATAGTTCACCCAAAAATTAAAATTCTGTTATTAATTACTCACCCTCATGTCATTCCAAACCCGTAAAAACTTGGATTTTTTTGATGAAATCTGAGAGCTTTCTGGCCCTGCATAGAGAGCAGTGCAACCGACATGTTCATATCCCAAAAAGGTAGTAAGGACGTTATTAAAATAGTCTAAGTGTGACATAATGCTTTACACTGTCAACATGACAAACACAATTTGTTGAGTCAGCTTAAAATAATTTGTTACACTGCTGCCTTAAAATTTTAAGTTCAGTCAACTAAAATAAGTTTAGTCAACTTAAAATGTTAAGCTGTACTAAGTAACAACTTAGATATTTGTGTTTGCTAAACTTAACAGATGGGTAAGTAACCCAGCTGCCTTAAAATTTTAAGTTGATTCAACTCAAATATCTAAGTTGTCACTTAGTATAATTTAACATTTCAGGTTGAATAAACTTTTTTTTGAGTTGACTGAACTTAAAATTTTAAGGCAGCAGTGTAACAAATTATTTTATGTTGACTCAACAAATTGTTTTTTACAGTGTACGAGTTCTCAGAAATGTAGCAGTCAGTGCTTAATTTCTCATACTGAATTTTCTTTGTTCATTAAAAAAAACTCATACTTGGTGGAGATGTTCTAAATATGAGCCTGAGCGTGTTGGTTGCCATTGTTGACAGAATATAAAGTGTAATACGCAACAACACTTCCTCACACAGCAGTAAGACAGCTCACGGCAGCATTCCCTTCACTTTTCACACATGCGTTTACCTTGCATTAGTATTTATATAAACACTCTCTCCAAATCTTTATCTAGCACTCCCAGTAAGCTGGCGAGTTGGTACGGTTTTCGAGAGCACAGTCTTCGCCCGTAGCAAGAAGCTGAGCACCAGAAGGAGGCAAATATGTGAATTATTCATCCTTGCGTTTTTATTATTTATGATTTTTGTATAAACTTGTATCACGCAGTAGATTTTTTGTGATGTTTCAGACTTTGGAGGAAGATTTTGTTGTTTACCGTCGTTTGGGCAGCGAGGGGAAAAGACAGTTTCATGTTTTGAACAGAACAATCTTGTAAACCTACCTGTGAAAGTACCTGTGAAACAACTGGAATTGTATACTGACTGTCGTAGTAATTCAAACCATTTTCACCCCATCTCAGAACTGTAATGGGGAAGATAACATTCTGTGTCAAATTTCTTACAAACTCTTAGGCTCTGTTTCAAACAAGTAACCTTGCTGTCTTGCTGTCTACATTTTTCTAATCTTCATGGAATACAATATCTATGCTTTACATTCATCCACCCATCCATTCCACACAAATAGTGTTTCTCGTGGGAAGTGCACAGTATTTTTATCACTAAAATCATAATTGATTTTAGTGAAGTTTGGTGCTAAGTTAACAACACGAGGCGAAACAAATACACAGCATACACATCATTGGGTAAAACTATTTTAATTAATACTTTTCATAACTGAATGAAATATGAATACATTTTTAGTCAGGCTATCAACATTAAGGTGTGAACGCATGCGGTTAATTTAAAACCCTTAATGTGTTAAAATAATTTCACACAAATAAATTACTGAAGCGTGTGAAATTGCATCATTAACGTAATTTCATCACACAGTTAAATATAGTGTTGCCATATCTGTAGTTTTCACATGGAATTGGGTTATTTTTACACTGTTGCCACAGGTTGTTTTTTTGTCCCCTTCACCCTGGGGAACAATTCAGACAGAGGTGACCACAAATAGAAAACAAAATAAAAAGGCTAGTTTTGATTAGCATTTGGGCTGGTTTTGTTTTGCAGACCTGGCAACCCACACAGCTCTGCGAAAGCAGCTGAAACCCCTGGTAGGCGGAAATTTCTGTTCTAACCCTTTTACCCGATTTTGCTCTTTTTGCATCATTAACGTAATTTTGTCACAAAGTTAGATGATCTTGGAAGTCTAGAGTTTAGTGTTGCCATGTCTGCAGTTTTCCCATGGAATTGTGCTGCTTATACACTGTTGCCACAGGTTTTTTTTTTGTCCCCTTCACCCCGGGGAACAATTCAGACAGAGGTGACCACAAATAGAAAAAAAAAAGATTGGACTAGTTTTGATTAGCAGTTGGGTTGGTTTTGTTTTGCAGACCTGGCAACCCACACAGCTTTGCACAAGCAGCTGTCACCCCTGGTAGGTGGAAATTTCTATTCTAACCCCTTTACCCAGTTTTGCTTCTGAGCGAAATGCAGTCCAAAACAGAGCTAATGTAAAAAAAAAAAACTGTGTATCCTTAATTTCACAAAAAAGGTGCTATTAACCATGATTAACAAAAATTATCTTTTGACAGCCATAATATTTAGTTACTATTTCTCTCAAGGCCACCCACCATCTTGAATGAGCTTGAACTGATAGATGCTACATTATAATTAGGCCTAGATAATCTCATAAAGTAGAATAATTTTGACTGTCTCTTACCCTCTCTCAGGTTGATACTTCATGATTTTTCATTATCCTACGAGAACTGATCATGAACAACATTTACAAAAAATCTTGATAATGCAATTTAAACGGCAAACCATTAAAAAGGAAATACATGGCAAAAACATACATAGACCGCATTTTCGCACAAATTATGATTGGAGGGGCTGATTATTGATTAATAAAGACTTTTATGAAATTATGAAAAAATTATGAAAAATGCTGTAACCATAGCACGTAATTTAGAAACTAGTGTGTACCACAAGAATGTAATTCAACCCTCCTGAAGACACACACAGTGCTTCAGAGCAAAAGTAGCCAGTGTTGCCAAGTCTGCGCTTTTCCCATGGAATTAGGCTATGCCACAATAAAAGGCCACTCTAAAATGTGCAGTTTTTTTCACATAGCACAATGCCACAGATGTTTTGAGGGAGCATGCAATTGGCATGCTGACTGCAGTAATGTCCACTACAGCTGTTGCCCGTGAATTGAATGTTCATTTCTATACCATAAGCCGTCTCCAAAGGCGTTTCAGAGAATTTGGCAGTACGTCCAACCGGCCTCACAACCGCAGATCACGTATAACCACACCAGCCCAGGACCTCCACATCTAGCATCTTCACCTCCAAGATCTTCTGAGAACAGCCACCCAGACAGCTGCTGCAGCAATCAGTTTGTATAACCTAAGAATTTCTGCACACTCTGTTAGAAACTGTCTCTGGGAAGCTCATCTGCATGCTCGTCGTCCTCATCAGGGTCTCGACCTGACTGCAGTTCGTCGTCGTAACTGACTTGAGTGGGCTAATGGTCACATTCGATGGCGTCTGGCACTTTGGAGAGGTGTTCTCTTCACGGATGAATCATGGTTTTCACTGTACAGGGCAGATGTCACACAGCATGTATGGCGTCGTGTGGGTGAGCGGTTTGCTGATGTCAACAGTGTGGACCGAGTGGCTCATGTTGGTGGTGGGGTTATGGTATGAGCAGGCGTATGTTATGGACAATGAACAGACCCCCTCAATACAGTAAAACTGCACATTTTAGTCTGGCCTTTAATGTGGCGAGCCTAAGGCACACCTGTGCAATAATCATGCTGTCTAATCAGCATCTTGATATGCCACACCTGTGAGGTGGATGGATTACCTTGGCGAAAGAGAAGTGCTCACTAACACAGATTTAGATGGATTTGAGAACAATATTTGAGAGAAATAGGCCTTTTTTGTACATAGAAAAAGTCTTAGATCTTTGAGTTCAGCTCATGAAAAATGGGGGCAAAAACAAAAGTGTTCCGTTTATAATTTTGGTCAGTGTAGTACTTTATGCAATAGATCAAGCAGCTTTACAGTATTAAACATGAAAAACCAGAGTCAGTGTCGCTTTCAGTTGATTTCACTTGATTTTTTTGTTATGAAGCTATTAAAATCTTTTTATTATTGGGGAAAAATATTTCATTAAAGTGATAGTTTGGTTTGCAGAGATCAAAGCTTGATCTAGCTCAGGACTGTTTTGATTATCATAACCCTGTAAGGTATTTTAAAGAGATTATGTTGTGAATAAATTAGTTTATCTAAAAATAAAGTGTCTTATCACTTACCTTTATTTTGTTTCTTATCCGTCTGACTTATAAAAGTAAGCTAATTAAATGGTGAATAACAGTTTCTCCGTTAGAGACACAAGATATAAAAACATAATTAAATATAAAGTCAGGTTTTTTTACAGACTGGTGTACACACAGTACAGATACACTGAAGTCCCTGTGAAGCCAAACACAACTAAAGTTAAATCTGAACAGAACATGCGAGTTAAAATAGATAATTTAAATATTTTTGCTTGATTATAAACCACAAAGACAAACAAAACGGAAGGCCTCATTATATGTGCACAGGGTGCCTATATGTATAATTGGCTCTTATTTGCATAATCATCCCCCACCATTTGTTGTCTCCATATGTTGAGGTATGTATAATTGAAGATGCTGGAAATCTTTTTTTCTCTGGAAGGGTTTGAAGCTTAGATTGCGGTGGTGTTCGGTGATGTTATTTCTTCGCACTCTCTCGTTTCTTCTCTCGACCCCCTCATCCCTCCGCCCTTCCTCTCCACTCATCTCTTCTCCTCCCATCGTCTCACGAGAGGATATGACTGCAGGGCTGGCGGCCTTTAGCTCTAATTGGTGACTCTATTAACTGAAAGGGGGAGAAAATGACAATGTATAAATGGAAGAGACAATGAAGTCTTTGTTTATTATAGCATACAAACACTCACTGCATGCTCACACCTACCCTCTGATTTTAATATGCGCTTCCTCCCAGCATCTGCGAAGCTCCCGCGGGTCAAAAAAAGACATTCAAGGCCATACATACTAAAAATTCCCTCAGACGCTCAGACACGGTTGTGCTCGTAAAGCTCAGTGATGCAAATACACAAGAGAACCCTGTGTAGCGTCACCTCTGGAGTGAAAGAGGTCAAGTGTTTGATTATTTCATCCATTTGGGGATGTAATTTCCTTAATATTTGACCTTTCTGTCATGGGTTTAAATCGTTTATATCAGTAGTTCTTAACCTTTTTGACTCCAAGGTCCACATTGTCAAGAACAATAGTCGAAGGCCCAGTTGTTTAGGTGGTTTTCTGAATAAGGATTAGGCATAAGAATGTTTTTACAATTTCTGTCTCATAAAATATTTTTGAGCTTGGCAGAAATAGAAAAAATTATATTCATGATATATATATATATTAAAATGTCTGTGGAGTTTTCTTAATATATATGACTTTTTAGGTCTTAAAATTACACTTTTATAACAAATGGCGTCACACCGACAGAGGCCGCTCCCACGATAGTTGGTTGACATGAGCATCTTACCTCAGATCAGCTGTAATGGTCCAACCTCCATTGTTTCTATGCCGGAGCAGGGATGTAAGTTAGACAAGAATATCTCTGACTGAGCATTTGAGGTGTTGTGTTGCTGGATGTAATATCGAACATAGTGGTCGTCATTTACTCCCGACATCTGACCCGCTGAAGATGCAGTGGATTACGTTTGTTTGTGAAGGGAATACGCCTCCCCATCTACATAAATACGTTCGTGCGAATCATTCGTGAGCCAGCTTCACCTACAGCAGAAGTGAGTATAAGCGTTTTTTTTATGAATCTGTGCAATCACCTTTCCTAATAACATGCTAGTTAGCAACTTAGTTAGTGGCTAAACACACTAAATGCGACTCCGAGCACAGCTCATCACTCCACAGAGAGAAGAGAGGGGCGGGGCAAGCAGAGCTCATTTGCATTTAAAGGAGCAGTCCATCAGAATGGGTTAATTTTTACAGAGCTCATTTTGACAAGGTAAAAGAGTGTTGTTTTACACTACCATTGAGAATTTTTAACCAAAGTATATTTTAAACTTTTCATTAAGACCCTAAAGAATCATATCAACTTGAAAATGGGACCCTAAAATGGGACCCTATTAAGCCATTTCAAGGCCCCCTTATCTCATATCTCCGACCAGGGTTTGTGCATTATTAGCTTCTATGGATATTCAGGTTGAGTCACATAGATCTCTCTCTCTTTCTGTCTTGCCACAGTAATGTTTACAGAGGATTAGGTTGACAGCAAAGCATCTGATCTGGGATCAGGCCAACAGTCATTCAACACATTCTGATGCCCAGAGGCTGTGGCACACGCTGACATCATCCCTCCCTCAAGCCCTTTCTGTGTTCGCTCTGTCTTTTATCCCTTTCTCTTCTGACTCTTGAGTCACGTCATCATCTCATATTATGGAAATGATCCCTTTTCCAGTTTGATAAGGTGGTTTTGAAAGGAAATTGTGTAACTTTAAGGATTAATTTGGATAAATAATATGTGGATAAATAATATGCTTAAATTATTACATAATATATGGTTGACAGTTAGCTTTTTTATTTCATATTATCTTAGTACAAGATGGTTCTTAGAAACAAATTTGTAATGCTGATATTTATACTAGTGGTGTCAATCGATTAAAAACACATTTTTTTCTGAAATTAATCATGAATAATCACAATTAATCTCACCTAACATTACAATTTTTAATTATACTTTTATATTGCAATAATTTCACATTCAATCTTCAAATTAATGTAAAAACATAAAGGAAGTATATTTCTGATATTTGTTTAATGCCATTTTTTTATGACTGAAGGCAAGTGTCACTGATACCAACTGAAGTCTCTATTCATTTTTTCCTAATATTTAACCATTGACTATAGCCGTTCAACATTACAGTACAATTGAGAGCTTTCAACTGAACATTTATTAGACTTGTAATTTAAGTGAACTTAAAACAATCTTCACACAAACCCATTATAAAAACAGTCATATAGCTATATGTGCCCTTCAGTAATGAAATATAGCCAAATTTAATAAAGTTATCAAACACTAAAATCTAAATTAAATATAAAATAAAGCTTAAAACTATAGAAGTTATTGATTTCCTCTTTTTTTTTAGTTTTGCTCTTTGATTAACAGACTTCACAGCAGCTGGTTATTGGGATATTTTGGCTTTATAAGCTGCCACTGCTGAACATGAAGCGGATCAGACACGTTTTTTGTAAGTTCATGGCTTAACTGATGGCATAAGTACGACTAACTACATACTCATAGTTTAATTTGGGTTTGAATACGATACAGCGCTTTAATAGACTATAACCTAATACAGCGCGCGGCGGCATATTTGTGCGTGCACTAGAAGAGCATGCGCTACAAGCACAGTATAACGGCTGACAGGACAGGAAGATTTGTTTTTTCTGACATATGACCAGATAACATCTCACCTCACCGCAGTTCACTGATGTTCTACTGAAGCTCCTCATCCCTGTGCCGAGGTGACATTGGAGGGTACGTCTGTAATTCTTTAGTGGTTGTGGGTGGGGTGGCCAAACCTAGCCCCGCCCCTGCGTTAATTGCGTTAAATATTTTAACACATTAAAATGAAGAAAAAATCGCCTGCATTAAAGCGCTAATTTTGACAGCACTAATTTATACTAATATACCTTTTTACAATATGTAATAAGTCTCAGGTGTCCCCAGAATGTATCTGTGAAGTTTCAGCTCAAAATACCTCACAGATCATTTATTATATCATTTTGAAAATGCCTTTTTGAGTGGAAGCACAAACACGCTGTTTTCATGCATGTATCTTTAAATGCAAATGAGCTGCTGCTGTCCACCCCCTTTTCCAGATTAGGGCTGTGCCTTTACAGCTCGTATTTCAGATACTGTAAAAAACATCTGTTTGGTTTTGATTCTCTCTATTGTACTGAAATCATGTGTTTTAAAGCCATGTTAGTTTAAACTTCTGGAGCTGGTTGCACCAGCTGTACGTACACCCGGATGTAAGACTAGGCAGGACGTAAAATGCGCTTTAAGTCATGCGTAGAATTTATATGCCATTGCACCATCTCAGCGTACTGAGACTAAATTTTACACCTGGTCAATGGTAGGCAAACTTTGTGCAAGAGTTATGAAAGTGAAAGGGAAAACAAGCTACCTAAAGCTGCATTAACGGCGCATATTCTCTCAGAGACGAGAGACGAATCTACTTTACCATATCCTGATAACGGTATATAACTGTCTTAAATTATTCCCTTCCCATCTTGCTTGGACAGTATAAATCAGGAGTGTCAAACTCCGGTCCTGGAGGGCTGCAGCCCTGCAGAGTTTAGTTCCAACCCTGTTCTAACACATAAACCATGTAGTTGTCAAACAAGCCTGAATGACTTGATTAGCTGGATCAGGTGTGTTTCATTAGGGTTGAATCTAAACTGTGTAGGGCTGCGGCCCTCCAGGAACTGAGTTTGACACCCCTGGTATAAAAGCTTGGAAATACTTAACGTAGGCTAAAACGCACAATTGTCACGTAAAGTCACATTTACCTCAGGAAAGGCATTCATTTTACATAAACTCGATAGTCAGCTTGAAAAAATAACTCTAGAGAGAAGCACTGCATTACATTCATTTTATTTTACTTAACCTGTCGTCTTTATTCTTAGTGTTAATCTAAAGAAATCTGTCATGTGAAAACGTGGACTTGTTAAGAAATATTTACTCAATAAAATTATTTTGCGGTGGCTTTATTGTTATGATGTCTTGAGCAATTCAGTTCTATATTAGTAGCCATTGCAGCGTGTCACTGTGGGAGAATGTGTCAGCGTGGACTCGCATTGTCTACGCAGGACGTAGTTGCGCCTGATCGCAGTTTTAGCTGGTGCAACAGGTGTAAATAGTTATCGTAAAGTTGGACGCTGCAAGCCCAGCATAGGGCTTATACCCAGCTTTTTTTTTTTACGTCTAGCTGGTGCAACCGGCCCCTGATGTACAGTTTTCTGCACAGAAGACAGCTGCCACATGGCATGTGACTACTAAACTGAGTTCTCTTTCAGGTCTTATTGCGCTTAAACTGTCAAATACACACAAGTTTATGTTAAAAACACAAATGAGTTAAACTGACAAAAACAGTCAGTTATGTCTGTGAAGGTTAACAGCTGGGAAAGAAATCATATGTTTATATTAATCTTGTCTCCTCTGAGGCTTGGACTCTAAATAGAGTTCTGTGCAGCCAACAGCAGAACAGGTATCATGCTTTGGCGTTAGAACCGGTACACCGTTGTCGCTTGCGAAAACAACGTTGCCGTTGGTGGAAACATGCAGATTAAGGGGCTGTAATATCATAATAGGATCTCCTTCCTACTGTCACAGGGAGAGTCTGATTGGCTTATTTTTTTCACATGCTTGCAGAGAAATTCTTACCAAAACACACTTACTGGATTGTCCTTTTTCACATTTTCTGGGTTGGTAGATACATAGAGGACCTGATTATAGCACCTACACACAGAAAAGGTCAGATTTTCATGATACATGTCTCCTTTAAAGAGTTCACTTTTTGGATGATGACAAATGGATGTTGTCATACTTTTTAGTATGTAGTTTAAAAATATGGTAACAAGGTTGATGCAACACATAAAACTTTATTTTAATGTTACTTGCTCAATAAATTAGCATGTTAGAATGATTTCTGAAGGACCTTGTGGCACTGAGAACTGAAGTAATGGCTGCTAAAAATTCAGTTTTGCCACCACAGGAATAAATTGCATTTTAAAATATATTAAAATACTTCTTTAAACTCTTAAAACAAGTTGGAAAAAAAAGTTGTTTAAAAATATATACAGTACATTTGCCAGCTATTTGTTGTTTAAAATCATTTTAACTCGTACTGTGTAGTATATAAGATACCCGCTTTGTAGAATGCCCCGTCTACTGTATGTCTGAGACTTGCCTGTCAGAGCGCTGCTGTTTTCCACATCTACAGATGAGCAGGCGGAAACATCCTGGGACGCCTACTGCACCTTCTCACCCTCTCCCGGATGGCATGAGATTAAAGGAAGAGGGTCAGACAGATTGTTGAGGTTACATCTCAGATAAGATCAGAAATGTGTTTGCTGTCAAAGCGCTTCAAATTGCATATTTTTTCCTAGCTCTTCCTCCTTTTCCTCTACTAAGCCGTGAGTGAATGCTCAGATGCTTGTATGCCTCTGAAGTGGGAGGAAAGCAAAGCTTTTTTGTCAACATCCAAAAAGGTAAACAAGGAAGGGAGAGATATGAAGCATGAGAGATCAAACATGCGATTGGAAAGAACACACCCCACCTGTCATCAGAAAGCTTGAAGAAAAGCTGTGCGTATCAAAGAAGCTACAGGGGTGTTTTATAAGGACGTAAAACATGATGCACTTGCATAAGGGTACATATAATTTGCTTTTAGATGCAGTCTTTTGCCTAGGTACACAGTGTTAAAGGTTGATTCTCTGATTGCTTACACAGTGTTTTTGTGCATGAGTGTGTGTTTTTGTTTCTGTGAGGTTTGTGACGTATATTCTTGCAGTTGAAGTAAAAAGTTTACATACACCTTGCATCACACAAATTGGTTAGTACTCACCTGAATTAGATATTTTACTTAAAAGACGTTTACATATAGTACACATGAGAAAATGATAGTTGTAATTATTAAAAAAAAACTTTACAAACACTTGATTTTTAATGCTGTGTTGTTACCTGAATGATCCACAACTGTTTATTTTTTTAATGATAGTTGTTCATGAGTCCCTTGTTTGTCCTTCTTCAGAAAAGTCCTTCAGATCCCACAAATTCTTTGTTTTTTTTTTTAGCATTTTTGTGTGTTTGAACCCTTTCCAACAATGCCATTTTGATCCGTCTTTTCACACTGAGGACAACTGAGGGATTCATATGCAGCTACTACAGAAGAGGGGGTGACAACTTTTTGAATTTGAAGATCAGGGTAAATTTAACTTATTTTGTCTTCTGGAAAACATGTAAATATCTTCTGTAGCTTCTGAAGGGCAGCACTAAAGGACAAAAATATTATTCCAATAGGCAAAATGTACACATCTTCTTTCTGTTCAAAAGTTTTCACCCCTGGCTCTTAATGGATCGTGTTTCCTTCTGAAGGATCGGTGAGCATTTGAACCTTCTGTAATAGTTCCTCAGTTGTCCTCAGTGTGAAAAGATGGATCTCAAAATCATACAGTCATTGTTGGAAAGGGTTCAAATACACAAACATGCTGAAAAACCAAAGAATTTGTGGGACTGTTCAGGACAGCAGGGACTCATTAACTACTATCACTAAAAAAATAAATAACATGCATTTTGTATGATCCCTCTTACTTTGGTAAAATAATTAACATTTTGCAGATTCCGCAAGGTGTGTATAAACTTTTGACATCAACTATATGAATAGCATAAGAGCTGCAGAATATCTTAATGTAAGTTTCATTATAAAAAGTTTGCTGGTTCAGTTCCACAACCAGCTGGGATTTTCGTAGTAAATATTTAAGTAGCTATAACTGACAAAAAAATGCTTTTTTAGTGGATTTCAGTTCAACTGAGTGAGGGTTATATGTTGTTTGATTGGACAGTTTGTAAGATTATGATGACTAAATAAGAGGGCCAAGAGACACAATCGTTCCCTCATGTCTCAATTGTTTGCTTCGTAAGCATCTTTTGAGGTCTGCTGAAAAACCCACTGAGGAGATTGCATCGCCAGTTTCAAGAGTCCCCTCAGGCTATCAGTCGTAGTAAAGGGTGTCTGCAAAGCCACAAATCTATGTGAATTATTAATACCAATGCATCTGTTATGGCAGACTCTCAGCTGTCTTTTTAAATGCACAGAGTTAACAAATAGACAGTGACATATCGCAGTAATGTTTTCTCTTCCTCGCTTACTTCTTTCCTTCCTCTCTGGCATTAATAATACCGGTATGTCAATACACCTCTTGGAGGTGTAGCTAATAATGGATTTCTGGGGAAGGCTGGGCTGTTACCGTTTCAACAGGCTAGGGTCGATTTGCTGGTTCTGAAATCAATCTTGCGTGTCCACTATCAATCACTGTGAAGCACAGTGCTCTCATGTCCTTGAACTTTTCTGATTTGTGGCTTCTTACCACTTGAAAGAGCTCAAACACATTGTGAATCTTGTTTGTCATTCCTAGCTTCATTGAAAACGAAACTACCGGTGTGCCTCAGGGGTCAATATTAGGCCCAGTGCTATTGTAAATTATTCCCTTTTTCCTTTTACTGAATGCTCATCAGTTGTGCTTTTCTCAGGCCGTATCTATACCTCTCAGCTTGAGTATGTGGTTGGGTATGTGCATTGAAAGCAAGTTTTTTTTTTTACTATGCATCTCAAAAGTCTTATACACCCTGTTTTTATAGTGGTGTCCGGGGGTAATCCAGCCTCATACACAGCATTAGAAGGATTTTTCTCCTTTCTAATTGACTAATGGTCAGATTAGGTAGGGCACAATGGACCTCGCTGACATTGCCTCTTGCAGTGATAACAGATGGATTACGAATTGAAATAGGACAGGCAGAACGGTAGTGCTGTGAAAACATTGCCTCAGCCGATTGGAATGAGATCAGTATCGCTATGAATGACAAGTCTCACAAGCTCTGTTCTAAAAAATAGCGAGCGATATATGGCAATTTTGAAGTTGAGGGAGAACATGAGATGGGAGTTTTTCGACATACCCTAACTGTCATGAACCGGAGCAAAAACAGTCCAAGCAGAGTAAGACAAGATGAGCATTAAAAAGTATATAAATCGTTCGAAGCTGCAAAAGTTCAAAATCTGGGCACCATAGCAGTCCATTATATGGAGTAAAATGCTGAAATGGTTTCCTCAATAAACCTAATTTTTTTACGACTGAAGCAAGAAAGACATGAACATCTTGGATGACAAGGGGGTGAGTAAATTATTTGTAAATTGTTGTTCTGGAAGTGGAGTTCTCCTTGAAGATCGCTATTCATAGGCACCAACAAGTCTCAAAAATCGCAACTTTTACATGAGGTGCCCAGGAGATTTGACTCAAAAGATCCCAGTATGACTTTAACATGTTGATAAGCTATATTGCATTGTGAGCATGCCTAAGATGATTCTTTCTTCCATGCCTCCCCTCAGCTTCCTTCTTCTCTTTCATTGTTTCACCATCCATATTGCATGCTCCTTACTTCTTTCAGTACATCCTCCCTGGTTGTTCCACTTGATCAGACAGCCATAGTCCAATCAGAAAGCGTTATTACAGTTCATATCTCATAATCTTGCCAGAATAATACCGCCTTTCCACAGTAAATGGGTTGGTGGTTGTGGATTGCAATTGCCAGTTCCTTTTGCAAGGCATTAATAACAAGCTGTAATTTCCCCTGATGAATCACAGTGCAATGTTGTCATATTGTCTCATAAACAGGAGGCAGAAGAAGTAGGTCACCGTCTTTTCTCATCACAAGCCACATTCTCTGCGAGGGATTACTTGCAGTGGCGCTTTCATACATGGGCAGGACAGAATTTGGACCCTTGGCAGCTGTAAGGCTGATTTTCCTTAATGTTTTTGGACGGCGACTGTATGTGTCGTGACTTTGAGGGGCAAGACAGGAGCTGCCTGAAGTCTTTCTTTAGAGTCTGTCACATCGCACTGGCTAGTCCTTAGATCAAGAGACGTAATCTTCTATCTTCCAGCAAGACCAGACAGAGAGACTTAGAAATCAAGTTCAAGGAAACAAGACAGGGTCCATATTGCAGGCATTAGGAAGTGTCTGGAGGCATCCTTTGGGTTTGGTTAGTGCTCCATCCTGACCTTGGTTTGGTTGCCAAGATGATTCATAGCACCCAGCCAAAGGACAGAAGCATGCCACAAACCCCATCCTGAAGAACAAGCACAATGACTGTACAGGCTTTTTGCATGGCTCGGTGCCTACTAACACAGTAACAGTAATCCTTTTGGATCAGAGCAAGATAATCACATGCACAAGACAACAGAGGAAGATCTGTGAAGTGATGGATTTCCAGCTAAGCACCTCATATCTTTCCTCAAATGGAAACGCGGCACGTTCATACAGTATGAATTTCTACACGTTTTTTTTCTGCATTAAGCATTCTGTTTGTGGCCCCCCACTGATTTCAACCTAGTTCTATTTTCATGTTGTTAAATTACTTTATGACACCAGAGCTTTGGCCTAGCGGTTGGCTCACGTGCTCCGTCACGTGGTGTTGTGGTGCAGATATCGCAAGTTTAAGTCCCATTTCTTGTTGCATTTTCATGTGCTTTCTACTATCTCTGTGAATGGAAATGGTGAATATGACTGTTTATGGAAAGTGAAGGCCAACTCTGTTGAGATACAGCACAGTAATACACTGCAAAAACTATCCTTTGTAAATAAACCTTATCCTTTACTTATCCTTTAAATTCCATCAGTCATGAAGCTCTCATGTCCTTGAATTTTTCTAAGCTCAAACGCATTTTTATTGAAAAACAACCAGCGGTGTGCCACAGGGGTCGGTTATAGGCCCGATTTTATTGTAAATGATTTACTTTATTGTTTTAGTGAATGTTCTTGGTTTTTGTAGGCCCAAGCATATAAATTTATCTTGAAATATATTAGAGAAACTGTATTAATTCTAAGTGATATTTCAACTTTTATTGTTAGTTGAAGCTCAAAAGAAACAATCGCGTTTCAAGCACAAGACGTTTCTTTCAGAAAATTGTTACAAATTGGCCAATTTTATCAAACAGCTCCTACTGAAACTAGCAAAATCCCTTAAGTATTCTTAAAAATACCATAAATATAAAGTGCCAGACTTATTTTGGCTATAAAATAGTGCTGTCAGGATTTACTAAAGACGTGCAGTGAACAATTAGTGCTGAAAAGGTGTGGACACAGTTATTTTTGCGCCTGACCTTATTAGACACCAAATTTCTGGGAGGAGAGTATTAAAATGAATCAATTTACATTTGCGCATGTCAAATGATTGGTATTTGTGCCATTATTTAACGGCCAAACAAGCATGTCTGAAAGCAGGTGGTAATTTGCACTTGGTAGATTACACTGGCCATTATGGAAATGGTCTGGCTGCGTCTGTGTTCTATAATGTGCGCATTGTCAGTAAATCGAACGCAGAATTTTTCCCTCCCATCTGAACTTTTATGGAATTGCACTTTAATGGCTAAATGGCTGCAATAACTCTTTGCTATTTTTCCTATACATTTTGCTTGTTCAAGAGGAACATTTGTCGCAACGCATTCATCATTCACTGAGATACAAGACTTTTAGAGAGCAATACAGTAGTTGTTTATGGAAAATATAATATAATAACCCAAGGAATGTGGTATCAGTAGAAATCGAGACCTTCTAGCCTATATGAAGCACACACTGTTCTTGTTACATGCTTTATGAGACTGTGAACCCATGCCAGAACATAGCCCACGCGCCATGTTTTCAAAGAAACGCCAAGCCCAAATCCTTCACGCCTCTCTTCGTTTTCTACCTTGCTTGAGAAAATGTGCAAAAACACTATTTCCAGATAGTATTTTCCTCCCCCCTTTTCTCAGCAGGAGATGTGGAGGTACATTTTGTACAGGGGAAGATGATGCCACTTCCAAGTGGACGATACTGAGGACGGATAACTAGCCGTCTACCGCACTGAGAAGCTGTGTGTCTGTTTTTGCAGATTGCTGCAGCCCATGATTGCTCAAGTGGAAAGAATCTCTTTTTTCTCTTCCTCCAGAGGTTGGTAAACTGGAAAGCGCTTTCCAACTTAGATGTAAATTGGTTAAAAGCTTGATTAAGAAAAACACTCTAGAGAGAAGCTCAAACGTAATAAAATAAATAAGGATTGTAAAAACTAGGATAGTGTTTTACATTGTTTTTCCTAAGTGTTATCCCATGATATATCTCTATTATAAGCGCTAACTTGTTAAAGTCCATAACAAATGAACATTGCCTAATGCATTGAACTCTTTGGGACGAAGCACTAATGGAAAATTTGCATAATAATTAGGTCACGCAAAAATCTACACAAGATGCAAGGCCTATCTCGTGTTTATCTAGACATACTAAATTGTATGGCACAGTGTTGATAGCATATTGACAGTCTACTTCTGGCGTTCCACTACAAACCCCCTCTTTTCATCGTCAATGGTTCAAGGTGCCACATACAGTAGCCCTTGGGTTTACAGGTGCGTTGAAGTTGGATTATGGAATTTAGACAGCTAGAGCATTAGCAGCACAAGAGCTCACAAATATGAAATGACCCAGACTTTAGTATTATGAGGAAAATTAATTACATTCGAAACTGTAACCAATTCATCTGTGTTCCAAGATCGCACTGTCATTGTGAAAAGCATCAACTGGATAGCATGGCTAATTATAGCCATTCAGCATCAAAGTTCCACTTTGAAATAAGCATAGACTCACTATTTTAAAACTTACCATTAAGTTACTATGTACACTTCAAGTAGTAATATTTACCTTTAACCTTAAAACTGACTATGTTCGCTAATAACGAGACCCAATGATCCAGATAGCACACATATGTCTGCAAGATGTCTGTTAAAGATCACTTGATCTGGAAAGCATCTGCTATGTACAAACATCTGACAGACGTCTGTAAGATGTCAGTTTTACATACATTCTAAATCATAAACATCTTAAAGACATCTAATAGACGTCTATTTGACATCTGATAGGAAACATCCTATAGACGTATTGCAGATGAGCAAACAATCTAAAAAATACATCTTGCAGATGTAAAATAGACGTCTCCATGATGTACGTGTGCTATCGGGGCGACTAATTCACACACACAAATTTGTGTTAGAACATGAAAGTTGTTGCACACGTACATCATGGATTTTTTAGATTGTTTGCTCATCTGCAATACGTCTATTGGACGTTTCCTATCAGATATCGAATAGACGTCTATTAGATGTCTTTAAGATGTTTTTGATTTAGAATGTATGTAAAACTGACATTTTACAGAGGTCTGTCAGATGTTTGTACACAGTAGATGCTTTCCAGATCAAGTGATCTTTAACAGACATCTTGCAGACGTACGTGTGCTGTCTGGGTTTGTACTCGCGCATGGTTAGTGTTTGGCTAGTTAGCATAGCCACGTTAGCCTCTGCTGCTAAATGATGTAACTTAGAATCTTTCCCATTTAAGACTGACCATCTATTGATGAAAAGCATCTTTGCTACATACCAGTCACCGCCAGCAGTCACTGACAATGTCTGCTATTCTTTGGAAAGCCGGTGAGAAATGTTGTGTGTTCTGTTAGCATCTAGCTACAGCATGTATCAGCTCAAGATAAACAGATTTATGTGCATCTCGTCAACAAAGCCATTCTGCCAAAGTAGCTACCTCTCCCGAGAAGAAATCACTGGTGTAGGGATCGATCCATCTTCCAGCAATTTGCTTTTCTTATTTAAAGTATGATTTATCAACAAATTGAGCTTTAAGACGATGTTGGCAAGCGATTTAATGGTCGTGGTGGATTCATTTTCTTTTCATTATGTTATTACATGCTTGGGTAGTCGGCGGTATTGTGAGAGATTCTAGTTGTCGTGATGAAGCAGTCTTTGCGCAGTCTTCAGTCAAGACACGGGTCGTGAGAGTGGAGACGTTCCATTTGCCCCTATTTCCTGTGACCTGTCATTAGCATGCCCGTCATAACTCTGAATGATAGGCTATCACGGTGGAAAGACACCCGGCTCTGGGGCTTGTTGTCATTGTGTAGCTATTGATTGATAGATGATGAGAGATGATGTGAGTTTCAAACGCTAGTGACAACTTGATGACTATGCAGGGCTCCTGTTGGGATTCTCCGCAGCGCTTGATGCCATCGTCTCAGCGGAGTGTGAATCTATGCTGTCAGATGTGGTTTTTAAACTGCTGTAGTTGAATTTTGATTGCTGTGAACTGGTATTTGGTAGGTCAGGTAATGGTTGAGAGTGTCTCTGCTGCACGTCGGCCAGTATTTGGACAAATACAGGGTACAGGATGTTGTTTGCTTCTAACATCATATGAGCGTGACTTGGGTTTATGGGAAGCGCTGAGTAAAGGTTTTTAGAGTTGTTAAGGTTTGGGAAAGTCAATGATAAATAAGAATGTCTCAAAAAATCCTAAAATTCTAGTTTAAAACACAAGTCCTGAGAATTACAGTGGAAGTCAATAGTTTCATACACCTTGCAGAATCTGCAAAATGTTCATTATTTTACCAAAATAATAGGGATCATACAGAATAAATGTTATTTTTTATTTTGTACTGACCTGAATAAGATATTTCACATAAAATACATGTACATATAGTCCACAAGAGAAAATAATAGTTAAAAATAAGTAGTTAAAAAGTTAAAAAATGTTAAAGTTAAAAAATGTACATACACTTAATACTTAATACTGTGTTTTTACCTGAATGATCCACAGCTGTATTTGTTGTTGTTTAGTGATAGTTGTTCATGAGTCCCTTGTTTATCCAAGAACTGCTCACTGTTCTTCAGAAAAATCCTTCAGGTCCCACAAATTTGGTTTTCCAGTATTTTTGTGTATTTGAACCCTTTCCACCAATGACTGTATGATTTTGAGATCCATTTTTTCACATTGAGGACAACTGAGGGACTCGTATGCAACTATTACAAAAGGTTCAAACACTCACCAATGCCTCAGAAGGAAACACGATGCATTAAGAGACAGGGGGTGAAAACTTTTGAACGGAATGAAGAGGTGTACATTTTTCTTATTCTGTCTAAATATCTTTTTTTTTTTTCTTTAGTACTGCCCTTCAGAAGCTACAGAAGATACCTATATGTGTTCCAGAGGACAAAATAAGTTAAATTTACCCTGATCTTCAAATCAGGGTATTAATGCATCACTTTTCCTTCTAAAGCATCAGTGAGCAGGGTCATTTTTTATAAATTCAACTATTATTTTCTCTTGTGGACTATGTGAATGTCTTTTATGTGAAATATCTTATTCAGATCAGTAATAAATAAAAATAACATGTATTTTGGATGACCCCCCTGGTGAAAAAAACAGCATATGCTGGTAGCTATGTTTTGATACTGGGATGCTGGTTAGGTATGTTTTGATGCTGGTTTAAGCTGGTTTATGCTGGTCATGTTGCTGGTCAAGGACCAGCAAAGGACCAGCATAGACCAGCAAAGGACCAGCTTAAACCAGCACCAAAACATACCTACCAGCATATGCTGGTTTTTTCACCAGGGCTTCTCATTTTGGTGAAATAATTAACATTTTACACATTCTGCAAGCTGTATGTAAAGTTTTGACTTCAACTGTATACTATAATATTCATGTTGGTTTAATATTTATATAATATCTTGTAAGTTTAAAATAAATGCAATGCAGTGATATTTTAATGTTTTTTTTTTATTTTAATGATGTTGTGTGTGGTGAGAATTGAACATTTTTAAATAAATTAATCAAATAATCAATATCATTCACTTTTTCACTTTTTTTCACAACATATCACGACATTTTACAGCTTCAACTAACCTTGGTTGTCATAAAAAGGTTCATTTATCTGATATTTTTAAGACACTTGTTGACCTTTTAATTAAAGATATCCAAAACTTTTTCATAAGATTTTCTTATCAGGAACTTCGTTCTTTTAATGAGGCTTTTTTTCTTCATTATGATATCAGGACAGTTTTACCACCCTGACATTTTTACTTCATGCTCTTCAAAAAATATCCAAAAAATTAAAAACATTCTTATCAGAGAAGAGGTGTGTTCGAATCATTCTATGTTTGAGTGGCATTGTTTTTGAATAAATTAATAGACACTAATAAAAAATTAGCGTCATGTCATTGACCCCGTAGTCTTTCAGGTGTTTACTGTTGGCACTCCCGCGGTGAGCTTCTTTAACATGCACAGTTTAGAAATACCCCAGTGCTTTCTCAGCTAGCAGCAATTAGCACAAACTCCGGAGCTCCTTGCTGGCTAATTACAGCTCTGCTACAGCCAGGACGCAGGAATACATTAACACTTCAGTTTATCATTTTAACCCATTGCTTAATGTACATACATTTTGAACTCTTCTCATTGTATGCTCAGTGAGGGGTGGTGTGTGTTGATTTCTTTTTAAATAGCTTGGAAATTGTTAGCATTTATGGTAGCAAAAATTGATATTAAGCATTTTACCACCTCACATTTTTAGCTGTTGTAGGCTTGTTTAGCTGGTCTCCCAGCTTGACAAAGCTGGTGTTCATCTGGTCGGCCAGCTGGCATTCTAGCCTGGGGTGTTTTCCCAAAAGCAGCTATAGTCGGACATTCCATCGTTACCAACAGAGTTCAATGAAACTTGCGATCATAGTTGGTTAATGATGCTTTTGGGCAAGTGCTTAAAAACTATAGTAGCTAACCTGACTAACTTGGTGGCTAAATACTCCACAGCATACTACATCAGGCTATTTAAGGATGCTCCTAGAGGGCCGACATCCTGCAAAGTTTAACGCCAACCCTAATTAAATACTACTGAACCAGGTCATCAAGGTCGTTTGGCATTCTAAAGGCTTCCAGGCAGGAAGCTGGGCACTCCTGTTTTAGTTTAAACTGTTTTTAGCTTTTAGCTTTAGCTTTTAGCATGACAAGGATAAAATAGATGCCAACTACCATTAGAATGGTACTATGTGACAAATGTCATTAGAGAATGTTTTGTTGTGAATTTGACTTGGACATGAAAGGGATAGTTCACCTAAATATGAAAATTCTGTTGTTAATTACTCACACTTGTGTCGTTTCAAACCTGTAAGATCTTCGTTCATCTTCGGAACACAAATTAAGATTTTTGATGAAATCCAAGAGCTTTCTGACCCTGCATAGACAGCAACACAACTGACACGTTCAAGGCCCAGAAAGGTAGTAAGGACATCAACAAAATAGTCCATGTGATATCAGTGGTTCAACCGTAATTTTATGAAGCTACAAGAATACTTTTTGTTCGCAAAGAAAACAAAAATAACTAATAACAATTTCTTTTCTTCCTTATCAGTCTTCAACACATTCACAAGAGTACCATGATACTTGAAGAGAAGAAATTGTTCAATAAAGTCGTTATGTTTTATTATTGTTTTTTTTTTTTTTCCACATACCTTTCAGCATCTAACAGCATATGTTTAATATGTTTTAAGAGATACATTTTGATAGTTTTTCAGAATTGTTGATGAACAAAAAGTTCAATGAACCGCATTTATTTGAAATAGAAATCTCATTATACATGTCTTCATTGTCAACGTGTTCTTGCTGAATAAAATTATTTCTTCTTCCTTTGAGAATGAGTGATTAAAATGATTTCTGAAGGATGATGTGATACTGAAGACTGGAGTAATGGATGCTGAAAATTCAGCTTTGCATCACAGGAATAAAGTACATTTTGAAATATTTTAGAATAGAGAGCAATTACTTTCATTTGAAATAATATTTCACAATATAACTGTGTTTTACAGATTTTTTTAGATCAAATAAATGCAGACTGTGTAGGCATGAGACATTTGAAAACATTAAAAGTCCTTAATTATTATAAACATTTGACCAGTAGTGTATGAACATTCCTGGAAATTTTGTCAACAAAATACCTTTTATTTATTTTTTTTTATATTTTTGGAAAACACCATTTCTCCAGGCTTGTATGTTTCATTTTGCATGAACGAGGTTGCGTCATTGTTTTTTCCTTAAAGCCTCAAAATCCTGACATTTTGTTTTTCTTCCTCCCTCGTTCTCTTTTCTGTTTCTGACAGACTGTCAGACAGCATATGTGGCACTCTGTGTAAAAATGAAGTGAACCAGTTACCCAGGCACCTGTTGTGTTTGGCTCATGTTGAGTTTTACTATAAAAGCCTCTTTTTATTGTTGCACGAACTTTCTAGCTACTGATTAAGCCCATGGCACAAACCCTTAGAGGGTTCGCTGACCTGAACTAACTCTCGCCACTCTCTTTTCTCCGTAGGTACAACCAGGCAACCTAAAGAAGGAGAGGTTCCAGGAGTGGACTACAACTTTGTGACCGTTGAGCGGTTTGTGGAATTGGAGAAAAGTGGAGCTTTGCTGGAAAGTGGAACTTATGAAGGTACGTTTTTGTCCCAGTATCTCATTGCTAGTGTTATGTATTTAAAGGAGAAGTCCACTTCCAGAACAAACATTTACAGATAATGTACTCACCCCCTTGTCATCCAAGATGTTCATGTCTTTCTTTCTTCAGTCGTAAAGAAATTATGTTTTTTGAGGAAAACATTTCAGGATTTTTCTCCATATAATGGTCTGCTATGGTGCCCCAAATTTGAACTTCCAAAATGCAGTTTTAATGCAGCTTCAAACGATCCCAGCCGAGGATGAAGAGTCTTATCTAGCGAAACGATTGGTTATTTTCATAAAAAAAAATACAGTTGAAATACTTTTTAATCTCAAACGCTCGTCTTGCCTTGCTCTGCCTGAACTCTGTGTAATCTGGTTCAAGACAGTTAGGGTATATCAAAAAACTCCAATCGTATTTGCGTTTGACTTATAAAGTATATAAATTGTATTATTTTTATGAAAATACTGGATTGTTTTGCTAGATAAGACCCTTCTTCCTCGGCTGGGATCATTTACAACCGCATTTAAACTGCATTTTGGAAGTTCAAACTCGGGGCACCATAGAAGTCCACTATATGGAGAAAAATCCTGAAGTGTTTTCTTCAAAAAACATAATTTCTTTACAGCTGAAGAAAGAAAGACATGAACATCTTGGATGACAAGGGGGTGAGTACATTATATGTGAATCTCTGTTTTGGAAGTGGACTTCTCCTTTAAGTGGGTCTTAAACTAACTAACCAACTAACAAATTAAGCATTAAGCAAGTATTGTTTATGCTATGGACATGAGTGATACCTCAAATTATGGGGTTCCTCAAAGTTAATTGTGTTACTATTACTCCTCAAAGCAATTTTTAACCTAGTAAACGTAAAAAATCAGCTAAATAATCCCATGCATTTACATGTGGGGAACTTTGTCATATTTAGAAGCAAAATATCATCAGTCAGGATTCTATCCACATATTTTTAGAAGAATTTTGAGATAAAAAAAAAACACCAAGAAATTTGTATAAACTGCAATAGAAACACATTTACAAAGAAAATTCATAGTTGTGCATCAAAAGGGTGTGACTTTGCCTGAACAAGTTACATGAATAAATAATTCTCTAACAGAAAACATGTTGCTCTGTTTATTTAAAACTGCCAAAGCCAAAGCCAGTCATTAAAATGATTGGCTGTTATTACCTACTTGAACTGTCTGACACACTTTCACTGCCTAGATGTAAGGTGTTTTTTAAATATGTTCTTCAGAGCATTTTGTATGTGTAAGTAATTTATTACATTTAATAATAAGCCCCAGTGAAAACCACAGTAGCTACAACTTTTCTATTCTGTGCCATTTTCCATTTTTGTTATTTCTGTAAGCTTTTTTTTGTGATAATCTGATTTTTGATACCCTAGTAGAGAACAGACGTTGGGAAAGTATCTGATTGGCAGTAACTCTAGTTAATTCGCAGCGTGATATAAAAATACCCTAAAGGGAATCCGATTCTCAGGGGTCTTGTGAGCTTAGCCTTTCTTAACTTCAAAAGTCCAACAACTCCATCCCTTGAATAAATATCACTCTCCTCCTTTCTCTTTCGGTCCATTTCCACTTTGCTCTCTGGGTTGACTCATGGCTGAAAGCAACAGAAAAAACTCTCCATATGTGAAATACATCAGCTCTACTCTGTTTTTCTCTCGTTAAATCTTCCTCAGTTTTCATAATAGTGATTTTGATTTTCATCATGTTTTAAAGAATGTGACTAGCACAGTAAAGAGCTCTGAGACTGTTTTGCAGCTCAGCTTTAATAATGTAACATCAGGTATATAAGTGGGATTTTTAGCGGGTTTAGAAAGGATTTTGAAATTTAATATAGAAAATAGTCTTTAAATCCCTGGATTCAAAAACCTGTTGACTAACTGTATATATTAAGTATGTCAAGATATATCCTGTCAACTTCTTTTTTTAAGAGAATCTTGAGCATTCATATCATAATAAATGCTCAAGATCAGATACCACCGCGTCAGATTATGTATTGAGTTTAGTAGCATTCTGTGGTGGAAATACTATTTTTATAAAATGTAGGTGTTATTTGTCAAATATACATTTGAATATATTCATCAATATAAAGCCCTGATGCTGATGTCCAATTTTGTAAACCTGCTCATTCTACTCTGCATTTAAGCATGAAAATTACCTTAAATATACATTAATTTTTGTAGTTTTGCCTTAAATTAGGTTATCAAGACATTTGGGTATGTGCTTCAAAAATAATAAGTGTTTATTGGGATATAACTTGTTTTATTTGTGTCCGAAAAATCATTGTCAACTAAGTTACCCACTAGAAGCCCCCCCAAAAAAAAGGAATGGTTTGTCCCATTCTCGCATAATATTATATCACCTAATACTGGTTAAATTAGCAAACCTGTGTCAAGAGTGGATAATTGACTGTCAACAGTGTTACACAAGTATTATTGCTGCAAATTTTAACAAGACAATTTAACTAAAACTTATGTTTTGTTTATGAAAATATACTTCTAAACATACCACATGCTCAGTAGTTCTAGGTTTCCATGTTGAGTATAGGCCCAAAACACTAAAAATGTCAACTAAGTTACCTGTCAACTGTGTTACCCAGTAATGTTAACATAGTGGACAGTAGCAAACATAGATGGTGTTTAATGCACATATTCCTATGGATCACCTTTATTTATATAGCACTTTATACAATATAGATTGCTTCAAAGCAGATATGTACGGTCATGTTTGGGTTTTTGGGAAAAAGGAAAACTTTATTCTTCACATTGTCAAACTCTAAATGTACCCCTAATTATAGAATGACCCATATATATATATATATATATATTGTAGTAATATTTCACAATATTACTGTTTACTGTATTTTACATCAAATAAATCACCTTTGGTGAGCATTAGAGACTTCTTAAAAATCTTACAGATAGAAGAAACTCATATTACTATGGGAAATTTGTAAAGAAAGAAATAAAGAAAGAAGCATGTCAGACTTGATTAACTTAGATGCAAAGAAACACTTAAAAGTATGTTCCAGAAATACAGATATTGTCTGTGTGATGTTTATTATTCTACTGTTATTGTTTTTAAATCCATATTTATGAGTTACAGCTGTTGCGCGCTGCAGCATCATGTCAGGTAGTGACCCAGGGAGAATTGAAAGGCGTACTCAACCAGATGCCCTGCTCTCCTCTAGAGCCTGTTCATCCCAGGGGAACTGTGGCACTCTTACTGAGTCTGTAAACATAGAACAGCACTTGGTCGTTTGAGCAGCAGTTTGTGTGTGGTGTTGTACAGGTGTCAGAGTCCTGGCTGAATGGACTTTGGAGTTTTTTTGGTTTCTTTCCAGAGACAAGATTTTCACCGACTGAGCAATGGGAAAACCACACTCAGAGTAGTAAGATGTTATGAGCACATCATGTTTACCTAGTCATCTAGTTATCATCTAGTCATCTGAGTACATATCAGACTTATTTTTCATATATCTGCCTTTTTTTTTAACACGGAAGTAAGTCTATGGGTGAGACTTCTGCTATAGGGAAATAACGAGAAGAATAACAACGTCCAGTAAACAGTAAAACAGTTTGCACTACAAACCAGTTAAGATAATTAAGATAGTATTAAAATAATAAGACACAAGTAAGACACACTAATTTGCAGTATTAAGCAGCAAAACGAGCTGTTTTCTAAAGCTAAAAATAGCTGAACGTGGATGAGACTGGAAGCCACACCCATAACGTTTACAAATGGCTGCGTTCACTCTTACGAGAAGAAATTGGATATATTCATATTTTTTATATACAGCAATCACTAGTATACAGTATGTGTGTACATTAGGGTATTGACGGTTTGGGGACATGCCCTTATTAAATTACTATTAATTAAAATGAGTTATTAAAAATGGTTAACACTTACTACGGGTGCTGTCAACCGTGGAAGTGTATGTACTTTGCCTAGCATGTGTTTACACCACGTAATTTTTACTTCACATTTTTTTGTATTAAATTGTTATAAACGTTAAAATATTCTTGAAATATTCTTTAATTGATTAAAAGTGACAGATTTGTATTTCACTTGGTGTTCCTTTGAACTTTCTTCATCATCATCATCATCATTTTGGAATCCTGAAAAAAAGTATCATGGTGTTCGCAAAAATATTAAGCTGCACAAGCGTTTTCAGCGTTTTAATAATTCTCTTATGCACATCAAGGCTGCATTTACTTGATCAAAAGTACAAAAAAAATGCAGTAATATTGTGAAATGTCACTACAGTTTAAAATAATTGTTTTATATTTTAATATATTAAAATATAAAAGCTGAATATTCATCACCCATTACTACAGTTTTCAGTGCCACATGATCCTTCAGAAATCATTCTAATATGCTGATTTGTTACTTTTATTATCAATGTTGGTGACAGTTGTGCTGCTTAATATTTTTTAGAATCTGTGATTCTATTTTCAGGATTCTTTGATGAATAAAAAGTTAAAAAGAACAGCATTTATTCGAAATAGAAATCTTTTCTAACAATATACATCTTTGCTATCACTTTTTAACAATTTAATACATCCTTGGTGAATAAAAGTATTCATTTCTTTCAAAAAAAGAATACAAATGTACTGACTTTTAAATGATAGTGTATATTGTTATAAAGGATTCTATTTTAAATAAATTCTGTTTTTTTTTTTAACTTTATTTATTATAGAATCCTGAAAAAAAAAGTTTCACAATCTCCAAAAAAATATTAAGCAGCATATTATTTAAATCAGAATATTAGAATGATTTCTGAAGGATCATGTGACACTGAAGACTGGAGTAATGATGCTGAAAATTCAGCTTTGCATCACAGGAATAAATTACATTTTAAAATATATTCATATAGAAAACAGTTATTTTACTTTTTTCTGTATTTTTAATCAAATAAATGCAGCCTTGATGAGCATTGATGAGAAACTTATTTTAAAAAAAAATCTTATCTTTATTTATGAATCACTTTCGTGTCATGTACCTGCAGATGTAGCTCACTTTTGGAAGCAATTTTTTCCTCAAAGTATAGCTAAACACCCACTGGAAAAATGGTGCCTTTCTTATTACCTGAGAGGCTGATTAACAATGTGCAGGATACTTCATCTTTCTTCATTTTAAAAGTTGTGACATAGTGGTGGCAGAGCTTATATTATAAACTTTCAAATGTCAGTTATGCATCAAATGTCTGATTTTTTTCCCCAGATAACTATTACGGCACCCCAAAGCCCCCTGCAGAGCCCAGCCCGCTGCTGCTGAATGTAGCTGAGCAGCTGTTGCCAGGCGCTACACCCAGATCACAGGGCAAACGCAGACGTAACAAGTCCGTTAGCAACATGGAGAAGGCTGGCATCGAGCCGCCCGAGGAGGAAGAGGAGGAGAGGCCCGTCATCAACGGCAACGGAGTGGCCATCACCCCAGGTGAGGAGTTCTCAATCACTTTAAGAAGAAGAGAGATCTTGTCATGTGCGGCTCTCTAGTGTAGTAAATTCACTTACTGGTGTGACCTCAGATCAGGGTTACTAGCATAGAGATGATTACCGTTGGGGCCGCTAGGTGCATCATGTATCATAGCAACCGCCTCCACTCTAAATTACCTCATAGTAACCACTGTTGTCAGGGCAATAGCCTAGCAACTGTCGCACCAGCATGTTATCACACTTTCTCTGGTTTTTGCGCCATAAAAGCATCTCTGTGGGGCGGAAACGTGCATCGAGTCTGGATGTACTGAAAAAACCTTTTGTTTTCTTCTGGCTTTAATACAGCAGCATGACATAGTGATTTAGAATCCAACACAGTGAGAGAATTGTTGACAGGCAGTAATATAAAGAACTGCCAGAGGAAAATGTATTGCTCAGAGCTCTTTTTATAGCTCAGTGCACTTAAATATAACATGAAATCAAAATTGACCCTATTTGCTTTCTTAATATAGAGTCCTGGTCTTATTGTGCACGATTCATTAGTCCATGTTATTCAAAAGAGAAAAAAAAAACTTACAGTTAACACTGCCTAGACTGGAAATAATGTTGACCAAAGGTCAAATAGCTATTTAGGCATTGTTTAAAGGGGTCATCGGATGCTAGGTTCACTTTTACATGTTGTTTGAACATTAATGTGTGTTGGCAGTGTATGTACAAATCTACACTATATTGATAAAAATCCATGCAGTGGTTTTTAATTAATCTGTAAAAATTTTAAATAATAGTCTTTTAAATAATTTGCCAGTATTGAAGTAATTTAAAGGGCACCTATTATACCCCTTTTTACAAGATATAATAATGATCTTGGGTGTCCCCAGAATGTGTCTGTGAAGTTTCAGCTCAAAATACCCTACAGATCATTTATTGTAACATCTGGGAAATGTCATTTTGGGGCATGTCTAAAAAAAAGAGCTGTTTTGGTGTGTATCACTTTAAATGCAATATTCCCGCCCTGTCGTCAGAAGAGGATGTAGGGTGGACATCTCTGCTTTGCATACCCACAGCAATAAAGAGTTGGTAGAAGCAACCTGACTGAGAGCGACTAATTAACTTATTTTGGTAATCGAGTAATCTGTCGATTATTCCTACGATTAATCGAGTAATCGGATAATTATAATTAGTTTTTTGTAGCGCTAAAAATAGACCTAAGTGTACAATAGCCTTTAAAATGACTTCAGATATACATATAATAATATTGAGGCAATAATAATTAGTTTAAATAAAGTATCAAAAACAAGTAATCATATAGTTTTATTGAACAAAACTGTTAAAATACATAATGTATTATAAAGAACAGAGCTAATGTGCATTATGTATTATAACAAACGCCTGCAATGGCGCCAACAGCCTGAGAATTATTTTTACACTTTACTGCACAATCTAATCCGTGTTGAAAATGACTCAACAACATTTAATTCAAATGTCCGGTCTGCTTAATATTTAATATTGGGCCATTTCTTTATGATAGAAATGCTACAAATACTGTCATTTCTTGAATATGTGAACATCTAAATGTGTAAACTGTTTTGAGTGAGGGTTTAAACTTTTATTTTGAAACTGCGTTGAACAGTTAGCATATTTAGAAAGCTACGTAGGTTTGCGTAGGTTTATAAATGATTTACCTTACAAATCTGATGAAATGGCGCACGTTGCATTCCCAGATGAATGTTATAATAAATCCAAACTCACAACAAAATGCAGAGATGGAGTCTGAGATGCTCCACACATGTAAATGATTACAGTTTGTGTAGCAACATTTACTGTGAATGGAGCCACTCTGAGATGCACACAACTACTAACTTACACGCATGTGAATAAAGCGTGTATAATAAACCTGCGTTGCATATATTTATTTAATTAAATCATAGCATTTGTGAATTCTTAATAGTGTTATGCTTTATTATGATTTTTAAATGGGTTTAATATGTTGAATACGCCACTTCCGGTATTTTGCCAATTACTCGGGCAAAATGCAGTCGAGGATTTTTTTAAATCAAATACTCAAATAGAATCGAGGAATCGTTCCAGCTCTAAACTGATGTTTAGACGTACATATGGGAAGCCAAACACACCGAAAGCGTTACGGTTAAAATGTTAGCTAAGCACTATAATGACCTGATATTCACAAAGCAGTATGGAGCGAATTATTTGCATAGACATAAACGTATTTAGGTAGATTTTGAGGCGCATTACCTTCAAATATAAAAGTAATCCACTGAGTGGCTCAGATATTTTAAAAGTGACGACTCTCACAGTATGTTCAATCTTACATCCAAACACCGGGATTGCTTATGAGACATTGTTAACGTTACAGCTGTTTGAGCGTGGAGAAAATGGAGGACAGCATACAACTGAAGACAACTCGCTGAGGGCAGAAACTATGGCAGTGCAGGACTGTCAGTCAGCAGCCGAGGGCGGGGCCTGAACAATGTGATGTTACACTGCTTTGAGAATCAAAACCGCATGCCTAATAAGACTGGTTTGGCTTAATTGGGATTAAATAATAAGTAATCATTGCCAATACACATTTATGTCCAAACAGCATGTAAAAGTGGATTTTGCATAATAGGTGCCCTTTAATAGAATATTTATGCCAATGAATGGCAAATAAAGATACATTTGAAAAAGAAGTAGGGGACTCTAAAGGGATCATTCACCCAAAAATAAAAATTCTCTTATCATTTACTCAACCATATGTTCTCCAAACCCATATAATGTTCATTCATCCTTAAAAAACAAATGAAGGCATTTTAATGAAACCTGAGAGATTTCTGTATGTCCTTTGAAAGTCCGTTCCACCAATACTTCAATGCTTCAAAAGGTTCACAAGGACTTTGTAACAGGAGTCTATATTAATTGATTTAAAGTCCCCATGAATCAAAATTGAAGTTTTTTGGATTTTAGTATGAATATGTTAACCTTGAATGAGAAGTTCACTTCCAGAACAAAAATGTACGGATAGTTTACTCACCCCCTTGTCATCCAAGATGTTCATGTCGTTCTTTCTTCAGTCGTAAAGAAATTATGTTTTTGAGGAAAACATTTTTGGATTTCTCTCCATATAGTGGACTTCAATGGTGTCCGCAAGTTTGAACTTCTAAAGTTCAAAGCTTCATTGCAGCTTGAAAGGGATCTAAACAATCCCAGCCGAGGAAGAACAGTCCTAGCGAAACGATCGGTTATTTTCTAAAAATAAAAATATGATTTCTATACTTTTTAACCTGAAATGCTTATCTTGTCTAGCTTGTGTACTGTGTGTATTCCAGTTCAAGACAGTTAGGGTATGTCGAAAAACTCCTGTCTCATTTTCTCCTCCAACTTCAAAATCATCCTACATCGCTGTTTTACCTTTTTTTGTAAAGGGCGTTTGATCTTCTTTGCACGTTCACTTTGTAAACACTGGGTTGGTACTTCTACAGCGATGTAGGACGATTTTGAAGTTGGAGGAGAAAATAAGTTGGGAGTTTTTCAACATACCCGAACTGTATTGACCCGGACTACACGGAGTTCACACAGAGCTAGACAAGATAAGCATTTGAGGTTAAAAAGTATATTGTCAATTTTTTTTTAGAAAATAATCATCATTTTGCTAGATAAGACGCTTTAGAGCCCACTGAAGCTGCATTTAAACTGCATTTTGGAAGTCATGGGCACCATTGAAGTCCACTATATAGAGAGAAATCCTGAAATGTTTTCCTCCAAAAGCATTATTTCTTTACGACTGAAGAAAGACATGAACATCTTGGATGACAAGGGGGTGAGTAAATTATCTGTACATTTTTGTTCTGGAAGTGAACTTCTCCTTCTATATATAAGCTATTGTGCTTCAAACCAAAATTAGACAAAAGTCAAATTTAGTAGATATAAGCATTCAAAACTTCTAGTCTCTATCTTCTGCCAATATGGATCAATGATTTTGATGACATTACCCTGCACTTTAGCATCTCATTAAACTTTATGATCAATAAAATGCTCTCTAGAATCCGAACAGTCCAAACCGCCGCCACTATAAATAGACGCTGAAGCTGCAGCTGAAATCAGTCCCTTGTTTACCCAATTATTATTTTCTATATAGTGAATGCCACGGAGTGCACTATAAAGGAGACTGGGAACAATTTAGACGGTGTACATACGTTTTCCTTTGGGGTGAAAGACACCTGAAAGACATACACAGACGGTCTGCTCCTTGTCCAGAGACACGATAACACTGAGTGGATCATATGCGTGAATCAACGAAGACCACAAAATGTATCTGACCAATTTAAATTCTAAACAGAATGCTGTATTTTAAAGCGATATAGATGAGATTAGAAGGAGAAATGGTTAGAAAGACTCAGCATTACAAACAGCACTGAAGAGTGGAAGAGATAACACCATCATTCACCAATACAAGTTCTTTCACACTTTTCAAACTACACATCCTTAGCATGATCATGATAATGGTTTTGTTTTATAAACAGTTTTATATGGAATCTAAAGGGGTGATCTATTACACTGTGGCTAATATAATCTGTCAATTGCAGCTTTACCAAGCTGTGAGCTGTGATGTAAACAAAACGCTATTGGCTATTTAAAAAAAGAGGGCAGAGCTCCTTGGTATATCCCGCCCTGTCTTCCTGTTTCGGTTGAAATTACATCAACACACTGAATAATGCTGCTTGTTTCAAGCCACTTCAGTGAACTTTTAATTGAAGTCTTCTTTATGCTGAACAGATTTAAAGGAGAAGTCCACTTCTAGAACAACAATTTACAAATAATTTACTCACCCCCTTGTCATCCACGATGTTCATGTCTTTCTTTCTTCAGTCGTAAAGAAATTATGTTTTTTGAGGAAAACATTTCAGGATTTTTCTCCATATAATGAACTGCTATGGTGCCCCGATTTTGAACTTCCAAAAGGCATCTTAAAAAGCGGCTTCAAACGATCCCAAATGTGGTTGTAAACAATCCCAGCTGAAAAAAAGAAGAGTCTTATCTAGTGTAACGATCAGTTATTTTAATAAAAATAATACAATTTATATACTTTTTAATGCCAAACGCTCGTCTTGTCTTACTCTGCTTACTCTTGTTTACAACCGCATTTGGGATCGTTTGAAGCTGCATTTAAACTGCATTTTGGAAGTTCAAAATCAGGGCACCATAGCAGACCATTATATGGAGAAAAATGCAGAAAAAATGTTTTCCTCAAAAAACATAACATCTTTATGACTGAAGAAAGAAAGACATAAACATCTTGGATGGCAAAAGTGTGAGTACATTATATGTTAATCTTTGAAAGTCTTATGAGTTTTGAATGACATGAGGCTAAGTAATTAATGTCTGACGTTTAATTTTTGGATGAGCTAACCCTTCAGCCTCTACATCCTAGTCAAAAAAGTGGGTGAATATTCTGTTTCACTCAGAAATACATCACATTATGGATATAAAATGCGTTGCAAATGGCAAATGTAATGGAGTTATTAATTATTCACTTTGTCTTTCAAAGTTTCTCTTAAAATACGGGAAATAGAAACCAGTAAGACCATTTTTGACAGCAAGTATAAGTATATCATAAAGCTATAATATTAATGTGGATAGCTCAAATAATATGGCCTTGGGATTTTATGTGAAATGTATGAGTTCATATTGAAATCTCTGACTTTTCATTGCACGCTTTGGTATCTCGCAATATCTGAGCACAGTTTGCGACCTTGATGAAATATCTGAGGAGACATATTGTTATGAAATGAGAATATTCTTTATTTATGTTCTTTATTTACATCTTAGATGTATTGTTTCTGTATTTACAGTATATAAAACAAATATATGCCCGGAAAATATTCTCAATTTAACCACCATTGGCAAGTGTAGCAAGAAAGGCTCTGCCTTTGATGATTTTAAATGCTAGATAGACAGATCGCTAGGTTTTGGAACAGTGATTGAGTGAAGCTGTCCTCTCATTTTTCAGTTGATTAAAACATCAGTACTGCTGAACGTTATGGGATTCGGTGTCTTTTTCTTTCGTCTCTCTCCCTCTCCCTTCCCCTCGATCTGTCTTTTGCGCCTCTCCTTTGGGACCTCCAACCTCCATAACTCAAACTAGGACACGTTCGGCTCTCTATTTTTTTTTTTCTTCATCTTCTCCTCTCTCGCTTTCTCACCGCAGACTCCATTTTAATCACTCCACTCTTATTTCACCGTCTCAGTCCGGCTAACTCCATCTCTGTCTGTTCTTCCATCATTTCTTACAGTCTTCTGTTTTTCTTTTTCTAACATGCCCCTCTTACAGTGACCTGCTTTTCAATTCTCTCAGAAACTCCAAATCTCAGTTACATCTCTCTCTCTCATAAATATTTTCTCTGTCTGTCTCACTCACATTCACCGGTTTTCTCTGTAGTCTTGGACTCTGAGTTTCACTCTCCGCGCCGATAAAAGTTGGAGACGTCTATCAGAATATTGCGCTGGGTTATTGTAAATTTGACAGCTTCTTTTTATAAGCTTAGCTTCTCATGGTGATTACTCTGTTGAATTACATTACACCGTTCATCGTTTTTATCCACTTCCACTGTCTGATTCTTTTTAATTGATTAAGGTGTTTGAATTGAAGATGTAGGTCTGCAGTTTCTCTTGTTGAAGTGTTATAGACTTATAGACTTAATTCAGGCGGTTTGCTCAAATCATTTTACCCACTTGGACCTTTGAGTCTCGTTCAGCAAAATGAACGAATCTTTTTTCGGGTCATTTCGTTCATTTTAGCAAAATATAATTAAAATGTTACGTGTTACATATCTAACACATCTACTGCTTACACAAACGCTGATCACACTACAAACAAGACAAAACTATAATGCTATAAGAAATTGTTTACCTGTGTCTTTAGTCTATGATTAGCTCACCACACCCTTTATCTGACAAGATTTCGGGTTTAAGTCGTTCGTCTCGAAAAACCCGAAGACTCGAAACAGGTGAACTAATTCCAGTACAGAACCTAATAGGATGTTGCACATGCTTGACTGAACGAATCACTCCCGAGACAACTCGTTCTTTCCGAGTCACATTAAAGATTCGTTCAAAATGAATGAAACGTTTAAGAACGACCCATCACTATTTCACAGCACGTTCACTGAAACCCTCCACTTCCCCAGCTCCACCTGTATAGATCTACCACAGGTTATAATATATGTTATTATACTTGTGCAGCAGCAGTATTTCTTAAAAACTCAGAGCACCTTATCGATATATATGTATTATGTATTTGATTACATAATTACTTTTTAGTTTTTGTCTTCTGTTAAAACAAATTTTTCTTGCATTTTCAGAGTCCAGTGAACATGAAGACAAGAGTACGGATGCCTCAGGAGAGATGCCCACCACATGCCCCTCCGAGACCTCCACAGATGCCCCTAAAGAAGAAACAGAAGCACCCAAATCGCCTCCCAAACTGGATGAGAATGATGAGTTGGGTCCTCTGCCAGATAATTGGGAGATGGCTTACACTGAGAAAGGAGAAGTGTACTTCATAGAGTGAGTATCTGTATCAGTCTAATTTTCAGCTAATTAGAATTAGAATGATCAATTATAATCAGCATTATTTGAAGGTGCATTCAGTAGGTAAATGAAAGTAATTGAAAAGCAATTCAAAAAATAATGTGTAAATCATGAACACTGAGCCTAATGGAAGCCATGTTGAGATCACATGACCGGCTAGATATATTAAATATTTGTATATTTTATAATATGCTATGTATCAGGGCTGTACGCTTATTTTTCTTTTTAAGAGCACTTGTGCTCCTAACTTTAAAACATTCAAAAATTTCAGGAGCACCTTCAAGTCAGTAATCAAAAAATCGGATCAGAAATCAGCCTTTTCATTTCAAGGTGATATTTGACTAATTAAAGTGATTTACAGGGAGATTTTGTTTTTTCCTTTGTAATGGCATTTAGTCATTAAAAGTATGTCATCTTTTGTCAAATTTGAAAAAAAAAATGTTTATAAGCCTTTTAAAACAATAGAATAAGAACAAGTAGAATAACAAGAATAAGTAACCAATCAAATGAAATGAATATCAACAAAATTAATTTGTACTACAGAGGTGGTACAGAAGAACTCAAAAGTGGCTTGTAAGTGTATTTTCAGACGTTTAATGAGGCTCAGAGGTGGCATGAGTGCAATTAATTTCATAAAATCATGTTGAGATTAATGTTTTAAACATAACATTTTGAATATAGGAATATTAAATGGTTTAAATAACTGAAAAGATATTTTAAAAATGAAACTAAAACTGCCAGTAGGTGGCGGCAAGTCACTGATTTTATTACTGAATCATTCATTCATTTGATTCGTTCGAACGGCTGATTCATTCAGGAATAAAGCACTATCTTTATAAATGGGTAATTGAATCATTGACATTAAATGTTTGTTTATGAAAGGATTTATGAGATATGTCTGTGATACATTACTCATTGCAAATATGCTGATTCGGTCTGTCGCTACTAATGCGACTCCCAGGTGCAGAGTCCTGTGCATATGTATAATATACAGTTATTAATACTTTTATTGATATTTTTGTAATATATTTTACATATAGAATGTATTTTAGGCATAGAAGTGGCATGAGTTTTAATATTTAAGCTATGGTCACTGGGGTAGTTTTGGGTAGATTTATTTGAAATGATCAGACACTTTTAGTGAATGAATTACCTTGGTCAGCTATGAATAAAATGGCATCAGTTGCTGATAATTTTATCTTTAATGTGATCTGACATGATTGCCATATTGGCTAACACGACATAAATCAAAATTTACAGAGTGCACGTTTAAAAAATGTATGAAAATCATTGGCGCTTTGGTGCTCCTGCAAGATATACAGGTTCTGACTCTGTAACATCTGTTGATTCCATTTCCATTCTTTCTGAACTTGGTCAGTTAACCTGGAAGATTTCTTGTTGTTGTTGTTTTTTTTTTGTTTTGTCACTTTCCATTTAGTTTAGTTTCTCTTCTTTTTTTAACTATGGCTTTGTGATTAGCATCAGACCTCATCCATGCGCTGTTTATTAAATGAGTTAATAGAGTTAATTTAGAACCTGAATCACTAAAATGATCTAAATCAGGCAACGGCACAAACATGGGCCAGCACCACTGAAATCCAGCCACCTGAATCATCTCTTTTAAATGCTAAATGTGTTGGACTGCACGGCACTTATCTGGATATACGCCTAGTTATCATTTGATCTATAGATGAATCACTGCTGCCATTTTCAGTAAAAATGTACACAAACATCTCTATTTAAAGGGGATATCAGATGCAAATTCCCTTTTACAGGGTGTCTGCATATAAATGTGTCTTAGCACATTTTCCGTTTTTGTTTTTAGTGTAGTGTTTTGTGTGATTTTGTTTTGTTTTTAATTTTAATTTTGTTTTGTTTTAAGTTTTTTAAGTGTAGTTTTGTTGTTTTTATTGTTTTATGTTTTCAGTTCTAATTTTGTTTTGTTTTTAGTGTAGTTTTTGTTGTTTTGTTTTTAGTGTAGTTTTTGTTGTAGTTTTTTTTTTTGTTTTAGTGTAATTTTTTAGTTTTATGTTGTTTTCCATTTTAATTTTGTTTTTTTTTGTTTGTTTTTAATTTTAATTTTGTTTTTTTTTTGTTTTGTTTTAGTGTAGTTTTTTTGTTTTTGTTGTTTTATGTCGTTTTCAGTTCTAATTTTGTTGTTTTTAGTGTAGTTTTTGTTGTTTTGTGTTGTTTTTCATTTTAATTTTGTTTAGTTTTTAGTTTTGTTTGTAGTTTTTTTGTTTTTGTTGTTTTATGTCCTTTTTTAGTTCTAATTTTGTTTTGTTTTTAGTTTTGTTTTGTTAAGTTGTTTTGTTGTAGTTGTTTTATGTTGTTTTCAGTTCAAATTATTTTCTTTTGTTTGTTTTTAGGGTAATTTTTGTTGTTTTGTGTTGTTTTGTTTTTAATTTAAATTTAGTTTTGTTTTTTTGTATGTAGTTTTTTGTTTTTGTTGTTTTATGTTGTTTTTTTATGTTGTTTTCAGTTCTAATTTTGTTTTGTTTGTAGTGTAGTTTTTTGTTGTTTTGTGTTTTTTAATTTTAATTTTGTTTAGTTTTTAGTTTTGTTTTTAGTGTAGTTTTTTCTTTTTTGTTGTTTTTTGTTGTTTTCAGTTCTAATTTTGTTTTGTTTTTAGTGTAGGTTTTGTTGTTTTGTTTTTAGTGTAGTTTTTTTTTTTGGTCTAGGTTTTAGTGTAATTTTTTAGTTTTATGTTGTTTTCCATTTTACCTTTGTTTTGTTTTTAGTGTAGTTTTTTGTTGTTTTGTTTTGAATTTTAATTTTGTTTCATTTTTAGTTTTGTTTTTAGTGTAGTTTTTTGTTTTTGTTTGTTTTTTGTTGTTTTCAGTTCTAATTTTGTTTTGTTTTTAGTGTAGGTTTTTGTTGTTTTGTTTTTAATTTTAATTTTGTTTAGTTTTTAGTGTAGTTTTGTGTTTTTGTTGTTTTTTGTTGTTTTCCGTTCTAATTTTGTTTTGTTTGTAGTGTAGTTTTTTGTTGTTTTATGTTGTTTTTCATTTTAATTTTGTTTAGTGTTTAGGTTTGTTTTTAGTGTATTTTTTGTTTGTTTTTTGTTGTTTTCAGTTCTAATTTTGTTTCGTTTTTAGTGTAGTTTTTTGTTGTTTTGTTTTTCAGTTCTAATTTTTTTTTGTTTTTAGTGTAGTTGTGTAGTGTAGTTTTTGTTATTATGTTGTCTTTTGTTTTTTTGTTTTTTTTTGGTTGATGGTAACGCACCACCGAATACACAAAAAACGGAAGAGAGGGGCGGGGCGAGCAGTAGCTCATTATCATTTAAAGAGACAAGCACTTAAACGGCTCACCGTGAACAACCATTGAGGGATTTTATCCAAAGTATGTTGCCAACATTTCATAAACACCCTAAAGAATCATACCAGCTTGTTGGAAAATGTGTATTGGATGTCCTTTTTAAAATCAGTTTCCACTGGCCACAATAGTGCAACATATATATACTATATATACTATATAATATAGACTGTCATTATATAATACAGTTATCTATGGATAATGCATCCTACTAATCATTTATTATACATTAAATAAGTAAAAAGCATATGTAAACATACACACTTCGATTGATTTTCTATAAATTTTACATATGATATGTCCCTTAGATAGCTAGGAATGTGTGTGTTCAGTCTTCAAACAGTGACTGTATAGTACAGTGTTTTTCCACAGGGACAGTAGTTATTTTCTGTTGTATCGTTCATAACAGAAGCTGTATGTGAGTGACTCCGAATGATGCGAGGACAGTCTGTCACTGCTTCATGTAACACCACACACACACACATACACAGTTTGCTCTGGCCCACACAGTGTGACTATTGAGGATTTAATGGAGTTGTCAAGCAGCCAATGGCGCCTTGTTTTTCTCGATCTCCCTCACAGACGGAGCGTCTTTAATTCTCAAACTGTAGACACTTCTCCATATGTCTGTTTCTCACCATGCACACACACACACACGCACACACACTCATACTGGACCAGATTAATCACGACAAAATGTCTCTGTACATGCAATTTAGTCACTTTTAAACTCCCAAAGCAACCGAACATAAGCTGCGGAAATGCACTGTGCCAATAGAACGTCCTTTGATATGCTTTTATATTAAATACATTTTCTTTTCTGTAAGAGAGATGAATCAGAAAGAGACACTGGGGAGGAAGACACAAACTGAAAGACAGAGACACAAGGGCAGAAGTGTGGAGTGTCATAGAGAGCGAGCACATCAAAGGTGCACCATCTTTTCGCCCCTGGCTGCAATTTCTCTGGCCAGTCGCTTGGCAGAGTGCCGTCAGTCGAGTCCCATCACTGAGACAGTCGAGTCTACCTTTCTCCCACTGATCTCAGAGCTGTTTCTTGTGCTGCTTTAGACAAAAATGTCTCTCAGGGAGGAATACGCTCAGCCCCAAAACATATTGAATGTACGTGAATGCGTAGTATACATGAACAAAAATGCTTCTAGCTTGTTTTGAAATATGTCAGCATGCGATTAATAATACAGCTTTTTGGAAGTATTTGTTTAGCGTTGCTGTCGAGCATCATGCTAAGCTATTTGTTTTTTTTAGTCAAGGTTTTTGTTTTTGTTTTTGTTTTATGTTGTTTTGTTTTTAGTTTAAAGTTTGTTTTGTTTTTGTTTTTGTTGTTTTTAGTTTTACTTTAGTTTTGTATTTAGTTTTTAGTTGGTTTGTTTTTTAGTGTAGTTTTTTTTGTTTTGTTGTTTTATGTTATTTTTAGTTCTAATTTTGTTTAGTTTTTTTTGTTTTTTTAGTGTAGTTTTTGTTTTATGTTGTTGCTTTTTTAGTTATAATTTCGTTGTTTTATTTTTTTGTTTTAGTGTAGTTTTTTGTTTTTAGTTATTGTTTTTTTAGTGTTGTTTCTGTTGTCTAATGTTGTTTTTAATTCTAATTTTTAGTTTTTTGTTTTAGTGTAGTTTTTTATTTTTGTTGTTTTATGTTGTTTTGTTTTGAGTTTGAATTTTGTTTTTATTGTAAAAACAGAACAAAACTGTTTTTGTTGTTGTTCTATGTAGTTTTAATTTAGTTTTAGTTTTTTTTGTTGTTGTTTTTGTTTTTTTTTGTTTTAGTGTAGTTTTTTGTTTTTAGTTAGTTTTTGTTTTGTTTTTAGTGTCGTTTTTGTTTTTGCTGTCTTATGTTGTTTGTAGTTCTAATAGTTTGTTTTTTGTTTGTTTTAGTGTAGTTTTTTATTTTTTGTTGTTTTCTGTTGTTTTGTTTTTATTTTTAATTTAGTTTTTTTTAGTGTATTTTTTGTTGTTGTTTTATGTTGTTTTGTTTTTAGTTTTAATTTTGTTTTTAGTTAGTTTTTGTTTTGGTTTAGTGTCGTTTTTGTTGTCTTATGTTGTTTTTAGTTCTGATTTTTTGTTTTTTGTTTTAGTTTAGTTTTTTGTTTTTCTTGTTTTATGTTTTTAATTCTGATGTTGTTTTTAGTTATTCTTTTTCGTTTTGTTTTTAGTTTTAATTTGGTTTTTTTAGTTCTAACTTTGTTTTAGTCATTTTTTGCATGGTTTTTAGTGTAAGTTTGTTGTTTTATGTAGTTTTTTATTTTTTTATTTTATTTCATGTTTTGTTTTTAGTGTAGTTTTTTGTTTTTGTTGTTTTATGTTATTTTTAGTTTAAATTTTGTTGGGTTTTTTTGTTTTGTTTTTGTTTGTTTGCTTTTAGTGTCGTTTTTTGCTTTTGTTGTTTTTGATTATGATTTAATTTTATTTTGTTTAAGTTATTTTTGTTTTGTTTTGTTTGTTTCATTAACAATGACTTTGTAATTAGTGTCAGGCATTGTCAATACCCAAATGCTCCAGACTATGCTGTGCCTGTACTCATGCAAGAGATGCAGGTTCTAACCTGACCTGCAACATCGTTCAATCCCATTCATTGTTGCTAGTAGTAGTCATTGTTTACTGTAGAATTTCATAGTGATCAACAGCATTTAAACCAATTTGACATCAAAAATCAAATCAAAAGCTGACATCCACACTGACAATTAAAAATAAAATGGTGTCACCCAAATCCATGCTAGCCCTTACGCTAATACTAAACAATGTTTTACCTGAAAAACAAATAAGAAGTTAGTGTTTGAAGTCATGACTAATAGAGGGAATTTGTGGACTGCTTATACTTCAGCACTAACTCAGTGTAATTGTAACTAATGGATGTAGCATTAATTAGCATAATTGGCAAATTAACGAGATGTTAATGTTGTATTAAATGTAGAGAAGGTAGTATCAACATTTTAAATGGATCTCTTTCTCACACACACACACACACACTTACATTTGCGTCATCAGTTGCTGTGTTCCTATTGGTTCTTCCCTAGATAGCTGTCATAGGAGCGGTAATGCCGCAGGACTATGACTCAACATTTCAGATACTGTCAAAACTTTGTTGGAGGCTAAGATTAAATTCAAAGGCAATTAATTATCTGTTGGTAAGCGTGTTACACTAAGCCACCAAACTCTGCCAATTTTGCCAAATGTTTGAAATGAGATCTTAATAATGACATCTCCTATGCCAAAATTGCGAGGAAACAAACATTGTGTGCTAAACAGTTTAGGGAAATCGCTGCTCATGTTCGGTTCTCCTCCCTTACACAAGAAGTCCCTCACATCTTCCTCGTCGTCTCTCTCCTCCTCCTCTCTTTCTTGCTGTGCTAATGAGAAGCTTACAGCTAATTAAAAGTATCGATTGCCATTTTGTTAAGCTAAACTTTTTTCTCACCCTCGTTTAGAGATGAGATCTCCAGAGACTTCCTTTCAGTCTCTCTCGTCTCCTCAGCATGATGATTTACAGTAGCAGTTTGCGGCACTCTCATCTCTCTCTCTTCCTCTTCATCACTTTTCCTTTTCTGCTCCATTTCTCTCCTCTCCAGCCACAATACGAAGACGACGTCCTGGTTGGACCCCAGGCTTGCGAAGAAAGCGAAGCCCCCTGAAGAATGCAAAGAGAACGGTTAGTATTTATATTTCCTTTCTCATTATTTGTTTTGACTCTGTTTGCTTTGGTGGAATTTGGATGGCCGAAGGCAAATGCTTAAATCTGCTGAAAAAACTGAAACTAGTCACAAGGGGCCATGTTTTAGTGATTTTACCACAGTTATGAAGTGTTATTAGGCAAAATGTGAAGCTGAAATATCTTTTTGCTTTTGTAAAACAACAGCAAACGTCTGATCTGATAAAATGTTCCTAAAATTCTTTCAAGTAATACACTTCATTAGCCTAACTGTAGGCTGTTTATGTTTGCTTGGAGCTTAAAATGAAAACTCTTTTCATGACATGAAGTACAGTATAAGGAATATCAACGTTTCTTTCAAGTCAAACATTACTAGGTAAAATCATGAAGCCTTTTCGAAGCAAATGGACAATTTTGTTGGGGGGGGACAATGTCAAAAAGCCCTTTTGGACATGGAAGAAAGGTCCTGTGCTGTATCTAGTGACAAGTTGTTCCTGTAGGGCTACCATCCTGCAGAGTTTAACTCTTAAACACAACTGAACAAGTTAATCAAGGTGTTCAGGATTACTTTAAAATCACAGCTAAGTGTGTTGGACAGGGTTAAAACTCAAGTCTACAGGAAGGTAGCCATTCAGGAGCAGGGTTGGCTACTCTGTTGTAGAAATTTGGGGTTAAACTCCTTAATGTGGGCTGATGAACAACTACCTATAAAGCACTTGGAACAGTGTTTGCCAAACCTGTCCTGTAGCCCCCCAACAGAACACATTTTGAATGTCTCCATCACCTAACACACTTCATTCACCTCGCCAGCTCATTAGTAGAGACTGCAAGAGCTAAATTTTGTGTTTGATAGGTAGACATCCAAAATATGCAGTGGTGCACACTACTATTACCTCAGTAACACAAAACACCGTAGAAATCAGTTAGCAATGGCCTAGCTACCAATGACAACACCCTAGTCTACATCTACATTAAGCCAGATGCTTTTGAAAACAGCGTTTTCGTTTCAAAACACTCTCCTTCCACACTGGCGTTCATTTCGCCTTACTGTGTAAAACCTTATAAAAGCTCACTGAGATGACACGGATGGACCAGACATACGTTTTTACGCAGTTTTTCTTGCAGGATGATTTTACTCATGAAAATATTCCACCATTCGCTGTCATCCAAGTCGCACTTCCTCAATATTTTAAGTTTGATCTTAAACGCAACTGCCCTCGTGTTTTGTTGCAGGACAGCAGTTGTGAGGAAATTTTCTGTCATATTCACAGGACTGTGTACGAAGTAACATATCTTTAGTAACAGTGTGAAAGTAGCACATAACAGGCACAATACCAGTATTGACATAGATCTCTATAGCTACAATACAGGGCTCTACGCTTACTTAAAAAATTAGGAGCACAGTCAAAATTTTAGGAGCACCTTCTAATCAATAATCCAAAAATCTGATCAAAAATTTGCCTTTCCATTACGTAATATTTGACTCCTTAAAGCGATTTATCGGAATTTTGTTTTTACCTTTGTAATGGCATTTTTCTAACTTTATCAAAAGTATGTCATCTTTTATGTCAAGTGTTTAAAGAAAATGTTATTTTATAAGCTTTTTAAAATTTCTGATTAACCCTTTAACTGTCACTCCCATTTTTGAACACAGACATAAAAATGCACTATCCAGACTTACATTTTTATAATTCATGAATGAAACAAATGTGTAATGTGATTTTGATGTACATTTTCCGTGGTAATGCAATGTGATGAATTTTGAGATTTTAAGTTTTGAACTGCTATAATTTCTTATGATTTCTAAAGCGTGATAGGGAAAACGAAGAAAGTCTTTTGTGACAAAGGTCAGAACTCCTGTTATGATGTAGATTTAAGTTACACTCTTGACATATATTAATCTATTACTTTTCCTACATCATTTGCAACACAAAAATATGGTAAAATATCTATTTAGGAGTCTTAGACTTTTTCAACGTTGTATAGTTTGTCATGATTAGATTAGGATTTATTTGTAATATGGTGAAGTAAACTTCCACTGGGGGACGGTGACAGTTAAAGGGTTAAAACAGCAGAATAAGAACAAGTAGAATAAGAATAAGTTACCAAAACCTAATAAGTTAACAAAATTAATATGTACTACCGAGGTGGCACAGAAGAACACAAAAGTGGCTTGTAGGTGTATTTTCATGTTTAATGAGGCTCAGAGGTGGCATGAGTGCAAATTGCTTTTACGTGCTGTTTTGTGGAGCGTCGAGCCTTATAACCAATCAAATGAGTTTTTGTTAAACTTAGGGATGCATTAGCCAATCAGAGGTGCTTAGATTAGTCAGCGCCAAAAACGGCGGATCTATTGATGAGTGCCCAAGCAACCATATAACAACCCTACCAAACATCCATTCGGTAATGGTAGCAACGGTATGGCAGCTATCCAGAACACTCTAGTACTGCATAAATAATGGTAAAAAAAAAACAAACACTTAGCAGCCACATTAGCATTCTGGAGACGTCCAGGAAAAACAGTATTTTGAACCAACCTGATCTTATGGCAATTCGTACATATTTTACAACGTGGCTAACGCGTACAGATTCGTACAAACTCACTTTTTGCTAAATCGTACATATTTTACGAGTTCCCCAATTCGTATGAATTTGTACAAATGACTACCCTTAACCCCGCCCCTAAACCTACCCGTCACTGGGTTCTAGACAAATCGTACAAAATTGTACGAGTGAGGTCGTACGAATTAACCACCTTGTAAAATATGTATAAATTGGTTGTGAGATAGTGTTGTCTAGAAAATTGTCTAGAACATTTAGGGATTCTTGGGAAACCCTAGCAACCACCCAAAACATCCTGCCGTAAAGTTTTGCACGACCAAGCTCACGAACACCCTAGCAACCACCTAGCAATGCCCTAGCAACCACCCAGAATATTCTAGCATCCCAGCTGTGAATTTTACACTGGCAAACACCTCTCATGTTTTTTACAGTAGGTGTAACAATCCAGTTTTTCTCTAGTTACTCTGCACTCATACTCTTACTTCTAGCACTCATAAGTGTGTTTGTGAAATGATCTTGAGTTGAAGCATCTCGAAGTGAATGTGTTGTTAAATTAATCATGTCTGCAAGGGTATTCACCGCTGTTTTACCTTCTGTAAGAGGATTTATTCATTACTACCTTCCTCCCAGTTCACACATTCGTGCACTAAAATCTAACTTCATGTTTGCGGTATAATCAACTGTGCCAGTGCATCAGGGGCCGCTTGTTAGCATGCACATGCAAGACAGCGCATTTCACATGTCAGCGGATTCCCGCAGTTCAAAGGCCTGTCAGCCAGCGTTGTGAAAACATTCATCACTGCGGATTTACGCGGACGCGTGCGTTGCGTAACTCGGCCGCCCTCTTTTGTTTCGAAACTGAAGGGAAGACACAGCTCTGGATGCAAATCAAAGTCATCTGCTGTTTTCTTTAATACTGTCACGCTCATGTTCCTAGACTGTTTGTTTCCCCGCGAATATTTACTGCAGCGCAGAGTGAAGTTTCCGTAGATATGCCACAGTCGTCTCTCCTGTTTACCTGTCATCTCGCCTCTCTCCCCGTGTCGATGTTTCTCTCTGATGGTACGAATTCCCTGGGTTTGCGGGTGAATGAATAAGCACAACTAACATGTCTCTCTGTGTCTGTCGCTCGTGTTTCATTGCATTTCATCATTTCTGAAGCCGTCACTGTCAGCGAGCACCCCGAAAAAATATAACACGCTCAAACTCGCTGGGAACAGGTGGAGATATGATTACAGAAACAGATGCATGGATGGATTGATGGATGGATGCAGCTTTATCAATTCACAGCTGTGTCAATGCAGGAATTATATTTGCTTTCACAGTGATATTGTACAAATTAGCTAAAGTAATGAACAAAATGTAGACGCAAAAGCCCAACAGCGTCACATAACAGCACACAGCGGTGTGATTTTCCCTGAGATGTTTATTCATGCAAGTTGCATGAGGTGTCACAGCAATTTTGCGCTATTGTGCATTCTTAGAACGCCAAAAAGCCTCATTTTCCTCTAGCTGCAACAATTGAGATTGGATTTGAAATGGAATATTCTGGTTTATAAACGTCCCCTGATAACAGCATTTTTTAGCAAATATTGCTTTCAGTTTTGTGCATTTTCTCATGAGTAATTAGTTTAGTTGCCATCAGAAGCGGTTTCATCCTTCATAAACGCTTACAGTCACATACTTCTGTTTGAAGGAATCTTGGGTTTTAGGCAAACCTATTCCTCTCTCTTTTCCTCTCAAAGATTAGAAAACCAGAGTTAAAACGGGTGTTTGTAATGCCTAAAGAAAGTGGTCCATTCATCTCAATTGCTGTTGTTTATCTGAAGTACGCAAGATGCTGCAATATTTGCTTCACAGGCACTTTTAGAGTTAGGGTAAGGTGAAAATGGCATGTGAATGATCACTTTATATGTGTCTCTGGACCACAAAACCAGTCATAAGGGTACATTTTTTTAAACTGAGATCTATACGTCATCTGAAAGCTGAATTAATAAGGTTTCCATTGATGTATGGTTTGTTAGGATAGGACAATATTTGGCCAAAAATCTGGAATCTAAGGGTGCAAAACAATCAAAATACTGAGAAAATCACCAGTAAGCTGTCCAAATGAAGTTCTTAGCAATGCATATTACTAATCAAAAATTAGGTTTTGATATACAAAAATTAGGAAATTTACAAAATATCTTTATATTTTGTTACAGAAAATTAAAAAAAAAAAATTGGTTTGTTAAACTTAAAAGCTTGATTGTTACCCGGCTGCCTTAAAATTTTAAGTTGATTCAACTCAAATATCTATAAATAATGTATATATATATATATATATATATATATAAAATTTTAAGGCAGCCGGGTAACAATCCAAGCTTTTAAGTTTAACAAACCAAATTTTTTGTTTAGTCAACTCAAATATCTAAGTTGTCACTTAGTACAACTAACATTTCAAGTTGACTAAATTTATTTGAGTTGACCGAACTTAACATTTTAAGCTGTACTAAGTGACAACTTAGATATTTGAGCTGAATCAACTTACAATTTTAAGGCAGCTGAGTAACAAGCCCAGCTTTTAAGTTTAACAAACCAATTTTTTGTTTAGTCAACTCAAATATCTAAGTTGTCACTTAGTACAACTAACATTTCAAGTTGACTAAACTTATTTGTGTTGACTGAACTTAACATTTTAAGGTGGCAGGGTAACACATTATTTTAAGTTTTTTAAGTTGTGTTTTTTTGTTTTTAACATTGTAGCCAATCGTTCCAAAGAGGCCTTCCACTCATATTAAACACTGTAAATGAAATAACAGCCAGCTACACTCTCCAAATACTTAAATATTTCTGTATATGTGCATATTTTGCATTAAGCTTAAAATATGGCCTTAGAAAAACTGACCTAAGATTGAAGTGTCATGAACAGTATTAATTCACCATGACTACATTTCTATCATGACAACTCTTGGAAGACTTTAGCATGGTAATAGATATGACAGTTAATGTATTTGATCTTAATGTACAGTAACTTGCTGCTGCCAGTACATGGTGCTGTGTGTATTTAAGACATACTGCTGCTGCTGCACAAATAGCATATATAATAACCCATAGCAGATCTATACAGGTGGAGCTGGGGAGGTGGAGGGTTTCAGAGGAACTCTGAAAGCGTGGTGCAAAATGCTCTAGTGAATGTTAACCAGCCATTTAAATGTAAAGCAGCAAGAAAATTGGCTTGTGCCAAGTAGTTTAACCCCATGAATCATCAGTTTGCATTAACGATTTATCAACCTGCGCCATCGAGTTGACAGAACATGGCATGAATTATTATCACCAGTAGTTAGCTAGAAGTTTGAAGTTATAGTCTTTGTAGAATGTTTTCAATTCCCTTCCAAGCTCATAGTATGCCTGCGTGTTTGTTATCAGCAAAAGAAGACGTATTGTTTCATTATTGATGGGTGCTATTTTGGAAGACAGAATCTGGCAGGCAGTTGAAGATGACGATGCAGAATTAAGTGTATGTTTTTATGATAGCACACACACAAACTCCATCCATCAGTGAACTTTAATGCTGTGTGAGAGTGAGTCAGTGAAGGAAAAGAAGAAGAGAGAGATTTTTATCCATGTCACGTCTAAAACTGCTCAGCAGACAGTTATACTTCGTATGGAGCCGATGCCCGACTGTTCTCTCCTCCCATTCCCACTCATCCTTCGCTCTCCTGTCAGATCTTTACTTCTGTATTAGTAATCTAGCAGCATGGTCAACTCAGCCTTGGTTTGAATCACCTCACTATGTGATACATGAATTCAGTGTTCATAAATGTTTTGTTGTTCATAAATGCTTTGTACTACTATGAAGTCTGGTCCACTTAGAGTTTTTTTTCTGGACAGTCACTGCCCATTTAGACAGGATGTAACAACCTGACTGACATCCAGCACTAGATGTAGAACTTGACAACATGACAAACGTGACAAACCGTCTAGCACGAGTTCAAAAAGTAGATATTTCAGAAAATGTAAAATTGCAAAATATCTTGACCATAGAAATTAAAATTCAGTGCATTCTCAATGCATTCATTGGTTTCATTGTGTTCAACTTTAATAATTTTGTTTCTTTCTTTTAAAAAACAAAAGAAACATGGCCTGTCCTAAAAGTTAAACAATTGCAATTAGTAAACAGTCCAGTCACCTAGTAGTCACCTAGTAAATTCTTCTAACTTATTCAAATCTACCTTTTACTCACACATGGCATTTATTTGGGGTTGTGCCTGTAAACACTGATTTACCAAACGTATAAAACTTCAGTTCTTATTGTAAATAAATGCTGTTCTTTTGAACTTTCGGTACAAAAACGTTAAGTAGTACAAGAGTTTCAATCAATCATTACTATCAATAAATTCATATTTATTTGTTTCTATAAAAATATCTAATCATGCTGTTCCAAATCTAACAAGACCAATCTTATGATATTTGACCAAACTGTCTAGAAGTTAAAAGCAGAAATGTCAATATTCTATATCTTTTGACCTGTAGGTGGTGCTGTGCCAAAACTACATATGTGCCCTCAGGTCAATCATGTTATAACACATACAAAGTTTGGTGAGAATCTGCTAAAGCATTGCGGAGATAAAGCCTCATGCCCTATTTTGCACAAACTTCGTCAAATTCGTTAGTGCGCTTTACGAAAATGGTTTGGTATATCAAAAAGCTTTTGATATATTTTTACCAGAATGCTTTAAAGATTATCTGAGCCATTTGCAATGAAAAATGGATGAACTGTCTAGGGCGTGTTCAGAAAAGTAAATATTTCGAAAAATAAAATTATTTTCAATGCATTCTCAATGCATTCAATGTATCCAACCCGGTATGTGTTCAACTTCAGTGCTTGGCCCCTAATAATTTAGTTTCTTTCTTTTTGACAATAAAAGAAATCTGTCCAATCCTAAAAGTTAAATAATTGCAATTAGTAAACAGTCCAATCACCTAGTAGTCACCTAGTAAATTCTTTTAATTTATTCACCAAATCTACCTTTTACTCACATGTGGCTTTAATTTTGGGTCGTGCCTGTAAAAACTGATTCACCAAAAATATAAAGCTTTAGTTCATATTGTTTCTGCCTCATACTTGCTTTTGTTTCCTTCCTCTCCTTCCCTCTCATCCCCACCCCCCTCATTTTCGTAAAGGTCAAAGCTTTTAACAAAAAGAAACTGCTGCCTGTTTTTACTGCAAAGGGCAGGCAGGTTTTTAAATAGCAAGATTATTTAAATATTGTGCAAACAAAATGCAAATATTGAAGAAGGTAATTAGCTCGAGTTCATGATTCTCAAGGGGTACGTGGGGCGGGTTACTCTATATTTGGAGGCCGTGAGATTAGTCCAAACTCTTTTAATGGTATTTAAATTTTGCTTTTGAACGTATCGCTCACTTGTTGCCAGAGTGTGCGATTTCTCCTCAGCTGAACCCACAGATCTTCATGGGTGACGTGAAAAGGGAATGGGGGATTTTTATGTAATAACATTTTATGTGGTTCAACTCTGTGCTCTGTTTGAGTGTCAGGATCAACTGATCACTCAACCTGAAAACATACATTTTCAATTAAACTCAAAATGAGGCCAAGAGCTCATCTGAGAACAGCAGAAAGTCTGTGGTGTTTTGTATAGTTAAGTAGACTTGTCAAAATATCTGTATGAAGTCTGGTCCACTTAGAAGGTTTTTCTGGCCAATCACTGTCCACTTAGGAGACACAATCAATAATCCAGCTCCATTGGTGGCAAGTTTTCACTGGTTAGTAGAAAACATTGATTGACAAAACATGTCAGAAGTCAAAAGTCCCAAGTCTCTGTGATATTCTGGACTCTTTCAATATAAATCTATGGAATTTTTTCACCTACAAGTCAAATATTGTAAGTACAATTACTTTGAAATATAATAATGCACCTCTTCTCGACATGACATTATTCATGCTCGTAGCACAAATGGGAATATTACACCACCCGTTTAATACTTGTGGTTAGGGGTTTGTTCAGATCTCTAATCCCTGTAAATGTTCATCCTAAAGATTGATCTGTGTACTCGGTAGTCTTCACAAGTGGATTTCTATTTTAATAGGACGACTACTAACCCATAGCGCAGCAGTAGAGTAATACCCAACAGCGCTTTGATCTGTCTGTGCGTCTGTGTGCGTGTCTGTGTGTGCCAGCCAGATTAAGTGAGAACATCACACAGTTTCTGTCACTTGTAATTTACAAAGTTGTGCGTGATGTCCACACAGAGTCTGGTATTTCACCCTGCTCGATGCTGCTGAATATATAATTTGAGTCTATGTGTGCACGCTTGTAATTGCAATGCGTTTCCTTGTCACTTTCGTCTAGAAGCTCAGCGGGTGTGCATGCTATATGGAGCGTGTGTATTCAAGTGTGTATGCGTATATGTATATTTTAGTCTAAATATTAATAATACGATTTCAGCCGAATGACACAGCCTCTGTGACCAGTGAATTGTGAAGTTTTTTCTGTCTTGTTATATATGGTGTGACACCAGCTCAGTGTACCCTCATTTATTAAGCAACAGGAAATGTTAGGGCAGACAATGAATGCAGGATATTCTTGGGAAACTGTATCATTTATGCTAATACTGTACTAAGAATGTTATTTATTTACTGAATTATTTATTTATTTCATTTGAAAAGGTTACTGCAGAACTGTGACTGAAAATATATGTCTGTCTGTCTGTCTATCTATCTATTTTCTATCTGTCTGTCTATCGTCTGTTTGTCTGTCTATCTATCTATCTATCTATCTGTCTGTCTGTATGTCTATTGTCTGTCAGTCCATCCATCTGTTGTCTTTCTGTCTATCTATCTGTCTACAGTATCATCTATCTATCTATCTATCTATCATTGTTCTGTCCATCCATCAATTCATTCATCCGTCCGTCTGTCCATCTATCTGTCTGTCAATCAGTCCATCTATCTATCTATCTATCTATGTATATGAACGCATGTATATTCAGAAATGTCTGTCGTATTTAGCATATATAATTGCAAATAATATTGTTTTTTTTTGCCAAGAACAAGAATTCTCTTTATAAATTGATCGCAATATTTTTTGTAAACATTTAAATGTCTGAAAATCAGACCATTATTATTAAAGAATGTCACAGCATAATGGAGTTGAAAAGAAAGTGCAAGGACAAAGATAAATTCTTCAATTTTCAGAAACATGTTCAGAAAAATAAAATACACAGACATTGAAAACAGTATTTTAATTTCAATGAAAGCAACATTTTTTTTCTGCACAACCCATTAAAATGTCATGGTGATGAATAGGGGCCTGCAAATTAGATGATATTGTGAAAGACTGTGGAAAAACATTTAAGAATAAAATTAATACTTCACTTAAAAGTTAGTGTGCATTTTCACGCTAAATCTTTCAAATAATGTTAAGTGCATTAACAAGTGTTCTGTTAATTATATCAGTAAGTGATGGGGACACACAAAGCTCACAAATGACACCATTTCCAGAGAATTAGCCAATATATCTTAATAAAACAAAATTTGTGTCCTATAACTGGAACATCTACCTTTGAATTAAATGTTCTTGTTGGATATAATTGTTTATTGTTTGTTTTTCAGAGCTTCCTTATGGCTGGGAGAAAATCGATGACCCTGTTTATGGAACCTACTATGTTGAGTAAGTTCAAGCACTTGAGTTAACATGCAAGGTTTAATGGCACTTTGGATCCCTGCGTTTCCTCACAGCTCTGTATTAATTGGTTATATTGCTGCTGCGCCATGCCCAGGCTAAAAAACAGCTGCTCCGTTGTTTCCTAATTCAGTTCGCAGTGTGTTTGCGTGTGTGTGCCATCATTTTTCTTGCTTAATGCACAGTCTGGGGTGAGGTGGGACTATTTATAGTATGGCTTGCTTGGCTACTCTTCCTCCCAGGACAGAGGAGAACAGCAAGCCCAGAGCTAATAATGCAGCTGTAGTATCATGTGGATACACAACCGCACACTCTTTTGAACTGCATCATAAATGCAGGACTGCATCCACGCCTGCTGTCCTCAGATGGGATTATGACACTTCATGTCACTGAATTGTAATCATATAGCAACACTATCTACAACCTGCTTTGGCCGGTTGTGGGGTTTGGCATTTCAGTGATTTATTTTATTTTTATTTTATATTATCAAATAATTTTTTAACTGCCTGCCTGTCTGTCTGTCTGTCCGTTCATTCATCCATCTGTCAGTCAGTCAGTCAGTCAGTCAGTCTGTCTGTCTGTCTCTGTCTCTCTCTGTCTGTCTCTGTCTGTCCATCTGTCCATCCATCCATCCATCTATCTGTCAGTCAGTCTGTCTATCAATCTATTCGTCTATTTGTCCATCCATTCATTTGTCCATCTGGCTATCCTGTCTGTCAGTCAGCCTGTCTGTCTGTCTGTCTATCTATCTATCTGTCTGTCTTCTGTTCCTCTGCCTGTCCATCCATCCATCCATCCATCCATCCATCTATCTGTCCATTCATCCATCCATCTGTCAGTCAGTCAGTCTGTCTGTCTCTGTCTCTCTCTGTCTGTCTTCTGTCTGTTCGCCTGTCCATCCATCCGCTGTCACTCCATCCGCCCATCCATCCATCTGTCTATCTGTCAGTCAGTCTGTCTAACTATCTATTCGTCTATCTGTCCATCCATTCATTTATCCATCTGGCTATCCGTCTGTCTGTGATCTATCATCGTTCTGTCATTCTATCTGTCTGTCTGTCTGTCCATCCATCAATCCATCCATCCATCTATCTGTCTATCTGGCAATCAGTCCATCTATATCTAGATGTCTGTCTGTTCGCCCATCCATCCATCCATCAGTCTGTCTGTCTGTGCGTCCATCCATCCATCCATCCATCTATCTATCTATCTATCTATCTATCTATCTGTCCGTCCGTCCGTCCGTCCATCTGTCTGTCCGTCCATCCATCCATCCATCCATCCATCCATCCATCATCTGTCTATCTATCTATCTGTCTGTCTGTCTGTCAGTCAGTCAGTCAGTCAGTCAGTCTATCATCTGTCTGTCTGCATGTCTAGTAAATATTTGCTAAGAGAGCATTTAATTTAGATTGTACTTCCTTCAGAAAGCATTTATTATTAGTAATAAATTATTTTATTATTTGATTTATTATTATTTTTAAGCCACAAAACATATTATTTTTCTTTTGTCTTTCTATGGAAAGGGAGAAAAACACATCTTCAGTAGTAATTGTACAACTGTGGGTTTTATGTTGTGGAAGATGACAGCTGGGAAGATCAGAAGCTGCATCTGGTGTGAAATGACTGTAATTTACTATAAATCTGTGTCTAGTGGCTTTTTAGAGGAGACACTTAACAAGAACATTATGCATAAAGCTTATCATTTGTATTTGTGTTGTGTGTGTATTTTCAGGTTAAACAGACATCACTTTATCCTTACAGCTGGTATTTAATAGGACCAAGCCAGAGCCACTTCCAAGGCTGGCTTCCACTTTGCCAAACCCTTGGCCTAATGTGCTATGAGAAAGTATGGAACTGATCTCAGATAAAGTACTAGGGACAAAATCCATTTGCTCATTATGCTTTGATCTGTTGAATCAATTTCAGACTTTAGACCTTAAAAGAAATCTAAAACCAATGTCTCAAAAATTGACCTTGCGCAGTCTTGGCACAAAGCTGTAATTACAAATGCCACGTCTTTACAAAAAACATTACCTCTTTTCAAAAGAATGCCTTTTAATGGAACCTAATTGTCTTTGTACTTTCAAATGGCACGGTTTTCAACAGCGCCTTTTAAAACAGATTGAATTAACTCTGACAGCAAGTGTCGTACAGAGAGTCGAAAGAACCATTTTTCTTCCAGATCAGAGGATGCTCTCATTACTGTCTGATCTCATTCTTACATCACTCTTTTAACAAAGATGAGGACTAACTAGGCTTATGTTTTACTCAATGACCACTGTCTTAAACGATTTGTTAAAGTGTATTAAAATCAACATTTATGCTTTCATCTATAGTGCATACCATTAATAGCTCGTGTCAATTTTTGTTTGTTGGGAGGGCAAGATAACTTGCATTGACCAGTCATGCGAAGTGTTACTGCAGGTTTTGCAGAAGTTTTCAAAGTGCATATAGCAAGGGACCAACATCATATATACATATATACAAGTTTCTGTTAACCCTCTGGTTGTGTTCAGATTCCTGTCACAGGTGTTCCTGTTGAACCGGTGTTCCCAGTCAGAAATGAACGGACTCCAAACAATTGTTTATAAATCTCTCATTATGCTATATTTTCACAAAATATTGGATTCATTCTTTTTGTCAACTTGTGTTCTTTCATTTAGGACTGGCTTTGTGTTTCTATTTGCATCTGATTAATCATTGGCCTCATTTATCTGAGAGTAGGAACCTCGTTTGGAGTCCGGTCAGTTTTGACCCGGGAACACCACAAGTGTGACTGTGCAATTTTGTACAGTTTTGCCTACTTTCAGATAAATGAGGCCTACGATTAATCGGATGCTAATAGAAACAAAAAAACAGTCCTAAATGAAAGAAAACAAGTTGACAAAAAGATTGAATCCAATATTTGGTGAAAATATAGCATAATAACAGGTTTATGAGCAGTTGTTTTCGAGTTTGGTCATTTTTGAACGGGAACACCACAAGTGTGACTTTTTACAATTTTGTACAAAATAAAAGTATTTAGAAGCAAACTTCCTTATTAAACATTAAAGCACACTAGTGTGATACGCAGTGCAAATTTTCATAATTTTTTATCTCATATTGTGAAAATTATAAAAAATGATTTTTTCACTCAAAAAACGAGGTACCTTCTCTCAGAAAAATGAGGCCTACAATTAATCAGATGCAAATAGAAACACAAAACCAGTCCTAAATGAAAGAAAACACGTTGACAAAAAGAATGAATCCAATATTTGGTGATAATATAGCATAATGACAGATTTATAAGCAGTTGTTTGGAGTCCGGTCATTTTGTGACTAGGTGAAATAAAACCCACAAAAAATTACGAAAATTCGAAAAAAAAATTCAGAGAAGTACTTATACCCAGTGTGAACAAAGTCAGTAAGTTTGAGTCTAATGTGATAACGTTAACTAGAATTTTCGGGAAAAAGAAAATCTTTTCCAGGTCAATTTGACCCGAACACAACCAGAACGTTAATGTTGGTGGAATATCCCAGAATAAACAATATGAAAAGATTTCATTCAATATAAATTCATTTTAAAAAGTTAATACTAAATATTCATAACGCAGTAGACTGGTGAATTACACTATTGTAGTGTATGCATTTACAAAACAGTTTTTCAATGCAGTTCATTGTAATTGTAATACATTTAAAGGTTTGATTTAATACATTCAAAGGCTTGAAACTCTTTTAATTGAGTTTTCACTGACCACTTGGTGTCCAATGGAAAATCTTGGTTCTGAAACAAAATCAGTTGAGTTAGAGTATCATTAGCTGGAATACACATAAAATTTGCCCAGATTTTTGCCCCAATTTTCAATCCGGTCGATGTCAACCCTAGTTGCCGAAAGTCAGAGCCAGTCTGCAGATATTGGGCAGTTGGAGGTGACAGATTTTACAGAAAACTGTGCAGTCAGTGGCAGGCACATTAGAATCAATTGAGAGTTGAGTCTCCCATGCACTTTGCATGATAATCACTGTCTATTTGGAGTGCATAGCTGTGGAGTGCTGCAGTTAAAATGCTACCTGTGTAGGCAGTAGCCTGCAAGGCAGCTAGCTAGATTGCTTATATATTGGATAAGCATGCCCTATCAAGTAGTCACTCAAGAAGTACTCTTAAATGAGTCTCTGTTTCTCGTTTTCTGATTGCAGTCACATAAACCGAAGGACTCAGTTTGAGAATCCAGTTCTAGAGGCCAAGAGAAGATTGCAACAGCAGCAGCAGATGCAGAGTCAGGGCTTGTCCTCTCTCCCTCTACCTGCAGTCTACAGAGGTAAAGTATTATTAATGTCCAAATATTAATATCCAAAAATTAACAGTTAAATTAAAGTCTGGTACTAATGCAAATCTATGCAAATATGGTTAAACCATCATACCACTCTAGCTTAGGCACACTGAAGACATCTTAATAACACTTATCTGCTCTCCGTGTAATGACATGTTTAACATCAAATCTGCTTAAGTTGCTGATTGAGGTTTGATATTCATGACTATTATTATATTACTCCTGTGAGCTTAGTGTCTGTCTCTATAGTAACACGACTAAGCTCAGACGTCGTCTTTGGTCGTGCACCATCTGTGTGTGAACTTATTGTTCAGAATATTGCTTCCTTAGAGCCATACCTTTGGTATTATTCGTTTTACTTCACCCAAGAATGAAAACTCTGTCAATATTTACTTGCGCTCATGTTTTTTCAAACCTAAATGACTTTCTCGGAACACAAAACAAGAAATTTTGAAGAGCTTGTCTTCTTTCTGTGCAGTTACAATGAATGTTGAACTGAATTTAAAGCATCAAAAATGATGCCAAATCACCATCATATATCAAAAAATATTTCTGTTTTCAGTTTTCTGTAAAAGTCATTATTCTCTGAATATGTTCCCCTTGGATGAGCTGTTAACCACTGTGACTGGATCGTCAGTGAACTGAAGTACTCAAGCTGAGAACCAAATCAGTCTGAGTCTGCTTCTTTTAACCTGATCATCTGATTTATTGGCAACATTTATTTGCGGATTGGACATAATTGATTCTCTAAAGAGTTTTCATGAATGTGCCAAGATAGTTTGTAAAAAAAACCCCACCAAGTTATATGGACTACTCTTATACTTTTAAGCCGCTTTTCCACTGTGTGGTACAACTTGGCTTGGCTCGCTTTACTTTGGCTCGGTTTGCTTTTCCACTGCAGTTTAGGGTGGGATTATAGACTGGTCATTACAGTTGCATCGCCACCTCATCTACTGACCATGATACAGCCATTTCTTTTTTTCAAATTGAGTGTGACGTTTAAAGCAAGTCGTTTAAAATAAGTAGTGCGACTATTTAGACTATTTAGTCGCAAATCAAATGATGTTGTTAGGGATGGTTCTCCCTGATCTACATTGTTTACACATCTCATTTTAGTATTGGTACAGCTCGCTCAACCGAGGTAAAAGTAAGCCATACTGAGCCATACCATGCAGTGGAAAAGTGCCATTACAGTACTGTTGCATCCTTTTTGAAGTGTGAAAGCTTTTATCTCTAGTCACTCTAATTGCATGGGGGAAAACAGCCAGTATGTTATTCAAAATTTCTTCTTTTGTGTTTCATGAAAGAAAGAAAATCATTCAGATTTGGACGGACATGAGGGGGAGTAAATAATGATGGAATTTTCATTTTTGCATAAACTAATCCTCTAAATCTACCTGTACAGTTTATTTGAGCTAAGCCTGAATTCTTCCTGTTTTCTTTGAGATTCAGTTATCCATTAAAAATGTGTCTCCTTTCATAGTATGACCTTGGACTGATTATGGTTAGAAGTATTTCTTGCAATAATTCCTGTTTAAGTTAATCCATTCAGCATGGTCATGCTGTTACTCGCATGAAGGTAAGAAGGAAAGTATGTTCAACCAGAATGGTGTAAACAAGAAGAATTTCTCTAGCTTGTTTCAGTCCTTCTTTTAGAGAGAGCAAGCTACGCTTGAAACCTCCAACTTACTTACACCGTATGGCCAAAGAATTACACATAGGCATCTGAACACCACATATGTGACTAATACACATTTAATGTCATAGCCATTAACAAGCAGTAGATACTCCCTAATGGTGCGTGCACACCAAAAGCGAATTCAATTATTTGCGTGGGTAGATTACATACAAAGGCAATGCAAAGATGCTAATAGATGTAAATTTGTGCCGGGGGACATGGATGATGCAAATTGGGTGACGTGATTGTGATATACAACTCAAACACATCTTCCATTTTCAAGTTCATCCCACATCTCCTGCTCCTTGAGATCCACTGACCTGCAAAGTTTCTGTCCAACCTGCTTCAGCACACCTGACCTGTGACTTTTCAAGTGATCCTTAAAGCTTGATTAGCTAGTTCAGGTGTGTTTCATTGGGGTTGAAGCTAAACTCCACAGGAAAGTGGATCCCCTGGAGCAGGGTTGATGAGCTATGGTCTAGAGCAGGGATGGGCAACTTTAGTCCTGGAGGGCCGGTGTCCTGCAGAGTTTAGCTCCAACCCTAATCAAACACACCTGCCTGTAACTTTCTAGTGATCTTGAAGACACTGATTAGCTTCCTCAGGTGTGTTTGGTTAGGGTTGGAGCTGAGCTCTGCAAGACACACCGGCCCTCCAGGGCCAAAGTTCCCCATACCTGGTCTAGAGCGATAACGCGATGCGAATATTCACTTTTGGTGTGCACACACCATAACAGCTCTCACTTTTCTGGGAAGGCTTTCCACTAGATGTTGGACCATGTCTAGAGGGATTTGTTCCCGTTTAGACTAGGGTTGTCAAACGGTACCAGGTTCGGTACTTTCGGTACTGAGATTTTAAAAACGTCCATTTCCCGCTCACATTTGAGCGCTGTTGAGCTGATTTTTAAACATCGCTGATTGGCCATAGTGTTCACGCGCTTAACAGACATGACTGTGATTGGCTACAATGATAAGCGTTTCACGCTCCTCACCGACCACTCACACATAAGCACAACGGGAGCGTTTGAAATGTGAGCGGGAAATGGACATTTTTAACATTTCAGTACTGAAAGAACCGAACCCGGTACCTTTTGACAACCCTAGTTTAGACACAATAGCATCAGTGAACATCTGTGTTCCAGTTTATCCCAACAGTGTTCAACAGGAGATCAGGTTTGGACTTTGTGCAGGCCAGTCAAATTCTGCCATACCAGAAACATGTATAAATGGACTTACATAGTCAATCTGGAGCAAAAAATGACCCCTCACAAAATTGGAACTACTGTTTACTGTTACTGTATGTTGTAGAATTAAAACAAAATGGACAATAGAGGACTGAGAAAGCATTTGATCTGGATGTTCAGTCTCTCAGGTGCTCAGATGTTAATTGTATACCTATTCAGAGTTTACTACTTTAATCTACAGGAAAGCTTCATTTGCCAAGTTCCTGGCTCAATATTCTTTGATATTTAACAGGTCCTAATCCTAACCCTAACCAACCCTAATCCTTACCCTAATTTAACTCAAATTGTATATGTCTGAAAGAAGAAAGTCATATACACCTAGAATGGCTTGAGGGTAAGTAATTCATGGGGTAGTTTTAATTTTTGGGTGAACTATCTCTTTAACCCAAAAATCTAATTGTTAAGAACATTGTCCCAGGACCAACTAGAATGTTCAACTTGGCAAAATCACTCTAGATTTCCTGTTAAAATGTGGCTCTTTTATGTCCATAGTAGGCCAACTTTGTATCCTTTAACACCATTTATCGATTTCCTGTGTGAGCTGAAGCTCAAAGCCCAGCCCTATGCCTAGCCTTAAACCTAGTTCTAAAAACAGATTGTTGGGAATCTTGTTCTAGGTTCAACAAGGATGTCCAAGTTGGCAAAATCATCCAAGAACTCTTGTACACATGTAACTCTTCTATGTCCATTGTGTAGGACTACCTTGTATCCTTCAATGACATTTCTCGATTTCCTGTGTGAGTTGAGGGTTTTTCTTCTCTGTAACAGTGGAGGAGAGCCCCTCCTCTGCCACCTTACCCAGGGCCAGACTGGCATACGTGGGTCCCGCTCCCGAGCGCTCTCACAGTCTCACTGACCTGTCCGAGGCCCCCCTGTACCGGGCCGGTGTGTTTGGACTGCATGGTACGTCCCTACGTCCCTAGACCTGACGTCCTCTTGTACAAGAGAGGACTTCAGCAGGAGTCTATTTGCCTGGCCTATTTTTGCATAGTCCTCAAAGGAACATTCTGTCAGTTTCTAAAGCAGTGAAGACTTTTTGTTGGCTTTTTTTTTTTTTTTGGTTTTGTATTTTACTTTTTGCCTGCGCTTACAGGATACTCATGAGTCCACCTAGTCTGCTGAACAGACCAACATAACTGCTCACCATCATATGTTTGGGATGGTCACCAAGTACCCAACAACATCCAACTAGTTGAGGGTCAAGTTAGTAAGATTCAGCTAGTCAGATTTTTTATCTGGATTTTTTTTTAGCGTTCAGTTTTAGGTTTAAAGTGATAGTTCACACAAAAATGGAAATTCTGCCATTAATTACTCACCCTCATGTCAGACCAAATGAAGATATTTTTATAAAATCCAATAGATTTCTGACCCTGCATAGACCACACAACTGACTCTCCTCTCCAACTACATGGCTCCATTTTAGCATGTAACACCTCTTTTCAACGTCCAATTAACTCCAGATAAAATCAAGTCCTGCTTTTTGCATAGTAAGAGGTAAAATGGTTTGTGAATGCCATTTTATGTAGACCTTCAAACCGTCTAGACAACCCTCAATGTTGTATGTCCCTATTATGTATATTAACAAACAAGGCTACTTTGGTCTACCAGCTGTACCAAATGTTTTGCTGGTGCTTGTCCGCCAGCTAAACCAGCACCAAACAAATGTGGATCAGCATGGAAATTTATGCTGGTCTTTCAGCAGGGTATCTGGACCAGCTATTGTCCCCAACAAACGCATGGCAGAAACTGCTAAAGGACTAGACCTGGCCTAGATAGTGGTTAAAAAAAAAACTTAAGAACCTTTCAACATGGAAAGTGAGATGGAGTGACTATGGCTGGCATCTTGTAACTCCATACTATGTACTGAAGTAGACATCTCTTCAGTTTCGAAGAAGCAGCTCTTCAGTACAAAAGCTCTTGTGTTTGGTTACAGCGAAACGGCTTCTCCAGAACGGTTTTTGAGACTGCTTTTCTCCGCTCTGAGAGAGCAGAAGAACCGCTCTGCCTGTGCTGGTTCTTCTCCTGGCTTTTTTTTTGCTTAAGTCTTGGGTGTCCCGAGAGACGGCTCTGGACAAGGCTAAACACTGTTGAGTGTAACATTGGAGTATGTTTAAAGAGCCAAAAGTGAGGTTTGAGCAAAAAACAAGCCATCATGTCCCACTCTGCTCTTGTATGTTTGGCTGCAAGCAGAGCGCTTGGCCTTCTACCCACAATTCCCCAGTGTGATGTGATCCGCAGCTTTTTGATGGGTTTGGAGTGGCTTTTACAAAACAACCCATTAATTTCTGGATATCTTCTGCTTGATTACAATCTCATGTTTCTATCTGCATTTCTTCACCCTGGCAGAGAAGCCTCTGTTCACGCGGGACCCCACGCAACTGAAGGGCAGCTTTCTGTCTACAGCCCTGCAGAAAAGCAACATGGGATTTGGCTTCACTATCATCGGTGGTGACGAACCGGATGAGTTCCTACAGGTCAAAAGTGTCATACCCGACGGCCCTGCTGCACAGGATGGAAAAATGGCTACAGGTAAACACACACACACACACACACACACACTTATGGAGGTCAATGTTTGAACGGCTCTAATGTGCTATTCTCACTCAAACAGAGCTTCCAGCTGGCCAGTCTTTCTCAATCTCTGTTTGTGCCCACACTACTGCTGAGCGAATATGTCATTTTATTGGTTGATAGTGCGTTAGGGACATCCAGGGGTTAAGAGCATTCACAGACAGTGTATTTATTGGCTTTGTATGTCATCCACAGCAGGGCACGTGTCCATTAATCACAGAGGTGCTTTATGAACCCTGTAACTCCAGTCCAGCCTAGTGGGAGTGGGAGTGTGACTGCGTCAGTATTACTCTCTCACACACACATACATCAGCATTGAAATATCTCGTACATTCAGAGGGAACCACAGTGCAGAGTTCAGAGCATAGTCAATGCGTCTCCCGTGATGCTGTTTTATTTTATTATTGTTGTTGGTAGTTGTGGAAATTATCCTTTCTGCTCCTTTCCTCTCCTTTCTGCTCTTCTCTTCCACCCTTCATGCTCCCTCTGGACTCCTTGTCCTACTTATGCTGTTTTGCAGTCACACACACACACTCAGACAGTCCTGTGGAGGAGCTTCAGGTCTACGCTAGTGTGAAATATTCAATTATGCTGGATTAGGGAACTCAGAGAGGAAATCTCGCTCGCATCCTTTGGTGGACACAAATGTCCTTCGCATATGGACATACATACAGTTTTGTTGATTTTAGTCCATGTGTGTTAGCTTTGAGGCTATCCTGTATGATAATTTACTCTGAAATGTTGCTTTAAACCATTAAAAACTAAAATATTAAAGGGATAGCTCACCAAAAAATGAAAATTATTTCATTAATTACCGTTAATTGTCGTTCCAAAAACCATGGTTCCATGAGAAGGGGAACGAGACACTGCGTCCCCTAGAGGACACTTTGGGGATGCAGTGTGATGTTCCCATTCGAAAGGGAACGTCTCAGGTTACGCATGTAACCATATTTCCCTGAGAAGGGGAACTAGACACTGCGTCCCCAAAGTGTCCTCTAGGGGGCGCGGTGCGATGTTCCCATTCGAAAGGGAACCTTCGATCATCTTCGGAACATAAATTAAGATATTTTTGATGAAATCCGAGCTTTCTGACCCTGCATAGACAGCAACGCAACTGACACGTTCAAGGCCCAAAAAGGTAGACATGGAAGAGATGAAATTGTTGAATAAAGTTGTTATTTTTGTCTTCTTTGCGCACAAAAAGTATTCTTGTAGCTTCATAACATTACAGTTGAACCACTGATGTCACATATGCTATTTTAGCGATGTCCTTACTACCTTTCTAGACCTTGAACGTGGTAGTTACAATGCTGTCTATGCAGGGTATATCATCTAAAAAAATCTTAATTTGCGTTCCAAAGATGATCGAAGGTCTTACAGGTTTGGAACGACACGAGGGTGAATAATTAATGACAGAATTTTAAATTTTGGGTGAACTAACCCTGTAATGTGACTTAAGCATGCCATGTCTTCCTCTCTCTTCTGTCCTCCTGAGTAAGTACTTCCTTGATAAATTAAAACTATCATGCAGAGTGCTGGGATTTGCTGCGTGACATGCTTCACTTCCTGCGTCTTAAAGCCCTGCCATCCGCCCCATCCACGCCCACTATAGATGCCTCTGCGGCGCTGATGTTTACTCTGCCCCTCGCAGCTGTGCCCGAGTCCTCTCATAAAGAACTTAACAAGCAGATAATGAGTTGAATCAGGTGCACCAGTGTGCTGCTGAGGGACAGGAAGCACACAAGTCATACGCCTGCTGGAGGATCTCTCCATTTGATGTTTAGAGCTTCATTTGAATAGAAAGTCTATTGTGGCTCAGCAGCGATGTTTAGGGGATTGTGTATTGATTGTGTTTGTTTAGAATGCCAGTCACAGAGCAGCGCTCCTCTGGGTTTCCATGCATGCACAGACATAAGATGTCTCAGACGTTTGTTCCCAGAGCTCCTCTTATGTTGTCTCTCTGTCGTTAGTTTTACACAGCCCGTCTTTCTCTTCAGAACAAGACTGTAGTTCAGCTGCAGAGTTTATAGTTTTTTAATAAGGAAAAATCCTGTAATTAATTATTCACCCTTGTGCCGTTCCAAACGAGTAAGACCTTCGTTCATCTTCAGAACACAAATTAAGATATTTTTGATGAATCCAAGAGCTTTCTGTCCCTGCATAGACAGCAATGCAACTACCACGTTCAAGACCCAGAAAGCTAGTAGACTTCGTTAAAGGAGAAGTTCACTTCCAGAACAAAAAATTACAGATAATTTACTCACCCCCGTGTCATCCAAGATGTTTGTGTCTTTCTTTCGTCAGTCGATAAGAAATTATGTTTCTTGAGAAAAAAATTCAGGAATTATTTCCATATTATGTACTTAAATGGTGCCCCCAAGCAGCAATAATAATTTTCATTTTGATTACACAATAATGGCAACATATACATGTCAAAGTCAGACATGCCCCTTTGCCAGCTGTGATGCCTGGTTACTGGTTTAAACTTGGCCCAGGTTTTTAAAAGATTTTTGGGTCAGCAAACCTTAATAGCTTCAACAATTGATTGCCAATTAAGTTTAGAATACAATGAATTTAGGCCCAGATTATGCAGAGCTGTAATAGCTGCTAATGGTGGATATTTTGATGAAACGAAAATTTACGTTTTTTCTATGCCAATATTGTCCAAAACCCCACTTTTCTAGGTCATTTCCAAACTTTTGGAGGGCAATGTATATAAATTGTCAATTTGTTTAGAAAAGGACCAATCGTTTTGCTAGATAAGACCCTTTTTCCTCAGCTGGGGTCATTTAGAGCCGTTTGAAGCTGCATTTAAACTGCATTTTGGAAGTTCAAACTTGGGGGCACCATTGAAGTCCACTATATGGAGAACATTCCTGAAATGTTTTCCTCAAGAAACAATTTCTTATCGACAGAAGAAAGAAAGACATGAACATCTTTGATGACAAGGGGGTAGTAAATTATCTGTAAATTTTGGTTCTGGAAGTGAACTTCCTTTTTAAAGTAGTCCATGTGACATTAGTGGTTTCACTGTAATTTTATGAAACTATGAGAATTACAAGAAGCTACGACTGTATTCAACAATTTTTTGCACGTGTCAACACAGTTGAAATGTACGTTGAGTGGCACTATAACTCTAATGCTCCGTGACGTTTTAAAATAACGTACCATCTGCACTACACCTAAACCTACTCGAAAGTATGAACCAAAGCAAATGTGACGTAAAAAAGCAATCGTAAGAACCGGCTGAGCTACCAAGCAGGCTTGTTAAGTCCGGAAAGCGAAACATATGGAGCTTTAATCATAACTGTGTACAAAAACAATTACAAGTGCTGTTTGACTGCCTCTAATGTTCATTTCTGTTCGAAACTGCAGTGATATGTACTTATTGGTACATATTTCGCATCTTGCGAAAAAGTTCCCACAGGTACGTTTTCGTCATTAGATCAGATGTCCTTGCTACATTTCTGGGCCTTGAACGTAATAGTTGCGTTGCTGCCTGTGCAGGGTCAGAAAGGTCTTGGATTTCATCAGAATATCTTTATTTGTGTTCTGATGATAAACGAAGGTCATACACGTTTGGAACGACATAAGGGTGAGTAATTAATGACTGAATTTTCATTTTGTGGTGAACTATCCCTTTAATGTTTAAATCAGACACACTGTTAATACATCTCTATTTATATGCTCTTATACTAGTTACCTAAAAGGAGATATATCCCAGCCTAAGATTATTTACACAATTTTAGTGGCTCCCATTATTCAGTGTCATCATTCACAAGCATATCATAAGGAAGCAGAGCATAAAATGGGAGTTTTTGAATGCAGAATTTTCGAAGTTTGAATTTTAAGTGGATGTTAATGTCTCGTTTGTAGGAGTACAGTGATCTGGTTTGCCCTGTGGAGTTTCAGCGCAGATTGATGCTGACATAAAGTTAGGTGTGAAACAGCGAGGTCACACCGATATCATTTGCTCTCTGGGAGCATGTGAAATTATTGATTGGAACACCAGAAGCTCTAGGCAAATGTCGAACGTATTTACCGAGATTAATTAAAATTCCTGCACACAACACACAACAGTCAGAAGGGGACAAGCCTATCGATAAACGCATACGGCACTGCATGAAATGTCTCCAGGAAACTAGTAGCACAACCGACACATTGGGGCGAGACCCCCGTGATCTTATTTATCCCACAAATACATTCGCCACATTTGCTGGAATATTGAGCATCATCTCATTTCCATAATAATTGCGTTTCTGATATTTAATTCTTCGTCAGCATTCAAAGATGGAGGGCAAAGCCTATATTAAGCCTGAAACTTACTCTACGCAAACGTTAACGCAAGCTCGATTTCACATTCCAGCAAATTGAATGAGTGACCAAACAATGGAAGGACTGGTAAACTTATTGATAAAAGGGAAGTGAAGATCACAATTAAGTCCTGAGGCATGGCAATACTTGAGATTGAGAAAAGGATTGAGTACTGTAGGTCTCTCAAATTGTTCCTTCAACTGGTGCGCTGTAATTGTCACAGTTGCCAGGGGAAACGACATGAATAAATACTGGATGACTAAAATCGTTGCAAATTGGGGAAAGTTTTTCACCCTTATTAGACAGACTGTTCTTATTTGATGAAATGTATTTTTCCCCTCAATAGCTGTTTTTGTGTCAGTTTTCTTTTTCGATTAATTTGGAACATTCTACACAGGCAGCGAGCCACACAAATGCTGCTTTTTATGTGAAGCACACAGGAGATTTGACTCCTCTAGTTAAAAAAATCTTAAAGGAATACTAATGGTATTTATTGATGAGTTGGAACTAATCCTAAACAGTCCTAATGAGATGTTAACACAAATAAGAATCAAAATAAGAACCGAAAACAATTAAAAGTTGGAATTTCAGTATATCCAGCTTTATCTTACATGACTGTTAGATCATTCTTAAAATGCTCATGTTCTCAAAAGGTTTGGTTGAAAATTATGATAGAAACTCCATCTAGCATTTCAATTAATTGCTGTTTTCATGGTCAAAATGTATTTGTAACTTTAGCATGTTGCTAAGCTAATGACTTAGCACTCTCATGAACAGCAGTACACAGCACACACAAATAATGGAGCAGATCTAAGTTTGATATTAGCACATTGCTAAGCTAATGGCTCCACATTCTCATTGGCACAATAATACACAGCACACAAAACTAATATAGCAGATAGTCAAAATTGTTAGAGTTTGACATTACCATGTTGCTAAGCTAATAATTTAGCACTCATAAGCACAAAAATACACAGAAATAATAGGCGTATAGTTGATTTGTATTTATTATTGTAATGAATCCCTGACAAAAATTAACCATGGTTTTATTATAGTAACCCTGCTGAAAAAACAGCTAAAACCAGCCTAGGCTGGTTGGCTGGTTTTAGCTGATCATCCAGGCTGGTCGTAGCTGGTCTTGCTGGGAGACCAGCTGGAACAACCAGATAAAACCAGCCTGACCAACCTAGACAGGCTGGCAGACCAGCTAAAACCAGCTACTTCCAGCTTAAACCAGCTAAGACCAGCCAACCAGCCTAGGCTGGTTTTAGCTGTTTTTTCAGCAGGGAAAAGTGTAGTAACCATGGTTCTGCCGTATTGATTACCATTTGTATAACCATAGTTTTACTACAAATACCATGGTTAAACTATGGTTAGTGTAGCAAGTCCATAGTTCTTTTGTGGTTACCATGTTTTTTTTAGTTTTATTTGTAGTAAAACCATGGTTAATTTTCATAAGGGGAACTTGTATCAGTACTTGTCTTAATTGAATATACAAAAATCAACATTTTTTGATTCGTCCACCATCTTGAATCCCTTTTATCACTGTGCCTCATTGCAATGCATTCTGGGAATGTGGTATTTATCTTTATATTTTATATTTTTACATTAATAATGTTATCAGTATTTTATTTATTAAAAGCAATTATTAAGTTTAAGCATTTATTCCTAAATAACTCAAGGCAGTATCAATTTAAAAAATATATTTTTTATTTGTGAACTTATGTTCAGCTATTCTTTTTAATAGTTACATTATTGAATTTTTCGGATCATCAGTCATCAAAGCTTGGTAAATACTGATCACAAACGGAGATTTATTTTAAATTTCACGAAGCTTACCTACTAAAAACTCCCACAAATCATGTTTTCATGTCATTAAGTCTTATTTTGATGTAACAAAGTGGTTATATCTAGGTGTGTGAGTTGTTTACTTACTTTTTTTAAATTAATCTTCCCATTAACACCATTATATTGTCCATTCAGACTAATATGCGATGCATGAACAAAAGAGGCAGGATTTATCGCATGAACCAATCACAGCCGAAAATAACGTCATATCCAATCATAGCGCAATGGAGCCATTGCCTCCTCTCACTTGACTTTCCCCCATTCATTCTCAATTACCCCCCACCAAAATCACCGCACGCTTTAGGGGGTCTGTTAAAACTCAATGTGTTTGGGGGAGGCGAGAGACACGGACTCCCGCTGTAACTTTACCTGCTGGTGTCGCTGTTGGACAGTGTTTATTTAGAAAAAACGTGTGATCTATACACTTTTTAGTGTTAGATTTTGTAATATTGACCTATTTTTATACTACAAATTTGAGGAGGCATTGCCTCCTCTGAGGAAACGCCCCTGATATCTACCAAAGTGAACATATTCTAATATATCTTTTTTTGTGTTTAATTGATTTCCAGGAGATGTGATCGTCTACATTAACGACGTCTGCGTCCTGGGCACCACCCACGCTGACGTGGTGAAGCTTTTCCAGTCAGTGCCAATTGGACAAAGCGTAACCCTCGTCCTTTGCAGGGGTTACCCTCTTCCGTACGACCCGGAGGACGCAGCCAACACTTTGCTGTCCCCCCTCGGTCTAATTGATCGCCCTCTGCTGGTCAACGGACGGAACAGCTACGACAGCTACATGGAATACATCTCCCGCACCGCTCGTTTCGTCGACCCACTCCAAGCAACGCTGGCGCAGCCTCACCCTGGAGACACCCACCTGGACGCCGGACCGCTGGAGGATAGTGTCTCGATGGCGTCGTCAGGAGCGGCCGGAGGAGAGCTGTTAACGGTTACCATGGTGAAAGGGGCGGATGGGTTTGGATTCACCATAGCAGACAGTAATGGAGGACAGCGGGTGAAGCAGATTCTGGAGGCGCAGGGATGCCCGGGGCTGTGCGAGGGTGATCTGATTGTGGAAATTAACCAGCAACCCGCGCTAACGCTGTCACACACGCAGGTGGTGGAGCTGCTAAAAGAGTGTCCTGTTGGGGCAGAGGCTACTTTGGTTGTGCAGAGAGGAGGTGCAGGTAAGGAGTCTTTTGAATGTTGGGTTTTGTGTGTTTTTCGCAACGTAAAATATGGAAAGGCTTCCTAATTGGTTGATTAGTGCATCTTGCCCTTCTTAGCAGTTTTATTATTCACTCCTTGGCTGTCTCAAAGCGCTGAGTCACGCTGAACAACAAGTTGTTTCTGCTTTCTACGACCTTCGCTGTGCAAAAAAGCACTGTGGGTAAAAATAGTCTCTGACACATAATTACAGTAGTGTACAAACATGCATACGCACTACCTGTGCGCTCAGTATATTTATATCCTGCGTACAGTACAAGGACTGTTGCATAACACAAACAAAAAGCTTTCACAAACACACACACATCTAAAATTCACAAACAAGCACACTTAAAGGATTAGTTCACTCCAGAATTAAAATTTTCTCGTTTTACTCACCAAATTTACTCACCAAAATGTTTGTGTCTTTCTTTCTTCATTCGAAAAGAAATTGTTTTTAAGGAAAACATTCCAGAATTTCTCTCCATATAGTGGACTTCAATGGGAATCAAAGGGTTAAAGGTCCATATTCCAGTTTCAATGCAGCTTCAAAGCTCTCTACACAATCCCATTTGAGGAATAAGGGTCTTATCTAGTGAAACGATCTGTCTTTTTCCAAATAAAATAAAAACTTTTAATACTTTTTAACCACAAATGCTCATCTTGTACTAGCTCGATCTCATGCATTACGTAGTCACGTTAGAAAGGTCACATATGACATAGGTGGAAGTACCAACCCAGTGTTTGCAAAGTGAACATGCAAAGAAAGTCAAACACCCTTTGAAAAAAAAGCCTATTTTGAAGTTGGAATAGAAAATGGGATTTCAGCCTACCTTACCTTTTTTACACCCTACACTCTTAAAAATATAGGTGCTTTAAAAGGGATCACCAAACTTGATCCTGGAGGGCCGGTGTCCTGCAGAGTTTAGATCCAACTTGCCTCAACACACCTGCTTGGAAGTTCCTAGTATACCTAGTAAGACCTTGATTAGCTGGTTCAGGTGTGTTTAATTAGGGTTGGAGTGAAACTCTGCAGGAAGCTGACCCTCCAGGTCTGATTCTGGTGACCCCTTCCATAGAGGAACCGTTTTTGGTTCCACAAAGAACCATTCAGACAAAGGTTCTTTAATGAACCATTTCTTTCTTACCTTTTTATAATCTGAAGAACCTTCTTTCACCACAAAGAACCTTTTGTGAAACAGAAAGATTCTTCAGATGTTAAAGGTTCTTTGTGGAACCTTTTATGTTCTTTTATGGCATTAAGAAGCACTTTTATTTTTAAGAGTGTACCCTACCTTTTTGAACCGAAGTAGACAGACAAAGAACTAACTGTGCGTGACCTTTCTACCCAATCTCATTTTTTGAGGTGGCTAATTTTTGCTAAAACATATGTATTTTACAAGTTCCCTAATTCATATGAATGACCTACACTTGACCCTGCCCCTAAACCTACCTGTCACTGGGTCATATAATTTGGCTATCTCGTAAAATACATACGAATTTGGTCGTGAACTAGCGTTAGACCTTTCTAACGTAATTACAGAATGCGTGAAGTCATAAACGGGCAAGACGAGCATTTGTGTTTGAAAACTATATCATTTTTATTTCTTTTCAGCTGTATAAAGAAAGACATGAACGTCTTGGATGACATGGGGGTCAGTAAATGATCAGGAAATTTTAATTCAGGATTGACCTAATTCTTTAAACACTATTTCTAATAAATTTGGAGTTTTGTGGCTTTTAGCACGTCTATTAGCTTTAAGGCTAATTTATATGCTGGCGTATGCCTTATTTACAGTTGATCAGAGAAATCAGGAGATGTTACGCATGAGGGAAAATGTTCCTTATGTAGATTTTACTCATGTTCAGGTTGACCGACAGAAAACTGCTTGGTTTGAAAGTGACTTCAGTGTGCTTTATAAATTGCTATGCTATTAACAATAGAAACTTGATCCTTTTGCCTGTGAAATTTCAACTAAATTTTGCCAATGTGACTTTAAAGAAGGGACAGTAAAACAGGCCAAACGATACTGGCTGTTCACCCCTTGAATATGTCGCACCTCCAGTCCAGGAAAGAAAACAGAAGTCATCAAACCATTTCATTGGCAATTGTTCCCAAAACTAATGGCAAACAGCTATTTAAAGCTTCATGTGTGGCATTTCTCAGTAATTCGCTTTCCGGCACACAAGCACTTCCTACACTCACGTACGCAGTGTCCCAGACACCTACGCTGTCTCACATACAAATTATGGTTTGCTGGTTCAGTGTCTAGCTCTCAAGGGGCATTGAATCAATACTGATTATTTTACAGTGCTGTTGATTATTGCTGGTGATAACTTGCTTCTCACCCGAGACTGATTTCACGTTCTCCCCTATTAATCAAGCAGTTGACTTTTCTCAGATTACTTCAGCTATTCAGTAAAAAAGCCAGCTCTGCAGTCATTTTTAGTATATCGTTGATTCCTGAGACATGGGACAAAACAAATTTATCTGCTATTAGTTTTAAAAATAGTGCTATTTTGTGATATTTTACGATTACTAGAATGTTCTTATTTGTTCCTTCATTTGATTATAATTAAATAATATTTTTAGTTGTTTTTCACTTATCCGAAGACCATAACTCAATACTTTAAATATATAGTTAAATTATATAGTCAAACCAAAAATTATTCAGACACCAGATATAATTTTTGATATTTTTTTAGTTCATTTATGTAAGGGAAGATACCATAATAAAGCAAACTGTGACATATTATACCCCAAAATTCTTCATACAGTAGACTTACCAGTAAAACTGATGAAAAATTTGGGACCAAAAATTATTATTATAAATTAAGTCAGGCACTTTGAATTCTTCAGTTCTTCAATTGCTAATGTGACCTTTTTACACTACAGAATGATCAAAATTAAGCATTGCTTGTTAATTGGTCAACAAAGAACATTGTCATGCTCACAGTTGTCTGAATTTTTGTTGATTGTAATCCATTACATACCTTTTTATCAAAGTTATCTGAAATTATCAAGATGAATTTTTTCCTACACAATTAATATTTTATAACCATTTTCTAAACTACAGCAAATAAACTGTGATAATGTTGAAGGCGTCTGAATACATTTTGTATTAAAGTTTATATTAAAGTTTATATTTTTAAAAAATGCATTTTTGTAAAAGCAATGCTTCTATATGTCCTGACATAAGATTTATTTTAGAGTTATACTTCACAGATGTATGATTATTGACAGATGTATGATTATTTTTATGAAATCTGGCAGTATCAAAGTCATCCCTCATCCTGAAGGTCTTATTTTATTTTTATTATTTTGAGATGAACAAGGTCATACAGATATTGTGGGTGGATTATATAGTTTTTGTTTTAGAATTTGAAATATAACTTTCTTTTATTTCTTTCAGCTGAGCTGAAAATGTGTTTGAAACCATCCGGTAGTACTTATGTATTCATTTATTGAAGTGAATTCTAGATTTGTCTGTATTCAAATTAAGTAGTTGAAATGTTAATGTAATATCCCACAGTGATATTGGTTGACGGGTGAAAAAAAACACATTTGTGAGAAAATGAAAGCCACCAAATTTAGGTGACTATCTCTGTGCATATTTCGTAGATTAATTTAATTCATTTTTTATTTTCAGTTCTATAGCCTGTTTTGTCTGTTTTAGCTCTTAAGTATCGAGGGTGTGCGTATAGCCTGTCCAACATGTCAGAGCCCAGAAAGCATATAATTTGATTTCTAATTGCAGTTGGAAGCACTCGCCGTTGTTTTTTTTTTAGGCCTGCGGTTTTAGGCTGAGATTAATTGTGATTCATTCATGTTAGAAAATGAAAAGGCAGTAAAAGCCGATCCACATGCACCTGTCTATACTGTAGAAAAGCAGCTCATTCGATACGTTTTAGTATTGAATACCAAAGAGCCCTTCAATGGCTTTAGCTTTAACTGACACCTTGACTGAGAACATATAAGCCTTTCTTAAAAGCAGCTTGAGCCAGTGTGATTTATGACCCGTTGCAATCAGAGTGCCTGATATAACCCAGAGAGAAAGGGAGAAGTAAAGCGAGGGAATATATAGATAGGACAGAAAGAGAAGGAATAGAGATCTTAACCATCACATAAATCAAAAAAAAGTCAAAATAGCATTAAATCAAGAGTAATCTTTGAAGGACTTTGTTTTTTTAACAACATTTTCAAGACATTTTCCCCCAGTTCTAATTTCTATGTGATAGTAAATTACATTTTGACAGTTTTTTAAACAGAACAGGTATTAAAATCTGTTATTATCATTCATTAATAGAAATACAGCAAATGCTACCATGATGTATAAATATTTGAACTTATTATTTTCATAAGGAATAAGAATGAGACACTATATTTTGCAACTCTTAGGTTTACAGTAATTAAAAAATGTAAAAATAAAATTAGTTAGAATTCATCTCTGAGGGTTCATTACAAGAAAAAGGTAAAGATGAGGTGATGAAAAGAAAGATCCAGAGAGGAATTTTGAGAGCTTATGTGAAGTATTGTCTTTTCTCTAGGTCAGTGCAGGTCAAAGGTTAACGAGAGAGACATTAAATCCTCGTTAAGCCCCAGTGATCAGTATGCTGGATTACCGACTCTATGTGCTTTACATACAGTATGAAGTTCGAATACACTCCAAAGCACACAGATGCATAATTATGGTTGGAGCATGTCTGGTATTGTGCTAATTATACTGATTCCAAAAAAGTATTGGGAAATTTAATGAACATTTAAAAATGTTATTGCGTTATATAACAAAATGTCAAAACAAGCATTTTTGACACTCTTAAAAAACACTTTTCAAGGAAAACATTTCACTAAAAACATTTCACATTTAATTTGGGTTTTAAATGACAGTTCAAAATAAAGTTCATGTTTACTAAAAACCTTGGGGGAAAGGAAAAAAAAATATGTGTTTTGAAGAAAAAACTTGTTTTATTTCTTTCCAGACTACACTTTGTCCAGTGACATTATGAAAAGGGTGACTGAAGTGCCCAAATATTTTAATTTTATTTAGTATATTTAATGTAATATATTTATTTTTAGCAATAATAAGCAAACTTTTAAGGCCTGGAATAGCCTGGAACTCTATAATTTTCTGGATGAATGAACAAATTTTGGAAGCCAGGCTGCTTCAAAAGTAGGCATTCAGCTCTATTGTCAGTCAGTTTGTTTGGACCACAAAAGCATTAAATCAAGAGTAATCTTTGAAGGACTTTGTTTTTTTAACAACATTTTCAGATTACAGATTACAGAATACTCCTAAACTCTTTGTAGCAAATTACAGTAAGGTTATCATGCCTTCAACAATGTGAAGTGTAATGAAACTACATTTTGTTAAACGCCCATGTGTGTTTGCAAGGGTACTGACCCACAACCATGGCGTATGTTTTATTTCGAGTGCATGTGGGTAGACACTACTGTGCCACCAACACACCAACAGAGTCAGTGTGCTTGAAGGTCATTATGGTCACTTGAATATGAATATGGCCTTATGTCCTGTACATCAACAATCTGTCCCATTCTTATCCTCATCACATTCAGACAGACTGCACAGTGAGCCCTGAAATGCTAAACAGCCTGTAGCATCACGCTACCACTCGAGATTAACATCCGTCTGTTCAAACATGCCGTGAATGACATAAGGAGGACAGAAGACGATTTGCACAAACCAACAGTTTCAGTCAAGCCAAGTCGCAGGGTCAGTTTTATTCAATGCTGCTTCCATCTGTATTTATCTGCACCTCTTCCTTTCTTCCGTCTTTTTGATGCGCTATACGCCAAGACTTCTGAAGCCATACAACTCCTTTATGTGAGGAAAAAATGTCAGTATTTGCTAGACGATTTAACATTTTTTTGTGAGTGAAGTGAGTTTGTGAGTGAAGATATTTTCAATGAATGGGTTTATCCTATTCACAAAACCATTTAAGGTGATTCATTGACAAATCAGGCTGATCCAGTTCAGAGTTCAAGTCTGACTCGATAAATGGGTCGCAAATTTAGAGTTTGTTATTTTCTGTTTACTTGACACACTTTTCATGATCAAATTTAAGGGTTTAGGCTGGGATTTAAAGGTTGAAGTTAGGGTTGGGAGTTTCGGAATACTGTCGGTGTTGGTGGTGAGGATTAAGATTTACGTTGGATGAAGGATTTTGATGTTTGGGATCATGGTTAGGAATAGGGGTTAGGTCTAGATCAGGGGTGCCCAAACATGCAGAGTTTAACTTGCCTTAACACACCTGCCGGGAAGTTACGAGTATGCCTAGTAAGTTCTTGATTAGCTCGTTCAGGTGTGTCTAATTGGGGTTGGAGCTAAACTCTGCAGGACACCGGCCCTCCAGGAACAAGTTTGGGCACCCATGGTCTAGATTATAGGGTTTGGGATTTTGGTTGGGGTCAGGGTTCAGTGAAAGGATCAGGGAGTTCATGATGGATTTGGTTTGGGGTTTGGAATTGGAGTTGGTGCTGAGGGTTAAGATCCATGTTAGATAAAGGGGTGGGAGTCAGAAGTTTGAGATCATTGTTAGATTTAGGGGTTAGGTCTAGATTTTAGGGTTTGGGATTCTGGTTAGGGTCAGGGTTCAGTAAAAGGAGCAAGGAGTTCATGATGGATTTGGCTTGGGGTTTGGAAATAGAGTTGGTGCTGAGCGTTGGGATCTAGGTTAGATGGAGGAAGGGCTGGGACTAAAGAGTTTGGGATCAGGGTTAAAAATAGATTTATAATTTAGGGGCTGGATTCCGTGAAAGGATCAGGGAGTCAGTGATGGATTTGAGTTGGGGTTTGGAATAGGAGTTAGAGTTGAGAAAGGTTAGATGAAGGTGTGGGAGTAATGGGTTTGAGATAAGCGTGATTGAGATAAGAAATAGGGGTTGAATTTTGAATTTGGGTGTTTGAGTCAGGGTTCAGTGAAAGGTTTAGGGAGTGCATGATGGATTTAGGTTGCGTTTTGAAATAGGAGTTGATGATGAGGGTTAGGATCCAGGTTAGATAATGGTGTGGAAGTAATGGGTTTGAGATAAGGGTTATAAATATGGGTTAAATTTTGAATTTAGCTGTTTGGGTCAGGGTTAGGGTTTAGGATCAGGGAGTCCATGATTGATTTATAGGTTACAGTTTAGAATAGGAGTTGATGCTGAGGGTTAGGAATCAAGTTAGATTAAGGTGTGGGAGTAATGTGTTTAAGATAAGTGTTAGAAATAGGGGTTGAATTTTGAATTTAGGTTTTTGGGTTAGAGATTAATGAAAGGGTCAGAAAGTCCATGATGGATTTATGTTACGGTTTGGAAGAGGAGTTGATGTTAAGGATCAGGATCCAAAATAGATGAAGGTGTGGGAGTAATGGGTTTGAGATAAGGGATGTAAAAAGGATTGAATAAACTGTTAGACTAGGCTTTAAAGTTAGAAATCTAATTTGTTTTCTTCAAAACTGGTCATAACTTTATAAAATCTGTTACAAAAAGGTAGACTGGCCGGATTTGAATCAGAAAAGTAAGACTGATTACCTCTTGGTTAACTGCTAGTTGGTCAAACTAGTTCTTAAGACAGTCTTAACTTAAAGGCTATGTTCATGCAACTGGCACCAGGTGTTTGGGTTAGGGTTCGTTGAAAGTATCAGGGAGTCCATGATGGATTTAGGTTGCGTTTTGGAATAGGAGTTGATGCTGAGGGTTAGGACCAGGTTAGATGAAGGTATGGGTGTAATGGGTGTGGGATAAGAGTTTGAAATAGGGGAATTTAGAATTTAAATTGGGAATTTAGTGGTTTGGGTTCAGTGAATGAATTACGGAGTACACAATGGATTTTGGCTGTGGAAACATGTTCATCTATCCATTCATTCTCCAAATCACATGCCCTATGTAGGGTCGTGAGGATCCTGGAGCCTGTCCCAGTGTCTCGGCCATATACAGGACAACACTCTAAATGGATGAATGCTAACGTCCTACTTGGCTAGACTATGTTATACCATATGTGAAATGAGCTAGAAAACATTATGTTCTTCAGCATTGACTGTTATAGCAAGATATACATGCAATTTACCAATTAACAAACAGGTCTTTTCCGTTTTACATCTGATCCTATGTGAGTCAATGACACGAAGCGTAGCTCACTCACACAGAGAGATGTCTAATGCCAACACTTAAAGGCTTCTCTACGAATCCAATCAGTGGAGCGGTCCAGGAGCATTTAGACAGCCTATTATATGCCCTAATAAAACTGTCAGTGCTCCAGTAAAATGATGTGCCACTTCTTAATTTGCCGCAATTTGGCCCCTCTGTCTCACCACTGGACACCGGCCATCTTTTCTAATTACACTAGTGCAAATGAGAGTGTCTCTTGTGAACAGTTTGGTTCACCCTTTCTGTCTCTCTTTTTATTACGCCCCTTTTCTGTATCCCTGCTGATCGATTGTCATCTTTTCCTTCCTTTTATCTTTGGTGTTGGAGTCTAAAGCTAATTCTCAAGACTTGTCCATGGTGTAACAGTGGGTTGATTGTTTATAAATGTCTCATTCATAATGTCCAGATGGTGATGAGGTTTTACTGCCAGATCTCTTTGTCTCTGCAATAATTTCACTGCCCCACATGTCTAGCACTCTTCACTTGTGAAAATGCCCTTGGCTGCTGATTTAAGTGCATTTTGGCATGTTCCCCTGGAATGGTTATCCGTTGGATCTGTTTTTGAAAAGCTGCTCCAGGATCAGTGTCTCTAACTGGAATCCATTGATTACCAAACACTCTTCCAGAGCGCCATCTGCCGTTTCCATGATTGGCTTATTTAGTGAAGATCTTATTGTTATCAGATAACTGTTGCACTCAAATGACTCTTGGAACGCCACTATGATGGCCATGGTATGACAGACAGCTCAACAGAACACTGGTTATGATGCCCAGAAGCAAGATAAAGGCTTCCAGAAGAAAATGATTACTTCATCTCTGAAATTAACAAGGCCAAATTAATTTTTTAGTTACTGGTGTCCATGCTTGCATTGAAGACCCTATAAAATTTACATTTTGTGGCTTGCTTTGCGATAACCAAGCCCGCATAGAACCTGAAAACGCAGAATTCTGCAAAAATCTGTTTATTTTGGCCAACATTTAGAAAGTTCAATATATCCACACATTCCATTTGTGTTATATTTTCATAATACTTTCAGCTACCCATAAGAATGTCATATTTTAAGCTCCATTTAACACGATTGTACACAAAAGTAGCGCAGAAAAAAATGTAAAAGTTATGAACTATAAAGGTATGAACTCTAATTTAGAGGCAAAATTTAGAGACAGTTCTTCACCAAAACAAATAAATAATTATAAATAAGGCAGCGGCTAATTGCAAATAGCAATAGATTCTATTTACTATGTAAAATAGCAGTATTTGCAATAATATTAGTTAGATGCTATTTATATGACTTAGTGCAATTTGCTGCAGATATTAGCACCTCAATATTGTAGTGCATTATAAAACAGACTGCAAAAATAACGTATTGAGTGTAAATTATAATTTATTTTTATTATTAAATGGATGCAGCATTAATGGAACAATAAAGCCTTCCCCATACCTACCCCTAACCCTAACCGATAGACACATGTGAGGCACTTTATTTTCCACTTTTCTATAATTTTTTCGTTTTTATTGAAAGTAAATGCCTTTTCGCTCTGATATGTGATGTGAAAAAGAAGAAGAACGAGGCAAAATGTGGATTCGAACTCGGGTCGTTCACGTCAAAAAACACTGCCGCACGCGTTACCATCTACAGCACTAGAGCCGTTGTTTAGTACTCATCTTTTGTAATATTGTCTAACACACGCAATCACACATTGGTAGGTGGAGTTAGTGTAAATAGCCTCTGCCAACAAGGCAGGCTGTTTGCACTTAGTGTAAATAGACACTCTGAATAAAATAAAGTTTTAATTTCTTTTGCTAATGGAGACTTGATCTTAAAGCTAGAGTGCGTAATTTCTGCACTGCTACTATATTGTTTTCAGACTGGGTTTCCCTAGATGGTTTTGCTAGTCAGAATACACAGAAATCAACCTTGAAAAGCTCTGCATATTAAGCTAGGATAGAAGAAAAGCCTACACTCTTCAGCTCTGAATTATTGTCACAAGGTTTTATTTTTGTCACATTTGTGATGCTGTTCCTTTGCTACCCATTTATATATTTGAGTAATTTAGATGGATACACAAGGTGGTGGATATCATTCAGTCTTGTGCTTCCTGTCTCACTGTTGTCATGGCCACCAGTTAAGCATCTGCTATTTTGGTTGTGCTACTGCTGGTGTTTAGAGGAAATGTTCTGTCTGGCTTAGCGGGCGTGTATTTGAGAGGCTATACGTGCGGTTTAAATGACTTTTCAGAGCTTGTATTAATATCTCGTATGGTGTGATCAATCCAGCTTATCAATTATCCTCTTCACTAGCAGTTCTGTTCATCCTAAAGTGTGTGTGTATGCTTATGTGTATGTGTGTGTGTATATAAAGAAGCAGATGACTCTTAGCTGGTTGAGGAAAACAAACGCCTCTCAGCGTCTCATCAAAGAGCTAATTAGCTCCGGCTCTACTGATATTCTCATTAGCTGATTTATACCCATTAACTCAGATATAGGCATGGGACCATTAGCTTACCCGACACATGCTTCACAATTTCAAAAGTAGCTTATGGGGAATTGACAGTGGATGTAAATGCACACACGCATAGACAACTCACATAACAGTAATATGTCGAGAACACTTACTAGCTTCTTAGTAAGAACAGTTTAGGGCAATTTGATAATGGATCTTCACCCACAAGATTCAGAGGTAAATGTACATACCATATTTACATCACTTCACCAAAAAAAGCACATGTTTTATCCAAGAAAGACACCTGAGAGGTCATATCTCATCAGCTGGAACAGTCACACTGTTGTTTACCTAAGCATGAATTAGGCCTCTAAAGGATCAATATTCACCACATTTTTATATTAATATTATGTACACTTATATTTTATATTTCTATTACTTTATATCTAAATATGTTATTGAATATCCAGCATTGCTGTTGAATATATGCAACATTCAGTATAAAACATATTGCGTATATTCTACTGGCAGCTTCATACCTCGATGTACTCAGCAGTCAAACTGCTGCCCGCTGGGAATGTGTGTATATTATGAATAAATGAAGATTAATGCTCCCCATCTGATCTCTGTGCTGCTTAAATCTTGTTTGGTTAATGAAATGCACCTCAGTCATAAAGCAAGCACTCAATGGTTAGCAAGTCGTTGATTTGTGGCAGAGTGGACATCAGATGTCCTGACTGTCTATAGTATATTTTCATCAGTATGCACTAGAGCCCACAAACAGAGCCTGGAAGGACAAAAAGAGATATTATTATGTTAAAAATTTTAATTTACAGAAAAGCTTCTTTGTTCTATACAATACAATGAAATCCATATTATAAAATTGTATACAGTATATGTATATATACACAACTGCACAGCACAACTGGTTTTAACATTATAATAATAATAATATTTTTTTCTTGAGCACCAAGTCAGCATATTAAAATTATTTCGGAAGAATTATGTGACACTAAAGTGTGGAATAATGCCTATGAAAAAACCATGCCATAGTTTATTTAAAATACATTTCTTACATACTAACTGCACTTTAAATCCATTAACATGTTTATTGACATACTGATCTTAAATTAAAATTCAACTTAATTTGGAGTATTTCTTTACTGCACAATGCACATTTTTTAATATTATGCCTAAAATGGGTTTTAATATCACTATTAATAAGCATTGTAACATCTCTGTATAATATCAGTCTTTAAATGCAAGATATTTAAAGTGTACCTGAAGTATGCTTGCAATAGTTACACTTTAGCACGATCAAATATACTTCAGTATCTTTCGTTGGACTTCAGCACTACTTCTGCACAATTAAAGAGCAGACTTTAAGTAAAGCAGTTTAGTATTCCAAAATTGCAGTTGCAGGGTATTTTTATAAAGTTTGTACACTGCCCTCCAAAAGTTTGTAAACGCCCTAGAAAAGTGGGGTTTTGGACAATATTGGCATGAATCCTTTTTAATTTGTTTGAATCCTTTTTAAAGTTTGCACTGATAAGGGAAAACACAAACTACGAAAACATATTTTATTACATAAACAGTTTATACATACAAAAAACTTACATTTTCGATTCATCAAAATATCCACCATTAGCAGCTATTACAGCTCTGCATAATCTGGGCCTAAATTCATTGTATTGTAAACTTAATTGGCAATCAGTTGTTGAAGCTTTTAAGGTGTGCTGACCCAAAAATCTTTTAAAAACCTGGGCCAAGTTTAAACCAGTAACCAGGTATCACAGCTGGCAAAGGGTCATGTCTGACTTTAACATGTATATATTGCCATTATTATGTAATCAAAATGAAAATTATTATTGCTGGTCTTCAATGATAATGTCAAGTTACTTTAATGTATTTGCACCAAAAAAATAAGGATTTATGCTGATATCGTCCAAAACCATACTTTGCCAGGGATGCTTCCAAACTTTTGGAGGGCAGTATAAAAATGTAAATGTATTTGTAGAATACTTAGCACAAAATAAAAGTATTTAATTTTCACAATGTATGCATTTTAGTGTTTTTTTTAGTGTTGTTTATTTTAAATTGTAATATCATTGCACAGTATTATAGTTTTTTCCTGTATTTTTTATCAAATAAATGCAGCCTTTGAGAGAATATTTTATTTCAAAAACTTAAAAATAAAAAATAAATCTTACCTTTGTCACAATAGAAAGTACAAAATGATTCATAAAACAGTAACATACTATTATAGTTTTAAAACAAAATAAAAAAAATAGTATTACTGTGTTTTAATTCTAATATAACAACAGCAGCAACAACAACAATAATAATACATTAATTATAAATGATAATGATATATAATTTGATCATTAATAATAATAAGTCTTTTTGGCTTATTATTATTAACTCTTGTGTGTCAGTGATCTCATGAGAATTTGTATGTATTTTACGTAAAATGTGGTTCTACAAAATGTACGATGCTGACATATTTAAAGCTTTTTAACATAGTTAAACATTTAATACATTTAACTTAATTTCAACATTTTAACGTCCAATGCTAATGTATTGACGACTGTCTAAAATGTAATGTGGACAATATTTTCAGGGATAAACAACTTAGATTCTGCTCTGTGCCAAAACTATTATATTCCACGAGAGAGGACTGTGGCCTTAACGCATGGTCATTTGGACTGCTTTTGGTATTGCTTTTGACATTTTGTGCAATAAATCAATTAAAACGTTTTTCTTTATACTATACAGAAATAGTTATGGTTAGATTTAGAGGTAGAAATGGGATTAGTGACTATAAAAATATCTTTCTAATGTTATATTGTTATTAAAAGAGCCATTTCCATGCACATTTTGGTCAATTATGTTTTATATCTTTTTATATTTGCTATAAAATGGGTAGATTTAGGTTTGGGGGTAATAGGGTCTAAAAATCTAAATCGCTTATTGTTAAAATGATAAAAATGTATTGATACAAATATCTTCATTATATAAAAGATCTGTGAATATTTGACATTTTTAAGCTAAAAATAGCCATAAATGCATTTTTATGTTGTAAACTATAAAATACGTCTAAATGGTACATTTTAACATTAGTAAAAATATATAAAGAAATTTACGTTTTGTCTGTGCCAATAGCCTCATGGGTAGCACGCCGACATATAGCGCCGTTCTTTCACTCCCACTTTGCTTACTGTCTAACTACACTGTCCGATCTAAATAAAGGCATACAAATGCCAATAAATGTTAAAAAAAAGTATGTCTTGTGCTTGTAAACGTTGCGTACACACATCAGATTTTTTATCATATGAAGAGAGTGAGTCGAGCTGACTGGCAAGAAGAGAGAGGTCAGAAAGACAAGACTATGGCGGAAGAGTTTCAAAACGAAATGCAAAAGCGCCTGTTCTAAAAATATTTTGGATTTTAAAAAGACTGTTGACTTCTGCCATTAATCTAAGGTGATAGTGGAAGTTTCATATTTATTTGGTTCCACAGTGTTTGCTGATTTCTATTTATTTAAACTGTGTATTTTTTTACATTTTCATTTTATATTAGGCTACATCAAGTTGTATTCCATGCCTTCAAGCATTCTGCATGTCTTATTTATTTGGTTACATAGTGTTTACTGATTTTCAGTTTTGTATACCTATTTAAACTTTGTGTAAGTTACTATTTTATATTAGGCATTTCACATGGTGTATTATTCGTTTTGTTAATAAAAGTTTGTTACGTTATGTTAATGCCGCTAACTTAAAAATGAAAGTAAAATGTGCAGGACGCTTTTACAAACTACTTAAAACCGAAGAAAAGAGGGAAAACTCAAACAAACTAAAAACAAACAACTGCTTGATGCTGAATTGCCACTAATTTGAAAGTGAAAGTAAAATGCGCATGGCGCTTTTACGGAAGGAAAGCGAGGAAAAGAGGGAAAACTCAAAGAACTAAAAACGAACAATTGCTAGAGGCTGAATTGCTGCTAATTTGAAAGTGAAATTTCGTTACATTTTCTTTAGTTGTTCTTAAAAAGGTCTTTTAAAAGTCTTAAAGAAACCCTGCATCAGCCAATTTCGTGTCATGGTTTCTGCGCTGCCACAGAGGATGTGTTAAATTGGACATTATGCGCTCGAAATCGGGCAAAACCATTGTCAAATGTGTTAAAGACTGGCGAATGTAAACGTCTCTACAGGAATTCTGCACTGTAGGATCTTTTCTCTCTGACTCTTCTCATCCTCCACTCATGTGATCACCAATTAGTGAATAGCAAATTTGGACAAGGAGGCAGCTCTTCCATAATTGCCAGATGGCAGGATGTTGTGGGACACAATTACTGATAGAAGCCCTTCTGGATTACGTTCTCTCCTAGTCTCACCTGCATCATACAAATTTACGGCATTTGATGAATGTTATTAGCATAATCTTCTTAATATGCATCAAGGATGTTGGAGAAATTAGGTCGTGATTATTTGAATGTTTACCAACGCAGGTTCAGATTGGGCGAGATATTTAACAACTGCATCCGTGAGCTGATTAAGTCTTGTGAAGTGATGTGAACTACATTAGAATTGAAATTCGAGCGTTGTTATCCACTGACCTTTTCTGTTTGCTATGTTCATTTAGTGTGATTTATAACCATCGACTGCAGTGCACCAACAGCTCCTGGTTTTTCAGCAAAGCGCTACTTTGAGCAAATATTTTCTTTTTTTGTAAACTATGTACTTATCTTTTTGCATCAGATGGTCATTTGATGTTCCCCCATTGGTGAGGCTTGGTATGACTTGTATCAGCACTCCTCCATTCATTCCTCTGTCCATACAGATGAAGCACAATCAAGCCACTTTCCTTTCCTTTCAGCTCGTGTCACTGAGTTCTTGCTTAGCCGTGCTCACTGAAGCAGCCCAGTTGTGGCCTGTTGGACTCTCTGCTCCTTATTTGATGACTCATGCCCAGCCGACGGCATCACGCTGCACTTTGCTTTTTAATCAGCCGGTTGCCGCTATGCTCGTGTTATAAATGCAGCATAAAGAAAGAGTGGCAGTGTGTGATTATTAATTTCCATTGGAATTTAAAGTGCATTAAAATAGGTGACCGCATGTCAGATTCTTTATGTTGGCTATATGTCTAAAAAGCTGAGGTCTGTTTCTGTTTTATACTTTAGAAACTCAAAAAGGTCACCTTCACATTATAAACACTAAAGTGTTAGAATCACAATCAGATGCCGTCTGAGAATCCTTAGTTTCCAGCCTGGTCTCATTGGTATTTGTACTTTACATTTACAGGTACAACAACGTACATTTTTGTATGTTTGTGTATGTTGATATTGACACACTGACATTAAAAAAAGTCAAATGTTACGCATTTACAACTATAAAAATGTAACATTTTCACAAATTCTTTACATGATGAATTTATTTTTAGCTGACCCTATTACTAAAACTAAACATAACCACTTTTCGATAAAATAAAAACTTAAAACTTCACAGTTACAATAATTATATCGTTTTTGAACAGTAGGATCTTCAATGTTTTTTAAAGAAGCTCACCAAGCCTGCATTTATTTGATCCTGCAAAAGCAGTAATATTGTGAAATATTTTTACTATTTAAAATAACTGCTTTCTATCTGAATATATTTTAAAATGTAATTTATTCCTGTGATCAAAGATACATTTTTAGCATTATTACTCCAGTCTTCAGTATCACATGATCCTTCAAAAATCATTGTAATATCCTGATGTGCAGTTCAAGAAAAAAAATTGTATTATCATTATTATCAGTACATTTTTTCAGGATTCTCTGATGAATAGAAAGATTCATAGATCAGCATTTATCTAAAATAAAAAGCTTTTGTAACATTATACACTATAGCATTCAAAAACTTGGAGTCAGTATTCATTTTTAAAGGGGAGGGGAGAAATTCTAGAAATTAATACTTTTACTTAGCAAGGATGCTTTAAATTGATCAAAAGTCATGATAAAGACATTTATAATGTTACAAAAGATTTTTATTTTAGATAAATGCGGTTCTTCTGAACTTTATATTCATCAAAGAAACCTGAAAAAAAAATTCTACTCAGCTGTTTTCAGCATAATAATGATAATAAATGTTTTTTTGAGCAGCAAATTGGAATATTAGAATGATTTCTGACGGTTCGTGTGACTGGAGTAACGATGCTAAAAATTCAGATTTAAAATCACAGGAATAAATTGCATTTTAAAATATGTTCTAATAGAAATAGTTATTTTAAATAGTAAAAATATTTTAGTTTTTGCTGCACTTTGGATCAAATAAATGCAGGCTTGGTGAGCAGAAGAGACTTATTTGTACTATATATATTTATAATAACAGATATGCTTAATCAAAATAATTTATTCAAAAAATGGCAGCATATTTTAAATTTGTAAAGTGAGGGATTTTACCCTTATTTTAAAGATCATGGAATAAAGAGACAAATTTGGGTCTGTTTTCGCACAAGGCAAATAAAAAAGATTGCAAAGATTTGGATTACAGTGCACAAATAACAAATTATTTCTGATCATTTTATACTACATTTGCGGTGTGTTTTATGGCCATTTTTGAATCACAGCATCTCAAGAAATTTCCTTTTGTGTCCCACAGCAAACAAAATACATATTACTTGTAATGGCTGAATGATGAGCAATGCTAAATGTCATTCACTTTAAAGTTTTAAGTTATTTTTGTTCAAAATTATGTCATTTTTTGAATCGAGGTAGCCCTAGAAGTCACAGAACAGAATAAAATTAACTGTGTTAAATCCCATTGCTGATAAATAAAGAAATAAATAAATTCCACTGATCATAATCAATATCACTGATCACTGATCAATATTCATAGATTATTCATAGAGAGGGTTCATAAACATATATGTCTGTAAAGTTGTTCATATGGAAATTATTTGCACTTTAGATTTTGTCAATGCATGAATATTGTATGTTTTAGTGTCTAGGCAAACATAAATAAATCCATGTTTTCTATAAAATACGTAAATTCGATTCAAATTTAGTGTACAATAAACTACTTTTATTTTGTGGAACTGAGCATGTCAGATTCTTCAGGCAGGCTACACATCCAAAAAGAGCGGAGGACTACTTCTGAATTAGTTTACTGATATTTTATATATCAGAAGTTCAAAATAATGACTGAAAGGTCAGTTTAACATAATCGCTAAAGCATTTTAATCACAGTCAACCTGGAGCCTTAAAGAGCAAATACTGTTCTGACAAGCTTATAAGGACATCAATAGCTTTTTCATCTCCATATAGCAACTCAAGAACCATCACAGTGACAAAAAAAAGCTTCTTAAAGGCACAGTTCACCCAAAAATGAAAAATCTGTCATTAATTACCCTCCAAACCTGTAAGACCTTCGTTCATCTTCACAAACTGAGATATTTTTGCTGAAATCCAAAAGCTTTCTGACCCTGCAACTGAAACGTTCAAGGCCTAGAAAGGCAGTAAGGACATCATTAAAATACTCCATGTGACAGCCGTAATTGTATAAAGCTACGAATGTAGTTTTTACTAAAATAGTTTAGAATTATAAAACTAAAACTAAATATTTTCATATTAACAATAAAAAAAGCAAATACATTTCACAGCGGCCGTATCCTAATTCTTTATTGGATTAACTGTGCAGCTCTAGTATGTTTGTGCGCTCCGTCTCTCTCTCGCTAATCCCAAACAGGTCATTTGCATCGCCTTGTTCATTTCTGAAGGTCATCTGTGGGAAGACATGAAAGACGGAGAGGGAGAAGTTGAATGCAAGATGCCGGACAGCCTTTGTATGCGTGTGTTTGTTTTGTGCATTTCAAGGCCGATTTAGGAGGAGTTTAGAGAGAAAATATTCATGAATCTGCCGTTTGATGTCGGCGAGTATTGTTTACCTCTTAATACCACAAGAGGTGCTCTACACTGTCACTACTTCCTGTTTGTTATGATTAGAGTTCAGAAGCCTCATGGTCTTTCACCTCATCTCAGCCAATGTTTTTCCTCCAGGGGAAGATCTTAAGCTTAAGATTTTAAGCATCTTTCTGGCATTGGATTTGGGTGTGCTTTCATTGATTGCAACAGGATATTTTTCTTTTTTGTCTGTCAACAAATACAGTTTGTAGGCTCAAACTTGTATATATTTTACATTCAAATCTCTCTTTTGCACAACGGATACGTGAAGTATTCAAATAGTGATCACTCGCCCTCGAAATGCAGTTGCTTTAGAGAGGAGCAAATGTTCTGAATTGAATAGATATTTGAATAGCTGCTGTTTGAATTGTATCTTAAGTTGTAATTACAGATTAAATGGTCTTGATTTTAAACACTGTTCATTTTGTAATTCCACAGTAATCATGTTATTTTTAAGCACTTTAAAGATCACTACTTAGAACTATTCAGACGCTTAACACAACAACAGTTTCAGCAAATGATGCAATTTGGTAGAAATTAACGCAGTGACTGCATTATTGAAATCAACATACAATGAGGCAGTCTGAAATAAAAAGTGTCTAGATATTAAATATTTATTCGGCACTATTTCTAGTTCATTTGTCAAATAGGCCAGTTTGAACTTCGTTGCATAAAAGTTGAGATTTCCTTCCTTCCATTGAAAGACACAAGAAACATTCTCAAGTTATTAACGCAAATTTATATTGACGTGTTGTATTAAAGTATAATATTACAAAATAGAACTAATCTGAGACATGGCTTTTGGTCCCCACAGAAAGCCAAAAAACAGCTAAGATAAATAAAACAATAAATGAAACTGCATCTACACAGCTCAGAATGTACCTCGAGAGAGAACAGCTGTTGTGTAAACAAAATAATAAAGGGTTATTTTGGCGTTTTGATTTGCTTAATATTCCCACTTCAAATCTAATACTAAAAATCCAGCATGCTAAAGGTTTTGTTCTCCATTGCAGGTCACTTTTCACCCTGGAAGACCCCTAAACAGGTAAAACGTATCGTAGCCCTCTGAATTTAATAAACTAACATCAACCGTGTATTCTCAGTACTAATTAATTAGGTCTTATTATACAACTGTTGAGCTTTATTACTAAAAAATTACGCATAATAAAGGCTTTATTGTATTGTTATAACATATTACCACTAACTGCACTGTACTAAACTGCTGCTTGTGTCTCTTAATGGACTGATACAGTAAGAATGACTAATTTGCTTCGTAGGTACACCACCACAATGCCAAACGGCAGCTTTTTTAAAATATATTTGCAAATAAATCAACCAGTTTTAATATGATGTAGTTTAAAGTATCATTTGTTCTATTTAAATCTTTTTAGAGATCTGTTTATGCCCAAGTTGGCTGGATATTGCTTTTTTGTGAGCACAAAATTGTAATCACAACTGGAAAGGATTTGGAAATGTATTTGGTAAAACCTGTGGGATTCAAGTTGAAATAAACACGTAATACAGCTGAGAGCAAATCACTGCACTTTCACTAATCTTTTCTCACTAATCAGTCTGCTGTGTAATGTGGCACGCAAACCTTCACCCTCAGCAGTCTGTCTCTGTAATGTCCTTTGATTCTGATCCAATACTGTCAGCTGTGTTGTTTGCTTGACTACATCCTAAAGAAAGTGTTCTTTAAACTCTGAACTGTCCCGTGTACATGCATATTTACACACAGATATGTGTATATGATAAAGAATATGACGGCAAATATATGGAAGCGCCACTGAATAAAAAAATTTAAAAGGTAAGTGCTAGTTTTTATCTGAAAATTCTGACTTTTTTCTCAGAATTGTAAGATATAAACTCACATTTGCGACTTATAAAGTCAAAATTGTGAGCTATAAACAATTCTGAGAAATGAAGTCAGAATTTCGAGATATTAACTCACACTTCTGGGAACTGCGAGTTTATATCTCACACTTGTGACTTTTCCTTAGAATTGTGAGTTTATGTTCCACACTTATGACTTTTTTTCTTAGAATTGCGAGTTCAGAATGTCAGAATCGCGAGATATAAACTTGCAATTCTAAATTTTACTTCTGAGTTTATATCTTACAATTCTGAGAAAAAAAGTCAGAATTGGCAAGTTTATATCTCGCAATTCTGACTTAATTTCTCAGAATTGTGAGTTCATATCCTGTTATTCTATATAACTCACAATTACAAGTTTATATCTCAAAATAAGTCAGAATTGCAAGATGTAAACTCAAAGTTGCAAGAAAATGAGTCAAAATTGTGAGATAATTAGCTTTTTCGCAGTTACCTTTTTTATTTTTTTATTCAGTGGTGAAAACAGGCTTCTATACATATATGTATAATTTGCAAATAAATTAAAAGATTTTAATAGAACAAATAATAATTTCTTGTTAAATATATACATTTTAGTGGAAATTCATTGTTGAAAGATGCAAGAACACTAGAAAACACTTAATATGTCATGAATGTTCAGCTGAGAACTGAGCAAATAAATATGTAAAATCATTTCAATAAAGCAAATAATGTTTTATTCTAAAAATATAGTTGTGCTTAGGTCAGCTTTTTGTGAGTGCAATCACAGCTGGAAAAATTATGAAAATTTATTTTTGGCAGTTAATAATTTTTTCTAACATATATATATATAATGTAGAATATGCAACCTGGTTTCATGGCAAAAACATACCTGTGGAAACTTTTTCGTGAGACATGAAATATGTACCAATAAGTTATTATCGCTGCAGTTTCCAACAGAAATGTCCACTGACTACCAATAAAAGAGTGTTTCCCCGGAACAGATGAGCGTGCATATGGTACGTTTTGTGGTAAAAGCTAGATGCTATACAGATGTACTGTAAATAATTACTGTTTTTGCATTATTGTAAGGGGTAGATTTACGGTTGGGGTAAATGTAGACGTTAACAAAACACAATAGAAAATGTAATTTATTGTTAGTTTCCGGCCGCAGCTGTTTTGTACGTGTCACTACTGTTCTGACTTGAAATATCCGTTCAGTGGCGCTATAACTCTAATGCTCCATGACGTTTTAAAATAACGTACCATCTGCCCTACACCTAAACCTACCTGATAGTATGAACAAAAGTGAATGTGACGTAAAAATGCAACCGCAAAAATGCCGTTTTAGCTTGTTTTTGATCTCTCATCTTTCAGCACTTTCATTGTGAGTCATGTTTCACAGGATTCATGCCCAAGAATTCCACATCCTAAGTTCAACTCTGTGCTGACTAAGCTACCAAACAAGAATGTTACATCTGGTGTTCTGACAATGCTACTCTGTTGTGTACTCCTACTCAACCCTAAACCTACCATTACAGTATTAAAAATGCAGTGCTGGTAGCATAATCTGATAGGTAGCATTATTTGTCAGAACACCGGAAAGTGTAACATATGGAGCTGTAATAAAAACTGTGCAAGAAAATGATTAAAAGTGCTCACTGTTTTACTGCTTCTAGTGTCCATTTCTGTTGGAAACTGCATTGATATGTACTTATTGGTATGTATTTTGCGTCTCAGAAAAAATCCCCACAGGTATGTTTTCATCATGAGACCAGGTTGAGAATATACTATACTGATGTGTGTGTATGTGTGTAAATATAAAGTTTCTTATCAAAGTGATGAAATGTGTTGCAAAAATGAGTACACCCTCCTGAAAGTTAGTAAATAAAACTAAAAAAGTGTATGTTTAAGGCTATTTTTGATCAACAGGTAAGTATATTGAACCAAAACTTTTAAAGACAAGTAATTTCCTGACAGTTAAAGGTGTTTTATAACCTACTGAATCATACAGAGACTTAATGCTGTCAACAATGAAACCACTTGGGAGAGAACTGCCAGTTGATTTATTTCTTAGCACAAAAGAGGACAGTGGTACAAGAGGAATACCAAATTATTGTTTTAAGTGTGCAAATATAGCAGAAGTAGCACTGACATTCAAAAACAATGGACTTGTGACAAGGCTCCTGAAATAATCAGGTCTTCACTTTAAGGTTTCATTTAGTGATGAGTGAATTTTTGCTACTAAAACAGACAGAGAAATGCCATGTCTCAGAGCCGGCAAAAGTTATTGTCACCACTAGAATTACCTACTGTAGCCAAAGCACAAACAAACTCATTTAACCTCTTCCAAGGCCCATATTTACAAAATATAGACTTCTGGGAATCCATACTCTGGTCTCAAGAGACCAAGTGAATCATTTCGGATCCAAAATCATCTAAAATGTTCTGGTGTTGCTAGAGGAGGAGTACAGTGAGATGTGATTGGTACCTACAGTGACGTTCAGTGGTAGTAAAGCTCTTATATAAGGATGTTTGAGTGCTGAAGGTGTGAGGGAGTTGTGTTTTATCAATGCTGCTATGAATTCACACACCACTGTGTGATGTAATACAAAAAACTGAAATTGCAGATGCTACCCTCCTCTCATTCCCTGCATTAAATGATCATTTTTTTAGCATGACAATGAAGGTTCATTCTCCCAAGGTGAAAATCCTTCAGTGGACATGTATTTCACTAAATCTTAATGCTTTTGAGCAACTGTGGAGGATTCTGTAGAGACGAGCTGAGCAAAGCTCCCCAATAAAGACCAGGGCATTTAAGGAGGTCGTCCTCCAGGAGTTAAACAGGACAGATGTGAAAATTTGTCATGAGCTTGTACACTCAGTGCCAAGAAGGTTCAGAGCAGTATACTTAAAGTTCTGGAGGTTCTAGGGTTTACTCATTTCTGCAGTCCTTCATTTCAACAAAATTGGGTAATTTACTGATTTTACAGAAGATATTGACATATATTTTGTTGTTTTTGTTAAGTATATGTTTAATACATTTCAATTTTGCCATCTTTTCTTTAATTATATTAGTGATCATTAAGAAAATATATCTTTTATATTTATTCAGAGGGGGTGTACTCATTTATACTGTGCACTGTATATATATGGATAGATAGATAGACACACACATACACACAGTATGTAAGTACATGCCTACCTATCCACCCACGCATTTATTTATTTTTGGTTTGAGATCTCTGCCCTGTCTGCTTCCATATAACAAAGGCTTGACTGGTCATAAATCGACTGATTTTTCTTTACTCTACAGAGAGTCAGTCGCACTGCCTTGAGCTGCAGGCCACTGTACTGTCATTCTTCAACGCATATCTTTGCATCTATCTCTGTAGGGAACAGAACTGGGACAGAGCGAAAGTCTCGCTACCCCAGTACAGTAGAGCTGTTTGGTCTTTATCATCTTTCTCCCTCCCTTATGCTAAGGTTTAATTAGGCTTCATTTGCTTTAAGAATATCTCCACAGCCACAAAGAGAAGAGCCAGAATTTCATGACTAGAAAATGTTAAAGTGGTCCATCTTTTTCTGCAATTATCCATGTCCAAAGAATATTATCCTACATTGAATGTCACAGTTATGTGGTCAGAGCACTGAATCATTCAATCGACTGAAATTATGCAGTACCATGTGATAATTTGGTTTTTCCTACAGACTACCAATGGATAGAGCTTCAAAATACAGAAATATTGTAGTCCATATGAAAGCAGCCTTAATGAATATGGCTTTTAGGCTTTTAGGATTGATATATACTGATGGGAATATATAAGAAGGATATATATATATATATATATATATATATACATATATACATATGTATATGTCATGGGCATTTTTTAAACATCTAGGTAAATATTGCTCTGAATTTTAAATAATGTACATAAAATACATTTATATTTTGTATTATATAAAAAAATGTATATACCAAAGCATATCTCTCAGAAATCTAAAACGTATATCTCTTTCTATTTCATCTATAATCGTGTAAACTCTTATGCCCCCATTTTCGCAAACTCTAACTCAAAGATATAACAAGTTAAGTTAGTGCATAAAATATTTATAATAAAACTGCATTTTTTATTCATCACAAACCTAAACCCAGTGCAAACCTGAAGCTATGTATAAAACTTGAACCCACCCAAAATGGTTTGTCCTTTAGCGGACCTCTAGCGTGAATCTCTTTGAGCAACGATTGCTGTGAGCAAAAACGTATTTGCAAGCGTATATATGTCACAGCACTTCACCCTGCGAATAACAACATCATCTATGAGCTAGTGTACGCATGTGCACGGGTTTGTTTGGCAGTGGTGCGTTTTAATCTGTTTGTTTCCCAGCTGCACATAGCAGCCCAGAGGCATTTGCCTTCATCCTCTAGAGCTCCTCTAGATTAACATGCTAACACTGACCTCCCTTAATAAGCCTTGGCATCTTTGTCATCCTGGCATCTAATGTCTTTCTTTGTTGATTTTTCCTCCTCTTCTTCAATTATGTCTTTTGTTTGGCTTTGCTTTTAGACTGCTCTGACACTGACGCTTTTGGCATGAACCCAAATCCATTTGTTGTCCAGGGTTGAGTAGAATTTAATCACCTCGCTGTCAGTTCATAAGTTGGAATTTCTCTGGCCACGACCTGACAAGAATTAGAATTTACTAATTGCAAGTGAAATATTCAACCCAGGCTCATTGGAAATACGTGCCTCTACATACATTGATACATCGGAAGTATCAATTTTCAAATCGCGCAAGATGTTAAAATAGTTTTGAAGTCAAAACATAATATTCTGCAAGTAATTGTGTGAAGATTAGGCTTTGTTTATCCAACTCTGTACCTATAAATCATACTTTGTGTGAAAAGGAATAAAAGTTGTCAGAGTTTTACTGCCTCTAGTGTTCATTTCAACTGGAAATTGCGGTTGTTTGTACATATACAGTCATGGTCAAAAATATCGGCACCCTTGCAATTCTGTCAGAAAATGCAACCCTTCACTCAGAAAATTGTTGCAGTTGCAAATGTTTCGGTACTCACATGTTTATTTTTATTTTTTATTTTGCATTGGAACAACATAAAAAACAGAGAAGAAAAGTCAAATCTGAATCAACTCCACACAAAACCCAAAAAATGCACTGGAAATTATTGGCACCCTTAACTTAATATTTGGTAGCATCCCCTTTGGAAAAAATAACTGAAATCAGTCGCTTCCTGTAAGGAGTTTCTTACACCTCTCTACTGGAATCACTTGGACCACTCTTCTTTTGCAAATTGAAGGATGCCTTCTCCCAACTGCTGTTTTGAGATCTCTCCGCAGGTGTTCTGTGGGATTCTGATATGGACTCATCCTCTCCAGCGCTTTGTTTGCAACCATTTCTGAGTGCCTTTTGAAGTGTGTTTCGGGTCATTGTCCTGCTGCAAGACCCATGACCTCTGGTGGAGACGCGGCTTTTTGACACTGGCCACTATGCTTCGCCCCAAAATTCTTTGGTAATCATCAGATTTTATAATACTGTTCACACAGTCAAGGCATCCAGTGGCAGAAGCAGCAAAGCAACCCCAAAACATCTTTGAACGTCCACCATGTTTGACTGTAGGGACTGTGTTCTTTTCTTTGAAGGCCTCTTTCTTTTTCTGTAAACAGTGCCATGATGTCCTTTACCAAAAAGCTCTGCTTTTGTCTCATCTGTCCACAGTACGTTCTCTCAGAAAGATTGTGGTTTCGTCACATAATTTTTGGCAAGCTCCAGTCTTGCTTTTTTATGCAGTGGTGTCCTCCTGGGTCTCCTACCATAGGACCCCTTTTCTTTCAAATGGAGATGGATAGTGTGAGCTGACACTGTTGTACCCTGTGTCTGCAGATCAGCTTGAATTTGTTTGGAAGTTAATCTGGGTTCTTTATCCACCACTCAAACAATCCTTGGTTGTTATTTTTCATTAATTTTGCTCTTTCGTCTACGTCCAGCGAGGTTAGCTACAGTGCCATGGGCTGTAAACCTCTTGATGATATTGGAGATGATATCCAGAGATCTCTGGAGATGGACTTGTAGCCTTGAGATTGACCATGTTTTTCCCCAGTTTTTTCTCTCAAATCCACAGACAACTCTTTACACCTTTCTTTTCTCCATGCTCAGTGTGACACACAACACAAAGGTTGAGTCATCGTTTCTCCATTTTAACTGATTTTTGTGTTGTTGCAGTGCAAACAAAAGCAATAAGCATGTGAATACCAAAACATTTGCAATTGGAACAATTTTCTGAGACAAAAGTGTTGCTTTTTCTGACAAAATTGCAAGGGTGCCGATATTTTTGTCCATGACTGTAGATATTTTTTTTTTCAGTTTTGCAGAAATGTATATAGAGGCACGTATTTCTAATGAGCCTATGTTGATTTAAACATGTACTTGCATTCTGTAGAATAAAGTGTTCTTCCAGTCTTATAAATATTTAGAGTTTGTCATGACAAACTTTCCTTTTTCTTGTAGTTGCATTTATTGGAGTAAATTTCTTCTTTCAGCTGATTTTAATTGTATTTTCATTATATAAATTCAATGCAATTCTGTTTCCTGCTACCTCAATTCAAATTCAGCAAATTTAATTGAAATGTAAAAAGTATTTTAATGCATTTTTGAATGGCACACAACCCTGGTGTCTTGAAAAATCATGAAATGAACAGGTATAGAATACAAATCATTTGCATTTTTGTAGTTATTGACTGGTTGTTCATATGATAATGTGTAGTTTATAAAAATGATTAAAATAGACTACTATTCAAATGTCTGGGATCAGGAAGTTATCCAAGATAACTTAGTTATAACTATAACTTAGATAGTTCAAATCTTTCTTTCTTCAGTCGCAAAGAAATTAAGGTTTTTGAGGAAAACTTTCCAGGAATTGTCTCCATATAGTGGTCTTCAAATGGGATCAACAGGTTGAAGGTCCAGTTTCAGTGCAGCTTCAAACCACTCTACACAATCCCAGCTGAGGAACAGGGGTCTTATCTAGCGAAACAATTGGTCATTTTCTAAAAAAAAAAAAAGTATATACTTTTTAACCACAAATGCTCATCTTGCACTAGCCTGACCTCACAGATTATGTTGTCACATTGGAAAAGTCACATGTGAGTGTTTGCAAAACGAACATGCAAAGAAAGTCAAATGCCCTTTTTGTACATAGACTAAGAACTAACCATGCATCACCTTTCCAAAGTGACTGTGGAATGTGTGAAGTCGTAGACGTGCATTGCAGAGCTAGTGCAAGATGAGCATTTGTGGTTAAAAAAGTATATCATTTTTTATTTTTGAAGAAAACAACGTTCGTTGGCTAGAGAAGACCCTTATTTATCGGCTGGGATCGTGTAGAGCCCTCTGAAGCTGCATTTAAACTGCAGTTTGGACCTTCAAACTGTTGACCACCACTGAAGTCCACTATATGGAGAAAAATCCTGGAATGTGTCCCTCAAAAACCTTAACTTCTTTATGATTGAAGAGAGAAAGACATGAACCTTTTGGATGACATGGGGGTGAATTAATCCATTAAGAGTAATTAAAAATGGTTAAAAGTACAAAAGTACAAAGCAGCTAGCAGAGGTAGAGGGTGGGGAATCAAACTTGGGTTCAAAGCAAGCAGTCGAATCTTTAATATTAGAAAAAGTGGACTATGCCTGCTTGCTGTTCTTTGCACATTCTACTTGCATAACCTAATTTTCGTGCCGTGCAAGAGCCCGGTGTAGTGAAGCTACAGCTGCATTAGCATGAGAAAACACAAAGATTACATTCAGTATCGTCAGCAATAGAGAAACGCATCAAGCGTCCTTGATGAGCCCTTGATGCGGCCTTATTTTGCTGAGCTAGAACTAACTTGCCATGTATTGTGTGTGTGTGTGTACGCTTCATTTAAAAACTAATTACAAAAGTGAGTTCATTGTTAAACACCTTCCTATCCCACGGCCAGTGAAAATCCAAGGCGGAAGTTGCCTGGAAGTGCGCAGTTTGCTTACTCAGTTCAGCATATTAATAAAGTCAGTGCTGGGCGCTTTACTGAATGCTGGTGTATTTACAGGTCTTGGAGCATTGGGATCCTCACAGCAGTCCCACAGCCAGTCTATCTATCCATGCTCTCCCTCACAGCGCTCCATATCTGCACTGGCCCCCAGGTCCAGAGTTTGACCTGAGCAAACCTGACCCCTATGACCTGTATGAGAAGTCCAGGGCTATCTATGAGAATAGGCGTAAGTAAATGAAGCAACATCTGGCTAGCACTTAAAGCTAGCATTAATGCCTATTGCTAATCTGTGCTGTCAACCTACTGTACTTTGATTTTGAGCATACACACCAAACATACTAAACTTTACATTTCCTGTTGTTAGCAAAAGATACAGTGCTGCTTGAAAGTTTGTGAATGCTTTAGAATTTTTATATTTCTGCATAAATGTGACCCTGGACCACAAAACCAGTCATAAGGGGACATTTTTTGGAACTGAGATTTATACATCATCTGAAAACTAAATAAATAAAGCTTTCCATTGGTGTATGATTTGTTAGGATAGGACAATACAAACAAGATACAAAAATCTAAATATTGAGAAAATAACCTTTAAAGTTGTCTAAATGAAGTTTTTAACAATGCATATTACTAATCAAAAATGAAGTTTTGATATATTAAAGGTAGGAAATTTACAAAATGTCTTCATGGAACATGATCTTTACTTAATATCCTAATCATTTTTGGCATAAATAAAAATCGATAATTTTGACCTATACAATGTATTGTTGGCTACTGCTACAAATATACCCGTGCTACTTATGACTGGTTTCTTGGTCCAGGGTCACAAATATGACCCAAAATATCGTTAGATTTTCACACAAATCCTGAAAGTAGACAAAGAGAATCCAATCAAACAGATCAGACAAAAATATATGCGTTGTCATTTATTTGTTGAGAAAAATGATCCAGTGTAACATATCTATGAGTATGTGAATCTTAGCTTTCAGTATCAGGTGTGACCCCATTTTTCAGCAGTAACTCCAGTTTCTTGTAACAGCTTTTTGTTTGTAGGAGGTTTAGCTCATTCCTCAGTAAAGAACCGCTTCAGCTCTGTGATTTTTTTTTTTTTTTTTTGGGTGGGTTTCCTCCGATGAACTGCTTTCCTCAGGTCCTTCCACAACATTTCAATTCGATTAAGGTCCAGAGTTTGACTCGGGCTTTCCAAAACATTAACTTGGCTCTTCTTAAACCATTCTTTTGTAAAATAACTTGTGTGCTTGGGGTCGTTGCCTTGCTGCATGACCCATTTCCTCTTCAGATTCAATTCTCAGACAGATTTTCCTTTAGTATTTGCTGGTATTATTCAAAATTCATTGTTCCTTCAAAGATGGCAAGCCGTCCTGCCCCAGATGCAGTAAATCATGCCCAAACCATGATACTACCACTACCATGTTTCACAGATGGGATAAGATGGAGAAAGCATTTTCCTTTCTCCGAACATAACGCTTCTCATTTAAACCAGAACTTTCCATTTTGGTCTCATCCATTTATTAAATCTTTCTTCAGTAGCCCTCTGGCTTGTCCACATGATCTTCAGCAAACTGCAGACAGTCAGCAGTGTTCTTTTTGGAAAGCATTGGTTTTCTCCTCACAGCTACTATGGTTGTTGAGTATTCTTCTGATGGTAGACTCATGAACGTTAACATTAGCCAATGTGAGAAAGGCCTTTAGTTGCTTAGAAGTGAACCTGGGGTCCTTTGCAACCTTGTGGACTATTACATGTCTTGCTTTCCCCTTCATTTGTTGGTCAGTCACTTCTGGGGAGGGTAACTGTGGTCCAGAATTTCCTCCATTTGTACACTGTAAAAACACAATTTGTTGAGTCAGCTTAAAATAATTTGTTACCCTGCTGCCTTAAAATGTTAAGTTCAGTCAACTAAAATAAGTTTAGTCAACTTGAAATGTTAAGTTGCACTAAGTAACAACTTAGATATTTGTGTTTGCTAAACTTAACAGATGGGTAAGTAACCCAGCTGCCTTAACATTTTAAGTTGATTCAACTCAAATATCTAAGTTGTCACTTAGTATAATTTAACATTTCAAGTTGAATAAACTTTTTTTTGAGTTGACTGAACTTAAAATTTTAAGGCAGCCGGGTAACAAATTATTTTAAGTTGACTCAACAAATAGTTTTTTACAGTGTACACAATCTGTCTGACTGTGGATTTGTGGAGTCCAAATTCTTTAGAGATAGTTTTATAACCTTTTCCAGCCTGATGTGCAACAACAGCTCTTTTTCTGAGGTCCTCAGAGATTTCTTTTGTTTGTGCCATGATACACTTCCACAAACATGATCAGACTTTGATAGATCCCTGTTATTTAAATAAAACTGGGCATGTACTGACACCTGATAGTCATCCCATTGATTGAAAACACTTCTAAACAGATAGACTCCAATTCCACCTTCAAATTAACAGCGAATCCTAGAGATTCACATACTTTTGCCACTTACGGATATGTAATATTAGATCATTTTCCTTGCCGCACACAGTGCAGTCATATTGGTTGAATTTCCTACCCCACAGTTGTAAACCCTGTTGAAAAAACCAGCATATGCTGGGATGCTAGGTTTTGATGCTGGGATGCTGGGTTTTAGTTGGTTTATGCGGGTCCTTTGCTGGTTTATGCTGGTCATGTGCTGGTCCAGGACCAGCTTAAACCAGCTAAGGACCAGCAAAGAGCCAGCATAAACCAGCTAAGGACCAGATAAAACCAGCATCCCAGCATCAAAACCTACCTAACCAGCATGTGCTGTTTTTTTTTCAACAGGGAAAATGAGTTTTTAGCGACTAAAGAAGCCAAATCTATCTTACAAATGTTGTTAGAAATTTACTGTTTCAATGGAAAAAGACCAGAATCTCCAATACTATTTGTAAGATCCAAGTCTTTGTCAAATATCATTACATGACTTTCAGTTTGTACCCAAGAAATGACTTTTACCGGTGCTTTATTGAGTTGGGCCTGGTTAGAACATGGTCTCGAGTGACCATGTCAGTTCATGTCAGCTCTCTCAGACTCAAAAAATACGTTTTTGTTGTTGTCTCTTACAATGTTATCCTCTACGGTAAGTGTTTTGAAGTTGTTGCTCCTTGTCAATTTGGAATTTTCCTACAGTGAGATCTGTAGAGCTGATCTGGGAGAACTTTAGTGGTCTTAGTGACTTTGACGTTATATAACACTTTGCATTATTAATGCAGGTACTTGCTTAACCAACTTTAGAGACTTATCAAACATACAGGCGTTCTTGAACTTTTTCAAGGTCCCAACACTCACATTCATTGCATTTCAAATAAATATGAATATACTTATTAATGCACCTAAAATCTACTGCATGTCTTAAATGTCAGTAGAGTTAATGTTGCATTTCTAAAGATGCTTTAAACTGATTGACAGCTATTAAATCAATAGAGGTCAACATGTCGTTCTGGTGCAAGCAGACGTTTCTGTTCAACTTCTGTCTGCACTGCCATTATTGGTCACATCTTCGCTTCACTGTGCATTTGCATAAACCTTTTTCTTCTGACCTTTTTATACTGTTTTAAATCAGCAGATGTGCTCTTCCTCATTACTGCTTCCTAGTCTATACCTTCCTTCTTTAATTTCTATATAGCTTGCTCTTTAGTATTCACAGCTGTCAATGACAGGTCGGCGACGGAGATGTTTGTTAGTGTTGATGTTGTCTGATGATTATCTTGTCTCATGTGCAATGATCCCATAGAGACTTTAGCATCTATTTTAGATATGCTGGTGATTTTAGGTGTGCAACAGTTTATTTTCTTTTTAAGGTAAGTATGCTCGCTTGCTGATGGTTGAATCAGTTTAGTGTATTTTTCTGTAAGCCGCGTCTAATTTTTTGGAGCGAGATGTTTTAAATAGCCTCATTTTGTGAAAATGCACCTCTTTCTAAACTGAAAGCATCAGGAGTGTTTGAGTATGTTCAGTCACAACACTGTTAATGTTTTATAGCTGTTTGAATATGCACTTGATGTTGAAAAGATGCTGTAAAGATTTTGCATTCTGTCAAGTTGGTGAATAGAGATGTTTAAAATCTCATTAATACATATTATATTCAAGCATTTCAGTTTAACAAGGAAACATTCTGTTTATGCTAATGCATATTTTATGTGATCTTTGATATATGTTTGAATTAGTAAGTCTTTGTGTGTTTTTTGCAAATATTTGGTCATCCTCGACTTAAGAATTTTTTTATTTAGTTTCATGTAAATTTTTTATTTGACTAAAATCATTGGTAATTATGAAAAAACATGACATGATGAAACTTTTTTCAGACAACAACAAATAAATCAACACTTCTTTGAATATAGTTCTTTGATGTAGTTAAAAGGCTGAAACTAACATATCGCTGGCTCAGAAATGGCTTTATATGGTACATTTTCAGTCATCAGAACTATCAGTCATTAAAAAGCGAATCTATTTAAAGCGTGTTTTTCATGCAAACAGAAAAATTTTTAATCATTTCATTTTACATGCACTCGTTTAACAATAAATTGTAATAAACAGCCACATTCAGCTGCATATGTTGTAGCAAAATGTCACACAGAGACTTCCATGAACACGAATCATTTAATTCTGAACTGATTAATTTCAAAAGAGCTCATTTGAATCAACTGAATTAAACTCTAATGCAACTGAGGTTTAAATTAGAGGCGTTTAACATCTTAACGTTGTCATGCTTATGTCATTCCACAAGGAGAGAGCACAAAATCATTATAATATACACCAATATATTGGTTAAATATCGCAAGTAGTGGTTGCAGATATCAACCAGCTCTAACAGAGAGGCAGATGAGGGTGCAGGAATGATGCATTTGAAGATCAGACTCTCTCTCAGAATCAGAATCAGGCTCTAGCTTCATCTGGCACCTAGTTTAAATGCAATATGTGTGTAGGTTTTCAGGCAGAAATGCGCAGCTCATGCTGATCTTAGTCTGAGCCAGGAGGTGAACTTGAGTTTTGAGATATTGTGTAATTAAAAGCCCAAAATCAAGAACTGACTTCATACATCCACTACAAAAACAGCCTAAACACAAGATGATTAAAAGTCAGTTTGAATTGTGGAAGTAGTTCGCATCATTTTGTTATGAAATGACATTTTTAAGTGTGCTTTAAAGGGATAGTTCACAAAAAAATAAAAAAAATTCTGTCATTAATTACTCACTGTCATGTTATTCCAAACCCGTAAGACCTTTGTTCATCTTAGAAACACAAATTAAGATATTTTTGACGAAATCCGAGAGCTTTCTGACCTTGCATAGACAGCAAAATAACTGACACGTTCAGAAAAGGTCAGAAAGCCTTCGGATTTCATTAAAAATATCTTAATTTGTGTTCCAAAAATGAACAAAGGTCTTAGGGGGTTGGGACGACATGAGGATAAGTAATTAGTGACAGAATTTTCATTTTTGGGTGAACTGTTCCTTTAAGTGTATTTTTTGGGCACTGTATATTCACATGTATCTTCATTGCTTTGTAGCTGTTGGGCATTATATACTAAGACAGCTGATGTATATATTGTAGTTACTATATTTCCAGGTGTGTGTGTTTATATAAGCAGTGATTTATGGGCTGTCCTTGTATCTCTCCCTTTCTTAGAGCCAGGGCTTCCTCGAGCAGTTCTCCCAGTTGACCCTTCTGGTGAGTAAATATATCTTCACCCAAAACAGAAACAATCTGACAGAAGGAGTTCTGCATAAAATAAAGTCTGAAAGTTTGAAATTCGTTTTTTTATATCCAGTTTTTATGACCTCTGCGGGGTTTTTTTTTTTTAATATTTGGTATAAAGTTTGGTTTGCTGCAGTCTGACTTTTTTCTGTATTATTTACTATCGTCAAAAAAATTTAATGAAAATATTAAATTAAACAAAACAAACAAAAAAAGGTGTTCAAAGCTTCCTTGAACAATATTTGATATACACTACCAGTCAAAAGTTTTTGAACAGTAAGATTTTTAAAGTTTTTTTTAAAGATGTCTCTTCTGCTCACTAAGCCTGCATTTATTTGATCCAAAATACAGCAGTAAAATTGTGAAATATTTTTACTATTTAAAATAACTGCTTTCTATTTGAATATATTTAAAAATGTAATTTATTCCTGTGATTTCAAAGCTACATTTTCAGCATCATTTCACATGATTCTTCAGAAATCGTTCTTATATGATGATTTGCTGTTCAAGAAATATTTTTATTATTAATATTATTAGCAATATTTAAAACAGTTGAGTACATTCTGTCACGGGTGAAGAATCACACAACAAGGTGGATCGAGTGAACACCCCCGGAGGGTGGATTTTATTGACAATACTTGAACAAAAAGGTGCAGAGAAAGCCGGCGTTGGCGTGGCTGGTGCTGGCGTGACTGGTGCTCGGTGCTGCTCTCGTGCTTGAAAGTGGGTGTCCAGGCGTGCTCCTCTGTGGGGCTGACGGTCACTCGCTGCTTTCTGTGAGAGAGAAACAAGATTAACATCCAGCGTGTAAGTGGGAGACATCAGTCTGTCTGTTTGAACTGCTTGGCTGCTTATAAAGCCGGGCGTTGATGAGAAAGCAGCCGTGACCGATCAGCCATGATCGCAGTGTGCAGGTGTGGCTTGTTTGTTACCAGGGCGACGCTGATGAGCCCGGAGACACTCGTCACATCCCCCCCCCCTAAGCGTCGTTCTGGCCCTGGAAACGAAAGGAGATAGTAGGGGTGAAATACGGGGTGGGTGGGGAATGACCCCTGACAGACCTGCATAAGCTGTCCAGATCCGAGAGAGTCCGTCCGCGTTGTTGTTGCTGGCCCCGGCACGATGACGAATTTCAAAGTGGAAGTCTTGGAGTGCGAGGAACCAGCGAGTCACCCTGGCATTGGTATCTTTGGCCCGAGCCATCCACTGGAGGGGAGCGTGGTCGGTCACCAGGGTGAACTTGCGGCCCAGGAGGTAATATCGCAACTCCAAGACTGCCCACTTGATGGCCAGGGCCTCCCTCTCGACGGTGGCGTAGTTTCTCTCGGCCGGGGACAGCTTCCTGCTGATATAGATGACAGGATGCTCCTCACCTTCTTGAATTTGGGACAGGACGGCTCCCAGTCCCGTGTCGGAGGCATCCGTCTGCAGCAGGAAGGGGCAGCTGAAATCCGGAGCACGTAACACGGGGGAAGAGGTAAGGGCCGTCTTGATACGGGCGAAGGCTTCTTCAGCGGGGCCGTTCCACTGCAACTTCTCAGGCTGCCCCTTCCTGGTCAGGTCTGTCAGAGGGGCGGCTAAGGAGGAGAAGTTGGGGATAAAACATCGATAATACCCCGCCAACCCCAAAAAGGCTCGTACCTGGGTCTTCGTCTGGGGCTGGGGGGCGTTGAGGACGGCTTCCACCTTCTTTTCTTGTGGGCGAATGCAGCCCCGGCCGACTTGGAAGCCCAGGTACTTGGCCTCCGAGAGCGCTAGGTGGCATTTGCGGGGGTTGGCGGTCAGTCCAGCCCGCCGGAGCTCCGAGAGCACCCTCCGCAGACGGTCCAGGTGGTCCTCCCATGCCTCGGAATGGACCACCACGTCGTCCAGGTAGGCAGCTGCGTAGGCTTGGTGGGGCCGCAAGATGATGTCCATCATACGCTGGAACGACGCAGGGGCCCCGTGGAGGCCGAAGGGAAGGGTCCGGTACTGCCAATGGCCACTAGGGGTGGAGAAGGCGGTTTTTAGTTTAGCCGAAGGAGTGAGTGGTACCTGCCAATATCCTTTCGTGAGATCCAAGGTGGAGATGTACCGGGCCCTCCCCAGGCGGTCCAGCAGCTCGTCGACCCGAGGCATGGGGTAGCTGTCGAACTCGGAGACCTCGTTCAGCCGGCGGAAGTCATTGCAGAAGCGGAGGGTGCCATCCGGCTTTGGTACCATCACGATGGGGCTGGACCAAGGGCTTCGAGATGGTTCGATTACCCCCAACTTCAGCATTTCTTGAACTTCCTCCTCTATAGCCTGCCGACGAGCTTCCGGGACTCGGTAGGGCCGTTGCCTGACGACCAATCCAGGGGGCGTCCTGATGTCATGGTGGATGACGTTGGTCTGCCCAGGCCGGGAGGAGAACACATCCGAGAACTGACCGACCAGGTGTTGCAGCTCAGCTTTCTGGGCAGCCGACAGATGGAGGTTGATGTCGACAACCACGGGGTCGGTGAGGCTGAGGGCAGCAAGTTGGTCCCGTGTCCCGGTCCACTTCTTCAGTAAATTAATATGGTATAACTGTTCTGTTCGGCGTCTGCCAGGTTGGCGAATACGGTACGTGACGGGTCCCACCTTTTCGAGCACTGTATAGGGGCCCTGCCAGGACGCCAGAAACTTGCAGGCGGAAGTGGGGACCAGGACCATGACACGGTCTCCCGGTTGAAACTCCCGTGGTTGGGCTGCCCGATTGTAGTGACGTTGCTGAGCTTGTTGAGCCTTGCTGAGGTGTTCCCGGACTAATGGCATGATCCGGTCGATCCTCTCCCTCATTTGCTTGACGTGCTCCACGACTGTGCGGTGGGGGGCAGGCTGCTGCTCCCAAGCTTCCCGGGCGATGTCCAGGAGCCCCCGAGGTTGACGGCCAAACAGGAGCTCAAAGGGGGTGAAACCAGTTGAGGCTTGCGGGACCTCGCGGATGCCGAAGAGGACATACGGAATCATCAGGTCCCAATCTCTCTTGTCTTCAGCGGCGACACGTCGGAGCATCTGTTTTAGGGTCTGATTAAAGCGTTCCACGAGGCCATCCGTCTGCGGATGGTAGACCGTTGTCCTCAACTGTTTCACCCGCAGCAGCCTGCAGAGATCAGCCATTAGCCGGGACATGAACGGGGTTCCCTGGTCGGTCAGGATTTCGGCCGGGATGCCAACCCGGCTGGCCAACAGAAACAGTTCCTGGGCGATGGCTTTCGCTGTTGCTTTCCTCAGGGGGACCGCTTCTGGATACCGGGTGGCGTAATCCACGATGACTAGGATGTGTTCATGTCCTCGGGCAGACTTAGGCAACGGCCCTACCAGATCTAATCCGATGCGCTCGAAGGGCACCTCAATGACTGGCAACGGAATAAGCGGGCTGGGGGGAGGAGTCCTAGGAGCGGTAACTTGACATGTCGGGCAAGCACTGCAGAACCCCTTGACATCGGCCTCCATGCCCGGCCAGTGGAAACGATCCCGTATCCGCTGGAGGGTGTTTGCTGCTCCGAGGTGGGCGGCCATCGGATGGGAGTGTGCCAACTCCAGGATGGTTTCCGTTTTGGTCCTTGGAACAACTAGGAGCTCCTTTTCCTCCCCCCTCCGCTGGGCGACACAGTACAGCAGACCCCGGCGGACAACGAAGTGCGGGAGAGGGTGGGGCCGAGGGAGGACGTCCTTGTCATCGATGGTCCGCACTTGTGCCCAGCAGTGCTTAAGACGGTCGTCCTCCCGTTGTTCCTTGGCAAATGAGCCCCCTCCCGTGACCTGCTGGAACACATCATAAAAAAGGTTAGTATTTTGGGAGGGGGACTCACCATCTCTCCCGCTGTCCGAAGCTAGGAGGGCCGGGCGTCGGCGAGGTCCTAGCTGCCGCCTGCGAGCTCGACGGTTCCCTCCCTGGCTGGCGGGCTGGGTGGTGGCGGCGAGCAGGCGGTCAAAGCCGGGCCAATCCCTCCCCAACAGTACGGCCACGGGGAGATCCTTTACTAAACCAGCCTCGACCGACCAGGCGCCGGGGCTGGCGGAGATGGTTACTCGGCGCGCCGGAACTTGTTGTGTGTCCCCGTGTACACAGGTGATGGGCAAGAAGCTCTTCTGGCCAGGTTGGGGCGGACACAGCCGAGACTGGATCAGCGTGACCGCACTGCCGGAGTCCAGAAGGGCACGCATGAGTTTTCCATTAATTCGGACTTCCGCTTCTGGGGCTGCCGGTGGTAAGCTTTGATGCACAATGCAACCCGCCAACCAGGTCCGCGGAGGTGTGGTGGAGTCGACGGTGGGCATAGGCTCGTCCTGCGGTGGGGGAACCGTCGGCCTGCTGACTGTGCGTGAGGTGCCCTCCGGCGGGCGTCGCTCCTGGACCACCCTCCGGGGAAACGGCGGCACTCTCTCTCCAGCCTCCCGATGGTGCATAGCATCCGCCAGCTCGATCGCCTCCACAAGCTCCAGGATGGTGGTGGGGTTCTTCATGCCCACCGCTTGACGATGGGACCGGGGAAGAGCACGGAGGAGGCGATCGATGACCACTCGTTCCACCACCTGATCTGCCGAGGGTCCTCCCTCGAGTAACCAATGTTGAGCAACACGCGATAATTCGGCGGCCTGGGCCCGGGCTGGCACGCGGGTTTTGAACTCCCACTCATGAAACTGTTGCGCAGCGCATATAGAAGAGAGTCCCAGCCTCGCTAAGATTTCTCGTTTCACCTCGTTGTAATCCCCCGCGGCTATTGGAGGGAGCGAGAGATAGGCGCGTTGCGCCTCTCCAGTGAGAAGGGGTGCCAGCGCCGGTGCCCAGTCTTCCTCCGCCCACCCCTCACGGTTGGCTGTCGTCTCGAACACCCGAAGGAACGCCTCGACATCATCGTGAGCCGTCATTTTTGGCAGGAGGCGGGTAGCTTGCACGCGGGGATCGGGTGGTGGAACGGGCTGGGCAGTCTGGGCGCGGATGGCCGCGAGTTCTTCTTCGGTTCTGCCCTGCCGAGTGGCCAGATGCTCTACGATCTGCTGCTGGCGGATGCTTACTTCTGTAAGGCGCTGAAGAATGTCCTCCATCTTCGAAGAGAGAGCGCGCCGATCTCAGCTGCAACAGGGAAACAGAAAAAAAAAACGCTTTAGTGGGGTGTTGTCGCACACTTGTCGGTGATTCCTCATAAATCTGCCCGCATTCTCCACCAGTGTCACGGGTGAAGAATCACACAACAAGGTGGATCGAGTGAACACCCCCGGAGGGTGGATTTTATTGACAATACTTGAACAAAAAGGTGCAGAGAAAGCCGGCGTTGGCGTGGCTGGTGCTGGCGTGACTGGTGCTCGGTGCTGCTCTCGTGCTTGAAAGTGGGTGTCCAGGCGTGCTCCTCTGTGGGGCTGACGGTCACTCGCTGCTTTCTGTGAGAGAGAAACAAGATTAACATCCAGCGTGTAAGTGGGAGACATCAGTCTGTCTGTTTGAACTGCTTGGCTGCTTATAAAGCCGGGCGTTGATGAGAAAGCAGCCGTGACCGATCAGCCATGATCGCAGTGTGCAGGTGTGGCTTGTTTGTTACCAGGGCGACGCTGATGAGCCCGGAGACACTCGTCACAATTCTTTAATGAATAGAAAAATCCAAAGATCAGCATTTATCTGAAATATAAAGCTGTTGTGACATTATACACTATACCAGGGTAAAAGAAATTCTATAAATTAATACTTTTATTTAGCAAGGATGCTTTAAATTGATCAAAAGTGATGATAAAGACATTTATAATGTTACAAAAGATTTCTATTTCAGATAAATGCTGTTCTTCTGAACTTTCTATTCATCAAAGAAACCTGAAAAAATTCTTAATAATAAATCTTTTCTCAGCAGCAAATCAAAATATTAGAATGATTTCTGAAGGATCATGTGACTGGAGTAATGATGCTAAAAATTCAGCTTTGAAATCACAGGAATAAATTACATTTTAAAAAATATTCAAATAAAAAAAAAACAGTTATTTTAAACTGTAAAAATATTTCAAAATTGTAATGATTTTGCTGCACTTTGGATCAAATAAATGCAGGCTTGGTGAGCAGAAGAGACTTATTTAAAAAAAACAACTAAAAAAAATCTTACTGTTCACAAACTTTTGACTGGTAGTGTATATTGTAAAAAGTGTGGAAATAACATTTAGTATTTGTGTGTTTGCTCTGAAATGGTAATAAAATAAAGGCTATGCCTTTTTATGCCTTATGCTTTGCATACCCAAATCATTAATAGGTATTCTGAAATCTAATTATAAATAATTAAGACGTTTTTCAAATAAAGTCCGAGAGTCTAATATACTTTTTTTTAAATCCAGTTCTGACCTCTGTGAAATACTAGCTAGAGACAGTGTTTTATTTTTTGTCAGCTTTTGCCACTTGTCATTCTCACTGCATTGAGAATGAACCTCTCAATGCAGGTTCAAGAACATAAAATGAATGGTTTTACAAATTAAGTACTTGATGAACAGAAATTGGGGTCTTGAATGTCACCCAGTACGCTAAATTACACCTGAAGGATGAGAATAGTCTGAAAAAAGTTGTGAGATAAATGTGTGCTTTCATTGACAGCATCGGAGTTCCAGGAGGTGGAGGTGCACTTGCGCCGGCAGAAGTCTGGTTTCGGCTTCAGGATCCTGGGCGGAGAGGAACCAGGACAGCCTGTGAGTCCGGAGGCTCAGGAGAAGGCTCGTACTCTAGGACTAACCACACGCTTTCTAAAACAGAGCTCACTGTCACTTGCTAACATGATTGTGTCTGTTCATCCACTTTAGTTTTAAAGAGAGTCTGTAGTAACAGTGCTGTGCATGTACAGATCCTGATTGGTGCAATCATCGAGAAGAGCCCAGCCGATAAAGACGGGCGTCTCCGACCAGGAGACGAGCTGATGTCGGTCGATGGGATCCCTGTGGCTGGAAAACCCCACCGTTATGTTATTGACCTCATGCATGGGGCGGCCCGGACTGGGCAGGTTAAGCTTACCGTACGACGGAGAATTCAGCCCACAGGTGAGAATGGCTGATGTTTATTTCATTTGTCTACCAACAATGTGAATGTACATTTTTATACTAATATATTGTTATATCTATTGTGTTTAATAGCAGTTTGTGGTGGAAATGACATTTTTAACATTTTAAGTGGAAAGTGGCCACATTCTTTGTCTTGCAAAGGCTAATTTCATTGCTACATTTTATGTATCCTAAAACACACAGTTAAACAACACCTTTTCTGCATAATATTTGAAATTTACAGCTTGATTGGAAATAACACACAATCATAATATTAAAAGTGGACATTGATTTTTATAGTTTAAGCTTAAGTTTAAGTCTAGGTTTAGGACAAGAATAAAACAATGAAATATGTACTTACAAGATATATTAGAGGGGTCATGAACTGTCTTCTTTATTATTTTGTACTGTTCTCTGAGGTTCACTTATAACGTTATTGAGATTTTTACATCAAAAAATAGGGCTGCCCCCTAATAGTCGACTGTTAGTCGACAAGAAGAGGCTTGGTCGACCAAAACTATTAGTCGTTTAGTCACAGAGAAAAAATATTCCACAGGAAGTGGCGAAATCACACAGTCCCGTGACGGACAGATCCACCAACGGCTGGTCTATGTGGTAATATAATACATCGGGCAGGACATCCACCTATCATTCATCAACCTCAAATATTTCATCTGAAAGATGTATGTAGTAGCAACCCGACCGCTCAATCTACTGTTAACCTAGAAAAATATGCGCCATTCAATTGTCTGTGCGCGGTGTTGAAGCTGAACAGTAGCACGCTCACTGCATGACAGATGGAGGCGCCGGTGTGGTCACTTGCTCTTAAAATACTCTGTCATTTTTGGTCATACAGATAAAAGTAATACATCTTTTAAATCTGTAAAGACTCTACATTTATTTGTGTGCACTCACAATAACAACGAAACGTTGTGCTTTTGTAAAATAAAGCAAACAGGATGCGCTTTTTGCCATCTCGGTCTCTGTGAGCTTGAGCGCAAAACTCTGAAACTCTGTGTAAACTTGCCTTACACATGAAAAATATATATTTAGAGAGTGAAATGTCTACTTGTTAAAATGAACCAATTAAAATAGAAAACATATATTCTCAGATTATGTAATCCGTAAGAAACATCTATTGCGGAGATGACGAGTCAGTGTCGCCGACTTCATCTCTTAAACCGAAAATGAAAGAAAGCACTAGTTTATCAATAAAATATCAAAACGTTAATGAGGTCTCCAAGCTTTATGTGTGCACTTGAGTACTTATTAGGCAATTAAAGGCACATTATTATGATTTACGTGCAGCTAATAGTCAACTAATGCTGAAACTGAATGACTACTAGTCTTTAGTCGAGGGCAGCTCTATCAAAAAACATCATAATTTAAAAGTAACAGTCCTATTTTGACCCCCCTTATCCGAACACCCTGTTTGAATAGGCATGGCAGATAGTAGACTTGAAGTAAATGCCCACTGCTATGATTGGCTAATAGTTGTGTATGTTTGACAGCCTACATCCTTCATAGATGCTGTGATTAATGTTAAAAACCTATAAATACTCAGTTCATATCAAAGAATCTGTAATAACAGACAAAGCAACGTGACCACGTAATAAAAACAGTTGCTCACACTTGTGGTCTTTTAGTTTCAAAATCCTGCATCGACCTCTGTCTTAATGTAAATTAATTTACGGTAAAATTAAGTGAACAGATTACTAAGTGATTATTGTTGCAGTCTATAGTGGCACATTCCACAACCTGTCGTTTTGGCAGATTGACTTCAGTGTAAGCTGTTTATAGACTGACAAGAAACTTTTGAATTCTGAAATTTACAGGATGTTTTTATAGTACAATTACCTATTATATGTTTAAAAAAAAAAAAAAAAAAAAAAAAAAATCCAACACGTTTTAATGTGACATTCATGTATCAAAAGGGAAAACAATGAAATTTGTTTTAATAAAAATTAAGCCTTGGGGCATAAATCTGCTGAAGCTGAAGAAACAGTTACAGCAATTATAGACTGTTGCGAAGTATATTTTCTTGTCATGCGTAGGAGGCAATGAAGGTGATGGAGGTAATGAAGCAAATTCTGTAATACTGTACCTCTGCTGCTTATTATGTGTGCTCTCTCCCTCTCTCCCTCTCACGTCCACTCTGTCTAATAATTCTTGGTGTAGCTGAGGCTCAGCTTTTATGCCCTCTCGCAAGCTCTACCTCCCTCATCCTTCCCCCTGTCTGACTCATCCTCTCAGTCTTATCTCTCCTGGACAATCGTTTCTTCCCCTTTGCATCTTAGTGGAGCGGTTAAGGAAATGTCTGGCTGCTGGCTTTTTTGGCTTACTGTTTGATCACAGAAGGACTTCAGATCAGCTTATATCGCAGTCAATACCTGTTTCTGTATCTAAAAATCGTATTTAATGTTTAATGTACCTGTTAGCGAAAAAAAAACAGGGAAAGAGAATATTAGAATATTATCTTCATATATTTAAAAATGTAATTTATTCCTGTAAAGCAAAGCTAAATATTCAGCATCATTACTCCAGTCTTTAGTGTCACGTGATCCTTCAGAAATCATTTTAACATTCTGATTTGGCGCTCAAGAAAGATTTATTACTATTATGTTGAAAACAGCTGTGCCAAATACAAAAAGATGTTTTAATGAGATTCATAAACTCCTAAAATATGTAATTTAGTGGTCATAATACAGAAATATTTGACTGTGGAATCAGTGCAATTTTTAACCAATTTACAACGGCGTTTTAGTGCCACATTAAAAAACTAAAATCTAAGATTACGAGATTAAAGTAGTAATATTTCAAGAATAAAGTCAAAATTACGAGAATAAGGTTGAAATATGTCAAGAATAAATTCAAAATATTTTGTCAATAAAGTCAAAATTATGAGAATAAATTCGAAGTGTTTCGAGAATAAAGTCAAAATGTTTTGAGAATTAAGTCGAAATGTTTTGAGAATAAAGTCAAAAAATATTTTGAGAATAAAGTCAAAATTACGAGAATAAAGTCTAAATATTTTGACAATAAAGTCAAAATTATGAGAATAAATTCGAAGTATTTTGAGAACAAAGTCAAAATGTTTCGAGAATTAAGTCGAAATGTTTCAAGAATAAAGTCAAAATTACGAGAATAAATTCGAAGTGTTTCGAGAATAAAGTCAAAAGTCTCGAGAATTCATTCGAAATGTTTTGAGAATAAAGTCAAAATTACGAAAATAAAGTCAAAATATTTTGACAAAGTCAAAATTATATGAATAAATTCTAAGTGTTTTGAGAATAAAGTCAAAATGTTTTGAAAATTAAGTCGAAATTTTTTGACAATAAAGTCAAAATTATGAGAATTAAGTCGAAATGTCTCGAGAATAAAGTCAAAATTACGAGAATAAATTCGAAGTGTTTTGAGAATAAAGTAAAAATGTCTCGAGAATTAAATCGAAATGTTTTGAGAATAAAGTCAAAATATTTTGAGAATAAAGTCAAAATTACGAGAATAAATTAGAAATATTTCAAGAATAAAGTCGAAATATTTTGACAAAGTCAAAATTATGAGGATAAATTTGAAGTGTTTTCGAGAATTAAGTCAAAATGTTTTGAGAATAAAGTCGAAATGTTTCGAGAATTGAGTCGAAATGTTTTGAGAATAAAGTCAATTTGTAGCAATTACAAGGTTAAAGTTTAATATTTTGAGAGTATATTCTAGCCTATTGTGCATGCAAATGGCCCAGATTGGGAGCACCAGGAGATATTTCAAAGTGTCAGCTTTCAAAATCTGTCAGTTTTATAGTGAAATGCAAACAATATGTCTATTACAATACATTACAATGTATTCGCCTCAGTTTAAGCGGCAGTGGGATTAAATTAGGCTATATTGTTGTTGTTTTTTTCATTCCTTCTGATGTTCCTTCACATTTATATCGTGCTATAAACCTGAAATAAAGAGGAAAACACATTAATAATTTGTATTTCGTGATAAAACTGACAGAATTTAAAAGCTGAGCTGTGTTAAAAGCAACAAAGCACAAAATTGTGAATGGAAGACGTTAAATATTTTTCCAATCATTTACTGTATTATATGGTGAATAAAACAGCTAGTGAATAGTCACTTATATACCTCAGAAAAGACAACAATATAACTTATGTTAACAAGTCCACTTCAACCTTTAGAACGTTTTATTGTTGTTTTTAATTACATGTGAGGAATGAAAGAGTGGACACCACAGACATTTTTGCAGAGAATGAATTAAATGTCTCATTGTAATCGAAAAGACGACTGATTTACATGAAAAAAGTGATCTCTCCCACCACATTAAAGAGCGTGAAAAACACATTATTGCAAGATACGGTTGTTTGTATTTTGCTTTAAAACTGGCAGATTTTGTTTTATATTAAAAGTACTAAAAGCACAAAGCTTATTGCTATTACTGGGTGGCTGGTGCACTATAAACAGACCTAATGAATGCAATCAAAGACATGAATATTGTTTCCAAGCATACTGTCCCTGCGAGTATAACACATGGTATGATTTCTGCTAATAATCCCACATAATTTATTTCTCGTAATTTCGTCTTTATTTTTGAAACATTTCGACTTTATTCTCGAAATATTTTGACTTTATTCTCAAACTACTGTGACTTTAATCTTTTAAAATTTTTGATATTTTTTTTTGTAATGTGGCATTAAAACGCCGTTGTACCAATCAGAGTCAAGTATATGTGATCATGTTCCTTTTATTCATTTTCGTACCTGCTCTTTTATCTTCAGGTGAACCCTGTCCAGAGAACGGCCGCAGTCCTGGATCTACCCAGCACAGTTCCCCCAGGAGTGACTTCAACTCCAGAATGTTCTGTAACAACTCCGCCCCCTCGCAAAACTCCGCCCCATCCACCACAGGCTCCTCCCCACCAGACACAGTAACCAATCAGAATCTGCAGCCTAGTGATGTCACCATCCAGCGCAAGGAGAGCGAAGGGTTCGGATTCGTTATTATCAGTTCACTGAACAGGCCTGAATCCGCGGCTGCTGCTGGTAAGGAATAATTCTTTTTGTACACTTCAATCTGGGACGTTCCTTTACTGTAATAGCTCACTCAGGCTGGCTGCTTCAAAGGTTATTGTGATTTTAAAAGTGCAGCATGTCCTCATAAACCTGTGTGTTAATAATGGATGTACTTCTATTTGAGGGCTGAAGAGGCTAGTTACAGTTTTCTAATGCAGCGCCTACGCTCGTATATAAAAACAGATCCACTAACAGGAAAGGACAGAGTGCAGATAGAGAGCTCTCTCGATGTATTACGTAAAAAGTGTTTGTGCGTGTGTGTTGTCAGCCGTGCCTCATAAAATCGGTCGGATCATTGAAGGAAGTCCAGCAGACCACTGTGGGAAGCTCAAGGTTGGAGATCGCATACTGGCCGTCAACAATCAGTCTATCGTCAACATGCCACACGCCGACATCGTCAAACTGATCAAGGACGCGGGACTCAGCGTCACACTCAGGATCATCCCTCAGGAGGGTGAGTTGATGCCTGTGGAACTGCTTGAAAGAGACTATTGCACAAATATTGAGTCTAAACTATTTCTGCTACTGAAGTGTGTTTCAGTGTTGAAATGCTTTCTTATATCTCAGTTTAATGTGCAGAGACAACTATAAGTAAGCCATTTGTAGGCTGACTTCCTGAGCATTGCTCTGACATGTCAAATGGCTCAACCAATGGTGTGAGGTCGGACAAGACTACCTGTTTTTCAGAACAATGGAAGGGGGTGGGTCAAGAGGACTGGTCAGAGTGTTTGTGGAACGGTATTTTTTGCCATGTGCTTGGTGAAGCAGAAATTTGACATTGTAGCCCTAAGAAGTCACTGACTTTTTTAAAATAATTTATTATTTCAAACAAGCTGTCCTTTTACAATTCTTTTCGAACATAATTTAAGTGCTCTTAGAATTCAAAATGTGATTGGATGCTGTTACTGTTTTTTCTGAATGGTAGTTTGTGATTGTGCCTGAAATGTCAGTGCTAAAATAATGAAATACAAAAAACAGAATTTAAAATCACAAGAAAGTCATACAGGTTTATAATGCCTTGACGGTGAGAAAATGATGACAGAATTATCATTTTTGAGTGAACTGTTCTTTTGAAAGGCACATGCACTAAATGGTTGCACTGCTTGATTAATGTACAGTATTTAAGCACAAATGACCAGAAATCCAGTTTAAAGGGATAGTTCACCCAAAAATGAAAATTGATTTACCCCATGATTTACTCATCCTCAAGCCATCCTAGGTGTATATGACTTTCTTCTTTCAGATGAATACAATAGGAGTTGTATATAAAATATATCCTGGCTTTTCTGAACTGTATAATGGCAGTGAATGGCTGTTGAGATTTTGAAACAAAATAAAGTGCATCTATCCATCATAAAAAGTACTCCACATGGCTCCAGGGAATTAATAAAAGCCTTCTGAATCAAATCGATGCATTTGTGGAAGAAAAATATCTGTATTTAAAACTTTATAAACAGTTTTGGGGGTAACACATTACAAGTAACATGAGTTAGGTTATGAGATTACTTTTTTCCAAGTAACTAGTAAAGTAACGCATTACTTTTTAATTTATAAGAAAATATTGGAGTTACTTTTTCAAAGTAACGCCAGTTACTTTTTTTTCCTATTTGTTGGTTGAAAGCTCTCCTAAACTCAGAATATGCTGCAAACCTGCAATAATTAAATATGTTAAATAATACAAAAATCTTTTATGTATTTAATCCTGGTTTATTAACCAATGTCTTTGCTGCTGACCTTCGATGATTCAGTTCAACCATAATAAGTAAAAATTACTCAAGATAAACATTTGTTCTTCTTTTTTTTTATTGCTAAAGAGTGTTGAACTTTCTTCTTCTGCATTCTGCTGTACAGACGTAAATTTACTTTTCCTTCAGCCTGAGGCTTTTGATTTGAAAAGGCTTTTACATTTGCCAAAAACATTTTTATGTTAAAACAAACAAGCATGGCCTGCCCGGATTTAGAAAGTAACGCAAAAGTAACGTAACCCATTATTTTCCATAAAAAGTAACTAAGTAATGTAATTAGTTACTTTTTTAGAGAGTAATGCAAATTTGTAATGCATTACTTTTAAAAGTAACTTTCCCCAACACGGTTTATAAAGCATAATCTCTAGTGTCCGCTAACTGTTGTACATTCGTTCAAGCGACAGTTGCATTCCTGCGGATGATGCATGACATAGGCGTAGCATAAGCCCAGAAGAGAAATGATGAATGTGGAAGCACAATGGAGAGAGCAAAACAAAACACTAGTCAAGAATTAGAAGTACAAAACAAGGTTTTGTGAAGAAAAATGTTGGAGGATTTTGAAATAAGCCAAAGTTCACTTTTACATGTTGTTTTAACATTAATGTGTGTTGGCAGTGTATGTAGACATATACCCTATAATGATAAAAATCCATGCAGTGGTTTTTAATAAATCTGTAAAAATAATATCCCCTTTTTCAAATCGAGCCATTCTCAGATGCCTGTCAGTGTGGCGTCACATGGTTTTTAACCAAAGTATATTATGGACTTTTCATTAAGACGCTAAAAAATCATATCAACTTGTGGAAAATGGGCATCCGATGACCCCTTTAAACTGTTGCTTTAGAGGGTAAAATACCTGTGCTACAAAGAGGAGCTTTGGAAATAGCTTAGCTTTTTGTCTTCTCTTTTTATTTTTCAGAGACGAACAGCACGCCTTCTGCAGGCAGCTCAGAGAAGCAGAGCCCTATGGCCCAGCCCAGTCCAGTTTGCCAACCCAGCACTGTGAACCAGACCGGTGCTGTCCCTCCACCCAACTCCACCCCTCAACTCAACTCTGCACCTCAACCCAGCTCCATATCGCAGCTTAGTTCAGAAGCACAACCGAGCCCTGTCACTCAAACCAGCCCAGCCAATCAGCCCAGCTCAGTGACCCAACAGAACCCACCCACCCAACCCTCCGCAGTGCCAGTACAGATCTACAGCCACGACAGCAGGCAAGACAAATATTTTTTTAGCTGTTGTACTAGTTTTACTATTGCTCTATGAAATTTCAGGGGGGGAAACCAAGTCATTTCAATAGAAAAAATTTGCTGAACGCTGTATATATTGCTGAAGATTCATTCATTCAGCCAATAAGGAACTGATATATTGTGCATCCCTAATAATTTCAATGGATGAATTCAAGTCAAACTTGTTCTGTAATCAAGTTAAAACTCTTGTAAAGTTCACTATTTCTAGAGTGAATCTGAACCTCTCTGACTCACAGACTCTCTCTCACTATTAGGTTGTTGCGTAAAATCACTTATCTCTTACAGAACTGAATAATTTACCTACATGGCTCTTTAAAACAGTTTTTAATCATTTATATACCCTGCAGGGACCAATGATTTCACTTCCTCTCCATGCTCACTCAAGTTTCAATATACACCCTAGAGCTCCTCAGGCTTCGCCATTTTCAACAGAACATTATCCTGCATTAAACTTTAAAATTCATTAGAGCGGTAGCTCCGTCTGTGGTAAGTCGTTTTTGACGGCATCCGCTAGAAATCAGACGTAAACAGAGTAAATATTATGAGAGAATCTCCCAATTCTTGTATATATATATATTACAGCTTTTGTTGCTGGTAAAAGCTACTGTTTTGCATTGCTACATTTTTTGCAGACAAGAAAAGTGGCGTAAAAACAGCATAGACTTAGTCTAAGTCTCACTTGCTCTTGCATATATTCAGTCTCTTTGCGGAAGATCTGACATCACCAAAATTCCATCAGTTCTCACTAGTTCTGCTCTGACTGGTTGTTCAGCTACAGGTCAGAGGTGAAAGCAAGACAGGATGTAAAACCCGATATTCGGCAGCCGTTTACTGATTACCGCCAACCCCCGGTGGACTACCGACACCCTCCTGTAGCAGACTACCGACAGCCACCAACGCTCGATTACAGACATCCCCCGCTGCTGGACTACAGACAGCTGTCCACTGACCCTCGTACTTTTCCCTTACCGGACTACAGGATGCCACAGGTAGCTCTGCTACTACTCTGTATTCATGCATATACTGTGTAGAAATACACACTGATATCGTAATTCATCACTTAAATGACAGTGTATAAAGAACACTGACAGTTAATTTTCATAAAGTATGTATTATGCATGTCCATAAAATGTCCATGATGTGTGTGTGTGTGTGTGTGTGTGTTTGCAGGATTTTGATTTCTTCACGGTTGAGTTGGAAAAGGGGATGAAAGGTTTTGGCTTTAGTATCCGTGGAGGCCGCGAGTATAAGATGGACCTGTTCGTTCTGCGATTGGCTGAAGACGGACCAGCAATACGCAATGGAAGAATGAGGGTGAGCTAGCTGTCTGTCCTTCTGTCTGTCTGTCTATCTATCTATCCATTTATGTATCTGTCTGTCTGCCTGTCATTCCATCTATCCATCATCTGTCTGTCTATCTCTTTTTCTATCGGTCTGTCTGTCAATTCATCCATCTATCTGTCTCTGTCTCCGTCTCCCTGCCTTTCCATCCATCCATCCATTCATCCATCCAACCATCTGTCTGTCTGCCTGTATGCCTGACTTTTTGTCTGTCTGTCCATCTATCCATCCATCCATCCATCATCTGTGTGTGTGTCTGTCTCTGTCTGCCTGTCCTTCCATCCATTCATCCATCGTCTGTCTGTCATTTTTTCTATGTCTTTTTATCCATCCATCATCTGTCTATCTCTCTTTCTGGAGTCTGTCAGTCTTATCCATTCATCTGTCTGTCTGTCTGTCCTTCCCTTCCTTCCATCCATCCCATCCATCCATCCATCATCTGTGTCTGTCTGCCTGTCTTCCATCCATCCATCTATCTGTCCATGAGTCTGTCAGTCCAATCTCTTTTATCAATCTGTCTGTCTGTCAGTCCTGTCCATTCATCCTAATCCATCCCATCTATCTGTCTCTGTCTGTTCGTCCATCCATCCATCCATCCATCCATCCTATCCATCTCAGTCCTGGCTGTTTGTTCATCCATCCATCCATCCATCCATCCACCATCTGTCCGTCTATCCATCATCTGTCTGTCCGTCCTTCCATGTCTGTCTGCCCGTCCTTCGTCCATCCATTCATCCATCCATCCGTAGTCTGTCTATCATCTCTCTTTTTATATATCCGTCTGTGAATCCATCCATCATCTGTCTGTGTGTCTGTCTCTTTGTCCTTCCGTCCCTCCATCCACCCACACATTATCTGTCTATCTGTCTCTTTCTATCGATCTGTCTGTCAGTCCATCCTTCCATCCTCCCATCCATCCATCCATCCATCATCTGTCTGTCCTTCCCTCTCTCAATCCATCCGTCTCTGTCTGTCTGTTTGTCCATCCATCCATCCATCCATCCATCCGATCTGTCTGTCCATCCATCTTCTGTCTGTGTCCATCCTTCCATGTCTGTCTGCCTGTCCTTCCGTCCATCCATTCATCCATCCATCCATCCATCCATAGTCTGTCTATCTAGCTCTCTTTTTATATATCTGTCTGTGAATCCATCCATCCATCCATCCATCATCTGTCTCTCTGTCTCTTTGTCCTTCCATCCCTCCATCCACCCATACATCATCTGTCTATCTGTCTGTTTCCTATCGATCTGTCTGTCAATCCATCCTCCCATCCATCCATCCATCCATTACATCATCTGTCTCTCTCTGTCCTTCCCTCCATCCATCCATGCATCATCTATCTCTTTCTGTCGATCTATCTATCCTTCCCTCCATTCATCCATCCCTCCATCCATCCGTCCCTCCTTCCATCCTCTGTCTGTCTGTCCATCCATTTATCCATCCATCATCTGTCTTTCTGTATGTCTATCTATCTATCCATCCGCCCATCCATCCCATTCTGCTGCTGTTCTATTCCTTGTTCAGCTTGTATCTGTAATGAAGCTGTCATAGCTAATGTGAATAAAACAGTCCCCTTAGGATATTCTTTTTTTCTAGCTCTCATTACAGTCTTTCCTATTTAGTCCATTACCTGCAGATCACACACACAGTGACCATTCCCTTCCATTCAAGAGCCTCACTTCTGACTGTAAACATCATCCTGTCGTCTTTCAGGGTGTGAATATAACCGCAGCACAAAGGCCTTTTGAATCTATAATTAGTTTGTGCGGAACAGACCCGTGGTATTTAAAAAGTCCATTAAGCATGAAGTCATATAGCCCCCAGCAGACACTGCTTCTGCTGCTGTAGATTTCCACACATGCCCTCTAGATACACCAAAAACATGAGAGAGCTGCTGACGCTGCTAGCTGTGATGCTTTTACTAACACTCTCCACCCCAAAGGTCAGAGGAACCGGCCCCAGACATAGTGTAGAAACAAAAAATGAGACACTCCTTGTCAGTAATGAGAGAGTTGAGGGTCATACTGCTCTCTGCCCCTCATTCAAACAAGATCTTAATGAGTCATAAAAAACTTGCCGCCCATCACTGGCAGCGACCTGCCTGGACTTCCACATTATCCAGACCATTTGAGAGGAATTCTCCATTTGTTACTATAATTGGCTCATTCTTTTCCCCAGCCCCTGGCCAATTAGTCCACAGACACAAGACAAGTTCAATGCACCTACATGCTCGGCATCAGCATATACTCTATGCATTTCCTGTTCTATGGGGCACCAATATTTTCAGAATTATGCAATCTTTGTCTGCTTTATTTGTTTGTGTGTTAAGGGAGAATCTGATATTATTTATTAAGGCAAACTGCAAATTTTCCTAATTGACTTGAGATTGGCTGTCATTTGGATATATGGATTTTTTTTTATTTACAAGCACATTTCCTCTGATAACTATGGAAGCCCATTTCTGCCACTGAATAAAAAAATGTAAACTTTTTCTGACTTTTTCTCAGAATTGTGTGATATAAAGTCGCAACTGCAAATTATAAAGTCAGAATTGCGAGATATAAACTCGCAGTTGCCAGAAATAAATTCAAAATTGCGAAATGTAAACTTGCAATTCTGACTTTTTTACTCAGGATTACATGATAAAAGCTTGTAATTCTGACTGTTTTACATTAGGTGACACAAACTTGCAATTCTGTGGGGGTTTTCTTACTTAGAATTACGATACAAACTTGCAATTGTCTTTTTTCTCAGAATTATGTGATACAAACTTGCAATTCTGACTCTTTTTTCAGAATTACATGATACAAACTTCTGACTTTTTCTCTCAGAACTGTAAGATGTTAACTCACAATTGCGAGTAATAAAGAAATTAAGTTAAAACTGTGAGTTCTAAACAGGCAATTCAGAGTTTTTTAGAACTGAGATATAAACTCGCAATTGCAAGTTCTGTAGTCAGAACTGCGAGTTATAAAGTTAAAATTGTATGTTATAAACTCGCAATTGTTATGAAGTCAGGATTGTAAGATATAAATTCAGAATTGCAAGATATAAACTTCAGCATTTCTGATATTTTTCTCAGAGTTGTGAGATATAAACTCATAATTGTGAGATATAAAGTCCATTTGTAAGGGGGAAAAAAATTTCAGAATTGCAGCTTTAAATCTCACAATTAATAACTCGCAATTGTGTGTTTTCTCGCATTTCTGAGAAAAAACAGTCACAATTGTGAGATATAAACTCACAATTATATCTTTTTTCTTCGAACTGCGAGTTTATATCTCACAATTCTTATTTTTTCTCAGAATTGCAAGTTCATATGCAATTCTGACTTTATATCTCGCAATTCTGACTTTATAACTCGCAATTGTGATTATATTTTAGAATTACGAGATGTAAACTCGCAATTGCGAGAAAGTAATAATTGTGAGATAAAAAATCTCAATTACCTTTTTATTTTTTATTCAGTGGCAGAAAAAGGGTTCCATTTAACTGATATACATTTCATATATGCTTAAAATTAGAATTTATGTTGTTTTTTCACAATGGGGAAACTATCATTATCCTACGACAATATAAACATAATATGCATTATGTAAATTTACATACTAAGCATTTATTATATTACAAAATAAAAGTGTGTGTGTGTGTGTGTGTATAAAAATAAAATAAAGCAAAGTAGGTATTATAAATTACTCTGTATAATTAACTAGCCTGTGGGTTTTCTTAATGATTAGTCATTTATGATTATGAAGCTACGAGAATACTTTTTTGTGTGCAAAGAAAACAAAAATAACGACTTTATTTAACAATTTCTTCTGTTCCGTGTCTTCATGTGTCTCAAGACACATTTTTAGCTTTATCCTTAACTATTTTTAACATAATTTAAAGAAATTCTGCAAGACTCTGAAACAGGGTGAGATCAGTCCATCTGCATGGGAACATAGAAAACCGACATAAATGTGTTTATTCAACAGGGTAACAGAGATAGTTAACAAACGAACAGGCAAAAAATCTATAACTTTTTTATGACACAAACTGTCTTAGCCCACACACACAAAAACGAGACCTACAGATTATACATAATAACAGTAATACTGCTCACAGCAAATGATCTGACAGCCTTACAGTATTGACAGTAATTTTCTTGAAATGTATTGTTAAAGCCAGTGGATTCGCTACACAAGTGGCACTTTGATGGCTGTGCTTTAATGAAGATGAATTTAAAGACACAACTGCTGCTATAAGTATCTAAGATAAAACATAAATGATGAAAAAAATACATCGGTGGGCAACTAATTGTAGTAATATTGATCCTACCGGCTTCCTTTGTATCATTATCCTCAACAGTCACACATCTTCCTCACAGTTCATGAAGACGATCAGCATTGTAGCTCATAGCAACCTTGTACCCATGATTCATTCTTCCAGTTGTTAATTCTAAAATTAATTAGTACTCGATCTCATTCATGACTGCTAATGTTGATTAGCGCTTAACCGAAACAGCCGACGTGAATTATGGACCTATATTGATCCTACAGAATAATTATCCTTAATAAATGATAGTCATATAAATTGTAGCATTAATTCCAGAGAGGGTGCAATTCAAAGCTGTCAGAAAATAATTACTGCTGTTCTGCTGCATTCGCACATCTGTCGTCACAAACATTCTGGAGAGTGGAAGGATGGATTTTGCATCAAAAACACCTTTTCAAACAGGTAATAGCTGTACTTTGTCTGTTTTACAGGTTGGTGATCAGATCATTGAAATAAATGGGGAGAGCACGAGGGATATGACCCACGCTCGGGCCATTGAGCTCATCAAATCGGGTGGCCGTAGAGTTCGCCTGCTGCTCAAGAGAGGCACAGGGCAGGTCCCTGAGTATGGTAGGTTTACACGGACTGTCTAAACACATACCTTACTGCCTAGAAATGTCTATAGTATTAGCTCACTTAGTTTACAGGATCTCAAGAGATGGAGTGACCGTCAGTTTGTCTTATTGCAAGACAGATCTTTGGAGGAGGTGATATTTTAATGGGTATTGTATAAAGAAATGTGTAATACAGCAGATTGGCAGAAGATCACAGCATACATGTTGAAATATGTTGGATTCTTGTAGACTTATTCACACCAGGAGCGAAATTTGTGCAGTTGACAGGTTTTATTTGATATATTATTATTATTAATATTTGATGGGAATTTCTAGTAGATCATTTTAGAAAAAGGTCACCATCAGTTACAGTTTTTCTCAATTGCTTTAGCTTTTTAACATTCTCTAAACTGTGCAACTGTCACAACTGTTTGTTTTATGGGACATCACAATGTAAAATCTAATAACTCACCCAAAATATATAATTCATGCTTCACAGCCTAGTTATTGTGTCATTAAAGTGATAGTTCACCCAAAAAGAATTCTGTCACTAATTTCTCACCCTCATGTCGTTCCAAACCCAACTTTTGTTCATCTTTGGAGCACAAATTAAGATTTTTCATGAAGTCAGAGAGCTTTCTAACCATGAATAGACGTCAACGTATCTGACACGTTCAAGGCCTAGAAATGTAGTAAAGACAACGTTAAAATAGTCCATGTGACATCCTTAGTTTTATGAGGCAACGAGAATGAATAATTTGTGTCGTGAAAGTGCATCGAAGACACGAAGAGAAGAAATTGTTGAATAACGTCTTTTTGTTTTCTTTGCTCACAGAAAGTATTTTCGTAGCTTTATAAAATTACGGTTGAACCACTGATGTGACATGGACTATTTTAACAATTTCCTTACTGCCTTTCTAGGCCTTGAAAGTGTCAGTTGCATTGCTGTCGGTGAGTAGTTAAAGACACAGTTTTCATTTTTGGATGAACTATCGCTTTATATTTGCTAATGGCACCAAAATGAAATTTTTTTGTCATCATGTGAGTCAAAATGTTTCGATCATGTTTTTTGATGAGTTTTTTAGAAATGGATTTCTTGAGTAGGTCAAATTTTACTAAGAGAAGCCAATATTGTAGTAGACAGAAAAATAAACATTTGTACACTACCGGTCAAAAGTTTTTGAACAGTAAGATTTTTTTTCATTTTTTTCGAAGAATTCTCTTTTGCTCACCAAGCCTGAATTTATTTGATCCAAAACACAGCAGAAGCAGTTATTTTGTGGAATCTTTTTACTGTTTAAAATAACAGCTTTCTATTTGAATATAGTTTAAAATGTAATTTATTCCTGTCATGAAAGCTACATTTTTAGAAATTATAGAAATTAATACTTTTAGTTAGTAAGGATGCCTTAAATTGATCAAAAGTGATGATAAAGATATTTATAATGTTACGAAATATTTCTATTTCTGATTAATGATGTTCTTCTGAACTTTCTTTTCTATTCTATGTTTTTAGCAGCAAATCAGAATATAAGAATGATTTCTGAAGGATCATGTGACTGGAGTAATGATGCTAAAAATCCAGCTTTGAAATCACAGGAATAAATTGCATTTTAAAATATATTAGAAAAGAAAACAGTTATTTTAAATAGTAAAAATGTTTCAAAAATGTAGTTTTTGCTGTACTTTGGATCAAATAAATGCAGGCTTGGTGAGCAAAAGAGACTTAAAAAAACATTAAAAATCTTACTGTTCAAAAACTTTTGACTGGTAGTGTATGTACACACTGCATTTATTTTTGTAGCGATGTGTTACATGTAAACAAAACATTTCATGTTAGATATTTATGGAACATACATGATGTCTGAGAGGTTTTGATAATTCAGTTGATCATTTTGCATTTAATGGCTCACAACATGACATTTTCACTGAGAATTAATTAATAAGTTCTGATCAGCAAGTCATGTGCATTTAGATATATTGCGAGTTGTACTGGACTTACTCTTTTAGACCACAACAACAAACTAAATAGAATTTTGAACTTATTGTTTCGAGAGATCCTGAGCCAAAGCGACTGAGAAAAATCATTTTCTTCTACACTAATATTTAATAACTCTAAAAATTTTCCTGCTAACACAACACTCTTCTTTAACATGACTGTGAGAGCATGCTCTTTGTATTAATGCAGATATACAGTCTTCTTCTCTTTCATCAATATTATGACTGTCAGTAAATAATTCTCACTTCCGTTCTCACTCAATACTACTCTCAGCACTGATCTTGATACTGTCTTAGCCTGTGGCTGCTGTTCTAACCCTAATGATTGGTCTAGGTTGTTACTTCGCCTCTTATAGGAATGGTACCTTCCAGTCTCTCCATGTGCATGAAAAGTGACAACCATGGCTCCCCCTATTTCTTCCTAATGGGCCATCCTAAAGACACGGTTTGTAACAGAGTGCATGCGTTCTAACACACCAGTCATCATTCTTTCTTGGAGTGCTGTGGTTTGGAGTTTTTTTTTATGTTGTTTAGTTTATTTTATTTAATTTCTATGTATATAAAATATATTGATACATTATAGCAATATACAGTAGTTGATAACATTGTGTGTTTTGAATCTGAATCTGTTGAATGTAACTCGTATGTAACTTGCCTTTTCCAAAGTTTACCGCCACTATTAAATTATCTCTGTATTAGCACTCTCATACTCCATCCTGGCCTACCGCTGTGGTCTTTAGGAAACTTAATGGTTTAAAGTCATTGCGATTTTATATCACCAACTGATGAAATTGAATATTTTTGTTAACCTTGTAGTTTAGGTCATACAGTGAAGGCAAATATCTATCGAAATTCACACATTCAAGAGAAACAGCAGATCTACCCCTCGACGCACATACACTCTTAACATTCTTGTAACTGACTCTCCATTGCGATGAAAACTTAACGCCTATGAGCTCCTAACAGCCACTGAAACAACCTTATACGCACTTGCCTTTGTATTCCCCTCACACTTGGCCATCTCTTCTCACGCGTTTAGTATCCTACTGAGATCTCAGTGGCGCCACAGAAACCTAGCTGAAATACAGTCATGGGATGGTTGTGTCAGCCTCTACGGTTTTATATTCCATACCTGTCTTCTGTTTCACAGTGAAAAACACTTTATGAGCTTGGATTCATCTTTTTCCTCTATAGGCCAGTGATTTCTGCTGCACCTGGGCCTTGTAAACGAGAGAAATTTACCCCAGTAGACTAAGAAACAGCTAGCACTGAGACACAATGATACGTAATTGTTTATACTTGCTATATTTCCCTTTATTTGAAGGTTAATTATAAATAGATGCTGTTGTAAGTGTTTATTTTCTTGTGTTGAAATGAATTCCCAGCCAGTTCGCTAGTTATCACACGTTAAAATGGCCGCCTGGGTGCATATGTGCTTTATAGGTTGGTAGAAAGCTGAGCAGTCCTCAGTGTATCCTGCTATATATGAGGAGACAGGTAGGATTAGGGATGTATAATGAGAATATTAAGGTTGGTGACCCTCTTTCAGTTTGGGTTGTGAGTGTGTGGGTAAAATATGCTATTGTGTGTTGGGAGTCTGAGGAGAGGAAGTGTGGAGATGTCACTCCAATATAAGCATCTTGGTGTGAAGTGATGTGTGTGTGCGTGTGTGGAGGTTGGGTGGGTAGCAGTAGAAGCCCAAGGGAGAACCTGATTATTCCACATCCAGTAGACACACATGAAACTAGTTTACGGGCTGAAAACGATCCCATTTCCTATCAGAAATGGAGGTTGTTTTGGTATGTATGCAAACATTATCATATAGTCTTTTGTTTCCTTACAAGAAAAGTACTCTGTCAATGCCATAATACACTTATGGTATGAGGTGGTAATGTACCATAGTACTGTAGCTACATGGTATTCCAACATACTTTAATTATCATAATACAGATCCCAAATGATTTGCATTGTACAATGTAGAGAAAAGCTATGATAATATCACTGTACTTTTTGTTAGTGTGGTTTGTGTGGTTTTTATTTTTCCCAAACCAGTTCAGAGCAAATCTCACCCCGCAGCTGATTCTAAAGATTTAATTGGTCATGTAAATCACAGTGCTGATTGCCTACCCAACGCTGAAAGAATTACTAACCACTAACCCTAATGGTGCGGTGCTTCTTTTTACTTTGAATGGAAGGACGTCAAGCGTTGCCGAGGTCTGTTGCGCCGCTTTACTGGTGTTGCTCACGGCAGAAATTTAAAACTTTTCAAGCAGCAATGCAGGCGTCAGCCAATCAGATCGCCTTATGCAAATATACTAGTGCAGACGCTAGCCAGTCACGTTCATGCAACACCAGAAAAGTAATGTGATTGGCTGCTGTCACTATGACGGTCGTGTCAGCACTAAGCTTCAGCCACGCCCTCCGTCAAGCATTGATGCGACACCCCATGTGAATTTACCGTAACACATCGTTTTATACATATTTTGGACTATCGCTACTTAAAATACTGATATGATGCCACAATTTTGGTTGTAATTTTCAGTTGAAAGGCAACAAGAGAAGCAATGCAAGTCTTCACTACTTTTCTAACAATAAGAAGAGAAGAAACTAATGGGACAATGCCTGTGGACGAATAAAACTTCCTAAAGACCTGCGTCTTTGTTTTCTCCACTTTAGCCCTAATCCCTTTGAGGCTTTTAGTAGACCACAGCTACTGAAAGAGCTTACAAATGACAGACAATAAATGCTATAGGGGTGTCGACACCCCTAGTGCTGAACTGGTTTGGGGAGCGTGTGGTTCATGTTCGTTATATAGTACTTCTTTGCCAGTGTTAACTTTGGTTACACTAATTTTTTTTACTCTAGTGTATGAGTGTTTCCATTTGTGCTTCTTTCTGTTTTGGTTTGAGTATGTAGATGTAACTATTTCCATGTTTTCCCAGCAGATAGTCCCACCCCCTGGGATGCTCACACTACAGCCTCCCCAAGTCTGTCGGAAGTAGCACCACCCCTCGACAGCTTATCTAATCCATCAGCTTCTTCTCATGTGAACCCACCCACCGACCCACCTCATACATCGTCCTTGGAAGCAGCAGGTCCAGACTGTTCCCAGGGTCCTAGAGGCCCAGAGAATAGGGCTCTGGAGCAGGCCAGTGTGGGGAAGAGGTCAGCCCTGGCAGGTGGAGTTGGGGGTGGGACCAAGCAGAGGGACGGTAGTAGGGCCAACCGTCGCTCTAGTGGAGGGAAGAGTCAGCAACAATACCTTGATGAACTTGCGGGAGAGCCCAAATCCCACAAAAGCAGTCGGGCGAAGTCCAAGGAACGCAGGAGGGAGCAAAGCAACACGCCGTCTCGAAAACGAGACTCGCCTAAAACAATTCCAAATGACACCAACATGAATGGGGGAAACGGATGCCTGGATGGTAGCAACAACCAACAAGGAGTTCTGGTGCCATTCAAAGCCCTACCAAAGGAATCAGAGAAAGGGCAAATGAGCCAAGAGTGTCGTCCCAGCCACAACTCCAAGACCAGCAACAGTGCACCAGGCAGGAAGGCCACAGTATCCCCAGGACCCTGGAAGATCCCTGGTACGGACAAGCTACCCAGTACCCTGCGCTCAGCCACCTCCACCATAAGCAGATAACATCTCAGGCCCAACTTTTGGCCTTGGACCAACCTTTGGCCATGATCCGCCTTGTTTTGGGGCTGGTCGGGCTCTTCTTGATTGCTTTTCACAGGCTTGCTCTACTCGGAAGAGATCGGATTTAACCTTGACTAGGTACCACCTTCCCACAATCCTCACTAAAGACCTTTCCATGCATTTCTAGACAGAGCATTTTTTATTTATATTTTATTCTAAGTTATTTTAACAGATACGACACCCACCACCTTAAGAACTGGAAGCATTCACTCCAAAAACGGAACCACGGTAGAATGAGTGATGCATGTAGCGTGCAAAAAGAATCCCAGACTTGTTTGAACTGTTGGGGAAAAGCACTCAAGACTCAGAGATGTACATGCACAGAGAACCACTTACTGACTCTGAACCACCACCGGTGGCTGCAGCAATTTTTATACACTTTCATTAAAAAATGAAGAATACTGAAGGAGTTGCCTGACATACAGTTTTTGTGTATTTGAAGAATGAATATGATTAAAAAGATTCTATATGAGCGGACAGTCGACTATGGAACTCTGCCTTAAAGACTGACCTTACTGACCTGGGTCGGTAAAATGAATATAGAAATAGATATATTATATGACTACATATATGTGAGACATATTGTAAATATGGTCTTTACACACCATTGTGAGCCCATACTGCAATATTGATATCATACACAGTGTAAGTTAGAAGAGTGTAATCTAGAATTCATTCCTACTCCACTTTAAGGTGCGTTCCCACTGACAGCGATATAAACTTGAGTGGTTCCCACTCAACTTCAATATAGAACTGTAACAGGAAACAGATCACATGACCTTCACTGTCTACACTGACATCGGTAGTTGCAACGGGCCAACGGTGAGGTCGGTGACCTCTCATTGATGATTTATGACTACCAGTTGCTGCAAATCGCTGTCAGTGTGAGTACCCAATTTCTGAAGGAGCCGATGGGCTTTGACCTTCTCTTGACTCTCAATCTATTCTCCCTTTACGTGAGTACATGAACAAAGCAATTTGAGTCCAAGATGGTTTTGATGAAATATAGAATGGTTTGATTAGGGCAGAGTGCCTTATTCCAGGGGTGTCCAATCCTGCTCCTGAAGGGCCACTGTCCTGTAGAGCAGGGATGGGCAACCTCAGTCCTGGAGGGCCACTGTCTTGCAGAGTTTAGCTCTAACCCTAATCAAACACACCTGAATAAGCTAATCAAGGTCTTCAAGATCACTAGAAAGCTACAACCAGGTGTGTTTGATTAGGGTTGGAGCTAAACTCTGCAGGACAGTGGACCAGGACCAAAGTTGCCGATCCCTGCTGTAGAGCTTAGCTCAGGGGTGTCGAAACTCTGTCCTGGAGGACTAGTGTCCTGTAAAGTGTAACTCCAACTTGCCTCAACACACCTGCCTAGACGTTTCTTGTATGCCTAGTAAGAATTAGCTGATTAAGGTGTGTTTAAATAGGGTTGAAGCTAAACTCTGCAGGACAATGGCAATCCAGGACTTCAGTCAACTTCAGTCCTGGAGGGCCACTGTCCTGCAGAGTCTAGCTACAACCCTAATCAAATACACCTGAAAAAGCTAATCAAGGTCTTCAAGATCACTAGAAAGCTACAACCAGGTGTGTTTGATTAAGGTTGGAGCTAAACTCTGCAGGACAGTGGCCCTGCAGGACTGAAGTTGCCCATCCCTGCTGTAGAGCTTAGTTCGGGGGTGTCCAAACTCGATCCTGGAGGGCCGGTGTCCTGCAGAGTTTAGCTCCAACTTGCTTCAACATACCTGCCTAGAAATTTGTAGTATGGCTAGTAAGAATTATTATTCAGGTGTGTTTAATTAGGGTTGAAGCTAATCTCTGCAGGACAATGGCCCTCCAGGACTGAGTTTGGAAACCCCAGGCTTAGCTCCAATACTAATCATACACACCTGAACCAGCTAATCAAGGTCTTCAGGATTACTACTGCAGTACATTGGCCCACCAGGAGCAGGAGTGGACATCCCTGCCTTATGCTGACCACTTGATGCTTTATTTGAGCTATAAATCCTAGGCAACGACATCAAGATAAAAAACGTAGGCTGCTATAAATTCATTGAACTACTTGTTCCGTAGAAACTGTGCAGCAGTAATGCCAGAACTGAATGAGTATGTCATCGCATCCCCCTTTCTGAATGCGTTTGGTGTCTGGAGAAGCCGGGTTATGTCCACAGAATAGATATATCGATATAAAATTCAAAGCTATTTTCGTACATAGATAGGTGAGAGTTATCTAAAAGAAGTGCAGATATTTATTAAGGATATCTTTGACAGAAGTTCATATGTTTGTTGAGCACTTTGTCTTTAAGCAGACATGTATACATATAAAATGCAGTGCTGGAAAGAGTATATGCTGTGCATCCATGATATTCATTGAATATTTCTGAGGACATTAATTCTCAAAATCCTTTTATGAAAACTTGTTTATTAGCATATTCCCGATATAAACGGTTGTGTGTTCGAAAGTCTCTTTCACATGGTTCATGTCAACACACAAGCTTGCTAATAGCAATGGGTAATAGCAAATTGCGAAAGTACATGAAAGAGGTAACGTATGCTATTGTCATGAATGTTTTTTCTTCGAATGTCTTTGTCCACCTTGTGCTGTATTTGGACGTATCTACACAGTCTATCAGTCTCTACTAGCTTAGCTAGGAGGCTAAGATGTTAGCTTGCTAATCGAAGGCAAACTGAAAACAGAAAGAACCAATTAAAAGGTCTTAGCTAATGGAATTGTTTTTAGATTTCTTGGTTACGCTTCGAAAAGGCCAAAGTAATTGTGGTCAAAGTTGAAATTGTTTGAACTTTAAGTACGTTACGCATCTTTGTGCTACACGGCTAGGTGGCTAAAGGCCCATTCACACCAAGGCGATAATGATAGCTATGAAGTTGTAACAATCATTCTAATTCTATGAGAGTAGGGTAATGATGTGGAGTAGAGGAGAATCACTTTCAGAATTTTTTTCTTTTTATTTTTTTCAGTGATAAAATCACTGACAACCAGAATCAGACAATCCACAACTTCAAAATTGAGAAACAGAACAATATTGTGCATTGATGTGGATGCTAACTTCGTTAACATTATAATTATCATTCTTGGCTTGAACGGGACTCTAGCATTCTAGATACTCTAGATTTTTTGCTCTACTGAATTTAATAGATTGGGAAACGATGTGAGTCATGTGAAAGGGCCTTAATATTTGGGCTTTAAATGTAACTGGAACATTAAGATGTTATGGAACAAACTTTCTGTTAAATCTAAGCCTCAGTATATGTTGTTATTCTGCGTTTTCTATCATAATTCACATTTTTATGAGTTACATTGCTATTAATGCCACTGTCAGCATTTTAGAATCACTTGAAGATGAAATGGGTCGTTTCTGTGCAACTAGTGGAATCAAACAAAACTGCAAATCATTGGCTCAGCCAACTGCATGATTTTAAGGGAGTGTTTTAATCGTTTATGATTTCTATACAGATTTTATAACCGATAGTGGCACAGAAATTACACACTTCACATGTCAAGATCCCAAAGGTGCTTCAATGTGTATTCTACCTGCAATACTGTCAAAAATGTTGTAAAACTATTCACAACTTTTATAGTTTTGTTCACTTTAATTATTATATACAGTACATGTCAATTGTAGTTCCTGTCAAAGGGACCCCAGACAAGACCTCATTCGTTCTATCCATTGTCATATTATAATATCGTCTCTATTATATTCATCTCCCACAGAAATAAAGCGATGACGGGTTCCACTGACACTCTTTGACAACTGTTGTAGATGACAAGGAGAACCGACAATGATCTAGTCATTACAAGATAGTGCTAACATTTCCCTGATAAAGACAAATTAATTGAAGCACTCCAAAAATGAGTGCGCCTCTATTCCGAGTGGTACATCCCAGACAGACAATGACATTGTCAAAGCAAATGAATTTTTTTATAAAGCAAAGAATGTGTGTGCATACGAATGAGTTGGATCACCACAAACGCTATGATATCTCTCAATAGGGTTAGAAATTTGGTTTAAGGTACAAAATCAACTTTACGAATAAGGAACGAGACATCTTAAAGCCAGAAACACTCTACTCAAGTACACAAATGCAGACACAAATTTTTGGCAAGCACATTGGAAGTGTGCAGTTTCATTGTACATCCTTGTAGTCTATTTTTGCACTACCGTAGTCTTAACAAACCTCTGTACTCAAGGGGGCGACAGATGTACCTTCAAATGTCTTTACTATTGAACAATGTGTTGTAAAGGTGCACTCAAACTATTGTTTGGATAATTTTCGTTTGTGAAATCAGTAGAAATCAACACAATCTGGTTTTTGCGTGAGGCTGAAAAAATTTCCCACATAGATTTTGCAACAATTCAAAGTTAGTCAAGTTAGATGAATTGTGGCATGCCATGGGAAAAAGATTTGCATTCATTATGGCCACATCTATAGCTTCATGACAAAAGTTGATGCTAAATTATGCTAATACCACATTAAAGGGATAGTCACCCAAAATTAAAACTACCCCATGGTTTATTCACCCTTAAGGCATCCTAGGTGTATATGACTTTCTTCTGTCAGACGAATACAATCAGAGTTATATTTATAAATGTCCTGGCTCTTTCAAGCTTTATAATAGCAGTGAATGGGTGTTGAGATTTTGAAGTCCAGTAAAGTGCATCCATCCATCATAAAAAGGAAAAATATCTATATTTAAAACTTTTTAAACTGTAATCTCAGGGTTCTGCTAACTGTCGTACATGCATCCACAGAGTGGCGTTTAAGCGAATGATGTAAGTGTAGCATAAGCTTTGCTGTAAACAAAACCAAGTTTTGTTTACAGCAAAGGAAAACCAGTCTTTTCTTGGCTTATATCAAAATCCTCCAACATTTTTCTTTGCAAATCCTAGTTTTGTACTTCTAATTTGTGACTGTTTGTCAACTCTGCTTCCACATTCGTCACTTCTCACCGGAGCTTACGCTACGCCTACGTCCTATGTCATCTGCTAGAACACCTCTATCTTGTGAATATATGTACCACAGTTAGTGAAAGTTAGACATTACAGTTTATAAAGTTTTAAATATGGACATTTTTCGTACACAAATGCATTGATTTGCCTCAGAAGGCCTTTATTAACCCCCTGGAGCCATGTGGAGCACTTATTATGATGGATGGATGCACTTTATTAGACTTTAAAATCTCAAAACCCATTCACTGCCATTATAAATCTTGGAAGAGCGAGGACATTTTTTAATATAACACCAATTGTATCCATCTGAAAGAAGAAAGTTATATACACCTAGGATGGCTTAAAGGTGAGTAAATTCATTTTTTGGGTGAACTGTCCCTTTAAGAATGCAATGTGTTATGTTACAAATTGCATCCTGACAAATTTTGCAACACAGCAACATGAAAAAGGTTATTACCTTGCTTAGTGGAATTTGCATTCATGTATTTGTTTAAGCTATGTTTCTGGCCTTAGGGTTTTTAGAGTAGCGTGTTTAAAGAGAGAATAGTGTCAGTGCATTCACACTGCTTTTCCGTTTGTCTTGAGTTTGCCGGATTCTGAAGAGACGTCACCGAAATGATTCAACCTGATAAATAATGTGATTTAAAATGAGATGATTTATTAGTAGAGCCATGGAGGCAGCGCAATGCCCAAAAGGGGCTCTGTATCACTGTGTAGAACTTAAAGAGCAGCGCGGTTCACCCTGTACAGCTAAAAACTATAAATATGACACTATGTACTATGACCTAGTCACAAAAACTGTAAGTGAGCTACTATTTTTATGAAATGCAACTCAATGGATATATACTTACTTTTGCAGAGCTCTTGTTTACGGTATGATATTTACTGAAATACTGTCAATAAAACCTTGACATGGTGTAAAGTATTCAAGTAAAATTCAAGTGTTTTGTGAGTGTTTTACTTAATTGCCGGTCTACACTGATTTGTTCCTGCACGATTAACCGTGTGATTACGCAACCAGATGTGGTTAAAGGGTCTTTATTTGAAAGGAGATGCTGGGAAGCGGTGACATAATTACATGTTTACTGAAAGAAACACAAAAAAGACTGCAAGCTGAACTTTGGTCACTTTGCAAAACACTACATGATATTTATGCAGTTCTCAGTCATGTGTACATGAAAATTATGGTGTCAGATTATCAGGTGCAGTCAACGCCGCTGGAGGAAGCAGTTTACCTACTGTTTTATGCTTTGGGGTTTAGGTAGGCATATTAGCAGCCATTACTTCATTACTACAATGTCACATAATCCTTCAAACATTCTAATATTAACATCTATTATCAATGTCATTCTAATATGCAGATTTGTGCTTGAGAAACATTTCTTACTATAGAGTGTTTTCACAACGCCTCATTAATTGGCCATATTGGCAGCACTGAATGTAAACAATGCCACTGAACCGAACAAAACTTGCATATTTAGCTGATTATTTCTGCTGAAAATGGTAAATTATCATCATATTTTTGGCTGTACTTATCGGTCAGACCAGGAAAAATATTTGGAGTGCTATAGACTGCCGAAAGTTACAACAAATCAAGGAGAAGAGTGCAAAAAACTGAGGAACAAAAGGTGTTTGTGGTTTACCAAACTGAACCAGGATTTCCAAGGCAAGAATCTTGACAACATTCGTGTTTGTTCTTACCATTTCCAGTCAGGTAGGTGAAATGCTATGCTAATACTGCTCGTAAGTATCTTTATCATCTATTTACTTTAGTTTGTCAAAATATTGCGCCTTTTCCTGCTTACTAAGTCCTTCTCAATATGATTTAGCAGCTTCCACACATTTTCTCCATGGTTTAGACAGCATAAATTAACAGAACAATGTATTCAGTAGTACACTGACCGTGCAAATCATGCTGTTGTTACATCTGAGTATCGCTAATATGGCCGCACATCCGGATATCTGACCAAATCGTGACGTAAGTGCAAACCCTCTGTTATCAGTGTAGTTTTTAATTTTTTGTGAAAACCATTTTATCAGGGTTCTTTACAGAACAGCTAATTTATTTAAAAGAAGAAATGTAATTAAATTGGTCGAAGTTGACAGTAAAAAATACTCTTAATGTACATTATAAGTGCTTTTACTGTCACTTTTGATTCATTTAATGCATTCTCGCTGAATAAAACTTTGTCAAAATTATGTAAAAGTTAATACAAATTATTGTGCTGAGACATATCCACCTCATTTTTCAACGCGGAAGTGAGCTGTTTTCTGTGAATGTGCCAGACCGAAATAACAAGAGGAATAACAAAGTGCAGCAAACTGAAAACTGTTTGCACTACAAACCAGTGTGCTCATAATTTAGATAATACCAGTTTGCAATATTAAGCAGCAAAACGAGCTATTTTGTACAGCTGGAAGCGAATGACACCGGAAGCCGCACATATTATATTTACAAATGGCCGCGGCCACTCTTACGGGAAAAAATAAGGTGGATATTTTTCTTGAAAGCATGAGTAAATGTCATTGTCTTTTTGGAAAGACCTACTTTAGATCTCACAGCAGCATTCCGGTGGAACTGTGGACTTTGCAAACTCGTTTCGAATTCGTCCTTTTCAGGTTTTAGATCACAAAGAAAAAACCTTACATTTCTCTACAGAAAATCTTTAGTCCCGTTGACTCTAGCTGTGCTGAGGAAGAAAGTTACAATTTTACTTCCTCTGGTAAAACACTGTAGGCCTATTTACACAGACTATTGTTGGTTCGGCATTGTATTTTTTCCATAATAGCTGGTTAATTGTTGCTGAAAAGATTCCAGGTTCCATTCTGACAAGCCTCATTATTGGGTCAATACAGCTTTGTGTATGCTCAGTGACTTGGTGTTTGGCTGTATAAAAATAGAAATATTCACGTATCAGCAGGTTTGACAACTAAACCGCTGCCATTCTTATATTGCACTAATATGAGACATAATTACTTGACATTAGTATAGACTTTAATAACTACGTGACATTTGTACGGAGAATCCGTTAAATAGCCACCGAATACCATTTATGAGCGGTGACATTTCAATTTATTTTATAAATTAAAAAATAATCCCATCATACATTTGTCATGTGCCAGAAATGTAATAGACACATGTTGAATTGGATTAGGCTGGAAGACGATATTAATGCAATATAATCAGGACAAGATTAAATGTTATTCTAGTATTGCAATATACATTTCAATATATTGCGTGAAATAATTATATAACATAGACACATTACTATGCGTGTAATTCCTTTTATGGCCAGTGGGTGGGAGTAAATGACAGATAGTGATAATTTTGTATTAATTCGTTCATCCGCGCCAGTAGGAGTCAGTGTGACATGCACAACGACATGCGCAGTTTAGAAGAAGAACGAGCCTCAGAGGTGAAGGCGCAAAATCCCGTGTGCTAGCATCGCTGGCTAGCAGTTTTGAATTTACAGACAGCATGGACTGGTAAATATTACGTTTTATCATGACTTTATTGTCGTATGTGTGATATCTGATTGTTTTGGCTACTTTATTTGATTTATGTTTGGCTCTAATTTAAATTATTGTGAGGAGAACGGCTCCACATGGTAACGTTAGTTGACACTGTCAGTATAATAACACAGGAGAGAAAATAAAACATAACTTTGTTATTATTATTATTATTATTAGTTGATTCAAAAATATTATATTATGTTAATACAGCATTTCGGATCACAGAACTTTTGTAGTGCAAAACACTAATAGTTTTTGCTGTGTTTTTGACAGTTGTTAGCTATATTGGCTATTTGATTTTAATTTGTTTAGGTTTGTTAAGCAGGTTAACAAACCTGTTTTTTTTTTTTTAAGGTGTGTGTGTGTTTATTGTAGTTTAACTCATTTTGTTAATATACAATCAGTCTGAAGACAAAATTTGTGTTCAACTGTGTTTGTGAATATGTGACATTATTGTGGATAGTAACCTAATGTTATGACCTTTTAAATGTAATTCTGGTGTCTTTATTTTGTGCAGTAATCAGACCTGGTTGAGTCCAGTGGTTCGGGACACTGAGGTGACCCGTGCTGCCCGCAGAAAGAGTTCGCATAAAAAAGTTGCTTGTATCCTTTACAAAAATCAAATAGTCATAGCCATAGTGAGGTCAATTACATGTATTTATATAGCACTTTGCAATGCAGGTAGTTTCAAAGTAGCTTCACAGATATAGACAGAAAAAAAATAACTGTTATTTAAAAATACAAAATAAATGTTGACAGAGCATAAATATCAACTTTAAAGCAGCTGTACATAAACAATGTTATTCAGCTCAGCTCAGTTCAGTTCAGTAAGTGTTAATGTTGCAAAGGTTAGCAATTAAAAGTGTAAGTACATTATAACTGTGCTGAAACTGTTATAAACTTGTAGGAAGGGTTTTTCCTTTACTGTGTGTTTAGTTCCACTGGCACAGGATGACAGTCCTGGCACCAGCACTACCCCTGCTAGACCACTACTGCGCCAAACACCTGGATCTCTCCTCAAACAAACTTGTGAGTGAATAGCTTTTACTATTTCATACAGTCTAACCAGTGCAGTCTGATTCAGAAATGGTCAATCAGCTCTTGAAACGAATTATTTTAAAAGACTTCAATCTGAATCAATCTGATGCATCTTTTAATTAAATGAACTGACTGAATCCTTTAGTACTGAATTACACTACCAGTCAAAAGTTTTTGAACAGTAAGATTTTTAATGTTTTTAAAGAAGTCTCTTTTGCTCTCCAAGCCTGCATTAATTTGATCTAAAATACAGCAAAAGCAATAATATTTGTAAATGTTTTTTTTAGTATTTAAAATAACTGCTTTCTATTTGAATATATTTTAAAATGTAATTTATTCCTGTAATCAAAGCTAAATTTTCAGCATCATTACTCCAGTCTTCAGTGTCACATGATCCTTCAGAAATCATTCTAATATGCTGATTTGCTGTTCAACAAAAATTTATTATTATCAATATTTAAAACAGCTGAGTGCATTTTTTTTTTTAAATCAGGATTCTTTGATGAATATAAAGATCCAAAGATTAGCATTTATCTGAAATATAAAGCTTTTGTAACATTATACACTATACCATTCAAAAGCTTGGAGTCAGTATAATTTTATTTATTTATTTTTTGGAAAGAAATGATAGAAATTAATACTTTTATTGAGCAAGGATGCTTTAAATTGATCAAAAGTGATGATAAAGACATTTATAGTGTTACAGAAGATTTCTATTTCAGATAAATGCTGTTCTTTTGAACTATATTCATTAAAGAAACCTGAAAAAATTCTACTTAGCTGTTTTCGGCATAATAATAATAATAATAATAAATGTTAATAGATGTTTTTTGAGCAGCAAATCAGAATACTAGAATGATTTTTGAAGGATCATGTGACTGAAGTAATGATGCTAAAAATTCAGCTTTGTAACCACAGGAATAAATTACGTTTTAAAATATATTCAAAGAAGTTATTTTAAATAGTTACTATTTAAACAGTTATTTTAAATAGTAAAAGTATTTCAAAATTTCACTGTTTTTGCTGTACTTTGGATCTAATAAATGCAGGCTTGGTGAGCAGAAGAGACTTCGTTAAGAGACAATAAAAATCTTACTGTTGAAGAACTTTTAACTGGTAGTATAAGTTAGAAAGTCGTTACTTTCAGTCAGAAATTAAACAAGAAATGTTTGCTTAATCTTTATGAAAATCATAGTATGATAGTTCATTTGACAACTATCATGTAGTTGAATATGTAGCAAATATATAAAACATAAATATATAAATACAATATTTTGTAATGCTATTTTAAATAAAATAAACGATTAAACAAATTTAATTCTTTAAGACGGGGGTTTTAAACTCTGGGTCCTTTCAAGAAGTTTACTGAAAAACAGTCAAATGTCAAATCAACATTTTGAAAAATGTCAAAATAAAGTATAATATTAAACAAAATGTAAAAAATAAATTATTATAATTTGGTGTTTTGGCGTGATGATATTTAACACTGCAAGCTGTCATAAGATATTTAGTCAGATTTTCATGCTCTTTCATGAAAATAATTTGTGCGTGTACATTCCATCTCCGTTATCACAAAACCCACAACAAGTGCAGCTCTGATCTTGGCATCCGTTTATAAATGCCACAAATAAAGACGTCGCTCTCGGGCACTTTAGAGTTCCTGTTGCCGGTGCAAATGCAGCATGAAAACGCCCCGGAGGAGAAATTGGTTCTCTAGGAACCGCCATGCAGGCTACTTCTTAGAACTACGTGGTGCAAAAGCCCCTTTTGTGAAAAGTGGTTTGTATTGATGTACAGTTGTTTTTATATCTTGTCCAGTCACTCCAAGAAGTGCCCTCAGGAACCCAGATGTGTCGGCCATCCTCGGGACAGGAGGCAGAACTCCTCGCTTCATCAACACACCCCGGACCAAAGGCAGTCTGAGCATGGTGAGTGACCAGAATTCATATGAACATCCTTCATTCATCCTGACTACATATATTCAACTTTTTTGATGTTAACTTCTTTGCCTTGGCTTTTGTTTGTTGACACATCAGAACTTGGATGACAGTGATTGGACGAACAGTCTTTACCCGTCTCCTTTGTCTGGGTTGGTGGACACCAGCTTCACTGAGGATGTCAGCATGAGCGCTATCATGCTAAAGGAAGATGATCCCGGAGAGGCTGGTAAATAATCATCATAATCATCCTCAGACATATGAAGTAACCATTGATTTACAGCTAATTTTCTGTTTTTCTCTTCCCAGCTTCTCTCAGTTTGTTTCCTGAATTTCTGCAGTCATATGTGCGTCATGCGTCCACAGCTATGTTTGACCTTTTAGAAGAGTATGAGGCTCTCTGTCAGGATAAGGTAAAATCCTAGTATTGCATAGAGAGACTAAAAAAATTTAAATTCATAATTTCATTAAAGGGATAGTTCACGCAAAAATGAAAATTCTGTCATTAATTACTCAACCTTGTGTTGTTCCAAACCCGTGAGACCTTTGTTCATCTTCGGAACAAAAATTAGCTTTCTGTCCCTGCATAGACAGCAACACAACTGACATGTTCAAGGCTTTTCCTAAACATGTGTCGAAGACTGACACGGCAGAAAAGAAATTGTTGAAAGTCAATATTTTTGTTAACTTTGTGGACAAAAAGCATTCGTGTCGATTTATAAAAATAAGGTTGAACCACTGATGTCACATGGACTATTTTAATGATGTCCTTACTACCTTTCTGTGCTTTGAACATGCAGTGTAAGGTCGAAAAAGATTAGAAAAATCTTGCAGGTTTGGAACAGTAATTTATGACCGAATTTTTATTTTTGGGTAAACTTCATATATAATATAAATGATCTTTTTTTTTTTTTTGTAGATAGAAAACTGTAGAAAACTAAATGTTTTGAGTGTCAGTTAAATGAAAATGTTGCCATGGCTAGGGATGTGACTGTGAGGAAATTTTCCCACAGGTTAACGCGTGACAACAACGGGTTTGCGGTTTCATCGAATTTCACGTCAACAGTACTACAACCTCACTTATATTAAACATAAAATAAAGCAATAATCCCCAAGAAGCCATGGTTTACAGTGAATTTCTGACAGCTAAGGGGCGTTGTTAGGCACGATGCTGTTATAAATTCACTGTAAACCACGGCTTGACGGGGCTTATTGCTTTTATAAAACGGTTATTCCATATACGTAGTGAGATGTCACAAAATAAAACGGAGCAAATAAAGTGTAATGATATTAATAAAAACAATATTCTTCCACCAAACAATGTAGTTCCTCAGAAACGGTTGTGGTTGCAACAAAGTGGTTGCCGAGCAACACACAGATGTAACCAGAGGTGTATGTTTGAAATGTAATTTACAACAGCTTAGAACGCAGCTCAACCAATCAGAATCAAGGAACGGAACCATTTGTTTTATAATGATTAATATATTAACAAAATAAATAAAAATATACCATTGTATGGGTCTAATGTAAACTAACAAATAACTTCCACAAAGTTTAATTATAAGAAAAATACTGAAAATCAGCAAACACAGTGGAACCACATAAATAAAAAACGAATGTTCTTCCAACGAGCTTCCAAAAATCACCTTTTAGATAAATGGCAACAGTCAACAGGCCTTTCAAAATACAAAATATTTTAAAACAGGCGCTTTTGTATTTTGAAACTAAATCTTTCGCCAGCATCTTGCCTTCCTCACTTCACTCGTCAGCTCGACTCACTCACCTCATGTGTTAAATGAAATCTGACTCCTCCTGCAGATCTTTGATGCGACTGTTTTTCGACACATTGAGCAGCCACATTCAGTTTTACGCCGACTATTGCAACAAGCCTAGCCATGGCAAGCCAAAACAAGAAATCCTTACTGAGATTTGTAATGTGCTGACCTGTATTGTAGGTTAGTATGTTGCAGAAAATGGTTCTTCGATCGGCTCCTGGTCAGCAGAAATCCTCCAAGACAGTCAGCATTACCTGGTTGCTGCAGCAAGAGATGGTGACATGGAGACTCATAACCTCACTGTACAGGTACAACACTCTTTTGATGTATAAGAAATTAGTCATTTTGTTCAGAATGCATTAAATTGTTTAAAAGTGACAGTAAAGACATTTGTGATGCTGCGTAGCATTTCTATTTCAAATGTGTGTTCTTTTAAACTTCTATTCATCAATAAATCCTGAAAATATATATCACAGTTTACTCAAAATATTAAGCGGCACGATTGCTATTTAAATGCAAACATATTGTTAAATCTCTCAAATACAGAGACCGAGTACAGACAGTTTTAGAAGAAGACATCATGATGGATATAACTGTAAGTGCATGTTTATTACACTCTTAATGGTCTACATAGATGGAAAACATGAATGTGATTGCATTATATTACAAAATGTCAGACCTTATGATAGCACAAGCACATTGCTCAAGCCTGTTAGGTTTTAAATGACAAAACAGTAGTTATACTGTCCAAAATTAACAAACTGTGTTTGAAAACTTTTAGAATGTCTCAAAGTTACATCATGCTAGTGCCAGTTGGTTTGATAATTTGTGTCTATTGCAGTTCATACATTAATTTTTTTGGAGTCACTGCATATGAACTTATGGTTGTGTTTTCTCTGGAGATGCCCACTGAGAGTGAGAAGGCAGTAATGGAGCAGTTCTTCCAAAAGGACAGTATGGTGCGACAGAGCCAGGTACACATGCATCCATTTACACACATCTTGCATGTCTACATGGAAAAAACACTTCACTCAGTATCTGTTGTGTGTGTGTTTATTTAGCTGGTGGTGGATTGGTTGGAGAGTATCGCTAAAGACGAGATAGGAGACTTCTCTGATAACATTGAATACTATGCCAAATCTGTGTACTGGTAAGTGATATTACTGCTCATTGTTATTAAACATTTCAGATTTCTAAATAAAATTGAATGCAGGTAGATCTTTTATGGTGGATTGTTCATGTGTAGGGAGAACACACTCCACACACTGAAACTGAGGAGGAATCAGTCCAGCGGTGGATTCAGCAGGCCGCTAGTCACAGAACTGGATCCAGATGCTCCCATCAGACAGAAGAGACCACTGGCAGACCTAGACAGAGAGGATGACGCTCGCTTGCTCAAAAACCTCTTTAACCTCATACGAGCTGGCATGACTGATGAGGTATGTGTTTTCTGATAAGGATTGTTATTGAGTCATTTTATAGTTGAGTATCGTAACACTACAAAAGTCATTGATTACGTATCACTAAAAAATGCCATATCACTGATAACAATTTCAAAACATACTTTCAAAAATATTTTTATATTTGTTATGCAACTACAGGTTCTGTGTTGACAAGTAAGCAAATGTCACTGTGTGTCTTTTCTACTGTGTGTGTAGGCTCAGAGGCTGTGTAAGCGCTGTGGTCAAGCCTGGCGTGCTGCCACTCTGGAAGGCTGGAAACTGTATCACGACCCCAATATCAACGGAGGTCAACACACACACATACTAACTAACATTTAACTACATGAATATTACTTTTATGTTAAATAGAACTTTATAGGGATAGTTCAACCAAAATTGGAAATTCTGTCATTAATTACTCACCCTCATGTCGTTCCAAACCCGTAAGACCTTTGTTCGTCTTCAAACACAAGATATTTTGGTAACACTTTAGAATAGGGTACACTTATTCACTATTAACTACAACTTTTCCCTCAATAAATTACTATTTTGCTGCTTATTAATAAGGTAGTTGTTAAATTTAGGTATTTGGTAGGATTGGGGATGTAGAATAAGGTCATGTAGAATAAGGCATTAATGTGTGCTTAATTAGTACTAATAAATGGCTAATATTCTAGTAATAAGCAACTAGTTAAGAAACCATAAAATAAAGTGTTACCGATTTTTGATGAAATCCAAGAGCTTTCTAACCCTGCACACACAACTCAATGCAACTGACACTTTGAGGCCCAGAAATGTTTTTTTTTTTTTTTTTTTTTAAAGGAAGGGTTAATTTGTGCTTGGTTTGACATGAGGGTGAGTAATTAATGACAGAATTTTCATTTTTGGGTGAAGTATTCCTTTAAAGTTATTGGCATTGATTGGTCAGTCAAACTGAATCCTGCTGTTTTGTGTGTGTGTTGGTGTTCAGGAGGTGGAGAGCTTCAGGCAGTGGAGGGGAATCCTCATCGAAGCGTATGGAAGGTTTGCTGTTGGAGAATGGCAGAGGAGGTGAGAAAATGTGTTTTAAGGGCAACTTTGATGGTAATTTGATTTTAATAAGTCTTTTAGTTTTTGGTCAATATGTTGTCTTTTATAATACACTGATGAAGGAGAAGTTCAGTTTCAGAACAAAAATTGACAGATAATGTACTCACCCCCTTGTCATCCATGTTCGTGTCTTTCTGTCTTCAGTCGTAAAGAAATTGTTTCTTGAAGGAAAACATTCCAGAATTTTTCTCCATATAGTGGACTTCAATGGTGCCCTCAAGTTTGAACTTTGAAAATGCAGTTTAAATGCAGCTTCAAATGGCTCTAAACAATCCCAGTCGAGGAAGAAGGGTCTTATCTAGCGAAACGATCGGTTATTTTCAAAACAAATTGACAATTTATATACTTTTTAACCTCAAATGCTCATCTTGTCTATGATGCGCATGTGTAGTCTGTGTAATCGGGGTCAATACAGGTAGCGTACGTTGGAAAACTCCTGTCTTGATTTCTTTGCATGTTCACTTTGTAAACACTGGGTCGGTACTTCTGCAGCAATGTAGGATGATTTTGAAGTTTGGGAAGAAAACGAAATGGGAGTTTTTCTAACTGTATTGACCCGGAAAATACAGACCTAGACAAGACGAGCGTTTTAGGTTAAAAAGTATAGAAATTGTCAATTTGTTTTGAAAATGACTGATTGTTTTGCTAGATAAGACCCATCTTTTTCGACTGGGATCGTTTAGAGCTGTTTGAAGCTACATTTAAACTGCATTTTGGAAGTTCAAATTTGGGGGCACCATAGAGCTCCACTATATGGAGATAATTCCTGAATTTTTTTCCTTGAGAAACATAATTTCTTATCGACTGAAGAAAGAAAGGCACAAACATCTTGGATGACAAGGGAGTGAGTAAATTACCTGTAAATTTTTGCATTGAAAGTGAGCTGTTCGAGTCATTTTGTTTGTCCTTTGATTACGATTCTGCTTTGTTTTTCTGTTTCAGGAACAGTTCAACAAATATGAAAGAGCCATTTATGCTGTACTGAGTGGAAACCTCAAACATGTAAATAGTCTAGCTATTTTTATGCTTTTTTCCCTTGTTTTTTTCCTTTCCTCTTGTTTTTAGTCCTTATTTGAATGTTCTCATTTCCTGCAGCTGTTACCCGTGTGTGAGTCGTGGGAGGACACAGTGTGGGCGTATTTCCGGGTGATGGTGGACACTCTGGTAGAGCAGGAGATCTGTTCTTCTGGTCTGGGCAGTGAAGAGCTGGAGGAGCTGCCCAGAGAGTTCCTGGAGACCAAGTATGACTATAAACACCCTCTAATTCACACCATACAAACATTCTTCATGTTCTTTTCCAGTAAATGATTAATACCGTGTGGCTTTTTTTTCAGTTGGACATTAGAGAAAGTCTTTGAAGAACTTCAAGCAACAGAATCCAAAGTGAGAATGAATGCGTTTTTGTTTGTAAAAGACTAAACTGATTGAAGTGTTTATTTTCTGATCTTTTCACACACATGTGTTATGTTGACAGAGGGTTCTGGATGCAACTAAGGAACATTACCATGTGATTCAGAAGTTTGTCATTCTTGGAGATCTTGATGGTATGCTTTGAGAACATATTTGAATCTCAGTTTTTCTTTTTAAAAAGTAAACAAGTTGAATGTTTAACCTTTGTTTAAAGGTCTTTTGGAGGAGTTCAGTGATTGGTTGGGAAGAAGTACACCTTTGCCAGCTCATCTGTTGCGCTTCATGTCACATTTAGTGTTGTTTTATCGCAGTTTGGGCATGCAACTCAAGGTACGTACATTATATGCAAGTGTTTTTTTTTTTTTTTTTTTTTTTGGTCTAGCTTACACGATCAAATGTTTGATGTAAACACACTATTGTGACCTGTGTTTGTCAGGAGGAGGTGTGTGTAGATGTCCTGAAGGCCTACATTTCCCTGTTAGTAAAGGAAAAGCAAGTGGATCTCATTGCGTTTTACGTCAGTCACCTCCCTGCTGACATGGCCGTGTCACAATACGCTCAGTTCCTGGAGGAAGTCATTGAGACTGAGCAGCGCAAACACTGTCTGGAGCTGGCAACACAAGCAGGTGAGGTCAAAGGTTTATTTTACAATGTCAGACTGACGGTACATTACATGTTATTACATACTTATAAAATTGTTAAAAATTTTTGTTTTTTTTTGTGGCGTTTAGGTTTGGATGTGGCAGCGATTACAAAAACAGTAGTAGAGACCATCAGAGAGAGAGACACAGATGAGTTTGCCCACCATGACCTGACCCCTGCACTAGATACTGCAACTACAGCGGTACAAATAAACTGTTAACTGTGCCTTTGGATGTCAGAATCAGAATGCAATTTTATAGAATACTGTCATCAAAAATAGCATTTGAAATTAAATGCACACTGTTAAACGGACAGACTAATGGATGAAACCTGCTATGATAATTTACTTTTAGAGCGTTCATTTGATTTAAACAATAGGTCTACATAATATTCACATATGCAGTTCATAGGGGACATATTATAGTAGCCCTGCAGTTACAACATGAAATACTATTTAAACCTGTAACATTTTACGTTTACCTATTTTTATCTTACATTTCTGACTTTTTTTCACAAATGCAAGTTTATATTTCATATTTCGTACTTAACTCAGCTGTAGCAAGTTTGTCCATTCTGAGGGGGAAAAAAAGCCAGAAGTGTGGGATATAAACTCAAAAGAGAGAATGACGAGTTGATTTTTCTTATCAGAATTGTGAGATATAATCTTGAAATTGTTAGAATAAAGTCAGAATTTTGAAATATTAACTCAAATTTACCCTTTTTATTCTTTTATTCCGTGGTTTCCATAGACTGGCACGTGAAAACGGGCATTTTCTGCCACCAAAAAATGTCACCATTGTTTGCCAACACCGAATTGATCTATAGAATCAACTCAAAACTCTTCATTTATTCACACAGGAGGATCAACAAAAGATCGACGTCATTGACTGGCTGGTGTTTGATCCCGCCCAGCGAGCTGAAGCCCTAAAACAGAGCAATGCTATCATGAGGAAGTTCTTAGGTGAGAACTAATTCCGCTGTAATTGATGCATATATATATATATATATATATATATATATATATATATATATATATATATATATATATATATAATAATTATTATTACTTATATATATATATATAATAATAATAATAATAATAATAATTATTATTATTATTATTATTATTATTATTATTTATTTATTTAGTTTTTTTTGTTGTTGTTGTTAAATATGTTGATTATAATTAGGGGTGCACAATATTGGATTTTTAATTACCTAATTTGATGATGCTGAGTCAGAAATAAGAATGGACATTTTTCAAATATGTTTCCGTACATGCATAGACACACACAAATACATATCTGAGCAAATATCACATGAGTAGCTGTGCTAACAGTATTATTTATAAAACGATGGTGGATTTGGGCGCCCACCACAACACTCCGCAAGTGGAGTGATACAAACTGAAATGGTTGGAGTTCTGATGTCATTAGAATATCACACTCCTCTCAGCCAATCAGATTCGAAGTGGACTACAAAAAAACTGTTGTATCATTTTCATAAATGTATCATTTAACCAACAATCTAAATGGTAGTGGAAAAATGTTAAAAATACTCAATTTAATCTCAAAGATCACAACACAACTCAAAACACAAATTTATAAACATACATTTTTTTGTTTTTTTTTTTTGGTTTTCTTGGAGTAATCTAAAATTCTGTAGTTTGTTTGGATGTAGTAAAAGACCCACAAGTGTGTCAGAAAACATATTTGGATAATTCTAACCTCAAAATCAGATTAGACATCAAACAATGTCTTCAGGATCATTCATACATGTGAGAATTGATCAAATAGTTATAGGAATCATGTCTTTGTGGCAGTTTTTCTGGTGATTAAGGGATAATAATGGACTTTACCTAACTAATGGTTGTTAAAAGCAAAAATGCGTCGAAATATGCATCGTATTTTGTGAGAGTGTGATGTGCTAGAATAAAACAGGCAATATTTTTGGAGTTAGCTCTCTAAAATTATTAATGAACAAGTATTGGGTTTCATTCAGGCAAATATGATACAGTGCGGTGCAATTTATTTATTTTTTTAATACTTTGATTCGTTGTGGAGTGAATGGAACTAAAATACGTTTATAATGTTTTTAAGTTTTGTTTTATTTACAAATATTTAGCATTATTTGTAAATGTGATAACCAAATGAGACTTATTTCCCAGACAGTAGTTTATACCATTAAAATATTAATTAAGCTTAGTTTAGTCCTAGGTTTTAGTTAGGTCAGTTTAGCGTAGATTTGCAACATTGTCATTTCTGTTCCTCATTCGCTGTAGCATCTAAGAAGCATGACGCTGCTAAGATGGTCTTCGCGAAAGTGCCAGAAGATTCCATGCGGGAAATCTACCGCCAGTGGGAGGAGCAGGGCATGGACACGCCCCTTCCTGCCGAAGAGGAGAATGCTATTCGTGAGCATCTGTGCATACGTGCTTATCTGGTGAGAAGCTGCATCTGTGCGACACTGAATTATCTGTCACTGTAATGAATGTAGTTCCATCAAGATGATCGTACTGTGAATCACTCTGTGTTTTTCTTTTTTTTTCCCCCGCAGGAAGCTCACGAAGCGTTTAATGAGTGGTTCAAGCACATGAACTGTCCTCCGGTGAAACCCACAGCACCTGCTCAAGCGAAGTTTACAGAGAAGGTGGCCCATGAGATGAAAGAAGCAGAGTACAAGGTCAGAACAGACTGTCCACACAGTGCTAACTACTACACTACAGCACTTCTAGCTTTTATCTTTAATGGCTTTTCTTTGTCACTTCCTCCAGATAGAGTACGAGAACTGGCAGGGGCGTCTGGGAGCGCTGACAGAGGATGTGAAGGAGAGGATTTATAATGTGCTGCTGTTTGTAGATGGTGGCTGGATGGTGGATGTCAGAGAGGTGAGTAGGGTCTCTACTAATTTACAAGTTTGGCAGAGTAATCATTTAGAATATTCTGGATTCATGGTGTGTGTTTTTGCAGGACGCTGAGGAAGACTCTGAGCGCGCTCATCAGATGACTCTGCTGCGGCGTTTGTGTCTGCCCATGATGTCATTCCTACTGTTAACCGTACTGCAGCGCACTGAACGCCACCAGGAGAGTCTGCGTCTGGCTGACATCGTCGCGTCTGACCAGCACAGACTCTATGAGGTGTGATGTCTGAAGTTTCTAAAGAATGATTGTAAATGTAGACATGAATATTGTTTGTCATTAAGACATTAAAGCAATATTGACTCAGTTGACATCTGATCATATAAGTGCTCATGTTAAACATGATGCTGTCTTTTTTTTTTTTATTATTATTCATTCATCGTCTTTTTCTGTCAGGTTTTCTCTAAAGAGGAGCTCCAGAAGTTTCTCCAGAAGATGAGGGAATCCTCTCTACTCTTGCTGGATAAAGGGCTGGATCCACTTGGGTATGAGATTCAGCCCTAGACACTGTTTGTTTTGTCCTTGGAAAAAAGATTTGTAATTTTGTATTTGAATAAAGATGAGTTGTTTTGAATTTGGTTAATTAAGTGGAGAGGCTTTTTTTTTATAAGTCATACAAATTTTTCATCTGTCTTTTTGTTTTGTTTTTTTGTTTTGTTCAGTCACACATATTAAATACAATACCAGACCATTTCTTCAATTCTTTCATTTTATTTCATCCACTTACACTTTTCCTCTTAATGGGGTCATCGGATGCAAAACTCACTTTTACACTTTTGTTGTTTGAACATAATTGTGTGTTGGCAGTGTGTGTGCACAACCACCCTATAATGATAAAAATCCACCCAGTGGTGTTTTTTTATTCTTTGTAAGTAATATCCCCTTTTTCAGATCAAGCCATTCTCAGCATCTTGTCTATGTGACTTCACACAGACCAAGGCCGCTCCTATGATAGTTGATTGACATGACTGTCTTACCTTAGACCCGCACTGAGTGAAAAGTAAACAGTCCAACTGCCATTGTTTTGACTCGGGTGCAGGAGAAGTCAAGAATGTCTCCAATTGAGCGATTGAGGTGTTTTGTTGTTGGATGTAATAATGATCATAGCAGTCATATTTTACTCCCGACATCTGAGCCGCTGAAGACGCAGACCGTCATAGTAACAACAGCCAATTACATTACTTTTCTAGTGTTGCATTAACGCGACTGGCTAGAGTCTCCACTAGTATATTTGCATAAGACAATCTGATTGGTTGACGCCTCCGTTGCCACTTGAAAAGTTGAAACGTAGCTAAATGCTTGTCAGACCTTTTTTTTTTTTTTCTTGTAATCTTGTAATGTTGACTATTCTAACAATATTATGGCACTAAAATGCTGCCATATTTACAAACCTACTTAGTGCATAGACACCCAAAATGCAAAAAGACTAAAAGAAGAAAAAAAAATTTCACATTTTTGTAGGAATTAAATTTATTTCATTGGTGTTTACTTTGAGCTTTGAGCTTTGTGTATTCTCAATGAAAAGAAAGGCTGTTTTCAATAGTCTTTAAATAAAAGAACAGAAGAAAAAATTAAAATGGTGGAGGTATGACTGAAGCTAGATGTAATACAGTTGTGATAGTCTTTTTACAACTAGCTAGCAACCTCACAGTTTGTTTTTGTTTTGTTTTTTTCCAAATGGCTGTGGTGTATGGAAGCCTGTTTCCGCCACTGAATAAACAATAAAAAAGGTAATTGCTACTTTCTCACAATTCTGACTTTTTTTTTTTTTGTCAGAATTGCATGATACAAACTCACAATTCTTACTTTTTTTCTCAGAACTGAGATATAATCTCACAATTGCCACTTATAAAGTCCAGTTATGAGGACATGTTCAGAGAATTGCGAGTTTATATCTCACAGTTCTGAGAAAAACGTGAGAATTGTGAGAAGTCGCACTAACCTTTTTTTAATTTGTTGTTCAGTGGCAGAAATGGGCTTCTGTAGTGGTGCATCTTATGGACATTTTCGAACAATTTCTATAAATCGTATTCAAATAATACAGAAATTGTTTATATTTAATTTAAGTTTTGGAGAATAAAGAGTCAAAGAATAAAAATTACATGCATAAGTGACACTCAAAAAGTAGCCTAACATGGTGAAAGATGTGATAAAATGGTTTTGGAATTTATGGTTTTGGGTATTTTCTGCCTATTAGATTGTGATTTATTAATATTTATATATAAAAAAAAAACAAAAAAAAAACAGTATTATTGTTGTACAGTGTTACAAAAATTACGCTAGATTGATGTGCGCATGCCCAGCAGTCACATCTTACAAAACGGCCATCCGAGACGTCTTAATATGACGTCATAAAGAGCCTGGAAACAAGTGTTCTAAATCTTGGTAAGTTCAAAGTGGAGGTTCAGTGGATAATGTACCTGTTCTCCTTGCAGGATTACGGACACGTTTCTCTGTAGTAACTACGTGGTACTTCACCTGTTTTTACATTTCACTGGTCAGCAGGTGAAGTACCACGGCTGTTTAGGGTCGTAAATGACTGGTCTGGTGTGGTGTGGTGTAGTGTGTTGTGTTTGGTGGTGGGGTGTGTGACACGGTGATTGACAACAGAAGTGCGGGGTGGTTATTTCAATATTCCCTCTAACCTAAACCTTTAATGGTTTATAGCAACCCCACCCGACCCCGTCCTTCATTAGTAATGGTTGTTAATCACTGTTAACACATGCTATAAACCATATTTATGAGAAGATAGAAATCAAATACATATTCAAAGTAATAAGGAACATAGCAAAGTATTATTCAGTGAAATGCAATAAACTCAGAGTTGAAACTGAATGATGGTGTTGTTGTCTTGATTTGAACACTTGAAACTCATAACTCAAATCCAACCAGATGTGATGCATCCACAGACTTCAGTGCATGTTTACAACTTAAAAATAGTAAACAGAACACAAAAACAAATAAATCTTCCACGGACTGGACTGCTGTGGGCTGTAGGCCAGTGATATGACGATTTATTACGATTTAGTTTGTTCTCTGTTTATATCTAACAATTTTACTTTCGCTCCGAACCTGTCCGAATCATTCAGACTGAATCGCGAAACGATTCAAACCGGTCTGCTGACCCGTATGACAGATTCACTGAAAGAACCGATTCAAAAGAATGATTCATTCGAGGGAATCGTTGGTTCCAATTATAGTGATGGGAAGTTCGGATCATTTTACCGACTCGGTCCTTTGAGTCTCGTTCAGCAAAATGAACGAATCTTTTTTCGAGTCATTTCGTTCATTTTGTTCATTTTAGCAAAATATAATTAAAATGTTACGTTTTACTTCCCTAACACATCTACTGCTTACACAAACGTTGATCACACTACAAACAAAACAAAACTATAATGCTATAAGAAACAGAAAATATTAATTCATTGTTTACCTGGGTCTTTAGTCTATGATTCGCTCACCTCGCCTCTTATCTGACAAGTTTTCGGGTTTGAGTCGTTCGTTCATCACCTGACAGCCCAATTAGCTTAACCAACGCAGTCTGAGCCGGAAAGAGAATTGATTAGTTCATCTCTCGAGTCCTCGGGTTTGAGTCGTTCGTTCATCACGTGACAGCCCCGTAATGTTAACCTATGCCGCCTGAGCCGGAAAGAGAATTGATTAGTTCATCTCTCGAGTCCTCGGGTTTGAGTCGTTCGTTCATCACGTGACAGCCCGTAATGTTAACCTATGCAGTCTGAGCCGGAAAGAGAATTGATTAGTTCATCTCTCGAGTCCTCGGGTTTGAGTCGTTCGTTCATCACGTGACATCCCCGTAATGTTAACCTATGCAGTCTGAGCCGGAAGGAGAATTGATTAGTTCATCTTTTGAGTCTTCGGGTTCGAGTCGTTCGTTCATCACGTGACATCCCCATAAGGTGAACGAACGACTCTAAAACAGTTGAACTAATTCCAGTACATGACCTAATAGGATGTTGCGCATGCGCGACTGAACGAATCACTCCCCGAGACGACTCGTTCGTCCCGAGTCACATTAAAGATTCGTTCAAAATGAACGAATCGTTCAAGAACGACCCATCACTATTAAACAGCTGACGGAAAACGCTGGCAACACTGTGACTTCTTTATTAAACTTTTCCGACCATAGTGCCAGAGAGTGAAATAAATATAAGATGTCGACACCCATATTATTGGAAAGTCTTATCACAGTTGTCACGACAACGTCCAACCGAGGCGCGAGTTCATCCGTCAAAATCTTAATTAAACAAAGCAAGCTTACGTCTACGTGAGTGGAAAGCATTTGAGGCCACAAAACTGATGGGAACATCTAAGGTGGAAGACCTAAAACCTGCAGATGGCACCCAACTCATACAGTATCGACGACGTTTTTGTAAGTTACTGAAAAAACACACACGATAATGATTTTCGTTATTCGGTTGTCACTGCTTCACGGTGTGTAACGTTACACAAGACTGTGTAAATGTGGCCACTGAATCTGGCTTGACATGAAACACCTTATTTTAAACAATATTCGACAAAATTACAACAGTAAACTAATTAGTTTACACAATATAAATCATTAAATAAAAACACGGTCAGTTGGTTTAACCTGGAAGTAGCTGGTCAAGCTAGTTTTAACTAGTTGTTCCAGCTGGTCTGCAGCCTGACTAGCTAAAGTGGTCAAAACCTTTCTAAAACCAGCCTGCTGACCAACTAACCAGTTTAGGTTGGTTTTAAGCTGTAAATGAAGTTAAAACATGCTAATTAAAACACACCATGTTTTTGCAGTGTGTAAATGTAGAGTTGCTCTGCTTAACAGTGATCAATGAATAAACCTAGGCAGAGCAAACATATACCTCTAAAAACATGAAATCAATCACTCCCTCCAGTAAACGGCTATAAAAGTGGAAGAGAGGCATTATGGGAGGCTAATGGGATGGATGAGCAATTGATCTGCAGTGCAGATGGGATTTGTGTGAGGTTCAAAGTCAAACCCATCAGACTGCTGGAAGAATGACATTCTGTAGAGACGCTGATACACCACTACTGACGCTTCTTGTAACAGTAATGAATTAATCAGTCAAGTCATTAAGCAGTTATACATAAGTAAGAGAGCTGTTGTTCTGAACAAGCTAGTATTGAGTTACTTTACTGTCAGTTGCTTTGTTTATTTGTGTGCCAACAGTGTAAAATCAATCATTATTTCAAGTCTCACAATAATAATGTAACAAGCAAAAAGCATCACAAAAAAATCCCTGACAGAAACAAGTTTTTTATTTTTGAATAAAAAGAAAAAACATGAAAAAGCACAAATGATAATAATGGATACTTTCTTGAAAACAAACTTAATTGTTAATTCTTTCATTTTTTGCTTTAAATCTCCTTAAATCTTAAAAGAACATCTAAAATTGTTTTATTACTGTATAAGATATACTTATTTTATATCTTAGGGCATTTAAAGCAAAATTAAATTTGTTTTCAGAAAGTATCCATTATTATTGTCATTTTGCTTTAAATCTCCTGTTTTAAGATATAAGTATATTTGTTCAGTATTACAACAGTTTTAGATGTTTTTAAGAGAAAACAGGTCAAGTTATAATATTTTTTATTTATTTCCGCACATTTATTAGCAAACTGTATTCTTCTATTCTGTATACTTTGAGTTAAAATATGACATACTTGTAAAATCAAGATAGGCACAGAGAACAAACCAACTGAAATAAATAAATTAAATAAAAAACTTATTAAAGTTTTGACCTGTTTTCCCTTAAAAGAACATCTAAATATGTTTTACTACTGTATAAGATACTTATTTTATATCTTAGGACAGGGTATTTAAAGCAAAATTAAGTTTGTTTTCAGAAAGTATCCAATATTATTTTAATTTTGCTTGAAATCTCTAATATTAAGATATAAAATAAGTATATTTATACAGTATTAAAACAATTTTAGTATTTTTTTTTATGGGAAAACAGGTCAAGTTATAATATTATTTATTTATTTATATATATATATATTTCCACACATTTATTAGCGAACTGTATTTTTTTTCTTTTTATTTTAATATACCCAAAAAAAGTTTATTTTTGAATAAAACAAAATTACATAATATAATCAAATATTAATTTTATTTATTTATTGTCCCATTTTTGTTTAGTTTTACTTTATTTTACAATATAACTACAGACTTTTCAGGGTGTGAAATGCGTATCTCATACAGTATTAAAACAATTTTAGATGTTTTTTAAAGGAAAGTTTATTTTTGAATAAAACAAAAATAAAATAATTGGGTAAGAAAGCTTAAAATTCTTAAGTTTACACTGAAAGGATCTTTTTTTTTTTACTGTAAAACCCAAAAATTCATTATAAATAGATCAAATTTTTATTCTGTTTTATTTTATTTTATTCCAATATAACTAGAGAGTTTTCAGTTCAGGTTCTGATGTCACAGATTGAATAAATAAAAGCCATACATCATCTTGAGTTAAAATATGACACTTGTAAAATCGAGATAAGCACAGAGAACAATGTGACCAAAAAATAAATAAGTAAATAAATAAATAAAAAAAAATCTATTACTGAAACCCTCGGAGGAAGACTGTTCATTATTGCCACAGGACTGTGTAAGATGTGCAGGACAGAAGATTAAAGCACTATCTTCCTGATAGTGATCCACAACCTGTCCTGTGGGTTGTTGTCCGTGTAAGCTGAGAAACCCATCTAAGTAGAAATCACTCACTCTGACAGGAGGCGAATTGCTTGCCAGCAAGTAAAGAGTACAGTGAACCCCGGTGTGTCAGCCATACGGGGGCGTTTCTTAATCTAGATCCACACAAATTCAGCAGATTCTCCTGCTCTCCAAATCAGCAGAGGTTTGACAAGTTTGTTAGGACTCTTAAAAGCCTGTTTCCCAGAGGGGGTTGGTTGAGCACTCTTCATTCGGTGTTAATAAGGGCCGTACTGCTTCTTGGCTGAATAGATAGACATGTTTGATCTCACCACATGAAATGTTAAAGAACGTCCTGTGTGTTTGAACAGCCTAATTAGCAAAGACTGTTCATTTAAAAGTGTTAATTTAGGGTGCATGAAAAAACGAAAGCAGATAGAGCTTTTAAATCTCCATATTTGTGTGTAATGAAGCAGAATAACGAGCCGTCTAAGAGAGGAACATTGAGACAGAAGCCCACTTTCACAGGAAATGACAATGGAGGCGTCTCAATATGTGATGCTCCATCTTGTTCGTCTTCTAAAAAGAGTACATTTGTTTTTATATGTTTAGTTTGCTCTAACAGAACAGTTTGCTCCCTCCTGATAACTAACAATATTAGTCGTGTAGTCTATATCATTTATTACAAAAAAAGATGAAAATATCTTGTTAATTTGTGTATTTTCTATTCTGTTATTTCAAATAAATGCTAAATTTGTACTCATCAAGGATTCCAGGAAAATTGTTTTACAGTGTTTAGAAAAAACAGTAAACAGCACAACTGCTTTCAACATTGATAATAATAATAATAATAATAATAATAATAATGAGCAGCAAATCATCATATTAGAATGACTTCTGAAGGATCATGTGACACTAAAAACCGGATAAAATATTCAAAGATAAAAAAAAAAAAATGACATCATAAAATATATTCAAGAAAACATTTGTTTTAAATTTTATTATTATTTCATAATATTACTGTTTAAAAAGTCACAATAACCTTTTTTTTATTTTTATTTTTTTATTCAGTGGTGGAAAAGGACTTCCATACAAAAGAGCCTTCTGCAAAAACAACAACAACTTTTGAACTGTAGTGTATAAACACATTCTTAAACATCTTATACATTTATAAAATGTTAAATTTATATCATATGATGAGTTGATTTTTCAGCCTGCTTTGTACTTATAATGAGTGGAGTAATGATGTTAAAGATTTAGTGTTGCCATCCCAGGAGTAAATTACATTTTAAAACTTTTTCAAATAGAAAACATTTATTTTAGATTGTATTATTATTTTTTTTAAATATAACTGTCTTTACTATATTTTTGTTCATTACATTAATTGATTAACAAAACAAATTAAATAAATTCCTACACAGATTCCTATGCAAAAAATAAAAATAAATACAAAATAAAATAAATTAAATTAAAATGAAATGAAATACTGGTCCCAAATTTTTCAACTGTAGTGTATAACCACAAATTCCTATGCAATGCAATGCAATGCAATGCAATGCAATGCAATGCAATGCAATAAAATAAAATAAAATAAAAATAAAATAAAATAAAATAAAATAAAATAAAATAAAATAAAATAAAATAAAATACTGGTCCCAAATTTTTCAACTGTAGTGTAGCCTATAAACACCACAAATTCCTATGCAAAAATACATTTATAAAATGCAAACATTTGTTTATAAAATGTGCATGAGGTGATTATATCATATGATGTTTTTTTGTGTAGTCTGTTTCGTACTTGATAATTGGAGTAATGGTGTTGAAAATTCAGCTTTGCCATCACAGGAATAAATCACATTTTAAAATATATTCAAATAAAAAAAAAACATTTTGGATTGTATTATTATTTCGGAATGTTACTGTCTTTACTATATTTTTTGTTTAATTAAAATGCGGACTAAAGTAAAATAATATGTAAAAAGAAAATTATAATAATACTGACCCCAAACTTTTGAACTGTAGTGTAAAAACACACAAATCCATTTATAAAATGTTATATAGTGCTGCTTCTTTTTCAGATCTCATTTGATCTGCTTTGTGCATATTTAAATTCTTTCTTGTGCAACATCTAGACTGTTTCAAGTTTCAAATGGCAAATGGGTCTCTGGATAATTTCCAGTGACAGCATCATGTCGTCTGATTGCTCCCACTCTGTTCTGGATGAGTGTGCATTCAGCCTAATGTGTTGATTACTGACTCCATGACTCCCATTAAAGAGCTTTGCTTTCCCACACAGGAAACGGCAGAGCCTCTGAGAATTAATTAATCCCACAACACACGCTTTAAGACTCTTCATTAATGCACACTCTCAGAAAAATACATATTTAACCATTAGCACAAGTTATTTAATGACTTCAATACTTAACCTAAAGTACTTAGATGTTTAATGTCTGCTATATTAGACATATGCATTAAAAAAGAACCTCATAAAGTGTGTGCACACATGAAGACCCTCAAGAAGACATTGAACAAACCATTCCTAACGTGTCCTTCGGGTGGCGCTGTGAAACAGGACAGCATGTTCCACTCAATAAATCAGAATGAGGAACTGAACAGCTTGGGGTTTGTCCTTTTATTTCGAAATTGAGAGGGTGTGAAATTGCTGATTGCTTTGACCTAACCCGCTGTAAGTCTCTTCCGATTGCGTAATTGGACAATTTCTTGAACACAGTTGTTGTGTGTCTAGAAAACAAGATGTCCTATAGCTAAATTTATTTGCCAGAATCCTGAAAATAAGATTTAAAAATGACATAGCATGGTCGTCCACATATAGCATGCATTTCTCATCCTTATAAATTACGTAAAGAGTTTCTGAAAGCAGCACGTCTAAATGACCAATTAACTGATTAAATATATATGACGGCGCTCCAGTGCTGCTCACCATCATCCATTAAGTGCTTAAGAAGTGGTCCTGCTCCATGTGGTGGGCTGGAAACAGCATTTTATTGACTTGAGGACAGATGTTACTATGCTAACGGAGCACTGACCTGCTCCATATTCATCAGCCATGTTCATCTGATCACATCCATTATAGGTTGTTGCAGGTTAAAATGGCACAAGCAACAATTCTTGGAGTGCTGACCAGAATGATGGCATGATGAGCATTTTTGTTTGTGTAACAGCATTGTATTTTCTCTTTCCTTGTTTACAGACGCAGGAGAGTTTGTAGGCGGCTGCTCTGCATATAAATTGTGTCTTCGTGTCACAGTATGAACTCAGACGCAGAAATGTAGGCCATGCTTTAGATGATTCATGCAAGAACTCTCAGCGTTCTGCCCACAGAATCTCTCGATTCGGTAAAACAACATAAACATCTGCCCTAGCAAACACATGCTTGCTGCTATATCCAGACAGTGATCGTTTTGTGATACAATGCGTAAATATAACAGATATTCTTTGTTTGTTTTCAGACTTGAGCCTGGAGTGAAATTCTGAAGACGCAGGATGTGCGTTCACTGTGAGGACATTGCGTAAGTGTACTAGCTTGAAACTGCTGGTCATGTGTTCCCACAGTAAATGTCATTTAAGGTTTCAGACTTGTATTTTCATATAGTGTTACTGTTCAAACAGTTGAGGACAGTAAGATTGAAATGAACCACTAATTAAATGATTTAAAATTAATTCATTTTAATTTCTCAAGAATGTGTTTAATGGATCAAAAGTGACAGTAAGACTTTTGATTGTTACAAATAAATGCTGGAAAAAAATCTTCAGAGAGACCTGAAAAAATAGAAAATCACAGTTTACACAAAAATGATAAATGGCACAAATGTTTTTAACATTGTTAATAAGAAGAAAATATTTCTAGAGCTGGTTTTCTATTTCTAAAACCAGCATTTTAAAACTATTTTTTTAATGGTCATGTTACATGGAAAATTCAGCTTTGACAATTTAACAAAATGGAAAACATTTATTATTAATATTTCACAATATCACTTGTAAAAATAAAATAAAATCTAACATTAAATTAAACTTAATTTAAGTATTTTATTTAATTTATTTTATTTAAATTAATATATTTTTATATATTTATATATATTTTTATTTTTGGCCCTTTTTGCTTTTATTACAATAGGACAGATCATAGCTGACAGGAAGCGACGTGGGAGAGAGAGAAGGGGACAGGATTGGGAAAGGTTCCCGAGCCAGGATTCGAACTCGGGACGCCCATAGCGCAATGACGCTGTATGTCGGCGTGCTGCCCACAAGGCCTTCGGCATTTAAATTAAGTTAAGTTTTAATTTAACTTAATTTAATTTAATTGAAAAAGGCAAAAGACTGACCCTGTAGTCTATTTGGATATTTTTGGTATATGATATGGCTGTTAAATCAAATTAACAAACTAAACTAAATGAAATAAAGTGAAATGAAATGAAATAAAAAAAAAAAGATAAAATATAAAATTAAATGAAATAATAATATAAAATAAAGACCCACACATTTTAAAATTAAATTAAATTAAATTAATAATATAAAATAAAATAAAAAAAGACCCACCCTGTAGTCTATATGATATCTTGGTCCTTAGATATGGCTGTCGAATCAACTAAACTAAACTAAACTAAAATAAAATAAAATAAAATAAATAAAGACCCACCCTGCAGTCTATATGATATTTTGGTCCTTTGATATGGCTATCAAATCAACTAAACTAAAAAAATAAAATAAAATAAAAAGACCCACCCTGTAGTCAATGTGATTTTTTTGGTGGCAAGGCAATAAAATAAAATAAAATAAAATAAAATAAAATGTAACAGCATTAAATTAAATTAAATTAAATTAAATTAAATTAAATTAACCCTGTAGTCCATATGATATTTTGGTCCTTAGATATGGCTATCAAATAAACTAAAAAATAAAATAAAATAAAAGACCCACCCTGTAGTCAATGTGATTTTTTGGTGGCAAGGCAAGGCAAGGCAAGGCAATAAAATAAAATAAAATAAAATAAAATAAAATGTAACAGCATTAAATTAAATTAAATTAAATTAAATTAACCCTGTAGTCTATGTGATATTTTGGTCCTTAGATATGGCCGTCAAATGAAATCAAATCAAATAAAATAAATATAAAATGTGAAAAAAAAAAAGAAAATAGCATAAAATAAAATAGCTTGTATGATATTTTGATCCTGAGATATGGCTGTCAACATAAGTATATGAGGATTTTTCTTCTATTTTATTGTCAGCCAGGCATAAAATATCAGTCTGACTCTTTGAAAAAAAAGAGCACACCACCTTTCAAGTGTGATTCATGTCTGTATGAATAAACTGTGTGTTTTCGTTGAGTTTTCCTTACATTATATGTGCCCCGTGCCTCTGTACTGAATACTAAAATGGCAAGATGTGGGATGAATGTATGCATAACATGAGAAATTAGCAATAAAGAGCAGAAAGGGAGAGCGAGAATGAGAGTGAGAGAGAAAAACAAACTGATTGCAGAGTGGGCGACAAAATCATTTTGTGACCCACTTTAACTGTTTGCTGTCAGCTTGTGGAAAATGATAACAGCTTCATTTCACTGTCGATGAATGTTCATTTTTTTTTCTCTCTCTGTGCCTTAGTGCTATTTCCAGGTAGCTGTTTTCTGAATATGCTCAGATTGATCAATTGACATGAACCTCCCTTGGCATCAAAAATATGTTCTACCATAATAGCCGAACATACGTACATGTGCGCCTTTACGCATTGTCCAATGTCACAGTGAAAACATCAGGAGCTATTAATAACAGCCTGCTGAAGGCATCACCAGACCAAAGGAATATCTCTGTTGCTATGGAGTCCAGAGTTGATGACATCACGGGGCATGCGTTAATATGAAAGAAAAGCTGCTGGTTGCTGAGAACGAGGAGATATTGTTACACGTGCATCAAATGCATTTGACATAAATGTGTTGGTTTTTTTTTAGGTTTGTGCGAATTATATTAAGCTAGAATTTGTTAGATTACCAAAGCTTTGAGTATATAAACCGAAACGCTAATTTGTGTGGCTGGATGTGCTCAAAAGCGTCTTGCTTCGCTGGAAGTGCTATCTATTAATCAAATTAATGCTTTACAACATGTCTAATTGCATGAGAAGGTCACTAATGGAAAATCTAATGCTTCTCGTCTCCCACGCTCAACAGAGAGCACTGAGTGCTCAATGGATGCAACAATGAGACACACTCATGTGCCTAAGAAATTACCATCAATCAGTTTACAGTTTAGGATCTACCAATATGGGTTATATCACTTGTTTTATGTTAGCCTTAAAAGGACAGTTCAAATCAAAATGAAAATTGTGTCATTTAGTTACATTTAATTGAAGTATTTACTCTACCTCTCATGCCATCAAACATTTAGGAACACAGATGAATGTCCAAACTGCTCTTTTCCATACAATGAAAGTGGATGGGGACCGGGTCTGTTAAGGTACAAAGACACCTTCTGAAGAAAAGGTAATAGCTTAATGTGCGGAACAATAACATTTGAGTAATTGCTGAAAATGTCAAACAGCTTTGGGAGACTTAAAATATTGTAAACGTGTTGTACATATTGTTTTATTCTTCTTTTATGGTGCTTTTTGGTGCTTGACCATTTCCGTTCCTATCCACTTTTGATGTTTGGAAAGAAAAATAAATGGAATATCTCTATATTAGTGGTGTGCGGTGATGTTCTGAAATGAGGGGAAGTTTTTAGGGGTTCAAGTGCATAGCGCTGAAACCCTATTGTAATTGTTAGAATTGCCAAGCTTCGGCAATCTCTATGTAAAACTGATCGTGCAGACCAAACCGTAAGTCGTAGACACTTGAAACTTGGAGGGATGTCAGTACTCCCATTGTCTATAATGTGACCAAACCTCGCTCCAATCGGCTTGAGGGGGGCGCTACAGCAATCGAAAGTATGAAATCGCTCTTAACTCCTAAACTGTTAATTGCAGGCTCAAATGTCGTTGGAAACCTTGGCTCACGCTGAACAAAACACATGCCTTGGATTTGCGATAATTTTCAGGTGTTTGGCATTTTCTGAAAAACCTACTTTTTCGCCCGATTGGAACCAAAGCAGTGCTGAAAGGTTTTCTGGAGAAGGAATGTTAATATTTATCCCCAAAAAAATGTGAACTTTCGACTCTTCGTCGCAAAGGGATGCCAAAATGTTTGAAAGGGGCAGGGAAGGAAACTCGGTGGGCCCGTTTGACCTCAAAGGTGTGTGAGAATTTAGAAAGAAATTGGCACACACATATGCGCAATATTCATATCATACGACAGACCTCCTTGTTCCAAACAACTTTCCGCAGTACAGTTCTCTGGAATCTCTAGGTCAATAATTATCCAAAAAAACGTGAAATCTACCCTTTGGGAAGCTATAATGGGGTCGTTTAGAAAAATGGCCTGTCCAAATATACCCAAAAGCCTATAAAGCCTAAACAAAAACTCAAAACTTCACAAAACCCGGTGAGCACATGCAACAAGTGATTCTAAACAAGTATGCAAAGTTTTAGGCAGATATCTATAACCGTTCTTAAAGTTAAAATAAAAAAAAACAAAACAAAAACAAACACCATATTTCTATGGCAAATTACCTATGGCAAAATGCTTTTTTAAATCACTGATTTAGTTAGTTATGGGCTTGCTAAATAATATGTAATGTCTTTTTTTTCATTTGTGCTTAAATGCCTTAACGTGCTTGAACCCGGTAATCACTACTTGGAACTATATTTTTTTTATTTTATTTTTATTATTATTATTTGTTTTTTTTTTTATCAAATGTAAATTCATGTCTCAGTCACATTTTCTAGGTTAAATAAGAGAATATATATATACATATATATACTTTTTGTAATTTTTAGGAGAGTTAGCAAAGAGCTGTAAATATTGGTCACTGACACTTTAAGATAGATTTGCTTTAAATTTTATCAAGCTGATTACTTACTAAAAACTCGCACAGATGTTTTCATGCCATTTTAAGTCTTATTTTGACCTAACAAAGTGTCAAAATAAGGCGTGAGAGTTGTTTGCTAACTTTTTAAAATGGGTCTTCCCATTAATGCCATTATATTGTTCATTCAGACTGATTCGGAAGCGTTGAACACGCATTAACACAAGGTGTGATTTATCTCATTAACCAATCACATTCGAACATAACCAGTCATATCCAATCATATTGCAATGGAGGCATTGCCTTCACTAATGTGACTTTCCCCCATTCATTCTCAGTTACCCCCAACCAAACTCACCACACGCTTTAGGGCAGTGATTCCCAACCATGCATGTGATTGCATGTGATTTATACACTTGTTAATGTTATATTTTGTAATATTTGCATTGTTTTATTTTTGTATTATTTTTTTTCATCCAATTGTTTGAGGAGACGTTGGCTCTCTTGCCTCCTCAGAAGAAATGCCCCTGATTGAGATGCATATATACAGTATATGTAAATATCGTGTTTGTTTGTGTTTTTGAAACCAAGGTAACACATGTGGCACTAAATGCGCATGTTGTGCTAAATAAGGTGCCTGACTCTGACATTGTGTATAGAGCTGGAACAACACTGATAAGGCTCTTTATCGCTGTGCTGCTGGTAGTCACAATCACACACACTAATGTATATATAGAAGGAAGCACTACAATAATGCTCTTTGTTCTCTGCAAAACATCAGTCGTTCAGCTCATTTGTGTCTGAGAGTTTGACAGCAATGCAGCTACTGTGTCAAACTGCTACATCATCGCCCTCCCTCCACCCCCACCCCCACCCCCTTGTGACATCATCACTGATTTCTCTCTTTTTTTTTTTGTCTAAAAATACAACATAATCTTTTCGTCTTTTCTTCTCTTGTTCTTTCTCCACAGGCAGCAAATTCTGACATAAATATAGCACTCCGAACGTCATCCCTGACCTGAAGTCGGAGAAAGAGAGAGTTGGATCCACACTGTGGTTTAGCTGTCTGTGAAGGTGGGGATTTGAAGATGACGTAGGCATGAAAATATTCAAGTGAACACAAAACAAAACATATTTACATAAGCACCAATGCCTCTAGCTACACATCATATCATTTGTGACCCTGGACCACAAAACCAGTCATAAGTAGCATGGGTATATTTGTAGCAATAGCCAACAATACATTGTATGGGTCAGAATTATTGATTTTTCTTTTGTGGGAAAAATCATTAGGATATTAAGTAAATACCATGTTCCATGAAAATATTTTGTACATTTCCTACCGTAAATATACGAAAACTTTTTTTATTATTATTATTATTATTATGTATGCGAAGAACTTGATTTGGACAACTTTAAAAGCGATTTTCTCAATATTTGGAGGTTTTTTTGTTGTTTTTTTTGGATAAGCTAGATAATTATCATAAAAGCGGATATTTTTGAAAATTTTTATATATTCTGACATATATTTTTAACTATATTACTATATGTACTTGTTAAATGCAATTGAAAAATGCATTGAAATGCACTTTTTGTGAGAACAACATAATAACACCTTTGGTTTAATGGCACAGACATTTGAAGCGCACATTTGATTTCTGGCTTCAGTTTCAGTCTCTTAGAAATGTGCATCCTTTCTTGGAAAGAAAACAAAAAAACAGAAGTTTACTATGGATTTCCCCACTTCAATAAAACTATGAGCACTAAAAGGCTGTAGGCAATTTTCGATATCCTCCTGCACTGGCCCCCTGGCTCGTGACCTATATACACGCCAGGTTCTCTGGATGATTCCCAAGAGTAGCTTTTAATCTTCAGTGTTTCCATTTGCTCAGCTATGGATCCAGCAACTACACTTGATAGCATGCTTTTACTATAAACAGGTTAGGAAAATACCACCCTGAGTCTTATCTGAGGCAACGGGGGGCTATAATTGTCTGAAGCTTATATTAGCGCACTGATTTCGTTACATTTTTTCTTGGCAGTCAGTGAGATATGATGTTAGCCGATAGCCAGACAGCAATTTGGGAAATGTTTTAGCAAACTCTCATTCAAGACATAGCTCAATCTTTTATTTGGAACACAAACTTTTTTTTATGATCCAATCAGTTCCTGATGAATAAATAAAGTTCCATTGTACATTATTTTCCCAGTTTCATTTGGAAAGACACTTTACAAAGTACAATGAATTGCAAATGACATTTTTATGTTGACTGACGAAGATATGAAGGCCATTATATAAAAATCCCAGAGACTCCACAAACCATTAGCGAAATTGGCTCTACTCCCAACCTAGTGATCTGCCTCACTTCCTACGGTACATTGGCAGTTGCCTTTTAAATGTGAAAATTTGGCGACTTTAAACAATTCAATTTGGTGACTGGCAGATTAAAAAAGGGCCTATTGTGTGTTGTTAAAACTGTAGCAATCCACAAAGCAACACTAAAGTCAATTTCAAAACATTTTACAGCGATCCGGTACATGCGATTGCATCTTAAAAGGATAGTTCACCTAAAAATGAAAATTCTGTCATTAATTACTCACCCTCATGTCGTTACAAATCCGTAAGGCCTCTGTTAATTTTTCGGACCACAAATTAAGACTTTTTTGACGAAATCCGAGAGCTTTCTGACCCTATTCTAGTAGCTTCATAAAATTACGGTCAATCCACTGATGTCACATGGACTATTTTAATGATGTTCTTACCACCTTTCTGGGCCTTGAACGTGTCAGTTGACAAGAAAGAAAATAGTGTGGTCTGAACCGAGTTGAACCGAATTGCTTTCCCAAGCCAGTGAAAAGATAGGGATGAGTAGATGTGACAAAGACTACAAATATACAACTCAGGAAGTAAATGCTTTTTATTAGCAAAATAAGGGAAATGAGTGTACAAATGTTCCCCCAATATGGAGAACACACAGACAGAGGTGGCAGTTTTCTTCGAAATTAAATCGATCAACAGTATCGCTTGCCTCAAACATCTGTTTGCAGACATTATCATATTGTTTATTTTCTGTGAAATCCCGAACCCCTTCTCAGTCCCTTCACCTCTTAGTGGCGTTCATCGGTGACGCATAATTCTCCGAGCAGTAAGCCGTTAAAATGGCGGCCAGTGTCTGATGACAGGTGCTTGAGAGACCGATTCCAAGTCCTGCGTGCGGAACGTCTCCGCGTCTGACAGCTGAACAGGACTCGTCTCCATCTGAAGTGGCTGTTTGGTCTATTCTTGTTGCCATGGAGACTTAGAAGGTTTGGACCACCGCTCACTGTATTAACCATTAGCTTTCACTACATCGGCGTATTTTATATATATATATATACATACACACGCGAACAGATACACACGCGCACACACTCACTCTCTCTCACACGCTCACATTCGATGCATATGAGGATTTGTGCTCTCAGATTAGTAACATCCAGTATGAAATTTTTTGACGTTGGAGAGATATTCAGCAGGCAAACCCAAGCAAATGGACAAAGACTGCAGAAACGCATGCGAAGGCACGAGAACCAACAAACCGGATTGAGAAGCACAATCTTCCTCTCTCCCCATAGCAACAACCGCAAAGGCAATAAAAAAACAAAACAAAACAAAACAAAACAAAAAGTAACATTTTACAAGTAAAGGGGAACTCCTCTGATGCAAGAAAGTAAAAATAAAAAGAAATCCTCCTTTAAAAGAAACTGAAAAGAAAAAAAAAATAAACAACATGGCTGCAACAGCAATGACTGTACGAACATTCGACACAATTCATTTTTAAATGCTACTTTTTAAAATTTCCAGAGACGAAAACCATAAATAAAGCTGACAAATGTGGCGTAATGTACAGCACTGGTCCAAGACCAATTTTCTCCATACTTGGTCTTGCAATCTTTCTCCAATAAAATGCACATCAAAAACTGGCTTCAACAGCACCTGAAAAAAAAAAAAAAAAGAATAAAAAGTTATTTAAATGTGACCTAAACAAAACTTGCTTTGCCTTGCCTAGTTCAGTTCACACCTGTTAAAACGTAACATTTAACACCTTGATTTAAAGGTGAAGTGTGGAATTTTCACACCAATTTTTGCAATAAACAAAAGCCAAAATATTTAGATTTTTAAAAAATATTGAAAATAGTAAAATATAATTCATAGTATTAACAAAAACTATTTTTTTGTTGTTAATAATAATTCCTTGTATATTTAATAACATTTAACAGTTTTATAACATTTTATCTAGACCTGGAAATCACAATTTTAAAATGTTAAAATGATAAGTTTTATGTGACGGGGTGGAAATAATGTGGCACCAGGGTTATTATTGATAATTGAGACTAACCAAAACCATTTAAAAAATATATAAAATAAGTAATAATATATATTTTTAGTTTGAAGTTAATTGAAGTACAATTAAGTATTGAAGATTACAATTAAAACTTAATAAAAAAAATATATATAGAAACTACTGAAAATTACTATGCACAACACAATTAAAGGTTACTAATATTTAAATGAAAATATAAAATTACAAAAATAAAATATATTTCTAAATATTAACAAAAATAAAAAAATAAAATGTAATTTTTTTTCACATTTTATCTAAACCTGGAAATTACAATTTAATTTTTTTTATAATGACAAGTTTAAAACCATTAAAAAATAATAAATAATAATAATAATAATAATAATAATAATAAAATTAATTTAGTTTGAAGTTAGTTAATTGAAGTACTAAAGATTATTAGTGGCACCAGGGTTATTAGAGGGTTATTAGTGTTATTATTATTATGATTATTATTGTACCATAAAAAATAATCATAATAACATTCATTTAGTTTGAAGTTAGTTAGTTAATTGAAATACTAAATTAACTAAGATTACAATTAAAAGTTAAATTTTTAAATAATTAAAAAATATTGACAAAAAAAACTGAAAATGACAATCCGCAACAAAATTGTTTTTATGTTTTATATTTAAGTTTTATGTGATGGGGTGGAAATAATGTGGCACCATTATTATTGTTATTGTTAACTGGGAGTAACCAGTTAATCTTTTTTTTGTAAAGCCATTACCATTAAGGAGGTATTCCCACCCTAAACTCACGCCACAAAGAAACTGGTAAAAAAATCAACTACACACATCACTTTTAAACGTGTTTGTTCTGTAATGTTTATTCTATGGTGGCTCTAGGGCAAGTATGACACTTCATCCGCAATATGAACATTGATTGTTTTGCATATAAACACACACTGTGTGGCCAGCACACCAGCATGGCACACGTCACATTCAGGAAGCTGATTCTCACCAGATACAAGCCAGCTTCTAGAAGAGTCCGCAGTCCTTTAGGTTGTTCTTGATGATGACATCGGTCACTGCGTCAAAGACAAATTGCTCTTGGTGTCGGTGGCTAAGTGAAGTGAGTGTAGATCTCCTTGGTATCTTTCCGCTTATTCAGATCTTCAAACTGACACTGAATGTAGGCCGCGGCCTCTTCGTATGTATTTGACCCTGTGAGACGAACAGGAAATATTTTCAATATGAGGAAGTGATGACACTTGTTCCTGTGACATAAAATAACTGGAAACAACGTAATATATTTAGGACCACAGAAATTTGAATCCAGTCATAATGATTAAGGTTGTGATTTTTGCTGTGTGTGTGTGTGTGTGTGCGTATGATGTTGAACGACCATTTTTACTAATATTTTGTAACTAATATTTTGGATGAGTTTTCAATAATAATTCTATAATTTTTCAATAACATTTGAATAACATGTAACATTTGATATATAACGTTTTATCCAGATTAGAAAACACTGCTTTAAAAGTTAATTAGTTAGTTGAAGTACTAAATTAACTAAGATAACAATTTAATTAAACTTAATTTTAAAAATGTCACAAGAAACAAAAACTAATGAATGACAAAACACACAACAAAATTACTAAATGTACAAAATTTTTATGAAAATAAAAAATTACAAAAATAAAATCTAATTCAAAATATTAACAAAAACTTTATTTATTTATTGTTAATAATAATTCCATCATTTTTCAATAACATTTTAATAACATTTTATATAACATTTTATTCAGACTTGGAAATCACAGTTTTAAACTTTTGAGTTGTTTGAGTTGTTACTGTTAACTGAGGCTAACCAAAACAATAAATTAATAAATAAATAAATACATTTTGAAGTTAATTTGTTCTAAGTACCTAAATTAATAAAGCTTACAATAAAAACTTAATTAAAAATATAGACGTTAAAACAAACAAAACATAGAGAATTACAAAATAAAATTAATTCAAAATATTAACAAAACTATATTGTTTAAATAATAATTCCATAATTGTTTAATAACAAGTCATTTTTTTAAACTTAATTCAAAATATTAAAAAACTCGTTTTAGTTAATAATAATTTCATATTTTTCATTAACATTTTAATAACATTTTATCCTGACTTAGAAATCACAATTTTAAAATGACAAATGTTATACAGGGTAAAATAATGTGGCACCAGGGATATTATTGTTAACAGAGACTAAACAAAAATCATTAAAAAAACAAAAGAAAGAAAACTAAAATAACAAAACACAAAAAATGACTAAAATTTAACCAAAATGTAAATGAAAACAGAAAAACACAAAAATAAGATCTAATTAAAAATATTAAAACAACTTTTTGTTTATAATAATTCTATATTTTTAATAATATTTTAAGATTTTCTATAACATTTTATCCATACTTGGAAGTCACAATTTAAAAATGTTTTAAATTACAAGTTTTATGTGATGGGGTGGAAATAATGTGGCACCAACTGAGACTATCCAAACCATTTAAAAAAATAATAAAATATTAAGTTTGACGCTAATTAATTAGTTGAAGTACTAAATTAACTAAGATTACAAATAAAATCTAATTAAAAAATATAGAGATGTTAAAACAAACAAAACATGAAACTGACACAATGCAACAAAATTACCAAAATTTAAATGAAAACAGAAAATGAAAAAGCGTGTGTGTGTGTGTGTGTGTGTAAAATCCACTGTCGGGTCTGACCTGTGATTCTGGGTATGGTGAGCTGGCTCTTCTTGATTTTCTCTCAAACAGATCTTTCTTATTGAGGAACAGGATGATAGAGGTGTCCTGCGGAACCACTTGTTGTTGCAGATGCTGTCAAACAGCTTCATGCTCTCATGCATCTCGGTTCTGGGGAAAGAGAAATCGGTTGATGGAAAATAAGAAATAAGGACTGAGAAATAGAAAGCAGGTGTCGATTGAACATCTTGGCTTGAAGCATCTTTAAACCCACATTATGTTACACAATAACATACACGGTTTGCTCACTGATCATTTAATGACTGCATGCCAAGCTTTGTATCGAGCTGCCTTTCAACGCAGCTCAAAAAGCTTGATTTATGGAATATAGACTGGGGTGGAGATGTGCTTTAGCCCTCCATTTACCATTAAGTCAATCAATACCCTGTACGCTAACCTTAATAAAGTAGGACTCGGACTGAATCAATATGACGCGGACACGGATTATATGATAAATGGGGAATTGGGGTTCTCTGGGCCAGGCTTAATTTACCACCCATTCACCTGATACACATTCAAATATATTTCAGACAATAGGACCTGTATACAACAGGATTGTGAGAAAATCAATGTAAACAGGTTTAGAGGGATAAAGGAGTTAAGCAGTGAAACATAGAAAACTTTCTTCTTTAGAAGAAAACAATGTCAATGCGAAAAACTATTGATTTAAGATTTGTACAGAGCACAGTTTACAGATTTACATTTTGTGTATGAAATACAGAAACCAGAATACCAGTACTTGCAAGGCAGAAAAATTTAAGTTCTTACAGTATCTTTAGTTAGTTTTCCATCTAATATTAATGTTTTATTTGATTTCAGCATTCAGTAAACAAAGTTAAGTAAAACTACCTAAAACTAACTAAAACCATACAAAAATTAATTTATTTTATTTAGTTAGTTGAAGTATTAAATTAACTAAGCTTAAAATTAAAACTTAATTAAATATAGACGTTAAACAAACCTAATTAAAATGACTAAACAAACAACACAATTATTAACATTTAACCAACACTGAAATGAAAATACAAAATTATAATAAATAATAACAAAACTATTAGATATTAATGATAATAAAATAACATTGCAGCAGTTTCATTTAGTTTTCATCAAAGATTAATATTTTATTTGATTTCACTTTGTTTCAGTTAACAAAATGTTTTGAATAATTTTTGTTTAATTAATTAAAAATGTAAGTAGAATCACACATCACACTATCGCAGTTCTTAATGTAAATAAGTCAAGCCATCACTGTAACTAATTTAAGAAAATATCTATATATGTCATATGTATAAAAAATAAGTCCATGACTAGTTGGACCATTCAAAAAACTGAAAAAAAAAAAAAAAATGAAATTCCACAATTTAATTTTTTTTTTCAATTACAAGTTTTATGTGACAGATATAATAATGTGGCACCAGTGTAATTATTGTTAACTGAAATTAACCAAAACCATTAAATAGATAAATACATAAAAAGTCTTAAGTTAATTAATTAGTCGAAGTAAAACTTACTTTTAAAATACAGACGTGTAAAAAAATAAAATAATAATAATGAGAATGACAAAATGCACAAAAAGTACTAACATTTAACCAAAATAAAAATATTATGAAATAAAATAAAAATTTGACAAAAATAAAATGTAATTCAAAATATGAACAAAAACTTTATTAGTATATCAGTGATACGCAAATAACTTTGCAGCATCTAATACTAATATTTGATTTGATTTCAGCTTCATTTCAGTTAACAGAAATATTTCAATAGTCTTAATTTGTTTCATTTTTAAATTACAAGTTTTATGTGACAAGGTGTCAATAATGGACTAGGGTTATTTTTGTTAATTGAAACTAACCAAAACCATTAAAATAACAACAAAACAATTATTTAGTTTGAAGTTAATTAATTAGTTGAAGTAATAAATGAACTAAGATTACAATTAAAACTTTAAAATATAGACATGTTAAAACAAAAAACAACAAAAATTAATGAAATGACAAAACGAACGACGAAGTTACTAACATTTAACCAAAATTGAAATGAAAACAGAAGATTACAAAAATAAAACCTAATTCAAAATATTAATGAAAACTGTATTAGAATAAGCATTCAGTGTTCAGCTTTCATTCAGTTAACAAATTGTTTTTAATAGTCTTTTATTTTTAATTAATAATTGTGTGTGTGTGTGTGTGTGTGTGTGTGTGTGTGCTGAATAATAATTTAGAGGGTTGTCCATAATTTGTCTATAACATTTAACATTTTATATAACATTTTATCCAGACTTGGATATCACAATTTTAAAATTACAAGTTTTATGTGACAAGGTATAAATAATGTTGCATTTGGGTTATTATTGTTAACTGAAACTAACCAGAACCATTTAAAATAATAGTAGCTTGAAGTTAATTAGTTAAAGTACTAAATTAACTAAGATTACAATTAAAACTTAAAAATGTTAAAACAAAAGAAAACGACAAAATGAACTACAAAATTACTAACATTTAACCAAAATTGAAATGTAAAATACAAAATCAAATTCAAAATATTAACAAAAACTATATTAGTATATCAGTGATACTAAAATAACAGCAGCAGTTTCTTTTAGTTTGTTTTTCATCTAATATCAATATTTGATTTGATTTCAGCTTTGTTTCAGTTAACAAAAATGTTTTTAATAGTCTTTCATTTTTAATGAATAAAACTGAATGTAGAACTCATCACAGTTATTAATTCTTCCATTGCTAGTTAATTTCGAAACTAACTTACTATAAAAAATAGTCTACAAGTTCAAAAATTTAAATAAAGTACATTTCATGCTTCTAGCTTGAACCAAAAAATGATTTTTAAAAAAACAAACGGATTTTTTTAATATACACTGTCTTGCAAGTACTGTAATTCTATATATTTTTTTTTTAAATAAGAGGAAGTGCTTTCGTACCATCTCTTCATCTTCAGCCAACACCAGGTCATAATCGCTCAGTGCCACGCAGAAGATGATGGCAGTAACACCTTCAAAACAGTGGATCCATTTTTTCCTCTCTGACCTTTGACCCCCAACATCAAACATCCTGAAAAACATGACATTTTGTTTTAAGTTATTCAAGTTATTATCAAGTTTCTAAACTTGTGAGCTGCCTTGCTAAATTATTAAGTGTGCATACTAGCTGAAATGAAACCACAGACATGACTGATGTGGTTCTCACTACGTAGACAGCAATTCTGCGTGCTGTGTTCTTATGAAAACTTAACTCACAATTCTTTTCAATGTGCTTTCAATGCTACTCCTGTAATGCCCTAATAAGCATACAAACACATAGCATGTACACAACATATTGAATTAGACAATGGTTAGTTCTATCGCTAAATATGGGCAAAGAAACTGACGATACGTACTTCCTCTTCCTGTCTGAATCAGAGTGCAAACCAGTTAGAGAGTGACACTTCTCTATTTGTCTCTCTGTGCTTCTCTTTTCTATCACTCTTGCACATGATTATCACACAGTATCTGCACGGTCTACCAAAACGCACTGCTGACAACGAAACTCAAAAATATTATGAAGTACTTCCTAATAGCTCAGTCCGTGTAATAGTTTTGGGTTAAAATAATATTTAACAAGAATATGAATATACCACTTTTGGAATAAATCAACCTGAAGTGCTCACTTGAAGTGGAGGTCTTTGAAGGTGAAGTGTGTCTCCACAATGCCTGTGGTTTTGACTCTGGTTCTCAGCACATCCTGTTGAGTGGGTATATAGGTAGCCTGCGATATTCTGTCTAAATCATTCAGGTAGCTGTGGAGAAAAAACGGGGGAGGGGTTAGTTCAGATAAAATGAAAGAGTCTGAGCGCAGTTTGTGTTTCCAGTAAATATCATGGCCCAGAGGTCCCGACTGGGTCTACTATAACAGATTTTTATACACATACACATAAGTCCGCTCAAACAATTGCACAACTGTCAGCAGGGCCGTTTCCTGAAAAACAAACAATGTGCCGCAATGTCTGCCAACTGCCCACTTCATATGATGTTCACGGCCCTGACTAAAATGGTGTGGCAGAGGCTATACTTCAGCTTGTGATTTGGTAATGCTTAGTAACGGCATAAACAAAAGCCAAACCTCATTACGCACTCACAAATATACAAATGAGACATCACCACACACCAAAATTTACAAAGAACCTCTGTTCCAAAACCGAGCGAGCTACCCACTTACCCACAGTCGCATTTATGATGCATTTATTACACCTTTTAAAGGCAGCCTAGCCTTATAAGACACTTGTAAAATGCATTCAAAAATGTATTTGTAACAGGGAAGTCAATCCCAGAATGCATCGGTAAACAAAATGTAGCGAGATATTTTCAATACTGAACTCCTAATAAAAGTACTTGCCTATAGATGTTTGAGATGCTGTATAGGCATAAGTCTTACTGTAACCTTGTGTAGGACAAGTGGTTAGAACATGGATGAATGGAAAAAGAAATTTTAAAAAAAAGAAGGTTCTGCTTATCAGTATTGGTCCTACAAAACGATATGGAGCTTTTCAGATCTGATGCTTATGAGGCTTATCAGTGCTTCTCACGCTAGGCGATCTGAACTGTGCCTGAGCATGTTTGACCCAGAAAAGTCTAGTTTGTTTGACTAGTGTGACTGCTCCGTACCGTACTGGTTCAGTTGGACTCGCAGAACGTATATGGGCCGTTCTACAAAATGCATTTAAAATTATTTAAGTATCCAAATCCTTCTATCTATTGAAACCCACAATAATATTGAAATTATCAGTAAGCTTTTATATATATATATATATATATATAATATATCTAAAATAAAAATCTTTGTGTAACTTTAATGTCACTACTGAATGCCATTATTATATAATTAAATGCCTGGTGAGTTATTCCATTTAGTTTTTATATGTGTACAGCTGTTCAAAACTATGCTTGCTAACCATGTGCTGATTAGCATCTCAGAGCAAAGTTCAAAAGTATCTAAAATTGTCACGAGTGAAACACTTGGTGGGGTTTCGATAGTGACATCTTTAACACTATCTTCGATAGTGACACTATAACAGTCACGACCAAAGCACGTCATCGTTTCGGTTGAGACAAAGGGGAACGCACAATCCTTTATTTGGGGGAAATAAACACAGTTTTACTACAGTTATGCATTTTTTTTTGTATTTTTGTATGTTTTAGTTGTATTTTAGTATGTGGGTTAAAATTCTGTAATGCGATGTGGTCGTTGCTACTGAAACATTACTGTCACTACCTAAATGTGCTGCCACCACTAAAAAATGGAATGTTTTGTCAAAAATAAAATATATTGAATTATCAATTATTAACTAAGATGTTATGATAGTGTTTGGTTCAGTGTATATTCAAACTAAAGAATTAATAACTTCTTAACTTATTGACTTATTAAGTCAGTGTGATCAACTACAGTATGTTTTTTACAAAGAAAAATTGGATTCAAAATACAACAGATCTCATAAATCACACTTGAAATATTGTTAAAATTGTAATTGTTATTGATTTACCTCTGAAAGGTTTTTAATAAAATATATATATTTACAAGGAAGATGTAAGCAAAACCTTAATAGGTCAGTATAACCCTTTTTATGAAATTATGTATTACTGTATTTCGGTAGTGACAAATTTGGGGAGAGGACAAATATTCCAAAACGTTCTGAAAATACAATATGAGAATTAACTGCACAATTACTAGAAATGTGTACCTTGGATATTTTACAATTTGCATACATACAGAATGTGTGGATTATATATATTTTTAAGACGTTTCCAACTCTGACTTTAAACCAATTCTGTAGAATGGCCCATATAGCAGGGTCGAAACTTAATAGGGGCTTGTGGCAAAAATGCCACCAAAATTAATAAAAATGTCCCACAAATTCAAGATAAAGGGGACAAAAATTGCCCCTGCATAATTAAACAATCAATTACAGCTGTCATGATTAAAATAAAATTAATAATCATTATTACAGTATCAAGTGCAGTAATCAACAATGATTTCTGTCATTATATTGCAACCATATTAGCACCTGTTTTTAAACATATAACTTGAATACAATTTTAAACAATCAATTGTTATTGGCAACAGTTCAAACTTTCAAAAAAAAGTATTTTGATTGATTGAAGTCATTGGTTATGTTTGACATATTTGACATCAAGTATTTGACATTTAAAGGCAGCACAGATTATTATCAGTTATTTAGTTGGTGATTAAAAATTGGCCTTACGAATGTTAAAAAATTAAAAAATAAAAAATAAATTCCAGGGAGCAAAAATTGCCCCTTATAGGGAAAGTTAAATGATTTGTTAACTTTCATAATCAAAGTTTCCTGATCATTTATTCACCCCAGTGTCATTCAAGATGTTCGCGTCTTTCTGTCTTCAGTCAAAAATAATTTTTTTTATAAGAACATTCCAGGATTTTTCTCCATATAGTGGACTTCAATTGGGACCAAAGGGTTTAAGGTCTAAACTGCAGTTTCAATGGGCTCTACACGAGAAATAAGGGTATTTATCTAGCAAAAAGTGTAAAAAATCTGTAATTTTCAAAAACAAACAAACAAACAAAAATAATACAAATTTACTTTTTTTTTTTTTTTACCACAAATGCTTGTCTTCCATTAGCTTTGCAATGCGCATACCCGTTTTCATGCATTGCCTAAAAAGTCACGTGTGGTTAGTTCTTCATCTGTGTACTTTGGTTCAGAAACGTAGAGTTGGGCAAAAAACTCCAACTTCAAACTCATCCGACATTGTTGTTTTACCTTTTTTTTTTTGGAAAGGGCGTTTGACTTTCTTTGCACGTTCGCTTTGTAAACACTGGGTTGGGACTTTTCCAACGTGACTGCATAATGCAAAGTCGAGGTAGTGCAAAATGAGCATTTGTTGTTAAAAAATATATTTTTTTTTAGAAAATGGTCTAATGTTTCACTAGATAAGACCCTTATTCTTCAGCTGGGATTGTGTAGAGCCCTTCGAAGCTGCATTGAAACTGCAATTTGGACCTTCACTGCTGATCCCCACTGAAGTCCACTATATAGAGACAAAATCCTGGAATGTTTTCCTCAAAATCTTAATTTCTTTTCAACTGAAGGAAGAAAGACATGAACATCTTGGAAGACATGGGGCTGAGTAAATTATCAGGAAATGTTTATTCTGGATGTGAACTAACAGCGAAACTTAAGATCCACAACACATATTTTTTCTGCAAGATATAAGCGATATATTCATTGAGGAACATATTATCCATGTGAGTGGACCGTCTGTCACTGTTCCCCAAACCACCTCAATATAATAAGCAACATAGTGAACATTATGACGGACTCTTTTATGCTGAGTGAGAATGCTTTTCTTCCTGTTTTTTTTTTTCACTTGCGCTGTAATGACGTAAGCATGCTCAGACCTGTTGAAGTGCAGTGTGAGTACAGTCAGTGGGATGGTGAGGAGGTGGGGGCAAATGTATAGACAGTAAATGTTAAGACAGCTCTAGGTTTTGGAACTGAATTATAGAAACTCAAACACACAGTTGTACGAGAACAGCCGCATCATTACTATTTGATAACGACAAACAGGAATTTCTGAGTACACGATGTAATTGTTATCTGTAATTGCTATCTTTAACTCCTTTATCTTTAGCAACGCTTTTATGCAACATGAAACTGTAACACGCACCCACACATATTTGCATGCTTCAACAGTAGCAGGTGACACACTTTCATCTGTGTATTTTCGCACATGAAAATCAACATCGTATACGTGTGGCTAGCGTCGGACGGGCGGGTTTTCCGAGTGGAGGGTAACGGCATGTTCTAGTAAGCAGGCAGCTAGCTACAGCAGGGCAAATATTGACAAGCTCGTTCAAGGCTCAAACAGTGAGAGTCTGGATACGGCAAGACAGGAGATCTCAGTGTACCGGATAAAGCTGTTTGAACTTGCTGTTTTGGCAGTGGCTGATGTTCAGTGAGCAAGAAAAACAGAAGGGGAGGGAATTAGAAAACAGAAGGGGGAATGAACAGTTGAGCACCCAAAAAGGTGAACGGGCTGAGAGAGATAGGAAGGGAGGATGGTATGTGAGGTGGAGAGATAAAGAAAGATAAATAAAGAATGGCTGTGGAGGACAAAACAAAAAGTTAGGAGGTGATTCATCTTCGTCCCAACTAGGTGAAATGTGAAATAGCTCCACAAACAGCAAAATGTTATGTAATGTGATAAAAATCACAGTTAGTGAGGACTTAAAAGTCACAAAATGTTATATAATTGATGTTTAACGTGGCAGTTTCAAAGTGAAATGTCCCAGAGGAAATCTCCAACAAGGAGATTTTCAGTTTCAGGTTTTTCAATTATGTGTAATTAAAGTGCCAACTTTGTGTTAGACTATTCACCTTAAAGGAGAAGTTCACTTCCAGAACAAAAATTTACAGATAATATACTCACCCCCCTTGTCATCCAAGATGTTCATGTCTTTCTTTCTTCAGTCGTAAAGAAATTATGTTTTTTAAGGAAAACATGTTAGGATTTTTCTTCATAATGTGGACTTCAATTGTGCCCCCGAGTTTGAACTTCCAAAATGCAGTTTAAATGCAGCTCTAAACGATCCCAGCCAAAGAAGAAGGGTCTTATCTGGCGAAACGATCTGTTATTTTCTTTAAAAACATTTACAGTTTATATACATTTTAACCTCAAACATTTGTCTTGGTCTGCGTGAACTGTGTATAACTCTGCGTGAACAGTTAGGGTATGTCAAACATCGTCCTTTTTTTTTTGTAAAGGGTGTCTGATCTTTGCATGTTCACTTTGCAAACACTGGGTCGGTACATCTGCAGAGATGTAGGACGATTTTTGAAGTTGAGGGAGAAAATGAAATGGGAGTTTTTCGACATACATTAACTGTCCTAAACCAGAATACACAGAGTTCAGGCAGACCTGGACAAGACGAGCTTTTGAGGTTAAAAAGTATATAAATTGTAATTTTTATCTGTAAGTTTTTGTTCTGGAAGTGAACTCCTTTAAATCTGTTAGAAGACGTACAAACGATACAAATGAAGCAACCGTTGTCATATTGTAAGAGTTGATGCATAAAATGTAATATAATGATGATATGGATAGCACAGCTCATAATTTGGTTTTGAAAGAATTTGTTGAGAACTGTTGAGATTGAATTGAGATCTCCAAAGTCTGATTGCAGGCTCTGGTGTGTTGGCAAAGCTGAGCGCATTTTGATACATTCCGAAATTCTAGAAGAGACACACATTACTAGAGTCATTACCAAACATCCTGAAGTTTCAATTTGCTCTCCGGTTGAAATATTAAAGAGATCTCAGTTGTGATTTTCTTTTTCCTGTGGGGTGATTCATCGCCTAGTACTTTATCGCTCACGCTTGGTTAGGATGTGGTGTAAGGTGAAACAGAGGACATATGTGAGAAAGACAAAACAGCATGGGGTAGAGGAAGACAGAGATACCCACTATGCTGCGGAATCGTTGAGCTGGTACTCTCTGGATCGACTGAAACAGGCCTGCACTCCTCCATCTTTCCACAAACGCTTTATCACTCCAGCCAGCTCTGCTGTCATGAAACCCTCCTCAGCGCTGCCCGCCAACACAAACAACTGCCTCGCATCATCCTGAGACACAAAGAATGAAGACAAATTAGCATTTCACTGTTTGTAGCACACTGACTTATACTTCATAATAGGAAAAAATAATTTCTTAAATTAAGTGCGTTTTCACATTTGAATTGAATAAAATTTTTCATCAATTGCAATTTCCGGATTAAACATTCACTATCAAAGGCGATTCATTTAATTGAACTTCCAGACGTCATTGACCGTTACACTTTCTCCCGTTCATTCACATTCTCATAGTGTCTGTGAATCAACACAAGTGGGCTGTAGGCGACATGAATCGCACCAGGCCACCAATCTTGTGACTCACCGCTCGTGCTGCATCTCCGAAATCGATCTTGAGTCGCCCCATGGCACGAATGATGGCGATGATAGACTGAATAGTGTTGCTGTAGACGACAGCTTTGTACTGTTTGCACTCCTCCTCCGAGTAGCCTGCCTCATGGATGATTCTATATAAAGAGATATGAGTAACCAATAAATGATATCCAGCATAAAACTAAAGCATAATTAGAAAATGAAAACAAGCCACTTACTTCATTTGTTTGACTATTGTACTCTTCCCAGACTCCCCAGCACCTGTCAAAGAGCAATTGTGTATGAGTTAGCTTATCTGTCTACAAACAATACAAGTACCGCAAGTGTCTAGGCATAATGAATTTCAAGAAACAACAACGGCTGAGTTAATGTATGGGCCCCACAAGACAGAAAATGAAAGCCTCTGACGGTTTCATTTTGGCGCTTTGATTCTGAGGAGCCCCGTGTGAATTTGTAAAACCCTGTAGAGCGATGTAGACAAGATTTTGGAAATACGAGATCTAAGACGGCGAACACTGTTGTACATAGTCGTTCTAACGCTTTCATTATTTCATTATTGCCTATGAATTTTTCATTAACTTCTCAGAGTGGTGCTTGCAGTAATAGTTCATTCAAAAATGAAAGTTTTTCTGCATGTATTCCTTCATGTAATTTTTTTTTTTTATCTTCTGTAGTTTCAAAGAATATTTTTGGAGTCGGACAGATGCCCTTTCCCTTTCATTGTTTGGAAAAGAGCAGAGCGAACATTGTGCTAAATATCTCCTTTTGTGTTTTATAGAAGAACGAAGGCCTTACGACTTAACATGAGGGTGAATAAATAAAATGCTGAGTAAATAAAATCAGTCTTGTGTATGTTCACAAATGTGCACTGCCTGGTAAACTCTGTTAGCTCCTACCGCTGCATTGATTGGTTCAATAATGGCTCCACTTATAGAATCCAATTTAACTTATCTACTGGGATATCGCTCCCTAGCACTGAGACAGAAAACTTCACTGCTGTGTGTACGCTGTCATAATCTGAACAGAAGAGCCCTACAGAATTAAATGCACTCGTCATACTGCTTTGAACAGATTTCGTGTTCTCCAACTCTAAACTAAAAGGTTTCAAAGGGTGTTTTTGCTTTGATGCCACAGAAGAATAACCATTTTGTGTTTCTTGAACTTTTGTGTGAACAGTTCTTAAAAGAACCATTTATTTTTTATGGTGAAGAACATTCAGTAGAAATTTAACCATTATCAACATCATGGTATTGCGAAAGCAAAACTGTCTTGATATCATCGCGGTCACATGATGATATGAAACAATAGGTCTTCTGGGCAAAAAGTGTAGTGTTTAAAATATATTTAAACTTCTTATTCTAACATAAAAGATCTTTAAAGTTGTGTTTTGGGCTGTTATGCTTTTTCACTGTATCTGTATCTGTCAAACGAACTAAAACCGGAAGCAAAATATGGCTTAATCCCTTTATCAAGTCTGTTTTCAAAGCAAAATGCGTACAACCGTTCACAGTAAATGCAACTCGTTTATTGCATGTGCTGTGAGTTATGCATGCGTTTGGGAACGCAACGGCCACCAGTGGTGCATTATTTTCGCGGCAGATTATTACAGTGTTTTACTAGATTTGTAGTGAGATGTGTTTGTGTAAGCCTGTTTTCACTGAAGCTGGAGTGTTCTGTCGAAATAAAAGCTCTACTGCCAGTCCAAAATAAAAGTGCAGTATGAATTCTTGACAGGTAGCGGTTTAAATGGATGACGTTAATGCAGTCCAAACTCTCTCAAATAAATCTCTCTTGAAATCAGGAAAGAAATATTGTAATTTCCCTACTTTAGTGAAAAGCAAAAAATAATACAACTATGGAATATTCATTTTGATTTATGTTATAGTGCAATTGTTTTACAATATATGGCTATTATTATTATATTCTAATTATTCTAATAATATTATTATTTAATTCTAAATATTTTTAGGTTAAGAACATGGGTTGGAGCGCTTAATTTTGAACTTTAAATGTACAAAATTTGATTTTTTTTTTCCAAGTCTTCATTTGTGTGTGTGTGTGTGTTTTTCTTTTTGTTTTTTGTTTTTTTGTTTGTTTTTTTTTAATCATAACAATAAATATTGTGTCGTGGACCTTATATCGAGATGTTACTGTATCGTGAGATTTTGATATCGTTACATCCCTCATTCAGCCAACATTTATTTTTACATTTTTACATTTTATTTTTAAAAATGTACTTCTAAATATAACTTCAGTTGCATTTTGGGGTGGGGTGATCTGTTTGACCAATAGCAGAGAGGGGAAATTCGATAATTCAGATGTCAAAATTGTCTTTTAATGGTTGGTCTACTCTTTTAAGCAGATGAAATTCTCTACACCACATTCCTTTCTTATATTCATGCTTGTTTTATGCAAACGTTACCATGTTTAAATGGTCAAGGACCTTTAAATAGAGCTTAAAAAGATTCTTGCGTTCTTTGGTTCGTTCGTTCTCACAAATGAAGATATTTTTGATGGAATCCTAGAGCTTTTTGACCCTGCATCGACTACAAAGCAACCACCACGTTCAAGGCCCAGAAAAGTAGTAAGGACATTGTTAAAATAGTCCATGTGACCTGATCAAAGACCAGCATCTGATAAGCTTGTTATGGGTTACAATGGAAAACATGAGTAAGTGAATGATGTCGGTTCAAGTTCTAAGGGCTCAAGACTGTGGAAAAATGGTTTGGCCATTTCAGCACAATAGAATGAAATAATAGAACATCACTTTGTGGACAACAATTGATCTAGTACAACACAGTACACAAAGGTACATTAAATTAATTTACACATTGCTGAATACAGGGTTTAAAATACTTTACCAACATTGCTTTGCTGCTTATTTTTGTGAAAAAAAAAAAAAGTGTATGCCACACTACTAAATTACATTTTCTTTTCAAGAATTTCTTTCTTTTAATCAGACACTTTTCTTCATTACGATATCTGTTTTTTTTATTATTATTATTAATGATATTATATTTACATTTATCATATTTTAGGTCTTCACTTTAATTTTGTTTTTCACTTTAAGTATTTGTCATTTTAATTTAATTTTCATTTTAGCTTTAATTTTCATTTCAGGTTTAGTATTAGTACATCAACTTATAAAACATGTCAGTTCAGCCAAAAAAAAAAAATCAGCTTTATTTCAATTACCTTATTGAATTATTTCTAGTTTTAGTTTTTGTATACTAGAACAACAACAATTAATTGAATGTTTGAATTACAGTTCATATCTATATTTGAATAAATGAATAATAGGGAAAAAAGAGGGTTAAAACACACCCTTGTGTGTTTTGCTTCCTGTTATCAGTGTGTAAAATCAGCTCCTGCCATGGGAAACAAAACAGACGTTTAATTTCTATCCAACTGTTTTTAAAAGCTAAAACATTACACCTGTAACGGAAGAATTCCGACAGGCTGCGGCGGAATATTAAACCACTGAATTGGAAAATAGAGGTGTATGTTTTTATAACAAGAAACTGTGTTATGAGCAGTGCTGGAAACAGCCCTCCAGGGCTTCAGCAACCTGGGAAAGATCTTAATAAAGCAACGGACAAACACAGAGGGAAACGTGCCACTAGAGAAACAAGGTGCGAGCCAGTTTCTGTTTGTGAAAATGAACTGTGGAGGAGCTGTGAGCCGTGCCACAATTACACTCATCTAGCTTTTGTCCATTTGACACAGCACGCAAATGCATGCATCAGAACACGCGCATGCTCGAGTCCGGACTCTCGTCACACTGCCATAGCAACTGGCCCTGTTTCTGAGGACATGCTGCCAAAGAGGGCTCAAATACCTGATGGGCGCGTGCCAGCGAAAAGCAGCTCTGCAGTGTATCGCTCATATGCATGCGTTTCCAGTAATGCATGATAATCCTTATTTGTCATAGTGACTTGCTCTTGGCTTCCTGCTGATTGTGCGCATAAAGCATGGCATTTTATTGCTGCAGATAAACTTCTTCTGTTTGATTGTCGTTTTTGGTGGCCCATGTTGTACGGTCAAGGATCAGGATGTAAATTGTTAGAAGTGTAATGATTTGTTGCCAATAAACGATCTAGTATTAAAGTCAGCCATAAATTAGTAATTTACTTTTAAAAGAATATTTTAGCGTCTGACAACAGCAAGATTACAAATGGGAACATTAGCAAATATCAATCAATTAGTCTGCCTGGCTGGTAATTCTTTGCATTTTATTGTGGACTGAATGAACCAAGCGGTTCCTCTCAAGCGAACACCCATCGTGACAAACTTGAACACCTTGTACAACTTAAAAATTAGGTGAAAGTTGTTGGGACGCCGTGAGCAAACCTGCTGATACGACTGCTGGGGCGTGATAAACAAATGTCAACAAATGCTGGAATTGCCTTGTGAAAACATTTCCTTGTTTGGTGTATCTCTCCAAGAAATTTTTAGCTTGTATTTCACCTCACAATTAAAGAAACAAAAGTGTATCTTAATAAATAAAAACTAATACTTTTAAATTGCCTTGGAAACTATTTGTATTGTGAAAAGCATTTAAATGCCATTGATTTTATTCCTAATTATGTCTGATTCTATAACAAATACCACTTAGACGGTTTAAGATTTATTATTTCTGACATTTTATAAATTACAACAGTGCATCTATTTCCTACATCTGGAGTCAAATCTCAGTCATTTTTATTTGAGCCACTGGCACAGCTTACCCTAAAGCATCTGACATGCTTTGCTTTACAGCTACCGTTAAAAAAATGTGTGATTTGACAGTGTGTAAAATAAAGTAACAATTCATTTTATACATTGGCAAGTCACCAACTATATATCTGTAGAACTTAACAAATTTACTTTGACATAACATTTTATGTGCTATATACTGAAGAAAATTGATGTTAACTCACTTTAATATCTTTTATAATAGATAAATCATGAGTATTTTTCCTTTGATTATTCTACTAATCAAACATTTTATGAATAGTGAAATCTTAAAATTGATTTAAAAAATATGATTTGCCAATGTATAAAATAAAGTAACGATACATTTTATACATTGGCAAATCACCAACTATATATTTTCAGAACTGGACAAATTTGCTTTGACATATATTTTATGTGCCATATACTGAAAGAAATTCACTTAATATTTCACTTATTCTGTGTATGTACAATACCAGTCAAAAGTTTTTGAACAGTTTTTTTTTTTTTGTATTTTAAGAATTCTCTTCTGCTCACCAAAAGCTTGGAGGCATTTTTTCTAATAAAAATTAACATTTTTATTTAGAGGGATGCTTTAAATGAATCAAAAGTAATGATAAAGGCATTTATAATGTTACAAAAGATTTCTATTTCAGATCAGTGCTGTTCTTCTGAATTTTCTATTCATCAAAGAAACCTAAAAAAAATATTCTACTCTGCTGTTTTCAGCATCATAATAATAAATGTTTTTTGAGTGGCAAATCAGAATATTAGAATGTTTTCTGAAGGATCATATGACCAAAGTAATGATGCTAAAAAATGAGCTTTGAAATCACAGGAATAAATTACATTTTAAAATATATTCAAATAGAAAGCAGTTATTTTAAATAGTAAAAATATTTTAAAATGTTACTGTTTTTGCTGTACTTTAAATCAAATAAATGCAGGCTTGGTGAGCAGAAGAGACTTCTTTAAAATACACAAAAACTTTTGACTGATAGTGTATATTAATAAAATATGTGTAGATAATGATTGGATTTCATGGTTTTATTTGGAACAACAACAAAGAAACTTAAAACCTGCACAACATCTTGTTATGCTTGTTTTTCTTTTTTGTATGAGGAAAAAAATATCTTTTCTCCACTTTTATTATGCATGCACTGCATTTCTTCTCAGGCATCATTAAAGTACATCTGTTCTTTTCAAGTCCTGTGTGATTATGTAAGCCACTCAGTATTGAGATAAATCACGAGTATTTTGCCTTTGATTATTTTACTAATCAAACATTTTATGAATAGCATAATCTTAATAATTGATAGCAGCAGGCCTCACATTTGTCAAGCTTCACAATCGCTGTATTCCATCCACAAGCTTTACAGAGATAGTTAATGGGGCAAAAAAAAATCTAGCAACATTTAATCACTTTCATGGTTTTTCAAACCTGTATAAATGTCGTCTGTTGAACACAAAAGAAGATATTATGAAGGATGTAGGTAACCAAACAGTTGCTGGTAGCCATTGACTTCCATAGTATTGTTTTCCCATGGAATCAATGACTACCAGCAACTGTTTGGTTACTGATATTCTTCACAGTATCTTCTTTAGAGTTCAACAGAAAAAAGGAAACTCATGAGGGTGAGTAAACAGTGACAGAATATTCATTTTTGAGTAAGCTCTCCCTTTATAATTTGAGGGGGAACCTCTGACACAGTGGCTACTTCTTTCTGGACCTCCACGGAAACCCAATTTTTTTTTTGTACAGTTAGCAATCGATAACAGACTTGCATCACTGCCGTATCTGTGAAACGCAACTCCAGCGTGTCTCAACACACTGACACCATGTGACAAGTCTAATGCAATGCTTTGTCGCACTGCCCGGTCTTATTAGATTACAGCAAACACACGCTTCGTATTACATTACACACTTGTAGCCCTTCTAATGAACCTCACATGCAGATACATTTCACATCTTGTTTTTGCAGGTGAAATTTGTTAGCATTTCAAGCCAGAATTTTCACTAGCAGTTTCGTAAAAGATGAGCTGTGTAATTTCTGTGCCACTAAACAGAATTAGAAAAAATAACAAAACTTTTTTTACATTTTGAGTGTCTCTTGCCCTAATGGGTCAGTGCTACATATATATATATATATATATATATAAAAAGTGTAACTATATGTGTCTACTCTCTCATGTACGTGTGAATGATAGCAGAAGCTAAAGATTACGGTTTATAAAGTTTTAAATATTGACATTAATTCGCTTCAGAAGGCCTTTAGCCATCAGAGCTGTGTGGAGTACTTTTTATGATGGATAGATGCACTTTATTGGACTTTGAAATCTTAACAGCCATTCACTGCCATTATAAAACTTGGAAAAGGTAGAATATTTTTTTTAATATAGCTCCAATTGTATTCTTCTGAAAGAGGAAAGTCATATACACCTAGTATGGCCAAGTAAAGTCAGCTAAGTAAAGTTATTTATCTGGCCAACACAAATGAGGAAATTGCAAAACCGATGTCATAATCATGGTAGCATCAGTAAAAACGGTTTGAATATTACAAACCAATCAGTAATTTTAAAATGTATGGAGTGTTTATAAATATATGATCTTGGATTGTCTTATAAATGTATACTTTCAGTTGTTGATTGCTTTATTTATTTATTTTTTTTGTAAAGAAAATGTAACATTTGACGGAAAATAATGCAGAATTTTAAAATGCTTAAGATAAAAAATATACACTTCAAATTGGTTTCAAAAAACATTTTATGTAAAATTAATAATGTAGCATTTGTGAAAACATTGATAGGCTAACTGAACAAAATTCTGCTAAGCACCTCATCTACCACTGGTTGAAAAACAGACAGCCCCGCCCCCAACTCACACTATTGGTTGAATCATAAGTTGACTGCTTAAATAAACAGAGCAATATTTTGAAAGCACCACAGAGCTATGATGTTTATTCTTTAATAATGTTCATTCTTTACAAGTCATTCTACAAACAGCTTATTTGTGGGGAAAAAAATATTTTTAAATGGGGGGGAAAAAAAGACGTCTCCATTAAAAAAAAAAAAAAAAAAAAAAAATCTGTCATTAATTACTCACCCTCATGTCGTTTGTTCATCTTTAGAGAAAGAACCACATCGCTTATATCGTGGTACTTTCATGAATGGTGATGCAGAAAAGAAGAATTGTTGAATAAAGTAGTTATTTCGGAAATAAGTATTCTCGTAGCTTCATAAAATTAAGGATGAACCATTGATGTCACATGGACTTTTTTAATGATATCCTTACTACTTTTCTATGCCTTGACCGTCGAAGTTCCCTTGCTGTCTAAACAGGGTCAGAAAGCTATCAGATTTCATCAAAAATATCTTCATTTGTATTTTGAAGATGAACCCTTATGGGTTTGGAACGACATGAGGGTGGGTAATTAATAACAGGATTTTCATTTTTGGGTGAACTATCCCTTTAAATCCCAAAGCACACTCTACAGCAGCTTCTTTATTACTTTCAGTAACAGCTCAGTGTAAACATTTGACCTGGCGGGGACGTAGATGAGCAGACACCTGTAATTGGAGAGACTCCTTGAGAAGGAATAGAACCGCAATAGAGAGGACACATTATTTTAATTATGTCTCACCACAGAGGCCTGTAACCCAGAGGGACTTATGAAAGTACCCATCCGGGGAAACAACAGCGAGAAAGACAGAGCCACACAGACGCATATAAGCACATTTCTGAAACAAAGAGTTTGTTAGATGACCCGAGATGAACAGTTTGTTCTTTCAGAGCCCAATAAAATCATGACGCGCAAACTAATTTAAGCACGTAAACACCTAATGAGGATTAACAATCTCATTCGGTATTCCCAAAACAACATCTATTGAATTCACATCTCACAAAACACACTGACTCATCGAACAGCTGATGCTCACAAGAGTTCTTTGGCTTTTTAATTTAGAAACTTGCTCATTTTCTTTTGCAGGGTTTGGATTGACCTTAGATTAGTTCACTTTTCTTTTCATTTATGCACCCATATCATCCAAGATGTTCATGTCTTTCTTTCGTCAGTCGAATAGAAATTAAGGTTTTTGAGGAAAACATCCCAGGATTTTTTTTCCATATAGTGGATTTCAATGTTGGGTGCAATCAATCACACCTAATGGCAAAACTTATAAATAATAAATAGTGTATATTTACACACTGACTACTAAATGAATGTGCAATCAAAATAAAGGAAGCATGTTTTACAGTATATATTTTTATATATTATATGTGACCCTGGACAACAAAACCAGTCAGTTGCACGGGTATATTTGTAGCAGTAGCTAAAAATACACTGTCAAAATGATCAATTTTTCTTTTATGCCAAATATATTCTATGAAGATATTTTGTAAATTTCCTACCTTAAATCTATCAAAACTTATTTTTTGCTTGGTAAATATGCATTGCTAAGAACTTCATTTGGACAACTTTAAAGGCAATTTTCTCAATATTTCCATATTATCAAATAGTTGTATCTTGACCATATATAAATATATATGTATATAAATGTATATTCATATAACTTTATACGAATATACATTTACATTTTTCCAGAATAAAAATGAGTACAAATGTAAATGTATATTCATGTTTTGTTCTGTTTTCAATCAATTTTTTAAATGTGTCAAACAGTACACATAACTACAAATGAATGTGCTCAGCCAAACAGGAAATTCTAAAAAAAAATATGCATCACAAGTAAATGGTGACTGAGGCTGTCAACATATGGCCATTTTTGATTCTGTGCTGACTTTAGAAAGCATAGTGCCCAAGTGTAAAACACTCATATGTTGTAGTGTTGAAGTGCTTTGTGATGTGACCCGTGAACTTTCCCTCCGCTGACATCACTGGAATGAGAACGGTATGCACATCAAAGCCTCTTAAAAAACCCTCAATCCGTGACACGTCAAAAGACCGTTCTACGCTTTTGCTCACCCACACATAACAAATAATAACACCATACACTAACAGTGCAAAAAGCTTTTCCATGACTTAAATTCTTAAATTCTCAATTCTTTGTGTGTTTCATTAAAGGAGATATTCAAGGGTATAGTGATGCATTACTGCAGTGTGTGTGTAAGTGATCAACAGAGAAATGGTCTGAGGTTTACATGGTTTACAGACATTAGTGCTGCCACATTAGACCCAGTCAGTTTGTTTTCATCCCCGTAGCTTCAAACACCACACACACACCTCCACTGAGACCAGCTGTCCGGCAATCAGTCGGGTTATCACACACAAGCTTCAGGTTATGATCCGCAATACACCACACCCTGATTTCTATGGTGCATAAACACTAGCCATTTCCTGGCAAAAGCTGCTAAAACAACATCTAATGAATATCAATCCAAACACCAACTGGAAAAAATAATATTAGTGATAGACTGATAGAAATTAGCCAAAAAAAAAATTAATCAGTCAACATTCGGCTAATTTAAAATTTTCAGCCAAAATCATGAGCCAAAAACGGTACTCACTTGGCTTTGGAACAGAAATGTTAATTTTGTGTAAACATCCAGAGACAGCCTGGTTAATGGACTTAACCTTTTTTGTTTTTTAAAGGATAATGTGTTTTTGTTTTCAAATATTTTGAGTGGATTTAAAAAATATTGTCTAAATAAACTGATCATCTGGTAACATTAAATCAGATGATATAATTTAGTTTACATGTTCACTACTTTTTAAATTTTTTAACGTTGTTCAAAGTAGTCTCTTCTGCTCACCAAGCCTGCATTTATTTGATCCAAAGTACAGCAAAAACTGTAAAATTTAGAAATACTTTAACTATTTAAAATAACAGTTTTCTATTTGAATATATTTTAAAATGTCATTTATTCCTGTGATTTCAAAGCTGAATTTTTAGCATAATCACTCCAGTTACATGATCCTTCGTAAATCATTCTAATATTCTGATTTACTGCTCACACACGTATTATTATTATTATTATTATTATTTATTTATTTATTTATATTTTATTATTATTATGCTTAAAACAGCTGAGTAGGATTTTTTCAGGTTTCTTTGATGAATAGAAAATTCAGAAAAACAGATTTTTGTTTTAAATGTTGATGACACATAATAATAATAGTAATAATAATAATAATAAATGTTTCTTGAACAGCAAATCAGCATATAAGAATGATTTCTTAAGGTCAACGACACTAATGATCCTGAAAATTACATTTTAAAATATATACAGTTATTTACAAATAGCAAACAGTTATTTTAAATAGTAAAAATATTTCACAATATTAATGCTTTTGCTGTACTTTGTATAAAATATATGCAGGCTTGGTGAGCAGAAGAGAATTCTTTAAAAAACATTTAAAATCTTACTGTTCAAAAGCTTTTGACTGGTAGTGTAAATATAATATATACTCAGCTGATCAAGATCCCTAAATACCGCTGTTTAACCAAAGAATGCAAACAATCCACCACTGACTATGCTATTTAGATATGTGAATCGACACTAAAAGAAAATCTTATTCACTCCACCACAAATCTGTGCACATATATGATGAATTACTTTCATATAAATCTACAAGATTACTGGCCAAAAAACCCTCAAAAAATCTCATATCTGGCTATGAAAAATATAAAACAACTCTTTTTTTCTATTGGATTAGATTTAAAATATTATTGGATCTTATTGCAGTTGAACCGCTTACTAAAATGCTCAAATTACAGCCAAACATTCAGCACATTGAGCGATTGCTTCATCGTGTGAGTGTTCTGACTGCTAAACCACGTCAGCTGTCAATGCACCCCAGCGTCAGATAAACAGGCTTGACTACAACCAAGTGCCTGGTACGGTTCTGTTTTAGACAAACACATGAAGTCACCAAACCCTCCATGTGCTGGTCATTTCAGCAAACCAAAGAGGCTCTCCATATTTAATGCTCTGAGTGAGCGCGCAAGAGAGAGAGTGTGTGTGTGTGTGTGTGTTGGGTCCTTCCTTTCACCAGACTCCATTGGTGCCACTGTTATGGGTAATTTGAACACATTGAGTTTGTGTGTCTGTGTGCGTCTGCGTGTTGCCTGGAGACGAGTGGCAGCGTTTGAGATACCATCTCGCTAACATCTCGGTGGAAGAAATGAGTACTGAGGTCAAGACGACTGCTGACAGTACGGCTTGGACATAAAATTACAGATTAATGCAACAGACACATTGTGAGAAACGCAAATGATGTATATGTTGCCTGGAGTCAGTATGTTATCTAGCCGTCTTTTTTACCTTTCACGCTGACTAAGGAATGGAAAACTATTGTCGGTCTCACACTGCTGTTGGCTAAATTACAACCCAGTCTCATGAAAATATGTGCCTCTACATACATTTCTGCAATGTACCTTACTGCACGTTGCGCAGCACGTTTCAAAATGTCCAGAGAGTGAAGCTAAAACGTGTTCATTATGTGACCGTGGCACGTTTTTATTATGTTGGTACAGGCACGTATTGCTGCATTTTTATTACGCTGCATGTACTGGTACATTTTGCGGCTGTTCATAATTCAAATATGAAGAGAGTGTCATTAAAGGTTAATGCATTGTTGTGTTGGAAATATCCCCTACGCCAAATCCCTAAACCTAACCGACAGTGTTAAATGCAAAACTGATATAAAAACCCATTTGTTGATGCAGTCATGCTATTTTAACTTCTTTATGCAGAACCTTATGTTTTGTCGAACCGTAGTTTCATAGGGTTCGTACCGAGCTTTTTACCTCTCAAGTGCAATGTTGTATCGCTACCGAGCAAACCTACTAAATTAGAAAACTCATGCATATGAAGCTGTATATGTGATGACAACACTCAAGCATCAGTTTTCAAATCACACAGGGTGTTAAAATGGTTTTGAAGGCATAACATAATATTCTGCAAGTAATTGTGTGAAAGTTAGGCTTTATTAATCAAAACTCTGTACCTGTAAATCATACTTTGTGTGAAAAGGAATAAAAATAGTCAGAGTTTTACTGCGTCTAGTGTTCATTTCAACTGGAAACTGCAGTGATTCGTACACATAGGTATGTTTTTTCAGTACCTATATACTATATATATAGAGGCACGTATTTCCAATGAATTATGTGTATAGAAGTAAGAGATGGAAACATGTTTTAATTAAATTGTTTGTGTTTTGTTAGCCTGACTGTCATAATACTGCTATTTTATCCCTAATTCATAAAAAGGCCTTTTAGTAAATTAATACTACTTTAAAGCAGAGAACTGACCTTTGCATATAATAACAGTAAATGGCTGGGGTTAGTAGTTATATATCAGAATAGGGGTCGGATAGTTACACTGGTTAAACTGGTGTAAGTTAGAATAGTATTAGATAAAGGAATTGGTTAGAAAACTAATAGATACAGATTACCAAGGCTCAACACAAAGGTTTTTTGCGAGTAGTTATATATATATACACACACATAATATACATACATACATATATACATAATTATACAATTGTTTTGTACTTTATATGTTTTCAATTTTTGATCTCATAAATGACATTATTTAATATTATTTTAAATATATTCAATATTTATTACTGAACCGTTTCAGACATGTAAATGCTGCATTTTCGAATTTAAACTTTTTCAGTTTTACATTAATCATCTTTTAAATATATAAAAATGTATTGCCGTACATTTTGTCAAAGGGAAAATTATTTATGTTAGGTGGTTAGATAATTTATATGTGATCATGTCAGCAGGCTAACTGGCTTAAAAGTCTCTCACAGTGGTCCTAGGCCAGTTGGAAATCCTTACCGTCGATTCCTAAGATTTGTATAGGTAATAAGTAGAGTTTAGGTATAGTTGAATGGTTAAAAATTAGGGTAAGACTGTAAATTAAAAGGACTGGTTAGTTCTGGGTACGGATTAGGGTTTGCTAATACGCCCCATCTAAAAACAAATCTTGCCTTCATCTGTCATGAACCAGCATATGCCATTAATCTCAAATGTTTAATTATTCAGTCTCTCACATTTACATGTGCTGACATGTTAGGTTTCAGGAAACACGCAGATGGTCAATTGCACGAGACATCATGATCAGAACTACCATCATTTCACAATAAAACCAGAGTGAAGCAACAGGTCGCCACTGTCAGACCCCTCCTACATGAGAAACCATCATCACCACAACAGCTCATTACCAATGGATCCGTCAAAAAATGCATTTCCGGCCATTTAAACCTCTTCCTTTAGTTTCCAATGCATTACATAGTGTGTATGAGTTTGTTTTGAGTGCATTGCGACAGTTTTCTATGACAGCTGTTACTTTGTGGCCATTTAGCCTAGTGGGACGATCAATAATTCCTTCTGTCCAAATGTTCTGTTATTAATAATGTATTATGATTCTGTACAAAGTATCACGTTGACCATCTCTACAGTTGTAAAAGATATAAAGCCATATACTGATATTATTAACTGATATAAAAGTAACATTTTGTGAAAGCTAACGGGATGAGTAGCCTAATGGGTGGGCATCAAAAGATTATAATTAGCGCACAACCAAACTTTCTGTTACTTTTGTGATGGTAACTACAGCGTAATACTGTTTTAGTGATTGTGTAATGCAGTTATAACAAAGAAACGGGACAGTTTAGGCCTCTCATATATGTTTAAGTGTTTCTTACCGAGCAGCAGGAGTTTGACCTCTCTGGCCGCTTTCTCTCCGTCATCTCTCAGGTTTCTGTCGATCATTTTACTCCTCTCCACCGCCGCCTTATCCTCCGTGCTTAACGTACAGCCCATCCTCACGACGATCCGAACCGTTTAAATCTAACGCACAGTATTCAACATGCACCAGCTCTCTCTCCGGAAAACCACACGCCCTTCTTTAAAAAAGAAAACCAAGAAGCGAGCGCAAAAGGGGGTCTTGAAAATCAAAAGACCGAGGATAAGGTCTGGCTCTTGCCTTGTTTGATCAAGACTATTTCTTTAGCCCCCGTTATTTCGCTGTAAATCCCTTCAGAGGGATGAAAAAAGGTCCGTGAAAGCGTAGCGAACCGTTCCCCAGCGCGTCAGTATTCACGGGCTCGCGCTGCTTCCTGTTCGCATGCATGCAGGCGCGTTCACGGGGAGGCGGGCACGCGCCCTTTGCCTCAGCATCAGCAGTAAAGCACATGAATGATGCAGGGCGGTGGTGGACTTGATGTCAATGAACTGCTGCTTTGCTCTTTCCGTCAGGACGACGTGGCCTGACTCTGTCGAGTTTTAAACACTTGACAGGATGAATGGGAGCTAGTAAATTCATTTTCAATGTAAAAAATAAATAAGCCATACAAATTAAATATTGCTGTATTCATGTACTTAAGTAGATATCTTGACTTAAGTTATATTAAACTGTTATTATTGACCAGATAACGCACGTGTGTCTGCAAGATGTCTGTTAAAGATCACTTGATCTGGAAAGCATCTGCTGTGTACACACATCTGGCAGACGTCTGTAAAATGTCAGTTTTACATACATTCTAAATCATAAACATCTTAAAGACATCTAATATACTGTCTGTTTTGAGGAAACGTCCTATAGACGTACTGCAGATGAGCAAACAACCTAAAAAATACATCTTGAGATGTAAATGCAGACGTCAGATAGACATCTCCAAGATGTATCTGTGCTATCAGGGTTAAAACCTGACATAATTGTTAATTTCTTAAATTGTTTCTAACCCAAATTATGAAATATCTTGTGCTTCGTCTTATGTTTTCACTCAGATTTGTCATCCCTGATAGCACAGGTACATCACGGATACGTCTGTTTGACGTCTGCATTTACATATGCAAAACATATTTTTTAGGTTGTTTGCTCATCTGCAATACGTCTGTAGGTTTCCTATCAGATGTCATATAGACGTCTATTAGTTGTCTTTAAGATGTTTATGATTTAGAATGTATGTAAAACTGACATCTTGTCAGACAAACTGACGTTTGTCTGCAAGATGTCTGTTAAAGATCACTTGATCTGCTGTGTACAAACATCTGTCAGACGTCTGTACACAGCAGATCAAGTGATCTTTAACAGACATCTTGCAGACATACGTGTGTTATCTGGGATTGAATGTTATTTTAACCCTATAAAGCCTGTATTATATTTGTTAAATTAATTTAACACCTTTAAAGTTGTCCAAATGACGTTCTTAGCAATGCATTATTAATCAAATATTAAGTTTTGATATATTTACAGTAAGAAACTTACTAAATATCTTCATGGAACATGATCTTTACTTAGTATCCTAAAGATTTTTGCAATTATTTTATTTATTTATTTATTTATTTATTTTTATAATTTTGACCCACACAATGTATTGCTGGCTATTGCTACAAACATAACCCTGCTACTTGTGACTGGTTTTGTGGTCCACATATTTGATGCATACATTATATCATGATTTTTCAAGAAATGGGTAAATATACAAGTAAGATTTAGCTGCCTAAATCTAAAGAAATGCTTATTTGTTCAGCTTTAAGCTGATGTATAAATCTCAAGTTCAAAAAATTGACCCTTATGACTGGTTTTGTGGTCCAGGGTCACATATGATACATCAGGCTTTTGGTGGATGTTTATTGGTACATCTTTTATTTTTTATTTTTGTATTGCATTTTACTGGTTTATAAAATACAATAATCTGCAAGTTGCTCATTTTGGGTTTCTAAATAAAAATGATTGGATAATAATATAAATTAAATAATGTCAATAAACTGTTCCTGAATATTATCTTCTGTCAGGCTTTACAGATATTAACAAAATCACATATACGCTCGTCAAACACAAAAACAATAACTTAAAACAATCAGGCCTCATCACTTGCTACGTGACACACAACACGGGTGACAGTAATCAAACTGACAAGGGTAACGTAAACATGGCAACTAAATCAACAACAACAGTGTAAATAAAAGCGACAAGTAGTCAAACAATGCAGCCATATTAATTATTCATGTTCCAGTGCATGCTGGGAAGAAGGTAAATAGGACCAAATCACAAAACCCTCTTTGTAGGCCTCTTTGAGCTAGCATATTAAAACTTTTTAAAAATTATACTATGTCTGCACAGAGTAGATTTGTTTGAATTATTAGAACTTAGGAATAGTAATTAAACCAAAAAAGAAGAAGAAGAAGAAGAAGAAGAAGAAGAAGAAAAACTACAATAATAATAATATAATGCAAATATTAAAAAACAAATATTTATTTTGTTTTTTTTTAATGATATTTATTTTCAATAGTATAAATGTGTAGTAACTGTAAGTAAATAGATAATTAAATCATTTTTAAAGCAACTACCATTTTTTTATAGGTACATTTCTAATGTGTTTTCTTAGAAAGCTTGTCTATTTTATTTTATTTTATTTTTTAAGGTGGATATTGGTATCTGTTGCTGTAAGCAGTTATTTACACCTAATGTGACTAAAAAGTAAATTTTGTTGGTGGAAGCTAATCGGTCATATAATCTTGTCATTCAGTTATATTAAATGATATTTTTGACAGGTGCACGTTCACTTTATGCATGTTTGCATATTTGTTGACTTGATTTTTTTATTCTATTCTATTCTATTCTATTGTCATCTCAGCATCCCAGTTGTGTTTTCTCAGGTTTATGACTTTGTCCTAGACTCATCACAGATGCCAGTGTCACTGCGGACCATATGTTCCAAGGTCGAATGAACTGTGACCACACCTCACTGCAACATCAACAATGCGCATAGCATGCAGAAAGAGCTTCAAAAATCATTAAACTATCACTCCTTGGCCGTGGATCAGCCTTTTAATATGCAAGCTTGACTGTGAGGTTCAAGCAGATAAATTAGGCGGTGACCTCAGACCTTACCGTTGCTGTAAGCTGCTAGGAAAACACATTTGCTTTGAGTAAGAATTTGCATTGGATCTCAAAGGGTTACAGCACTGTAACCGCACATTTACATGTCACATGAGGGTATTACAGCTTGTATGCAAAGTATGTGACTGTCTGTAACCGTTCTACAACTCAGTAGGGACTACAAACCAGGCAATAAGACAACAAAATAATGCATTTGTCAAAATTTGGGAACTGAACATAACATTAATGTGTTATTTAGAGAGCAACTTCTCAATTTAACCAGCATACTGTATGCTTTAGAAAAATACACCACATTTTTTGAGTAAAATCCTGTCTTTAAATCATAAATAAAAGTCTGTTATAACTGGTAATCAACACTATATTTGGCGATGTTTTATATGCAAAAATATGGTAATACTTTACAATAAGGTCTCATTGGTTGTTATTACTTTAGTTAACATTAAGTAGTATATATTATTCATTCTGGGAAGTTAAAATCTAACAATAGTAGTATTGTGGACACTAACACGGTTAATCCTTAAATATTCAAAATATTACTGTAATACAGACACAGATAGTCACTGTAATTCTACACAACGTTTCTGTAAATGACAGTAATCCCTGCCCCGTTTACTGTGACGTCACAATACAGGCTACTATAGAAAAATGAACGCAAAATTTTGTACAGCTTGCCAACAACCGCTAAGTTGACACCAATAGTTGAATACTGCCCTCTAGTGCCCTGTATATATAAACTTGCGTTGACGTAGTTGCATGAAGTTCATATGAAATTAGAATAGCCTATGGGAAAACACGATTCCATTCAAATTTCTTTTACACAGTTAAAAAAATAGATTAAAGATGTATTTTAGTTTATATCTAGATGTATTTATTTTGTCTGTTTTCTCCAAAGCAGCTTAGTACATTTAAGCTGTCCGTGTTTGCTAGCATGCGTGTTCCTTGAAAGGACTCCATGAACCACAAATGTAACGTTAACCATAATTATAATGTCGTAATCTACTTCGACAGCGTTGGAATGAACCATTATCACGTTATATTCCGAGTATGGAAAAACTTGAGACCAATGAACACTAGAGGACAGCACAAGTTAAAATTTCACTCTGATAACAACAGTTACTACTCGGAGGTAACACTGAAATAGAACTCTTTCTTTATAACACACACACACGCACAAATATATGTGAGAGGGGAAGTACCATACAAGATGTAAAATGTATTCCCTTAATGGCAAACAGCAATAACTAATAAAAACAACCCTTGAACTTTTTTATTGGTTTGCTATTTGATATGTCCATTATCTATGCTATAATTCCACAGCTGCTTGTAAATATAATGCCATTTAAAATGCCAGGCAATGATAATAATGTTTTGTTTTGTTTTATTCCCTTGTTGCCTGGAGTACTTGATTCTGATTGGTTGTTTTTTGGCCATTCAGAGGTCTTATATTCTGTTCTGTTCTGTCCTGTTCTGTTGCAGATTATACATATTTTTATACCAGACTGTCTGAAATGCTTGATTCTGATTGGGCCATTCAGTGGTCTGATATTCTATTCTATCCTATTGTAAATATAAATTGACATAAATTTATATAAATTTTCATACAAGACTGTCTGAAAAGCTTGATTCTTTCATTCTATTCTGTTGTAGATTTTATATCTACAACATAAAAAGTCTTGTGTGTGTGTGTGTGTGTATATATATATATATATATATATATACACACACACACACACACACACACACACATGTTGTGTTTACATGTTTTATGGGGACATTCCATAGGCATAATGGTTTTTATACTGTACAAACCGTATTTTCTATCGCCCTACACCTACCCTACACCTAAACCTAGCCCTCACAGGAGACTGTGCACACTTTTACTTTCTCAAAAAAACTAATGCTGCATGATTTATAAGCTTGTTTCCTCATGGGAACCTCACAAATGTCCCCACAAGGTCAAAATTTACTGGTATTACTATCCTTGTGGGGACATTTGGTCCCCATAATGTGATAAATACCAGGTGCACACACACACACAATTTTTTGTACAATTCTGTCTGAAATGCTTTATTCTGATTGGTCATTTAGTGGTCTGACATTCTATTCTATTCTGCTATATCCTATTCTATTCTATTGTAGATATATATATTGTATATATATACAAGACTTTTTTTTTGTACAAGACTATCTGAAATGCTTGATACTGATTGGTCAATTGGGCCATTCTGTGGTCTGATATTCTATTCTATTCTATTCTATTGTAGATTATATTTTTTTATACAAGCCTGTCTGAAATGCTTGATTCTGATTGGTCAATTGGGCCATTCGGTGGTCTGATATTCTATTCTATTCTATTGTAGATTATATATATTTTAATACAAGCCTGTCTGAAATACTTGATTCTGATTGGTCAGTTGGGCCATTCAGTAGTCAGGTATTCTATCCTTTTATGTTCTATTCTATTCTATTGGTTACATATATATATTTATACAAGACTGTCTGAAATGCTTGATTCTGATTGGTCAGTTGAGTCATTCAGGTGTCTGTTCTTTTATATTCTATTGTAGATTATAAAGATTTTTATACAAGACTGTCTGAAATACTTGATTCTGATTGGTCAGTTGGTGCATTCTCGTTATAAAATGTTATCTCTTCTATTTTCTCTTCTATTTTCTCTATTTAGTTATTTATAAATTATTTATAAATTATTCTGTTAGATATCATATCATATATAATGTTTAAAAGTAAATTAAAATTAACAGTTAAGAAAAAAATTAATCGGATAATGTTAGAAACTATTTAATTACATCAACATTAATACTGTTCTATTTAATCTAGAAATATTTTCTCTATTTTCTTTTGTTTTTTTTTCTCTCTCTCTCTCTCTTTCTGAGTCTCTCAAGACTTTTCGAAGTCAATGTCGAATAGATAGTCACTGTTGAGTGTAAACTGTGTTAAAGCTCAGCTCTCGACTGATACTGACATTGGCCTTGGCTTCTGAATGCCGTGTGTTACGCGCCCGCTCCCCGCCCAGAAGTGCGTTATCGGGCTCTGATAACTACGTCTTAACGAGGGTCTCCGGGTGTGATAACGCAGCAATGCAGTCTTAAATCTCCTCCTCTGCGACCTTCGATCCCTGGAACCTACATAATTCTCAGGACGACCTAATGCTCGCACCTTACGCGCCGCCGGTCAGTGTTGGTCCAAGCTGCTGCTCGCCATCATGACCTGCTGTGATCTGAAATGCGGGCTCATTACAGGGACCGTGGTGGGCGCCCTGATCGCCGTGCTGGGCGGGATTCTCATCCCTGTGGGCGATACGTTCATTGAAAACACCGTGCACAAGGTAAGTCGTCGTTTTTTTTCATATCAATATTCGGCGCACATGTATTTGCAGATGCAGAAAGGCATGTGCAGTACATGATGAAGTTGCTGTGGAGAAATATTTTGAATAATTTAGAAACAGCCAATGTAGTGTACAACGAACTATCAGTGATGTATGAGATTTAATTAAAATGAGGTTTATGGGTCAACGGCATTTTTTAAATAAATAAGTGTATGGTTGGGGCAAGTTGTCACATGTCTTTTATAATCAATATTACGTGTTTTGCTCATAAACAGTTTTACTGTTTGAATTTCGCTGAATATCCATTAAATAGCATCTAAAACATTATGCGTAAAGACATGTTGTGTATGTTAGACAGTATTTTATATTTAATGTATTTAAACGGCAGCTTACCTCATGGTGTCAAGGTCAATGACAGTGTGTGTTAAATGAGCTCTATTTCTCTTCCAAGGCAAGAAACATTGAAAAATCTTCGGTAGTATTGTTGTAGACTTAAAGCTGTGTGCCTGTTCCAAAATTGACGGAAAATAACACCATGTTGAGAAGTGTTCACTGGATTGTGACAACTTGCCCCAGCCCACCCCATTTTCAATTGTGCTGAAATACACAATGTAGTATAAAAAGTGTTAAAAGTATCTGATGCTAAGCATGTTTTGTGTGTATAAGGAAACAGTTTTGGAAAACGGGACTTTAGCATTTGACACCTGGACATCTGTGGACATACCAATATACAGGCAGTTCTGGCTGTTTAATGTGCAGAACCCTGATGAGGTTTTACAACAAGGAGCCAAACCTGTGCTGGTGCAGAAAGGACCATACACGTACAGGTAAGACTTGCTATATAGGTAGATATTCAATTAATGTACTCATGTAAACAAAATATGGCTGTCAAATGAGTAAATATAAATTGACACTTATGACTGGTTTTGTGGTCCAGGGTCACATATTTTATTTCATAAACAGTTTATACATAGATTTTTTTTTTTTGGATTCATCAAAAAATCCACCATTAGCAGCTATTACAGCTCCGCATAATCTGGGCCTAAATTCATTGTATTCTAAACTTAATTGGCAATCAACTGTTGAAGCTATTAAGGTGTGCTGACCCAAAAATCTTTTAAAAACCTGGACCAAGTTTAAACCAGTAACCAGGCATCACAGCTGGCAAAGGGGCATGTCTGACTTTGACATGTATATATTGCCATTATTATGTAATCAAAATGAAAATTATTATTACTGGTCTTTGATAATGTCAAGTTACTTTAATGTATTTGCACTAAAAAATGCTAAGGATTTATGCTGATATCGTCCAAAACCACACTTTGCCAGGGGTGTTTCCTAACTTTTGGACGGCAGTGTATATATACATTTAAATGTACACAGTACTCACACAAACTTTTATTTTGGATGCGATTAATCACGATTAATTGCTTGACACCCCTAAAACAAACCATTCTTCTTTATCTAAAGGTAGAGAAAGTAAAATCTAGATCAAATTCACTCTTTGATCTTTAAAATCTACTCAAAAACATTTTGAGCTACCTAAAATAAAGCTAATAGAATCACAATTGCCAAATAGACCGTTTTTACTTCTGAGTGCTTACGTATAGACAATATCAACATAAGCACTTCAAGGCTGTTCAAAAGATATCATGCTGTTGTTTTTTAATCATTGTATGTGGATAAGCACTAACTTATCTGATGAGATAATCTAATCTAATTAAGTCAAATGTGATACTCCATCCTTATGTCTGTCATGTTCTAAAGTAATATAAGTAACTGTTTACTAAAATGTGAGTACTTTTGCGCTATATATTAATCGCACCCAAAATACGTTTGTTTACATTATATGTATATACTGTGTATATTTATTATGTACTGTATATATAAATACACACACATACAATATATATTTAGAAAATATTTACTTGTATACGTGTATATTTATATTCATGTAATTGATATTATATATAAATATTTTTAAGATATAATATAATACATATATAATACATAATACATATACACAGCAAACACACATTTATTATGTAAACACGAATCACGATTAATCGTTTGACAGCACTACTTAACTATGTGTTTAAATGGGTCACATTCTTTAACTGTGGGCTTTCTCTGCTGTATAGTAATATGAGCAATAAAACACCACCTAATTTTATTTTTTCTTGCAATTTTAAGCCACTAAATAGTCAGAGTGTATTTCTTAGTGGTCTAATATGCTCTCATCCTTTCTGTTGTTCTCTAGGACGCGTTTTATCCCCAAGAGAAATATCACCTTCAATGATAACCACACTGTGTCCTTTTTGCTGCCGGCGGGTGCCGTCTTTCAGCCTAGCTTGTCAGTAGGCTCAGAGGAGGACTCGTTCACATCGCTCAATCTAGCTGTAGCAGTATGTATTTTGACAACCATCTCTTGCTATTTTTCCCTGCCCTTCTGTCTTCCTCCTTCTCTGATTTCCACCATGACAGGTTAATGTGATGCATAATCCTTAAGACTGGAAAAATGGCTGCTGAAATCTCAGCTCTGCCTTCACAGTTATATATGTTAAAATACAGTTATTTTAAATTGTAATGATGTTTCACAAGATTACTGTTTTACTGTATTTCCAAATAAATGCAGCCTTGGTGAGCATAAGAGAACTCTTTTAGCTCACGTCTACAGTTGCTAACTCCTGATATTGATAACATTGCTTCAGTGCAGGTTGTCAGCTCTGAAGCAAGTCAAAGTTTATGATATCAAAAGATAAAATGTTGATACCTGTGATTATCTGACAGACCTGCGTAATCACTATTTTATATCCATTGTTATAGATGATATTCATAATTGCAGGTGATGTTCAGTCAGATGTCAGTGCTATAGAGGTAATACATGCAAAGAAATTTTATTTGTGGTGTTGATTCCAAGGATTGTATTAGGCAGATGAATTTATGACAGGTTATGTGATTCCATACTTGTGTTGTGATCAACTTGAACTTTATTTTCTTCTCTTGCAGGGTGTTTACAGTTTGCTAGATCATAAACTTGCAAACTTGCTCATCCAGTACTCCAATTCCAGTCTCTTCCAGAACAGGACTGTTAAGGAATTGTTGTGGGGCTACAAAGACCCAATGCTGGGCAGCACACTTGGAGTTTTTTATCCAGTAAGGACGCTTAATGGCATTTACTTGCTAATAAAGCATATTTATATCTTCATAATTGATAAACTATGTGATCCTGGACCACAAAACCAGTCTGAAGTAGCACAGGTATATTTGTAGCAGTGGCCAACAATATGGGTCAAAATGATCGATTTTTCTTTTATGCCAAAAATCATTAGGATATTGAGTAAAGAGCATGTTCCATGAAGCTATTTCATAAATTTCCTACCGTAAATATATCAAAACCTAATTTTTGATTATTAATATGCATTGCTAAGATCTTCATTTGGACAACTTTAAAGGCAACCAAATATTGTCCTATCCTAACAAACCATACATCAATGTAAAACTTATTCATTCAGCTTTCAGATGATGTATAAATCTTTTTAGCTTTAAAAAATGGACCCTTATGACTGTTTTGTTGTCCAGGGTCACATATCATATATACAGAAAGTCCTAAAATACAACATATGCAAAAATCAACAAATGCAAAAAAATTAATATGTGTATACAAGAACTAAGAATGTAAGGTGTAAGAATATTTAAAGCAAAAAGTTCACCCAAAAATGATATTTTCTGAATATTTACTCATCCTCAGGGCTTGAAGATGTAGAGGAGTGTTTTTTTTTTTCACTGGAACAGATTTGGAGAAGTTTCATCACTTTATATCACTTGCTCACCAATGGATTCTCTGCAGTGAATGGGTGCCATCAGAATGATGGTTCAAATATCTGATAAAAAATAATCCACAAGTAATCAGCATGACTTCAGTCCACATGTTAATGTCTTGTGAAGTGAAAAGTTGCATGTTTGTAAGAAATAAATCTATCATTAAAGTGTTTTTACTTTAAACTGTCCCTTCTAGCAAAAATATCCACGATATATGAGTCCATTATCCATGATAATCTGTCCTCTGGTGTCATTTCATATCAAAATCCACTGATCTATGTGTTTAAAATTGTTTTCACTTGAAAACGGTGCTTCATCTGAGCGTATTTCTCTCCTGATTCAGATAAAATGGCTTTTTTTTTACTGGAAAATGCATTGTTCTTCAATTTTAGCCAGAAACAATGGTTTTGAAGTTAAAACATCTTAATGATTAATTTTTTTTTTTACAAACTTTTTTTTTTTTGTTTTTTTTTGTTTTTTTTTGTTTTGCGTCACACAAGATTAATTGATTGACTGGAGCTGTGTGGATTATTTGTGGATTATTGTGATGTTTTCATCAGATGTATGGACTCTTGTTCTGACGGCACCCATTCACTGGTGAGCAAGTGGTGTAATTATGTAATTTTCAGCAAATTATCATTTCGAGTGAACCCCATGAATGCGTTAATGAAAACTGATTATAGATTGGCCTTGAAGCTAATCCACAAAATTTCTCTTCAGTCTGAATGTCTTTAAATCATAATTTATGTACCTTTATTTTTTCTTTTAGTACAATGACACTATCGATGGACCATACACTGTATTCACAGGCAAAGATGACATCAATAAGGTTGCCACGATTGAGCGCTGGCAGGGTGAAACGTAAGTTTATCTTATATGAACATGAAGAATTTGTGTAACATGGTTATTTAGGTTGTAGATGGGTTTGTTATTCTCTAAAATTGGCCCAGACGTTGAATGTAAATATGGTGTACATAGAATCAACTGTCAGTAATTTTATGTTTTAAGTAATCAATGAAGTCACATTCAAGAAACATTAGTAAAACTAAATAATAATCTCATCCAAAAACTTTGTTGTACAGATCACTGAGTTACTGGAATGACCCTTATTGCAACAAGATAAACGGAACAGGCAAGTTTTCCTCTAACATATTACATTGATGTTGAAGTAATTGTGAAGTGATTACGTCATTGTTGACATATTTGCAAATATATAGTATGACTTCCGTCCCAAAGCTTTTGACCTAAAACTGTGGTGAATGTGTCCAATAATGAAGTAGTGTGCAGGTCTCATTAATCATTTGGTTTATTTAACATCTGTTGGTGTGTTCTAAGATTTCTAAAATAAAGTTCTGCAAATGTAATATATCACAAAATAATCACATTATTCAATTTTGTATTCACATCAACAGATGGTTCCTCCTTCCACCCGTTCCTGGACAAGAAAGATCCCCTGTTCTTCTTTTCTTCTGATATCTGCAGGTATTTTTAAAATTAAAAACTTTAAAAAAAAGAGAAAATGAACTAAAAATACGCTTTAATATAATAAAGATTACTTTCTTTTAGTTTTTTTCTTAAAACTAACTTCTGTTTCAGAACTAACTTTAACCAGCTGATCTCAAGATGATTATTAGGCAATTGCTTATCTTTCTTTACAATCAATAAATGCCTTTTGATATGCCATTTATGCATTTTATTAGAGATATAAATTTCCAAATACTTGAGGACGCTGTTTATTTTGAAAAACCACTCATCAGCAATGTTCTCATAATCTATTGATTAAAGTCTTGTCTTCTCCATGAGGGTTTATGGAGTTTTATCTCTCCGCGTCCAATTAGATTTGATCTGGAATCCTGATGTATACAAATATAATGTATCCAGGTGGAGGTGGTTTCATGCGTCCAGTTTTTGTTTGTCATTACCACCAGAGGTCAGGCCACTCCTTCTCTTCTGAAGGGTCATAAATGTCAAGGGAAAAAAAAAACTGTAGCAATGCCAGCATTCTATCACTTTCATCATAATACATCATGAGTGACTGCGAAGCCAGAACTGCAGGAGATCAAAGCTAGATGTTTTTTTTTAATTTAGTCACATGATAAGTGTTAAAAATGTATTACTGAGATGTCTTGAGGCTTTTGGATTATCCATTTTTTCCCTCATGTTTTCATTCATGCATATACAATGGCTAAAAAAGTATTCAGACACTTAAAACGTGTTAAAAAATGTATGATTGTTATTGCAGTCAAGGCAAAATATCAAATCAAATGTAGAATTGCACAGTCTAATATACATAGTATATACATCTAATATGTATAATCTTGATATACATTACCATTCAAAAAACAGTTTTCCATTTTAATATACTTTAAAATATAATTTATTTCTGTGATGCAAAGCTGAATTTTCATCAGCCATTACTCCAGTCTTCAGAGTAACTTGATCCTTCAGGAATCATTCTAATATATTAATTTATTATCATTGTTGGAAACATTTGCGCTGCTTAATATTTTTTTTGGCACCTGTAATATTTTTTTCAGGATTCTTTGTTGAATACAAAGTTAAAAAGAACAGCATTTATTCAACATAGAAATATTTTCTAACAGTATAAGTCATTACTATCACTTTTTTTTATCAATTTAACACATCCTTGCTGAATAAAAGTATTAGTTTCTTTCAAAGAAAGCAAGAAAAAAATTACTGACCTAAACTTTGTTTGGTAGTATATATTGTTACAAAACATTTCTATTTTAAATAAGTGTTGTTCTTTTTAATGTTTTATTTATCAAAGAATCCTGAAAAAAAAGTATTCCTGTAAAACTCCTGAAAAACTTCCAACATTGATAATAAATCATCATATTAGAATGATTTCTGAAAGATCATGTGACACTTAAGTTGATGATGATGTTGAAAACGTAGCTTTGCATCACAGAAATAAATTCTATTTTAAAATATATTAAAATAAAAAACACTTTTATTGCAATAATATTTTGAATTATTACTGTTTTTTTCTGCGTTTTTAATCAAATAAACAGCCTTGATGAGCAGAAAATATTTTTTTTAAAAAACATTAAAAATCTTGCTGATCCCAAACGTTTGAACGGCAGCGTATATGTCGTTGTGTATGTCTTTGCCATCACATGAATCAACTATTTAGATTTCAACTATATTAAAATAGAAAATGGTATTTTGAATTGTAATAATATTTCACAATATTCCTGTTTTTTCAGTATTTTTAATCAAATAAATACAGCCTTGATGAGCAATCGATTATGAAACAACTGATATACTGTTCAGTATGAAGATGGTAATGTCGATAGTTAATATGATGAAACACTTCTAGGCCTCATGCAACACGTACAATTGTGATAAATACTGTGCTTCTCCTCTAGGTCAATATCTGGTATGTATGAGGCAACTGTTAACCTGAAGGGAATCGATGTGTATCGCTACATGTTGCCACCTGAAGCTCTGGCCTCTCCAGTGGAGAACCCAGAAAACATGTGCTACTGTACAAATTCTGAGCTCACCAAAAATTGCACTATGGCAGGACTTCTTGACCTCACTGCCTGTAGAGGTCAGTGCTTTGGACCTCTTATAAAGTCAACTAAGACGAACATTTAAACTAAAGCTTACTGAATGCGTTATTCTTTCACTCTCGAGTTTCTCATATTCAGTATTTTTTATCAGGAACCCCAGTATTCATCTCCCTACCCCACTTCCTCTATGCCAGCAGTGATATCCAGGAAGGTGTGATCGGAATGAACCCAAGCTTGGAGGAGCACTCCATATTTCTGGATGTAGAACCGGTGAGGAACCCATTTCAGTTTGCACAAGTTTTCTTTTATAAATAGATAATAAAAGCTTTAAGATAAGATAATGGCTATGCATCTTGTGTCATTTGTAGATTACAGGTTTCACACTAAGATTTGCAAAAAGACTTCAGCTCAACATGCTGTACGGCCCGTCGGATAGTATTACGTATGTACATACACAGACATCACACATTGTCATGGATGCATGAGCACTTTGCTAAATTCATACATGCACAGCCTAACATAATGTTGTATGTCTGTCTCTCTCACAGAATTTTAAACAAAATCAAGGAGAACACTATTTTCCCTATTTTGTGGGTGAATGAGGTAAGCACTAATAAAGCATGTATTTCATTAAAGCAGTTAGGTCCAGCTAAAGCACATATGTCCAATAAAGCACCTATAATAACCTTAGTATTCCCATATGTAAAAGATTTTTAATGTTGTTGTTGTTGTTTTTTTAAGAATTTTCTTATGTTCATCAAAACTGCATTTATTTAATTATTATTTTAATGTAAAATAACTGTTTTCTTTGTGAATATATTTTAAAATGTAATTTATTCCTGTGATTAAAGCTGAATTTTCAGCATTATTACTCCAGTCTTCAGTGTCACACAATCTTTCAAATATCATTCTAATATGCTGATTTATTAACAGAACCTATGATTCTTTTTTTTAGGATTCTTTAATAAAAAAAAACGTTTTAAATAACAGCATTTATTTACAGTAGAAATCTTTTGTAACAATATAAACTACCATTTTAAAAGTTTATAGTCAAGTTTTATTCCTTCTTTTTTTTTTAAAAAACATTATTGGCTTTATTCAGCAAGGGTGTGTTAAACTGATGAAAAGTGATAGAAAAAATTAAATTGTAAGATAAGATTTCTATTTTGAATAAATGCTGTTCTTTTGAACTTTTTATTCATCAAAGAATCCTAAAAAAAAAGAATCACAGGTTCCAAAAAGCAGCACAACTGTTTCCAACATTGATAATTAAAGTAATAAAACAGCATATTAGAACAATTTCTGAAGAATCGTGTGACACTGAAGACTGGAATAATGTTGTTGAAAATTCAGCTTTGCATCACAGGAATAAATTATATTTTAAAATAAATTAAAATAGAAAACCATTATTTTAAACTGTAATATTATTTCACAATATTACTGTTTTTTCTGTATTTTTAATCAAGTAAATGCAGCCTCGATGAGCATTAGAGAATTTTTTAAAAACATTAAAACTCTTACTGATTTATCCTACTGTATTTATTTATTTATTTATTGTTGAATTAAAGAGTTTAAACTCATAAAAACACTTAGTTTGAAATAAAGCATTTAGGTCCAACTAAAATGTTTACCTCCACTTAATGCATATAGATCCAAACAAAGCATTTAGGTTGAATTAAAGCATACAGATCAAAATAAAGCATTTAGGTCCAATTAAAGCATTTGTGCACGTCTAAAATGTTTCGGTTTACTTGAAGCATTTAGGTCAAATAAAGCATTCTGGTCTAAATAAGGTATTTACTAAAGGTCCAACTAAAGCAAAAGTCAGTAAAATCATATTTAATTTTTTTCATACAGCAATGAAATATTAAATAATACATGTGAATGTGATATGTCTAGTGTATGATTATATGCTGTGGGTTGTGTTTTTTTGTTAATTAAAGTCCAAATAAAGCATTACATCCAGGTTGAAATAAAGCATTTAGGTCCAACTAAAATGTGTTGATCCACTTAATGCATATAGGTCCAAACAAAACATTTAGGTTGAATTAAAGCATACAGATCAAAATAAAGCAGGCCCAAATTCGGTTCTCTGAGGCCCGGTGTCCCTAGAGTTTAGTCTAACTTGCCTCAAAAACGCCTGTCGAGAAGTTTCCAGTATGCCTAGAGCTTAATTAGCTGGTTCAGGTGTGTATAACTGTTTTTGGAGCTAAACTCTGCAGGACACCGGCCCTCCAAGATCGAGTTTGGGCACCCCTCAAATAAAGCATTTAGGTCCAACTAAAGCAATTGTGCTCGTCTAAAACATTCAGATATATTTAAAGAATTTAGGTCAAATAAAGTTTTACCTCCTTTTTTATTCAGCATATATTACATAATATATGCAAATGTGATGTGTATAGTGTATGATTATATGCTGTGGGTTGTGTTAGGTCCAACTAAAGCATTTAGATACAATAAGTCCACTCTAGATCGGTTATCTCCCCTTTAAATGGGTACTTTAGACCCATTGGACCAACAAAGTAATTTCTGAAATCTTGCATCTGATATATTAGAAGAGTTATTACGGTCCATAAACAGCTAATCTCACACATGTCTGACCCCTGGACCATGTGATTGTTTCATCAGAGCAGGATTAGATGTCGCCTCACTGCTTGCTGACTGTAAGATTTTTGTCTTTTATTTGTGTTAGACGGCAGTTCTGGACGATGAGACGGCCGACATGTTCAAGAGCGAGCTGATTGCTCGGATGGACCTTTTGGAGGGGTTTCAGATCGGACTCATAGTAGTTGGCTTAGTTTTATTCATCAGCTGTTTGATCGGATCAATCGTGGTGTGCAATAAAACCAACAATAGCAATCTTTCTTTGGTGAAAGGGATAAAGGCATAAGGGGAGGGATGCTTGGTGCTTCGCGTGTTTGATTTGTGATAGCGCACTTTGTGGGAATTGTATATTGTAATTGGTATTTGCGCTCAGAGTACCGCAGTTCTATTTATATAATTTATATACTCTGCATTTTTGTGGAGCAAAATGATTTCTTTCTGTATTTTGCTTGATATTGTATCAAGTCATACTTAAAATAGATATCAGGGCAAGAATTCTGCCGTTTTGTGGTCATACTGTGGTTAATTTAAATATGAAATAGTTTTGTATGTCGGCACAATTTCATTAAAACAAACAACTGTGAAACTTGGCCTCATTGTTATTTTTGTTTTCTGGAATTCATTTCTGTAGTTGTTGCCTTCTACACGTCCCAAATCACTTATCAAGTTTTGCCTTTTCGTGCCTAAGAACAATGCTGAAAAACAGAAACTGAATTCTGGAACAGATTTCCTGATTATACCCTGTAAATCCATAAGACTTATTTTCCATTCTCCAATGGCTGCTAAATCAGAACGGGAGGTATTGTAGAACGAGAGGCTTGGGGTTGAGTGGAAAACTGGAGTTTGTTTAATATGAAAGTAGGTCTGGGAGCAAACCCCCTCTTGCTTTATGAATTATAAAACATAACTGGTCATCTCCGACTGCTGCTTTTCTGCTCTGGATTGAACCATGGGTTTTAAACTGCTAAAGGCCAGAACGAACAGCATGTAGGTTTTTACTGTACGTTGGATAAAGCTTGTCCTATGTTTGTACTGCTATCATAAAAATATACATAATCGTTCGTAAATATTGACATTTCCAGTGACTCCTTCAGTAATATAAGGCCATATATGATGCATTAGGCTATAATATGACTGCACAATATATCAGAACCATATTGATAATTGGTCAGTATCACATATTTTTTAATTTGTTAGGTAGGTGTAGGGAAGGATTTATTGTCCCAATAAGGTGGTATCCATTTAATAAGTTGAATTAAAATTTTAATTAAAACCGGATACGTTATTATTGCATACTACAATACTGAGGTGCAGGTAATTGCCACTGTTTTCAATAAGTAGTATAAATAACAAAACAGAATAAACAGAATCTGTAGCTATTTGTACTTAGCATCTATCGCTAAGAAAATATGCTATTTTCACTTAGTGTAAATAGCATCCATTGCTATTTGCAGTTAGTGTGAATAGTCTCTATGCCTAAAATTAATCTTTTAAACACTAACAATTTAATAACACACTTAAATGTAATCTTTGGCAGATCTCACGCTGCACATTATAAAGCTGTGTGAACCTTTTTTAGCATTAAAAAAAGTGTTTTAATAGCCATTTTTGGTCATCATCATTGTAGTTAAAGCAGGACACCAAGATAAGGTACAATAATAGTTTTAATATATTTATACATTTTAATAATACTTATAATCATAGTCTAATAACAATACCCTAAACATAATAATAATTATAATAATAACGCTGAGTAGTGCAAAAAAAAAAAGTACATTTAAAAATGTATCGGCTACGTTGTGTTTTGGGATTGGCAACCCTCTGTTTTTTTAAACAACTGTCAGATGTTTTCAGTTATCGCGATAACTGATTATCACTTGTAACACGTAGGCGAATTCATCAGTCAGTTTATCAGTGTAATTAGCCGACAACAGCTTTTAGACCGGTTGGAAGCTGACCATAAAACTGACTGAAGCTTATTTGAAAGACTGGAACAAAAACACACATCGTTTCTGCTTCTCTGTAAGTTATTGAACCACCTAAAAACATCAAACACAAGGCGCGGGAGTTTGCATCGTATTACGTGTCAGACAACTTGATGTCCCATATGGTTCCGTTCACACAGCAAATATTAACCGAGATTGCGGTTGTGAGTCCTGAAAATCGAGTACAATTGTCACTCTGGTAAATAACTCAACTGCGTGTTAATGTAACTGTATTAATAAGACTGACACTCTTATTCTGCTGCGTTGTAAATTTGTTTTTCATGTTTTATGTGTCTTCATAACTTCATAACTTCATGAGTTTAATCTGAATAATATTCAGTACTACAGCTATGAAGCAATTCTCAGGTTCTCTTGTAAAGAGTTTGTTACACGTGGGACTGGTTAAAGTTGTTTAATGCAGTTGTTCAGGCTTATATTAATAAATAGGAATACACAAATCAAGACATTTAATAAAATAAAATTATCATTAACATTCACAAGGAATACAGCATATTTGCTATAATAGCATGTAATATTAAAACATTGTTACTCCAAATGCCCTTTGAGGAGCCACAGGAAAAAAAAACATGAACATGAAACGTCTGCAAAATGCAGATTCGGTCAAAAAACATCTGAAGTTTGGCCTTAAACAAATTCAGTTTGGGCATTTCAGAGAGAGAAAACTGTAAGTGTGAATGAAGTTATTATAATAGCCATAGAGAAATCTATTGCAGAACTGAAGTGTGACTAAATTTCTCATTTGTTTTTAGAGCTGAACTTTTCATTATTTACAGACACAGAGATAAGTTACACAGACATCGAGGAATCCAAAACTGGAAGCTGTACAATGCTATACACCATGTAAAATGAGTAACAAACACACCACAGCTGTGCACACTGAGCGAACCACAAAACATTTACATGACATTCATTTCCAACATCAAACATGTGCCTGTATAACGACGATACAATATGCACGATCACATCACATGCCTTTTTGGGCCTGTAATTATGTGATTTATACACTGTGGTATTTCTGGGGCTCTGCTTTACAAAATATCTACTTTAAACTCATTCTGCTTCAGTATTAACCTTATTTTTAACATAAGAGCAGGTACTTGAATGGAACTTGAATGTGCAAGTCTTCCGTTGTCATTCTCGATGTATGATATTAAAAGCTGGCATTTCTTATCATATTATATTATATTACTGTTTGGTGCACTTTGTTTTTCTTATAGTTATTTACTTATTGCGGCTAATGAAGCAGAAGTGTCGCGCACCAAAAATGTAAAGAAAATAGCTTACTTCCGAGTTGCACAAACAATGTCGATACCATGTTAGTAAAAGAAGAAAATGTGCACGTTCTCATATTTTAACCAGTAGTTCACCCATGAAAATTCTGACCTAATTTACCCTTATTTCATTCTTTCCTTTTAGGAATACAAAAGGAGATATTTTGAAGAATGTCCACATGGCTTGTGCACTCTATTCCAAGTCCTAGCTGTTTGGAAGGTCATTAGGGTGAGTAAATGATGATGCAACTGAAATAATGTGATGTGGATGTATGATATTTTCCCAAAGCACAACATTTGGCAAAAGCACAACACTCAGTGTTATAGGCTCAGAGAGCCACCTGTCTGGTACAGTTTGAAACGTCTCCAAACCTTCTCCTCTCCCTCTTATTTCCTGTATAAACATCTGTGGTGCAGCTGGGCTGATGTACTTTGGTCTATGCGTCATACTTTTATCTCCAAGAAATATTCTCATGATCTGTTCAGTGACCATAAACAATTAGTTTGCTAGAAAACAAGCTTTTACAAGCTTGAGATGAGCTTTAAATCATCATCTCAATATAGGGGGGCCATTGATTGACTTCAGAAAACTGATATTGATAGCAGAATAAACAAATGTGTTCCATTAATGGAAACTGTCCAAAATATTTTACCCTAAACATGTCATGTAAATCAAACTTGGATTGCTAGAATATACTTTTTATAATCACAATGTTCTGCAGGGATAAATGTAGAAGAAATCAATACTGAAATTTTGTGGCTTTTAGTCTTTTTTTTAACTTAGAAGCTGATTCTAATTCAAGTTTACATCTATAAGTTATTAAAATACTCTTATGATCCATAATAAGATTTTCTCTGATATGCACACTACCAGTCAAAAGTTTTGGAACAGTAAATTTTAAATTCTGCTCACCAAGCCTGCCTTTATTTGATCCAAATTACAGCAAAAACAATAAAATTGTGAAATGTTTACAATTTAAAATATCTGTTTTCTATTTGAATATATTTTAAAGTGTAATTTATTCCTTTGATTTCAAAGCTGAATTTTTAGCATCATTATTGCAGTCACATGATCCTTCAGAAATGTAGCGCAGTTGTGCTCCGGTGTTCGAATCCCAACTCGAGGACCCTTCCTGATCCCGCCCCCATCTCTCTCCCATTTCACTTCCTGTCCTTTCTGATCTGTCCTGTCCGTAATAAAGGCAAAATGCCAAAAAATAAATCTTAAAAAGAAAAAAAAAACATTTATAACATTTATTATTACTACTCAACTATGTTGGAATTTAAAAAAAATAGCTGAGTAGAATTTGTTCAGGTTTCTTTAATGATTAGAAAGTTCAGAAGAACAGAATTTATCTGAAATAGAAATCTTTTATAACATTACTTTTGATCAATTTAAAGCATTTTTGCTAAAAAGTATTAATTTCTATAATTTTGTTCCCCAAAGAAAAAAAAAATTATACTGATTCCAAGTTTTTTAATGGTATAGGTTATAATGTTACAAAAGATTTTTATCTCAGATAAATACTGATCTTTGGATCTTTTTGTTTGTTTTATTTGTTGATGATGATAATAATAATTTCTTGAACAACAAATCAGCATATTAGAATGATTTCATGTGACACTGAAGAGTGGAGTAATAATGCTGAAAATTTAGTTTTGATCACGGGAATAAATTACATTTTAAAATATATTCAAATAGAAAACAGTTATTTGAAATAGTAAAGATTTTACAATTTTTTATTGTCTTTGCTGTACTTTAGATCAAATAAATCCAGGCTTGGTGAGCAGACTTCTTAAAAAAAACATTTAAAAAATCTTACTGTTCAAAAACTTTTGACTGGTAGTGTTCCTAGAAACCAGAACTGAATTTCTGTGGGGTTTTGTCCATGTCTGTTAGCTTTGAGGCTAAGGCTAATGCTTATGTAGTCAAATTTGACATCTTTAGCACGTATTTACTTCTTTATCTTTCAGTAAACAAACCGAGATGTTGATTACTCCACTTGCACTAAGAGGCGTATCCAATGAAATGCGCTCTAGAATGAGACTGTCCCTTTTGGTAGTAGTTCCCTAGCATTAGAAAGTTAAAAATAAATGTTCATGGCTTTAATGTAAACTAAAGTCTGTAAAAAATGGGACAAGCCCCTCCATATGTCCCACCCCAACTGCCTGTTTCAATAGGAAATACATCAACACAGGAAAAAATAAATGTTCTCATCAAGCCACTTCAGTGGGTCTTGAAGGACTTTGTATTACGTCCAGGTTTGTTCTGAAATGTCACGTCCAAATGAATTGACAACTATACTACTGTATGACATACGGCATTTTGTATTATGCTAACTTGAAACACAATTTGGCTTGAGTGCCTGTGTGTGAAGATGTTTCAGAGTCCTCTGCTCTGGGTGTTGATGTATATAAGACATAAGGAAGCACCTGAGATGCTTTGCGCTTGAAGAAAAACAACAATTGAGGTTCATAACAGAGGAATCTTCTCCAGCGTTCTCCTCCTTTATTTTCCACTCGAGTTCTCTCCTGATGCATGTCTTAATTCCTTTTCCATCATCTCTCTATCCGTCTTTTTCCTTTTCATTATCTCTTCTTCAATCTCCTTCCCTTACGTTTCACCTCTATTCCCCTAGTAAGTGATTCCGGCGGTTCCTGCTCTTCCTGTGGTCCAGCAAGGGTTTGAGTTTGCCCAGATCGCCTCTCATGGGGCTCTGTATGTTCTGCAGACTCTGCATCTGTTTGCGTTCCTTGCAGTATTGGTGCATGGCTAACGTCTCAGCCGGGCTGAAGGCTGACACCAGGGCTTTAGGGTGCAGTGAGGCTGCCCAGCCCCAGGGTGAATGTTTATTGCTCAGAGCGCTGACCAGAGCCTCACTCAGAATCTGGAGACGGATCTTAGCAAGTGTGCGCTTGAAGCCATTCTCTGTGGCCAGACAGTAGTACAGGCCCTGATCTGAAGAATGCACTGAACGGATGAGCAGACCGTGGTTCGTGGACAGCACACGATCACTCAGCTTCACCTGTGCACAGAGAAACGATTGACCGGTGAATGTGAATTCTTAAAATTTAGCGAGGTTTATGCTTAAAGGTGCAGTAAGTGATTTCTGAGAAACGCTGGTGAAAATGGATTGGACCAAGAACCAAAAAATTTGTAGTAAAGGGGCATGTCCACTCATGATGGGGGAGGAGTCTGGGTTGCATAAAATATTATTATTATTAGTAGTAGTAGTAGTAGTATTGTTATTATTATTATTATTATTATTATTATTATTATTATTAATATTAATAATAATAATAATAATAATAATAATAATAATAATAATCATTATTAATAAATAATAAAATCGTATATTTTAATAATAATAATTATTATTATTAGTAGTAGTAGTATTGTTATTATTATTATTTAATAATAAAATATTATGTTATACAAAAACTGTAGTAATAATAATAATAATAATTATTATTATTATTATTATTATATTAATATTTTAATCATAGTTAAAATATTATATTTTATTATTAAATATTAACAACAACAACCATTATTAGGTTTTTATGTAAAATAAATTATAATATAATATTGTTCAGATATATTTTTATAAAAACAACAACATTATTATTATTACTGTTGTTGTTTAATAATAAAATGTAAAAAAAATGCATATTACGTAAATATATTTAAATAAATACATATTTACATAAATACATATGTAAAAAGTCACTTATTATATTATTATTATTAAACAACAACAGTAATAATAATGTTGTTGTTATAATAAAAATATATTTTAATAATATTAAAATATAAAATTTATATAAACTTAATTGTTGTTGTTGTTGTTAATATTTAATAATAAAATATAATATTTTAACAATGATGATATAATAATAATAATAATAATAATAATAGTAATATGTTTACATTTATTATTATTATTATTATTTTATATAAAATGTTTTATATAAAAGCTGTAGTAGTAGTAGTGATAATAATAATAATAATAATAATGAACCGTTCCATTTATTATATACATTTATCGAAATGTAATTTTGCATAAAATAAACATTTCTAACAGCAATATTTTTATTATATGATTACGTTATTCAAAATTAATAGTGTGGGAGATTATTGTTTATATAATATTAGCACTTATATCATCTAAAGCATATTGTCTCCAAATTTTTTATTTATTTATTTTTATTATTATTATTATTATTATTATTTATTTTTTTTTTTTGTAAGCCAGAGCTTCACAAAACAAAGAAGTTTTGAACATCCCTGTGCGTCCATTATTTTCTTATTCTTCAAGCACAGAGGAACCATTAACAGTTTAAGAGGAGTCAGTCTAATTGGACTGTTTGATGATTGCAAACACATGATGATATTTCTTTGAAAGCATCATCCGCCGATAGCCCCAGAGCATTGTTCTGTGTATCGGCTGTTGAGGTTCAGGGTTTAATGTTGTGTCATTTTGGACAAGGTTGTCTGACCTCTTTCCTGCGATCGTTGTCTCTCTGAATGAGCCATTTAACTGAGGCCTGTGGAGATTTGGGCTGACACTCCAGGAAAGTGGTGTTGTTTTTGACACCATACTGAGTCATCTCTACTGCATTCCTGTAGGCTGAGACAAGACGTCAAGTGTTAGCCAGTTCTCTCGCACACTTAGTGCATACTAATTGTAATTGTACTGCTGCATTTCAACTGTCACGCTAACATCTGCAGATGAGGGTCATGATGGGGTTCGAGTTAAACTGTACTGTGAATAACAGTGGACCACATTGCTGTGTAATTGGATAAGTGACCATGTACACTGGCCAATGATGTCATACATTCAACATCTGTTTTGACATTATGCTGCTTTTGTTTTGAGCTGTGATAAGGCTTCCACTCTCGTTAAGATTGCGGTTTGATAATTCTGATGCATCTGAAGTGTTAAACTGAGTCATCTGGATCGCTGACAGTATTGGTGCCAATTGTATTCAAATTAACAGGTGTTCTGGTCCCATGACAGATTCTTTCACGAAGAGAGAGAGAATAAGACAAACAAGAGAAAATAAGGACACGAGCGGTGGAAGAAGGGAGAGAGAAATGTGTGAGGCTGCATGTCAGTTAGCATTAGTTAAGCACTGAAAGCATGTATTTCATTAGGAAAATACATTAAGTGTGTGTGTGTGTGTGTGTATATATATATATATATATATATATATATAAAAAATGGTATGCTATGCGTGGGAAAAAAATGTCAACATCTTATAAAATGACTTTTTAATGCATGCATTTTAGCATTAGCATTGGCTGCGTTCATGTTCGAATTAGCATAATTACAAGATGACAACTTGGAGATTTTCTCTGAGCAGTTCGAAATGATTAGTTTCTATGACAACGTTCATAACGCCAAAATGGATCCATGTTGTTGATGAGTAAAATACTTAGTCACTAGATTGATTCAGCTCTAGATGGTCTTGCAAATGATTAATTGTGTGTCCTAACCATGCACGACTTTATTTCTAGCACATTTCGTCCTCACAAGTAGAATGCAAAAATGCAGCACAATGTGGCAAAGCCTCATTTCATTAAGAATGAATGATGTTCCTAAGCAGATTTCGCAGCTGGTTCAAGCTACCTAACAGAAAGCTACTTGGTTTAATTCATACAATGCTACACTATTGAGAGTAGACAATTATGGTTGGGCTATATGACCACAATCTTTTATCACAATATGGGTCATTTTATTTCAAGGTAATGTTATATATCATGATATAGTAGGGCTGGATGATTAATCGAAAAGTTGTCGAAACTGAAACTCGGAACCTCTAACCAACATAATTTTCCCATGTTTTTTTTTTTTTTTTAATCCTGTTAAAATTTCCCCATTGAAAACATACTACCGCATATGTAGTCGGCGCTATACGGATGTGTATGACCGTTGAGCTTGCGTCTTTTACAGCGACACGTCACGAGTGTCACGTTTAAGATGCCGTGTCAAGTTAACAGAATATATTTTACACGCAGCACCGTTCATCGATGGTCCGCTGTTTTGGAACTGCCAATCAGAAGACATCGGAGGTGGGACAAGCGTTGCAAGCTTTTGTTTACAGTAGCAGGATGGCATGGCTTTTATATTTGAAGGCAACATGGCGGAGTAGGCATTCTGCACTGCACTTTTATAAAAACCATATCTGAGCGCTGCATTTCGCATTTTAGATGAATAAATAATAGTAACACGTAAACGTTCCGTAGAGGGTATGCATGTGACGTCACCGTCAGCTGAAATGGCTGTGGCTGCGGCCACAAAAAGACTGAGTGGCAGCATTGGTTTCAACACGAATGCTGTGACGGAACACACAAAACACCTCTAAAACCAGAACGAGCTTTGCGATTGACTGTACAAAGAGATTTTACAAGAAACCTGAGGTATATTTTTACAGACTGCTGAAAGCTACTGAAAAAAGGAAGCAAATAATCGCTGCAATCCAAAGAAACAAAGGGTCTCCAGGCAGCGAAACACGGATTTGCATTTATCATTTCATGTCAATATGTTGAATTGTGCAGTAAAATCATATCCTATATATTGTATTGTAGTATATCGAATTGACAACTCATCAGCTAAATATTTACCATATTTAATTCTGCATAACTGGATGTTTTTAAATAAACACTGACAAAAACTGGATGATATGACGATATATATTTAACATTGATATAAGTGATCACCGGGGTTTAGACCAACCTATTTTGTATTTACAAAATGAGTTCACAGGCAAATTTGCTTTATTTATTTTTATTATTTGTTAAGTTGTTAAGAACATTATATCAACTTCAGCAACCTTTAGTTTAAACTGATTATCATTTGTTTTACTCGCGTTTTCACATCTTCCCTATTAAATCCATTCACGCTGAAGGCTCTTTTGCCACTCAGTCCAGCTGAGGGAGCGTGTCCCGGCGGGAAAGTGACGTCAATGCGTACCCTCTATTAGGCTATGTTCAAACTTGGCGTTTTCTTTGACAAGAAAAGGTTGACAAGGGCAGCCGAGGGCATCTTTTGTTGCTGTATCAACAGCTGCAACAGTATGAATGTCGAGAAATGTCGTGAAAAGAGAAAGCTCGCGCTTGGCTTTACTTTTTTACTTTTTTATTTTTGGCATTTTTGCTTTTATTTGATAGGACAGTGTTTAAACGCGAAGCGAGGTGGGAAAGAGAGAGGGGGGGGGCGGGATCGGGAAGGGTCTGTGAGCCGGGACTCGAAAAAGGGATGCCCGGACCTGAAGCGCAATGGCGCTACATGTCGATGCAAGCCGATTTGAAGTTATTTCACAATAATAAAATAAAAGTCTATCTACCAGCAGCTTGTCCTTTTATTTTTTTTTATTTTTTTTTTTTGTTGTTATGGAAACTACAGGTCTCGCTATTGGCTTGTCATTGGTTAGCTGTCAAAAAGGCTTGACGAGGGTGTTTTTTTAATTTTTAATTTTTTCCCAGAAAAGTTGAACTTTTTAAACTTGAAAGACACTCTGAGCTGCAGAAAAAGACACCAGTGGTGGCGTTTAAAAAGGACTTTTTAAAAACACGGTTTACTCCATAGGATTATAATGTAAAACTGATGCTGTGAGTTTCAAATAACACTTAGTGCGAAATGGCCTTAATCGAGGTTTTGATTTTAGGTCATAATGCCCAGCCCTACAATAGTTATTTTGCTTTAAATAAGGTAGTACAAACTAATACTTGCCTTTAAAAAAAACATCTCAAGCTTATTGAAGACAAGAAACCTGTGGGAATGTTTTCGCAAGACGCATTTGATGTGAAATGTCCACTAAGTTGCGCTAAGAAAATGTACCTTTTTTATTATTGGAACAGATTAATGTACATATGGTACATTTTATGTGAGGTTGGTTTTGTTAAAGTCCCTGAAGTTCTGACTTGAAAGGTCCACTGAGTGGTGCTATAACTCTAATGCGCTGTGACGTTTTATAATAACATACCATCTGCATTACAGTAGTCAACATTTGAAGTGGATCAAAACCTTTCATCAAAGTTGTTCTAAAACCAAAACAATACCCATTCTTGTCTTACGAAACTTTTTTGATCCACTTCAAATGTGGACTACAGTAAACCTAAACCTACCCAATAGTATGAACTTGATGTAAAACACAGTCGTACCTGTGGGAAATTTTTCGTCTTGAGACCAGGTAGCCGGATCCAATATACTGTTGCATATGTTTTCTTTCTCAGCTATTTGCTTTCACTTAAGACCTAAATTACTGTGTTTGCAAGGATACTTGCAAAGACAGGCATTGACATATACAAGTGTGTGTATTTAACTGTTCAAGACCTATAAAGTGGCAAAAATTACTCCCGGACTCTGTGAACACTGTCTTCATGTGTGCACGCCTCACTTAAAGTCTCAGACAGCACGTGCATATAGTAACATGAGTTCTCTTTTGCTGCTGACTGCATTTCAATGACTTAAAATCACTTGTTTTTAAACCACAGTGCTTAAATGCATGCAAATAATCTTGCTGACATAATTTTGCTAATGTGACCACATCTCATCTGTTGATGCTGCCCCCGGCGCTTTTTTACATGATGACAGCTTTATGAGTTTTCAACCAAATGAAGCTGCGGTTATAAGAAAAAGCAGCAATTGTCAGAAATAGATGCAGTCTTTAAATACACAGAAATAAAATCTAAAGAAATACTTGCTTTTAAGAGAAGAAAAGATGCAATTACAATAAACAAAGGCATGATTATGAAATATAAAGTCACAGTGACTTTGAATCAAATAAATGGAAACTGCCAGTTACAAAACTGCTTACTAAAAACTTAAATTCTTGTCTCAGCACATAACTTTTCGACTTTATTTGCGTAGTCCTATAGTGTTGACGTGCAGGTAGTCGTTACCTTTCAGATTGAACCCTCTGCACTGAGTCAGTGGATTCCCATGCATAATATCCTGCCTTCTGCTTCTCCTGGAAAAACATTTACATAGGATTAATCAACATATTTTCATATATGCATTCTTTCCTTTCACTCTTACATTCTCTCCTCGTTATGAAAGTCAAATTTTAGCTTAATTTCTGATAATTAACACCATTCAGCTGTCACAAGTGCAGTGAAACGAAATGTCTGTTTTTTTTCCGCTTCAATACTCTGGAATGGATGTTTTGATGGCTGTGCTGTCGATCAGTATTTTCCATACAGAATACATCTGGCATCAAGAGAAACTATTTGGCTAAGGTATTAGATTAACATGTCCTATTCTGAAACAAGCCACTCGTTAATATGTAATATGTGGGCTGTTCTGTTTGATTGACAGGCTGTATGTGTGCGGTCTGAGTTTCAAAGACTGTATGGTTTTTTTAAGTGTTGATACACAGTTTCTAAAGTGATTTTTACTTTATTGCTGGCTAGTCCCTCGATTATGTCTTGGACTATTTTTTAAATCCGTTTTATCATCTGCCAGAACAATCTTAAACCAGAACTCTTTCAAATATAATAGCGACAAAATGAATTTTAATACATAATGCTAAGAGATTTTTTCAAATTCCACGAATAATCCTTCAACCCAGACTGTGTGTCTCTGCTTTATGACCAAATGAAACCAAAGCTGTGTCTCATCATTTATTTCTGCGCTGCTGCTGCAATTTATGCCACCCTGAGTGTTAGTTTGTGTGCCTGTGTACCTCTTGCCAGTAGGGTAGAATCGAGAACAGCTGAGCCCATCCCAGGCACAGTACGGGTCCCGCGCTAAACAGCAGTCTGCACAGGCAGAGCCGTATGCGTTGCAGCGGTGCAAAGACACCTGGGACACTCCATGCTCTGAGCTAACATACAGCTGTTGCTGTAACACATACAAGCCAGATATCACAAAAGCTGTTTCTTTAACCCACAGGACTGGTGACAAGATAATTACCCAGAATTAAAGCAACAACATTTCCCCCGCCACCCCCACTTACTATATGTAGAGCGTAATCACAAAATGGAGCTCGATGAAAGAGCTACTAAATGTAGGTACCTTTTTAGATGAGATTCGTAGGTTGGTGATTGGAGATTGCTTCTGAAAATAAAAAAATAAAAAAAAAGAAATAGGGTGAATGAAGTTAATCTTTAAAATGCCTGTTCCTATTAATATTTATATAATATATTTCAACAGTGTTTTTTCATGGTAAAAAATATCAGGGTGGTGTAACTGCTAATTTTATATAATTTTATTACAAATATTTTCAACAGTGTAGAGACTCTACAATAATACAATATTGAGATGATGAAAAACATGGGCATGGGTTTTATTTCATTTTCATAATTGTGACTCTGAGCCACAAAACCAAAGTAGCACGGGTATATTTGTAGCAATGGCCAAAAATACATTGTATGGATCAAAATGATCGATTTTTCTGTTATGCCAAAAATCATTAGGATATTATGTAAAGATAATGTTCCATGAATATATTTTGTAAATTTCCTACTGTAAATATAACAAAACTTAATTTTAGGTTAGTAATATGCATTGCTAAGAACTCTTACTTTACTTTTTTTTTTTTCACACCCTCAGACTCCAAAACTCCAAAATCTCGGCCAAATATTGTCCTATCCTATAAGTTTATCCATCAGATGATGTATAAATCTAAATTTCAAAAAATTTACCCTTATGACTGGTTTTGTGGTCCAGGGTCACATTTTTAGTCATTATTTTTATTTAATTGTTATTATTATTATTATTATTTTTTAAATATTCAAAATTCCATTCCATAATTTCTATTTCCATGCCAGCGCATCGAGCTTGTCACTGATGTTATGGTTTTGGTTGAGTTAATATTCATAAACTTAACTACATTAGGATATATATTGGAAATGTATTTTCACATATGTGTAAGTAAACGTAATTTGTGTTTTAAATGCCTTTATAATGATCTTTCGGACTATGGATGCCATTATGTTTGTTTATAATGCAACAGCAAAAATGACATATAATTTCACCTTTTTATGGCAATGTCAAATGGTATTACCCCAAGAAAATGTCATGGTATGCATGATTCAAAAAATGTGAATGCTTGTACATTAAAGAAAGTCCCTCTTAAAATTAAAAATTGTAACTTTTGGAGGGGAAATGTGGTCACTTTTCACTTGATGGTTACACCATTTCACAATTTTACAAATATGACATTTCTAAAGCATGTGTGTTTTAAAGGATTAGTTCACTTCCAGAGTAAAAATTTCTTGATAATTTACTCACCCCCATGTCATCCAAGATTCCATCTTTCTTAAGTCGCAAAGAAATTAAGTTTTTTGACGAAATTACGATTTCGGAAAAATTAGAAGTTGGATGAGTTTTTTACCCTACCCTAACTTTATAAAACGAAGTACACAGACGAAGAACTAACCATACGTGACGTTTTCAACGTGATTATGTAATGTGTGAAGTCATGCATGCTCATCGCAGAGCTAGTGCGAGACAAGCATTTGTGGTTAAAAAGTATATACATTTTTGTTTTGTTTTTTTAAAAATGACTGATCGTTTTGCTAGGTAAGACCTTTATTCCTCGGCTGGGATCGTGTAGAGCCCTTTGAAGCTGCATTGAAACCAATTTAGACCTGCAACCCGCTAGGAGCCATTGAAGGCCACTATAAGGAGAAAAATCCTGGAATGTTTTTCTTTAAAAAACTTGATTTCTTTTCGACTGAAGAAAGAATGACATGAACATCTTGGGATGACATGGGGGTGGGTCAATTATCAGGACAAGCCTTTAAACTACATTTTTTTTTTTTTTTTTAAAGATTTAGCTTTCATTATAATGGACGTCCTATTTGCCATTTGAATTAGTAATGAACATCACAATGGAACCATAGTTTTCAATGAGGAATTGCCTATTTAAGGTGGTTTTGAGTTTTTATGTGCAAATTTTCAAGTGTGTGTTCAGACGCCAAATTAAACAGCCCGCTGAGCTATGTGTGTGGCATTTCATGGTCCACGAATTGATTCATTATGCCTAAGCCTATTTTGACGATTCCGAGCCACTCAAAGCAGATCACAAGAAACCTCACAACGTATCCTTTTCCTCACCTCATGCCCAGTCTTTGTTCCCATTAAAAATCTGCCTTCCCTTAGAACAACACTGAGTTTTATTAAACGCTTTGTGGCACTGCCAGCTCTGTTCCTGCAGTCTGCCCTCTAGATACTTTGATGTGTGATGTGTGGCGAGAACTCAGACCTTAAATACTTCCAGCTCCTCCAGGATTAGATCCTCATCCAGAGAGCCGTTTGACGGCAGAACCACGACCTTCTGTACCGTGCCTTTATCTGTGAGTGGAAATATCAGAACATCAGGAGGGTATTGGACAGTCTGGAAAGCAAAAACAACCTCAGTTATGTGGTCTGCTTTTGAACTGCATATGAACTTTCCATTGTTTGCAGATTTTCTCTTTGAAATCTTTAGCTTGTGAGTATCTGGGTTGGTTTTTGATGTTGTTGAGCATCTGTTCTGAGAAACAGATCTGCAAACTAGACTTCAGAGGAAAGTGTGTAGTTGCCAAGGTGTTCTGGGTGGTTGCTAGGTGATTTAAACGTCAAAAGAGCCCACCCTCTAGTCCCTAGACATGGCCCGTGGCCCTACTTCAATGCACTAAGCATTTGGTTTTTTTAACCATCTGCATGGTGGAATTTATTCATTGCGTATATGGAACTGCAGCAGTTCCTTGAGTGATTAAAATAAAACGCCACTAGTTCCTAATGACCATTAATTGTCAAGCTTATTCATTTTGTGAGGTCATAATAGGTGTGTATATTTTGCTCCAGATCCTTAGAGAAAGGAACGATGGAGAATTCAGCTCAAACTCTGGAAATTCCCATTTTAAATAGCCAACATTTCAAGACGAAACCCTGCCAAGGAGCAGACAGGCCGCGCCGCACAATGATCCTGGCTTTCCATCAGGAATTTTGATAGGCAAATACAAACAGCTGTGATTTTGAATTCTCTCCAAATGTCCCTATTCCCGTTCCCTAGTAACCATAGAGCCTGTCTGCTGTCGTGTCTCTGATTCTGTTCTCAGATAAACACACACTCGCACTCTTTCTTTCATTCTTCCGTTGCCATCCCACATGTTAATAATGTGTCTTGTGCTGTGACACAGCAGGAATCATCATATCTTCCGTTTAGCTGATACAGAACAGATAGGAAAAAAGATATTTATGTCAAAAATGATCAGATGATAGTGTGCAGCTTGTGTAGACTCTCTGCCCCCTAGTGGTGGTCTGTGGCAGACTTATGGCAGATTTATGTCTGTATGATCTCTGGATGTGTTGGTATATTTCTTTAAGGAATGGAATGGTATAGGATAAGTATTTTTAAAATAAATTTAATTGGAATTTTATTTTTAATGTTGTAGTACTGAATATATTTTACAGCGGTGGTTCTCCGTCTTTTGCTCAAAGGTTGCTTAATACTGACTTTTTTCTCAGAATTGCATGATATAAATTCACGATTGCAAGAAATAAAGTCAGAATTGTGAGATGTGAATGTGCAGTTTTGAGAAATAAAGTCAGAATGGCGTGATACAAACTTAAAAGTGCATGATATAAACTCGCAATTGTGAGAAATAATGTGAGAATTGTGTGATGTAAACTTGCAGTTATGACAAATAAAGTCAGAATTGCAGTTCTGCCTTTTTTTCAGAATTGCATGATATAATCCCACAGCTGTGAAAAATAAAGTCCGAATTGTGAGATGTAAACTCGCAATTATGAGAAAAAAAGTCAGAATTGTGTGCTACAAATTTGCAGTTCTGCCTTTTTTTTCAGAATTGTGTGATAGGAACTCTCAAATGTGAGATTTAAACTCAAAATTCTGAGAAATAAAGTTAGAATTGTGAGATGCTGTATAAATTTCACTTTTTTTTTCTCAGAATTGTGTGACAAACTCACAATTAAACTCAATTCTGAGAAATTAAGTTTTATACATATAAACTCGCAATTGTCATTATTTTTTTTTCCACAGTATCGCAAATTTATATCTTGCAATTGTGACTTTTTCCTTCACTACCGTAAATGTATATCTCGCATTTGTGACTTTTTTCCTTAGTATAACAACCTTACATCTCACAATTGTGACTTTTTTTCTCAGTATTACAAGTGTAATTTCACAATTGAGTTTTTTCCTCAGTTTCACAAGTTTATATCTCACAATTGTGACTTTTTTCCTCAGTATTGTGAGTTTATATCTCGCTATTGTGATTTTTTTTTCCCTCAGTATCACAAGTTTATGTCTCGCAGTTGTGACTTTTCCTCAGTATTGCGAGTTTATATCTCACAATTGTGATTTTTTTCCTCATTATTGTGAGTTTATATCTTACTATTGTGATTGTTTTTCTTTTTTTTTTTCCTCAGTATCACAAGTTTATATCTCACAGTTGTGACTTTTTCCTCAGTGTTGTGAGCTTGTATCTCGCTATTGTGACTTTTTTCCTCAGTATCACAAGCTTACATCGCACAATTGTGACTTTTTTTTCTTACTATCGTAAATTTGTATCTTGCAATTGTGGCTTTTCCTCAGTATTGTGAGTTTATATCTCGCATATGTGACTTTTTTCCTCTGTATTGTGAGTTTATATCTCGCATATATGACTTTTTTCCTCAGTATTTCAAGTGTAATTTTGCAATTGAGTTTTTTTCCTCAGTTTCGCAAGTTTATATCTCACAATTGTGACTTTTTTTCTCAGTATCACAAGTTTATATCTTGCAGTTGTGACTTTTCCTCAGTTTTGCGAGTTTATATCTCACAATTGTGACTTTTTTCCTCAGTATCACAAGCTTACATCGCACAATTGTGACTTTTTTTTCTAACTATCGTAAATTTGTATCTTGCATTTGTGGCTTTTCCTCAGTATTGTGAGTTTATATCTCGCATATGTGACTTTTTTTTCCTCAGTATTGTGAGTTTATATCTCACCAGTGACTTTTTTCCTCAGTATCACAAGTTTATATCTCGCAGTTGTGACTTTTCCTCAGTATTGCAAGCTTACATCGCACAATTGTGACTCTTTTTTCTCACTATCGTAAATTAGTATCTTGCAATTGTGGCTTTTCCTCAGTATTGTGAGTTTATATCTCGCATATGTGACTTTTTTCCTCAGCATTACAAGTGTAATTTCGCAATTGAGTTTTTTCCTCAGTATCGCAGGCTTATATCTCACAATTGTGACTTTTTTCCTCACTATCGTAAATCTGTATCTCAAATCTCAATAAGTCAAATCTATATTTTTTTCCTCAGTATTGTTAGTTAATATTTTGCAATTGTGCCTTTTTTCCTCAGTATCGCGAATTGATATTTCGCCCTCCTTAGTTACTGTTGCTATGTCCGACAAACAATGCCGCTCTCACACTACACCTCATGTTCTGAAAATTGTGACTTTTTTTCCTCAGTATCACAAGTGTATATTTCACGATTGTGAGGTTTTTTCCTAGTATCTCGAATTCATATCTCAGAATTATGCAATTGCAAGTTTCCCCCCTCAGAATTGGACTTTATAACTCACAATTGCGAGTTTATATCTCATAGTTTGTATCTTGCAGTTCTGACTTCTTTTTTCATAATTGCAAGTTTACATCTTGGATTATGGCTTTTTCTCGCAATTGCGAGTTTATATTTCTTAATTCTGACTTTATTTCTTGCAGTTATGAGTTTATATCAAACTATTGTATCATAAAGTCAGAATTGTGAGAGAAAAAGTTGCAGTTATCTTTATTTTTTTAATTAGTGGCGGGAACAGGCTTCCAGAATTGTACTGAAATATTCTAATTAATATATTATTAAGTCATTCAGTAGCTCCCTTGGAAGTTTGTTGATGCTCTCTAGTGGATCCTGGACCTCTGGTTGAGAACCACTGCTTTAAAATGTAGTATAGAATTTTTTGAGAAGATATAGAGAAAATGGGACATGTTGCAGGCCAGATTCAAACCTGCAAACCCACATGAGCACCACAGATCAATGTTTCATGAGCATGTGCGCTAACCATTGCAGAATGCCTCCTTTTTAAAATGAAAAGTAAATGGAAAAACAGATGGATATAAGATCACATTTATATGAGATTTTATATAAAAATTCTAAGGAGCATTGCTCTGGTATGTTTTGTATAATGTAAGCTGTCAAGTGCGGGCTTACTGCCATCATTTATTGAAGTACAGTATAAATTTAAAGTATATTAAATGAAGTACAATTTAACTGACAAATTGCTTTCAGTAAAACGTTATCAGTCAGTAAAAGACTTTCCAACTTTTCTTCCCTTCTCATTTTTAGTTGGAAAAAGCGATTTAGTCTGCTGAAAAGGTCAACAAGCAGTCAAGTGAAGTGTTTCAGTTCCTTCCACAAACAGATTAAATGAGGTAGCTTTTGAAATACATTGTGGAACATTTGAACTAGTTTTCATTTGATGGTTGTAGGTTAATGTTTTAGCATAATCGTTTATTTTTCTTGAGATTTGTCATACTGTGGGGTTTTACCTGTGCCCAGAAATAGAACCTGGTAGTGTCCATCCGCAGCGGTGACCTGGTCCACCGCTATAGAGGTGTATTTGTAATCGGCATGCGTCCGCACCACCAGAGGTTTTCTGCCGACCGGGTAAATGGGGTTAAACATGACGGGGTGATTCCTCACAAACGTCACCACATCATCTGGAAACTCTTTAGTACTCTGGATGTGAGGGGTGAATGCACCACCGGGACACTGACAGGAAGAGGATAAAAAACAGTTTAAAGATTAGATAATCATGCTGTAGATTATGAAAGCTTCGTCATTTAAATTGGGTCTATTTGTCACTTAGACTTAAACTAATATTACTGAGTGCTTTGTCTCATGAGAGTGTGTGTCATTTTGAAAAATCCCCCAAAAATGTCCAAAACAGTATTTGTTTAAAATTTTAATTGGGGTTCTTTAACTTAATAATGTGCATAATAATAATAATATGTATTATTATGTATTACATAAATAAAATAATGAATTAATAAAATAATAATAATGACAGTAGTAATAATAATAATAAAATAAAAACAATAATAATAATAATTATTATTATTGTTGTTGTTGTTGTTATGCATTCCATGAATAAAATAGAGTAATTCTACATGGTTTTATAGTGAAATATTACAATTAAAATTACCATAAAATATGAAATTCCAAAGCATTATTAAAATATGAAATTCCAAAGCATTATATTATTAGCATTATTATTAAAGGTTTTAAGAGGGGTTCTTTAACATTATAATACACATTATTATTAGTAGTAGTAGTAGTAGTAGTAGTAGTAGTATTTTGCATTACATGAATAAAATAATGTAATTCTACATGGTTTTATAGTGAAATATTAAAATTAAAAGTTCTCAGTTCTTAAAAAAAATACCATAAAATATGGAATTCTAAAGTATTATTAATTAAAGGTTTTAAGAGTGGTATAATACACATTATAATTAATAATAATAGCATTATAATTAATAATAATAGCATTATTATTATTATTATTATTATTATTATTATTACTGTTAACAATACTAATGCTACAAATGTATTATTATTATTATTATTATTATTATTAGTAGTAGTAGTATTATTATTAGTATTATTTAAAATATTATTTTACTTATTATTAATAAAATAATAAAATGAAAACTAAAATACTTATTAAAAATGGAAAACCAGGAAAATATGAAATTCCAAAGCATTATTAATTTAAGGTCCTAAGTGGGTTTCTTTAACAATAATAATAATAATAATAATAATAATAATAAAAATAATAATTCTTATTCTTATTATTATTATCACTACATAAAATAATGTAATTCTACATGGTTTTATAGTAAAATAGTAAAATTACAATTACTAAAAATTATTTCTTATTAAAAAATGACCAGATAATATTACATTCCAAAGCATTATTGATTTAAGGTCATAAGTGGGTTTCTTTAACAGAAGAATTATGTATTTATATAATAATAATAATAAACATTATATAGCAATAATAATAATAATAATAATAATAATAATAGTAATAGTATTTTAATATAAATATATAAAAATGTGTATATTTTTTATATAATATAATTTATATTTTATAATAATAATTATTATTACTACTATTTACTATTATTATTATTATTAATAATATTAATATTATTATTATTATTATGTAGTACATTAATAAAAGAGTTTCATTCTACATGGTTATATAGTAAAATATAAAATGTAAAATTAAAATTCTCACTTCTTACATCATAAAATATCGCTTTGTATAACTCGCTATGTAAACTCAACTTTTAAAAAAACTTACAAAAAAACTATTAACAAATGTAAAAAGTAATGTACTGTTTTAAAAATGGATCATATCTTATCTATAAAAATAAATGACTTATTTTACCTATTTAGCTAGAGGACTGACCAGAAATCAAGTCTCAGAATTGAAAAAACTATATTTTATATTATTAAAATATTGTTATTCTTCATAATTCTAAAATATAAGCCTGACAGAGGATAGACCCAAAATCAGATCTACAAATTTCATGTATAAACTCAACTAAAAATAAGATTATAATTGAAGATGATAATGATTATTTCAACAAACATTACTCACTTATAATTTTCAACTAAACTCACAAATATTTACAAAGTTTAATGGTGTTATAAACAGAGTGACTGTACTAAGGCAGGACATTAATGTGTGTGACTCACAGTTCCCGGTCGTGGGTACGGGATCCGGCCCTGGAAAGCCACCCACTGGAAGTTAGGCCCTTCCCTGTGTGCAAACGGTCCGTTGAAGACCGTCAGGATGTCGGCCATGTTGTACACGCAGACAGCAGAACCTCTGAACACAGAACTGGATGGAATAACACAAAACACAACGACCCATTTTAGCAAGTCAGGCAGTAAAAAGACAGTCTTCCACATCCTTCCTAAACATTTGGATAGAAAGGATGCTGTAACATGGTTACACTGGAGACTCAATCCACAGAGAGAGAAAAATGCCGCATAAAGGAAAAGGGACACCACTTTGGTTACACTGGGATGAAGAGTGGTTTGGCTGGACATGGTAGATTTTGATCAGACAGCAAGACAAAGAGTTTCTTTGTTTGATCGCAAAACAAAGAGAAAAGAGACAAAATATAATGATAAGTAACAGAGCAGGGCAGGGACAAAGAAGCTGTTGTTGTTTGGATTGGCCTCATTAGGAAAACCACACGGTTTAACGTGGTTGGAGAATGAACCACAGCTAGGAAACCTTGACCGAAATCTCACCTCATTAAACCACAGCTCGCATACACACACGCCCCAACATACACTCTTAGAAACCCACCATAATAAACATAATGAAATGACCCATAGCAAATATCCCAAATGAGACCTGTTTTACCTAAACAGTGAGATAATAAATGAAGACCACTGGCTTCTCGGATCTTTCTCTCAAGGAAAAACAACTCTTGCTCAAACTGTGCTACAGTCTCCGCTTACCTAAACATTTCTCATCCAGTATTTCCAAAAAGAAATGCCTGTTGGTAGTGTCAAAAACTAGCATTACTTTATTCGT